>CM022472.1:15948832-16022534 GCA_011952105.1 Coreoperca whiteheadi
TGTTGTGGGTTGTGTGGTGTAAAATGGTGGGGGGGGGGGGGGGGGGGGGGGGGGGGGGGGGGGGGGGGGGGGGGGCACTAAGCACTAAGACAGAAAAGAGGGTTTTAAAATGTGTCTGAAGTGTAGAGAGAGAGAGAGAGAGAGAGAGAGAGAGGTGTGTGTAGTGTACTGGGTAAGCTCTTATTTGGCAGGTCACAGTCCAGTGGTTGTGTTGTGTGTTGACGAGCACAGGGGTGTTTAAGAGGTCAGTGAGCACAAACACACGTCTACACTTACACCTCCACACACACACATACACACACAGATGCAGAGGTATTAAAAGGGTCAGTGCAAAACTCTCACCTCATCACCTAAAGGAAATTCTGATTGCTGTCATTAGTACACACACACACACACACACACACACACACACACACAGGTCTGCAGTAACACAAAAAGAGGAGGGGATCCAGTTCATGCGGAAAAGTGAGACATTTTATCTGCTTGTAAGTTGTAGCCATTGCCAAAGCACATTACATTTATTTCTGCAGATTTTTTTGTGTGTGTCCAAAGTAACTTACATTTTTGCATACTCATACATTGTGGGGTCAGTGTCTTGATGAAGGACACTTTAACATGCTGATGATGATTCTATCTGAGGAAGAATGCCAAGCTCTTAAAAAGTGTTACTCTACTTGAGTTGCTGCTAATGCAAACCTGTGTTTGTGTTCATTTTGCCTCTTCGTAACAACATTTGTACACAAATTTAGAGGATTCCATTTCTTATGTTTTTGCATTTAACAGCTTCCCTGTTTTTCTATGTGCACAGATATACAAATGCAGAAAAATAGAGCATATAAACACACACACACACAGTCAGTAGCCAGGTAATTTGCTCATCATGAGTGCTGCAGCCGTGAGAATCGGTGGTTAATCTATATGTAGTTGTCATCACTGTCAATGCCATCACTCTAAATCACCACACACACACACACACACACACACACACAGATCTGGCAGAGAGATGAGGATGGATGGGTCATGGCTGTGTGTTGGGGTCAGACACAGGTGAGGGGATGTTTCCATTTCCATCCATCTATCTGTCTGCACTTTGGGAGTGAGAGAGCATGCTCACAATGTTGTCTGCATGATCTGGGTTGATGGAAAGGTCATGATATATATTGTGGACAATAGATATTTTATCTATTTATTTCACATGAACAGACTGTAAAATTTACAGCATTTTCTGATGTGATTTTTTTCTCATTTGTGGCACAAGAGTAGTTTATGGCACACATAAAAGAGGTTTGGTTTGGTACTAGAAGTATGGAAATAAATTTGTAGAGGTGGCATCAAAAGGAAGAACCTTTACCATCCATAAAAAAATTGTGCTAAGCAGTATTCATTTACCTTCTACTTACAACAATAGGAGCAGCTTATTTTACCCAAATCAACTTCTTTTAGGTTTCTGTTTAAATTGTAACTAATTCCATCGGGGTCACATCATCCAAATGAAGAACCAAATGATTATCAGGTTAAAAAAAACATGAACATTTGCAACAGCATTCATCCATTACATGGGAGTTAATGTAAAATTGTGACCTGTTTCTTTTTGACACTTTAATTTGCACTGTAGCTTTAAGGTCTACGTTTTAAAAGATTCTCAAGAGTTTGCAAAGAGAATAAAAACTACACCACAATCAGATATCGCTTTGTCACTTCAGTCTCTTCTCTATATGTTTTCAACTTCTGTAGTGTGTGTGTGTGTGTGTGTGTGTGTGTGTGTGTGGGGAGCTGCTTACCTGTGTTGAGATGATCACAGTTCTTATTGTTGCTGGTATCTGGGGAGACAAGAGACTTTGTGTTAGCCATGGTCTATGCGATATCACTGGGTGTGTGTGTACGGTGTGTATGTTGTGTGTCTGTGTTTGTGAGGGTGAGAGAGATGAAGAGAAAGAGCAAGCTGATCCTGTGGTTACAGACTGTTGGACTTGGTTGTACAGTAAATCCCTGTCTTTGTAAACAGATCAATAAACTCTCAGCTGTAGGTGTGTTTCTGTATGTCTGTATGTGTGTGTGTGTGTGCGCGCGCATGTGTATGTTCATACTAAAGCTTCATTGCTCTTTCCTATGAGAAAGGGGCAGCATGATGGAAATGTAGTAGGATATAACAAACAGATTGATCACAGCTGTAAGCAACATCCAGCACTACAGTATATTCCTGTTGTATCTAACAGAAAATGTCATGATCTTGTTGTTCTCTTTTATTCTCTCTCCACTTCCTGCCTCTACCCAGACGTCAGATTATTCAGCCATGGCCTCACTAACTGGTGGACTGGACGAGATGAAGAACAGTTTGGCCAATCCTGGTACAGGGGCGGAGTTAGGAGCCAGTGTGTCCGGTCCACAGTCCTATTCACTCGTTCCAGGTAAGAGACAACCCACTAATAACTGCACTCGTGCTCTAAAATAGACCTTTTGTTACATGATTAAAAACTAAATCTAATTATGCTCCAAAAAACAGATTTACAATGTTCTGATATTGCATCTTTATCAGGTAACTGGATGTAGCTGAACTCATCTTTTTTGGGGGCATCTGTTCAATGTGCATAGGCCTTTGTCCTTACCTTGTTTTTGCCTTTTTGGCAACGCACCTGAATGTGCATCCACTACTTTGTAACTAAATCAAATTGAACAGTTGCAGTGTTTTTTCAATTTCTGGGGAACAGTCAGCAATGTCACTTTTATGCTACAGAACAATAAGTTTCATTTTGCATATTAGCAACAACCAATTGTGACAAGATGAAGAGTCAGATATTGGGTCATGCAACAAAGTAATGTAACACAAGATGCAAATTTTGAGCTAACTGATTTGATAAATGTTGTTGCTCTGGCTGTGTGATCACAACTAATACAAGAAAAAATAACGTATAAAACAACTGAAAAAAACAAGCCTAGTGCACAGTTCTGGCCTTAGTATTACACGTAAAAAATACAGTAATTCGTATTCCAAACACAGTAAGCCAAAGCCTTTTAAGTCTACCTCAGCAGTGAAGGAAGCCACATGGATTCTAAGTGATCCCATTTAAAGAGCTCAGTGCTTTGGATCTCAGGAGAGCTGAGAAGCCCAGAGGAAAGAAAAAAAAGGAAAGGTTAAAATAAAATTAAAAGGAGGAAAAGAAAGGTGGAAGGATAGAGGAAAAGTGAGCGCCTAGTCTCTTCCTCTGTATCCATTTAGGAGCGTTGGGAGAGGTAGCGGTTAATTAAGAGTAGACCAGGGAGCACTTGGACAGGGTTTCGGCGTTCCCATCTGTAATGAGGGGAATCATAGAGCTGGGAATTTGGGATATCTGGGAAAAGGCTCTTTTTTTTGCCCTTTGAATCCACTGAGGAATATTACCTGCACAAGTCAGGAGAGAGAGACAGAGAGACAAAAATTTCCATTTCTGCTTATGCATGAAAACACACACATTTGTATTCACACACACACACACACACACACCTTCTGAATATTATGCATGCATTTTCTTGCCTGTCTTTTCCCTCAGAATTGAGCTCCCTCTAGGGATCAGACGTCTGTGTGTTTGACGCAATGTTATTGCATCCTTGAAGTGTTGATACTCTGGACACATGCTGTAGAGCAACATTTACACAGTCAATCTTCCTTTCTGAGGACATTCCAAACCTGTAGGGCATTTTCATTTTCCCCTGGACTTCACTTAGTCTACTCGAGTGCAAAGGGACAGACTGTACACCCTCGTTTCCCTCCAGGTTTGACATGTGTTCCTCTGATGGCTGTTTGATGTGGAAGAGTTCGATAGGGAGACAGTAAAAGAGAAAGAGAGGCAGAGGATGTGTGTTCATCTGTAGCTGCAAGTGAGCATGGAGGAGACTTGTACTTGTTCGTTGACCTCTACGGCAAAGCTGTGGAGAACACATACATCAACACAGCTGGCATACATATGCACAAATGCACTGCGTGCACAGACACAGAAACACAAACACACACACACACCTCAGAGGATCTGGCCCTGTCTGCCCCCTCTAAGTTGGGCTGTAGAGAGTCCATCTCTCCTCTCTTCCACCCTCTCCTCCCTCCCCTCCTTGCCCTGTGCACTGACCCTGAGCGGATGAGTAGCCCGTCTGCACTAATGCCTCGCTGTCGCGTCAAACACTGAGAAAAACTTTACTACACCGAGACAGGAGAGAGGAGGCGGAGAGGGACAGAAGAGGCTGGAGTAGAGAAGGGATCTGTGAGAGAGAAACACAAGTAGGGAGGGAGGTGAAGAGGCAAATATTAAGTGAAGAGGACAGAAATATGAGAGGATGAGCTGCTGAAGCCCCGGCTGATTAGTAACCGCACAGTTTTTTCTTTGCTTTCTTTGCCCTTCCTCATATCAACTCCATTTCTTCTCTTTCAGTTCCCCTTGATTTTGTTTTTCCAATGAAACCCAACTGATACAAGATTTTGAGGTTGACCAATATTGGTATTTGAGAATTAATTTAATGAATTGGAAAATAGTAATTTTTCAACATATAACATAAACAACATTTCTGATAAGAATCCCTTAAATTTGACTGTTAGCCACGCTATCAGCATTGCTCTAAGGACAGCAATGTCAGTCAGTCGTTCCACTACTTTGGTCCAAAGTGTATTATTTTGTACCGACAATCATGGCCCCCAGAGGATGTATCCTAATGATTTTACGGATCCTCTGACTTTTCCACTAGCGCCACCAGGAGGTTGACATTTCGGAAATGTCTCGACAACATTTGGATGGATATTCTTCCTCACCATGAATTGTAATAACTTTGGTGATCCCTTAACTTTTCATCTAGCACTACCATCATGTAAAAAATGTAATGTTTCTAATACATCTATCAATGCCAAAATACCTGCAAAACTAATAACATTCAGCTTCTGCTGTACTTTGCGTTCAGTGGTATTAGCACATGTTAACACACTAAACTAAGATTCTGAACATGGCAATCATTATACCTGCTTAACAACAGCATTTTTAGCGTTATAATGGTGAGCATGTTAGCATGCTGACAATAGCATTTAGCTTAAAGTACGGATGTGCCTAAATACAGCCTCACAGAGCTGCTAGCATGGGTGACCTGTGACCAAGATTTGTTCTGAGCAAGACATTTTACAGAGGAAAAATAAACTTGTTGGTCCACTCTGGTGGACAAACTTGGTAATACGGTTTCTAAATTACCTCAAATATCTTTTGCTTTTCTGAATTGCAATTCTTTCTTTAGTTATCGGTCGACACATTCACCAATTTCGGCATATTTTCTAATATTGGCTGATACATCAGCACAACCAATTTATCTGTCTAGTTCTATTCCCCTGTGGTGGAAAGTAACTCAATACATTAACACCACCACTGTACTTAACAACCATTGTGAAGTACTCGTACATTACCGAAGTATATTCATTTTATCTTTACACATTTATTTCTCAGATATAGTCACTAGTTACTTTGCAGACTACGATTTCACATACAAAACATATTATACATTTAGAAAATATGATGCAATGTTATAGATTAAACTACCCAGCAGTAGGTCAAATTAGCTCCACCTCGATAGACTACATTACAAAGGTTGCATGCATGTTAATTCATCAGTAATAGCAATCCAATAATAAATTATAGTATGACATTCTGAAAGGGGCCATTCTGCATAATGAATACTTTTATGTTATCAAAACGTATGTAATGCAGGACTTTTACTTGTAATGGAGTATACTTTGTGGTATTACTTTAAAAATAATACTTCTTCCACCACTGCTGCTGTTGTTGTCCTCCATTTACACCTCTGCTCTCTCGCTCTCTGTCTGTCTTCCTTTTTCTCTCTGTTTATTTTTTTCACACCACGTTTCCCTATCTCCTTGTCTTTTATGTTCTCTTCTATATTTCCCATCTCCTCCTCCTCTCAGTTAGTTAGTGGTGGTTAAGTGGAGGGGAAGTGAATGGGATTGATGGTGTTAGCATCTGAGCTGTTTATGATGATGATAAATGTGTGTGTGCAGGGGCCGGGAGGAGGGAGTCGATGCATGTGTGTGTGTGTGTATGATGATGATAAATGGAGGGCTCCCTCTTCATGCATTCCCAATGTCTATTGCGTGCAAACATAGAGAAATGATTTGGGCCGACACACTGTCATGTAGTCTAATGCAGTTATATATCCAATCCACCAAGTGACAAACAGAGGAAGGGGGAGTGGTGGTAACGAGAGAAAAGGGGGAGTAGGTAAATTAATAGATGTCAGCGGAGGGAAAACAAGGGGGAAAGGAACAAAAGAAAGAGGGACATCCTAAATGTGCTTCTGCGTGGATATTTCAGTAAAGATCCTAAATGAGGTGTAGAGTTTTCAAGGTGATATTTATAGGACTCTAACAACAGTTAAATGCTACTATGTTCATTTGGAGTATTTAGTATAATTACTGTCAGGGGTGGAAAGTAACAAATAGCTGAACTTGTTACGGTAACGAATAACATAAATCATATCTGCAGTCCTATTCAGATGTCAAAGTTTGGCTCATTGTTGTGGCTTCACTGGAACCGAGCCTGCCGTAATGTTATTGATTACACCTGTGCTTTTCTTGCTATGACATCAGAATGTCTGCTGTGGAAAAAGGCCAGTTGAGTAGCTTTTTCTTTTACTAAAGTAAGGCCAATTTAGTTAGAGATTACATTTAAGTTTGTTTTGAACCTCTTTTCCTTTAAAGGTCCATTTCTGAGAGTGTTTTTTAAAAGTAGAGATGCTGACCTGTTTCAGAGCATCACTTAGAGTTTTTTTCTGGTCTTCATGGTCACCCTGATCTCCATATTTATGGCAGTTAGACCAAAGTAGGGTATACATTTATTTGAAAATGATGCACTAATGTTAAAACCTGTTTTCTAGGTCCATTGTACAAATGTTACAATTCTGTCAAAGTAAAACCTAATGGTAAAGGTCTTGTGTAAAACAACTCTATGTAAAACGCACTCTTGCCTTTTTAGCACGCTCACAATTCAGATCAGTCAGAAATCAAAATCACCGTAATCTCATTATGTAAAACTTTCATTTGATTCTGCAACAAATAGTCGATTAATCGATTAGCTGATGGTCCAAAGAACAACAGTAACAATGGCAACAATTATTTGAGTAATAGTTTAAGTAATTTTTTAGGGGGTTAGAGTGCCTCAATCCTGAATGTGATCTGGTTTCTTACATTTGTATGACAGAAAGGCAAATCTCTTTGGGCTTTGGAGTGCTGGTCGCACACAACAAGACATTTGTTCTTGGACTCATGTCATTAAATTAATAAATTATTTGGTTCAGGATAACAATTAAAAGGACAATGTGCAAATAACATACAGGACTAACAGACAGAATAGAGCTAGAAGATATAAATATGATGACAATAACAGTGTTGACACTAACGACAATATTGAAAGTATTGATGACAGCATACACGTGTATGTGTGTGTGATTACAGGTCGAGACTTAGCCAGCACCACTCTGCCAGGCTACCCTCCTCATGTTCCTCCCACTGGACAGGGCAGCTACTCCACCCCCTCCCTCACTGGCATGGTACCTGGTGAGTATACACACACACACCACACATCCACCATACACTGACTGAAATGGTTTCAACTTTTATAAGCGTCATCATACTTGGCTTTCCTTAACAGTAATTCTGTCACCTCTCGCCACCCATCATCTCAGGAGATCTGTAACTGTACATACACTCCCACTAGATGTATCCCATGTATGTGTATGTGTGTGTGTGTGTGTGTCTTCAGGGGGTGTACTTAGCTTTGCCACTTCCTTCTTCTTGTCTGTCTACACTGTGGCTGACAGCGCTCCCAGGGGGTGGCGTGTGTGTGCATTTGTGTGCATCTATACGTGTGTGTGTGTTTGTGCTCATGTTGTGTGTGTCTCTCTGTGTATCATTAGAAACCAGCCACAGTAGCACAGCTGTCCCTCCTCAACATTAGTAATTTGTTTTTAATGAGAATCACCAGTGACCCACGACTAATTCATTCATTCCCTTCCACTCCGCCTTCTACACCGCTTTTGTGTTTCAATCCTGGACCACCATTCTTCTTCTTTCTCTCTCTCAGGCTCTCTCTCTCTCACTCTCTCTCTCTCTCTCAGTCTCTCTCTCTCTTGCAGTGATGGTCGTGGTCAGTGAGAAGTATACTGCAGAGAAATAAAGGGAGAAACACAAAAGCAACAACAGCAGTGCAACAAAGTCAAAACAATGTTGTTTACAAGTTCTTGTCTCTGTGTATTCCCAATCATTCAGTCTTTGACACACACACTCATGGGCTGACACACACACACACACACACACACACACACACACTTTCTCAGTGGACATGTACAAACAGCACGTCTAAAGATGGGTAACCCTGTCGCCCTGTCCCCCTGCGCTCACCCTGTCCTGTCCTCAGGTTTGACAGCATATTTGTGTGTGTGTTTGGGTTGGTGTATGTTTATGTGTGTTGGCATGCAATTGTTTGTGTGCATGTGTGTGTTTGTTTATGACAGTGTGTGTGTGTGACCTTGACACTGAGCTACACAAGGGAGACCCCTGAGCCTCCTCTCCCCTCCTCCCATCTCCCTCTCTCTCCCTCCCCTCGTCTCCTACACAACCTGACACGTTGCCGTCACTACGGTGATGACAAGGGGAGGATGTTCGCACCCAGGGATGCCATGGAGACCGCATCCCGACCCCACCTGACAGACGCAGCTAACACACACACATACACACTTGCACAAAGGGTAGTGCGAGAAAGAAAACTTGTGTTGTACACACACACACACACACACACACACACACACACACACAGTCTCGACATCTAAATTCTTCTCAGTGAATATTTGAAGCTGCCTGAATCCACAAGCTGACTGGAATGAGTGGAGGAGATAATCTCCCAACTTTGCTTCTCTAGCTTCACCATGTTTTATCTCAGCACTTCTCAGGCAAATTATACTCCTTTTTGTCCGCTCTGTCTAATATCATACCTTCATTAAGCAAGCAACTCTCTTCTGCTGTTCTTCTTCTCTCTCTGTCTTTCTCTCTGCAGCAGGGGGGCTGACACTCAGAGGGGGTGTAGAAGAGCAGTCAGGCAGAACCGACAGAACGAGAAGGAGAGAGGAGGGATGGGGGGGGGGGCATCAGGGTCTGTGACTGTCAGCTATGGGAGAGGGATCCCCCGGGAGGAGTGAAGGTTCAGGAGAAAAGAAAGAAAGAGCAAAAGAGTGAAAAAAGAGAGCAAGTCAGTGGAGAGATAAGGAAAAAAAAGAGGAGAAGAATGTTGTTTTGATGTGAAGGGTGACGGGCGGGCTGTAGAGCCAGAATACGACAGAGAAAAATAAAAGAGAAAGGGGTGAAGGGAAGAGTGGGAGGGGAAGACAGGAGAAAGAGTAGACCCCAGACAGTAAGTAGTAAATGAGGGAGAAAAGCTCCGTTATCATCCACTGTATGGGAGGACCACTACAGTCTTACTGAGATCTCCAGTTCAGTCACAGCTAGTCTGCAAACCATTCTACTAAAAACCTAAACAGTTTAAAGCTTCACTGGAAGCAAAGAAATGTGAACAAGTCATCCAAACTAAATGACAACAATCGTCATTTGTCATTGTCTTTAAAATGAAAAAATCCAACTAATTTACTGTTGGTAGGAAACAGGATACTGTTGTTCGTTTCCTGTTTCGAAGTCACATGCTCTGTTGGCCTATCCATGTCTGACAGATAACAGGCATTTCAGCAAACAACTAATGCTGTCATTTTCCTGATGAGAACAGTCACAAGGTGCTTTAACACTAGTATCCCAGATATGACTGGGTTTTGGGAGTTTCTGGAAGTCTGTGAAAGCATGCAGTTATAGTTAAAGCTCTTAATGAGGTGCAGCAAATAACATTTCAGTGCAAATCATGTTGTTGATCAAAACATTGCTGAATACTTTTGCATATATTCACCTTATCCAGGTGTTTGATCACTGTTTGCAAAGTGCATCAATGAACTTGATTTACACATCAGTTAGTCAGTGAAACAAAAATTATGATGAACACACTGAAATGTAAATTAATGCCTGGTCTCTCTCTGGCCACACGCATCATCCTTTACTGATGATCATAGGGTGAAGCTAAATCTAGCAGAGTGGTAAATCCAGTAGAGTTTAGGCAGCCAGAAATAAAACTGGGTTTTTCCTTGCTCGATACAGAAATGACTGACAGATGTGAAGCTGTGTACAGAGGAGTCAAAGACTAAGATGCCTTTACCAACAGAAATGATCCAATACCGGACATCGTTAGTATCATGAATTGGGCATATGAATAACCAGGTGTCTTTTGGTGCCATATAAACATAACATCCAGAATATAATTCAAACCACGGTAGCACTCAAGTACAGCTTGATTTTTCTTAGCAAAGACAGGTAGCTCAAAAAGTTAAGGGCTCGGTAAAACATCCCTTTTCTCAAGGACAAAGTAAAAGAAACAGACAGGATCAGCCTCTCTGTAATCTCTGCTGTTTCTAAATGTGCTCTGTTTCTTGTTTTGTGTTTTCTTTCAGGGGGAGACTTTTCTGGAAGTCCATATTCCCATCCCCAGTATTCCACATACAATGAATCGTGGAGATTTCCTAACCCCAGTTTATTAGGTAGGTGTATCCCATATCTCTGCTTACAGGAACTGGATCAGTAATTGTATCAATGAATTTCATTTCATTCTACCTCACATCCCAGTTCCAGCCTCTCTAACACTCTCTTGTAATATGCTGTATCTCTCATGCTCCACTGTTCACTTTTTCATTACATTACATTTCTTTCTCTATTGTACCGTACAGCACAATACATCATAGACATACTAATGGTTCTGTGGAAGGATGTTTTAAAAGACTGGCAATTTGGGGTGTGAATGGATCTGAAGAAAAAGGAATAAAGACAGACAGAGAAAGAGGAAGGAGCAGATTAACAGGCATTTATCTGCATATCATCAGTGTTGCATTTTGGGATTTCATGTTATACAGTTAATGTGGAGGAAGTTCTCTCTGACCACTTTTTTTCATTTTATGATATTAGCTTGTAGCATATGAACTAATTCACTGTGAAAGGCAATGGGACATGGCAGCAATCTTATAAATTATGTAGTTGTGTCAGCAGAATGCAGCACCAGAAATATAGAAAAAGATGTCTTCTGTTGAATGATTGAATCTTTTTGTCACGTTGCATTGTGGCTTAAAACGTTTCTTCTACGCTAGGGGTGGGCCGTGTGACAATATACACCATTACAGATTTTGCCTTATCATTTATAATGTACTGCACTACCTATCCCTTTAACATATCTGGGGGTTTGAGGCCATAATGTTGCAAATCAATGAGCATGTGTTATTGGATTTTTATGTGATTTTTTTTGCATCAATGTGATGAAATATCTTGATTTGTCAGGTATTTCATTTACTGGATTAGCCAAAAACATTAATCGATTTTCCCGAAAATGTAGTATATCACCATATATATCCATATCCTGATACACAATTACATATCCAGTGGTAGAGGATTTTATCCATATTGCCCAGTTAGATCTGATGCTCTCATTTTTCCACCAACCAGTAACTAGAGGATCTTTCATTACAGGACTCATTGTCTCAGTTATTGTCAGTGTATCGGTACCACTACTAGTGAGTTACTCCTACCAACTCATGACAAAATCAATCAATCACTATCACTTTAAGATGAGACAAGTACAACAACTTTACCTTCCAAAAACCGTGATTGCAGATGTTATGCTGAGTGACATCCCAACACTGTCTTCACATCTCTGCATCAGTGGCTTAGAATAAAAATCAACCGTAAGCCAAAAACAGTCAGTGTCAAAGTCATTGTCTATAGGGAACCATTTTAGGGGTCACATTTAAAGGAGAAACGGTCAGGGGGTGACGGTGTAAAGGTCAATAGGTGAGAAGGGTCAGCGACGTGCTGACCTGTAGTGTGCCCCCCCCACCCTTTCCTCTCCTCACCTCTCGTCTCCCTCCTTCCCCTTCACCCCTCTGTCCCCAGTGTTTCAGCAGGATTATGGGTCTCTCCTGGGGACGGAAATCGGCTGCTCCTCCAGTCTCTTCACCAGCCAGGCAGGACAGATGCAAGGTAGGTGGAGAAAGAAAGAAAGAAAGAAAGAAAGGAAGAAAGAGAGAAAGCAAATGAAAGAGTATGTGTGATGATTCAGGTGTATGTACAGAAGGAGGTGCAATGGTGAGGAAAAATGATGAGAGAGCGTGGAAAGAGAAGAAGGGAAAAAGAGGAAGCGACCATAAGGGAACTTTAGTATGATAACGGATGAGCGGCCACATAATATGAGGACAAGATGCACATTAGGAGACACTGTAAGGTTTAAGATTGATGGCAAGGGGAGCGGAGAGGCTGTGATACAGAGGAAATGTGGGGAAGGATGAGAGCAGAGGTGACAAATGAAAGAAAGGGGAGTTAAAAAAAAAAAAAAAAGAGGCAAAAGGGGAGAGAGGGCATCTGAAGTCTTGACTGAGATTAAATAGTTTGTCAGGCCGGCTTAATGCCTCACTTCCCCAAAGAGCCCCCTGAGATTACCTGGACTGTGGACAGACATAACCTGTCAACACACAGCTGGGCTGATTGATGGAAGTGACAGAGACAGGTGTGTGCGTGTGTTTGTGTGTGTGGAGGAGGGTTTTTTCTGCGTGTACTAAGGTGTGTGGGTGTGGGTTTCCGCGTGTCTTTGGGGTTACAGTATTGAATTGACCTCTTCCCAGAGGAGAGAATAGACTCAAGGGATCAGCGGTAGTAGAGCTGTACTCAGTGTGTCAGCTTAGACTGTCACTTAGATAATGAGTGTGTGTGTGTGCGTGTGCGTGTGAGAGTGTGTGTGCGTGAGAGACAGAGAGAGAAAGAATGAAGTGGGCGATGAAGAGAAGAGAGTCAGAAAGTAGACTGAGTTCATTTTATTGGTTGTACAAGGAGGCAAACTTCATCAGCTCATGTCATCTCATCCCTGCCTTTCACGACTCACATTCAAAGTAAAATGTAATCTTTAAAGAAAATTTAAGCTGCTCATTCCACATTTACACTGCATTTCAGTAACCTCAGGTAGTTAAAGGATAATTCAGATTTATTACAACTCTGGTCTTTTTTTTTTGGTCATGTTAACCATCATTCTTATCAGTGATAAATAAATAATTGCACTCGCCAAGTTAATTGCTCAGATCTGTGAACGTGACGACATTGCTGACCACTGAAGTCCATCTCGGAAAGAAACTTGAGCAGAAGCACGAGTCAATCACACAAGTTCATATAGCATATGTTCATACAGTATATGTTCATACAAGAGAAAGTACTTGCTGCTGTTGTGTAAGCACACTGTTTTCTGTGCAATGACAGATTATTGCTTCAAGGTAGTGTATGCACATCCCAACATATCAGGTGCGTAGGCAAAGAGGCAAAAAACAACAGAACGACAAAGTTAGCGGCTAGCTGGTGAACACAGCGGAGCATATAGCAGCTAAGGAGCCAGACATTTCCCTCAGGAAACAGAGCTAAGCTTACATTCCTCAGGTGACCAGAAAAAGGAATCAAAATGAATGCTAATGTTGCTCACTATCTCCTGGCAATAGGCAACTGAATGCTAACAGAATTGCCGTATCAACTTTATACGGTGATAATATGTCAACTTGTGTTTACAGCTTGTTGCACTGCCTACAAGTAGCCACAATTTTAATTAATTATGCTTTAAATAACCTGGTTAAACTCTTAGCTTCATTGTAGCGATGTCGCCATGTTCCAAGTCCCAATACCTAGTGAGCACAATAATGACCAATAGAAATTAAGTCAAAACTACAAAAACAAGTCCCAAGTTTTAATGAACTGTACACATTTATTTGTATTAAATTTTAGTCTAATTTAAGAGAACTGAATGACACATTTGTTTCTGCGTTTCCTCCCAGGGTCACCGTACTACTACAGTGCAACATCACGGGGGGCGGGCCCTGCTGCCACTGCAACTGCCTCCGCCTACGACCGCCACTGACCCCTCCTACTGAGAGAGGAGGAGGATGAGGAGAAGGAGACGAGGGAGGGAGGGACGGATAGCACCAGCACCTGTCAGTACAAACCTGCCTACGCACGGACAACAATGAGGAAGAAGATTTCAAATTTCTGACGTCAGTGAAGTTTGAATTTTCTTTGATTGACACTTAAGCCAACAAACGCACTGCTGGGCTGAAACACAGACACACCTGTAGGGGTATTACATTACTGTGAGGACACTGGCATGTCAACAACTGTTAGATGCTGAAGATTTTGTAAGGAAGTTCATTTGGACCCTCTCATAATATTTCAAGGCAGGGTATCCCTATCTTGTTTGCAACCAATCATCAACAAATCCAAGAAGTCAGTGGACTATGTGTGCAGCAGTGACTGAAACTGTATTGTGATCTTCTGGGTAAAATGTGTTTTTAGGTTGGAAATATTTTTGATGAAATGATTTGAGTTGAGTTGAGCAAAATCTCTTTTTCAAACAGTCTTTTTATGCCCCGACATCAATCAATCAATTTTCTATGCCATGTTACGGTGAAGTAAAGACAATCCAATTCTCATAACTTTAAATGACCAAAATCACCTATATCATTATCATTCTAGTCTCATTGGAGTACACATTTCCCCTGGGATCACAATGCTTAATAAATGGGATACACTACTTTTTAATGGGAGTGTTTAGTTTAACAATTGACCGTTCGCTAAGCCCCGCCCCCATTGGTTACTCTTGCTATGCCTAGGGGGAAGTGGATATGGTGTTGATGCTGCGGTAAACGCACACTTAAATGTCTTAACAAAACAAAGAAATGTTTAGTTGCAGCCTGTAGTGATTTTACAGTTCATTAATGGTCAAGTTCAAATTCAAGTTTGATGAACACAAACTATAAACATCCGTTCACATTTGCGTTACACTAATCAGATATTGTGTTCATTAATAATAACCTAACTGCTTCATTTAAGTTACTAATAATCTGTTTTTAGTTCTATACAAGCCAAGCACAAATATTGCGACCTCAGTAAATCCAGCAGAATACATAATCACATAATCAACCTCTGTTAACACGTCTCCTCCTATCGTTTCCTCTCTTAAATGCACATGCAATGAGGAGAGAGGCGCACCTCGTGGACACTCGCACAAATAACAGGCCAACTGCGGCTCCAGTCTGCTTAATAAATACAAAAACAGGCGCAAAAGCCGTAGTAAATCTGGCTACGCTACGATTGGATAGTCGCTGTTCGGTGGTGGGATTTAGCAAACGGTCAATTTCAGTGGTTGTAGCCAGATCCCAATGTGTTTCCCCTATCCTAACATCCACACTTGCATTCAAAGTGGTTTGAATGCCACTGACTGACGGACAGGCCTTTCAGTAAAGCACAGCCTAAAATCTGACAAAAAGAACAGTGTACATGTTCACATCAGACCAAAATCAAATCCACCAGGTAGTGTTACTGTACAGGAAGGTGCTACCCTACCTCCCCAGCCAAGATTTAGTCCTGATCAAGAGCTATTTATAATGGAGGAGACACAGAGTAATATATTAAGAAGCTTTTTCTGCGCTGCACTCCGTGAGGAGAGTGAATGCCTGTAATGATTTATAATATGTGTCACACTGTCGTGCTAGAATAGTGATGATGATGACGAAGATGATGACGATGCAGTGAAATATGAAATCTTAAAAACTTTCAAAATGAAAACAAGTCTTTGTTTATAAATATGATCCGATTGCAATTTTCCTGTTTGGTATCAGTTGACACAGGTGCCATTAAATAAGACGCCATTTTTATCCGCTTCCTAACTATTAAAACGAAGAGGCAGGAAGCAGTGGCACCCTCTCTCTCTCTCTCTCTCTCTCTCTCTCTCTATTTCTCTCTTTAAACTCCCCAAAGATGGCCCCCCTTAGTGGATCGGCTGACTAACTACAAAAGCACAAAGAGACTCAATCATCATTTAAAGGCGCCATTTTGCTTTTTTGACCTCCTTTCAGAACCGTTAAGTACTTCTTCTTCTCCCCCTTTTGAGTGCTTGTCCTTGTGCTGTTTGGCATTGAGAATTGTTTTTATAAAAGCATTGCTTTCATGAAAAAAAACAAGTGAAACTGTTTTCTTTTTTTTTTTGTTTGTTTGTCTCCTACATCAGTTCTGCGCTGTGACAATGTATGACACCAGGGTTTGAGGCCTTACCCATCCTGCACAGACAGAGTAGGACAGATTTGCCCTTCAGCACTGATCGGAAATCAGTTTGTTCTCCCTCTCACATGTTTGAGTGCCCACGGTGTTGATCTGGTTAGAGGGCAATATCTTCCCTCAAGCTGTACGTAGCTTCCTGTCTCACTGTCCATACAAGATTTGTACAGTAATCAGTGAACGAGAAGAGAAGTCACAATGTCAATAGCAATTTCAATTATTCAAATTTGAATTTAGATTTTAGTGATGAAGCTTTCTTTACGAAGACTAAGACTAAAGGTGTGTGGTGTTGTTTTAGCCATCGTCCGCAAGTGTTTACATATCTTTTGTTTGTTGGTTTTGGGGTACGTGTGGCTGACCGTAGCGCTTCATTGCTACTGTGTAATTTTAGTAGCTAACAGATTGGAAGCACCAAATCTGCAGTGTGAGACAGAAAATATAGCTATATAAACATATACCTATGAACACTGAACAAAGCCGTTAGTTTCTCAATCTTTGTTGTTTCTGGGTTTTGAAATAGTGATAGAGTGGATCCTTTTACATTTGTAGTTGTGTGCACACAACTCTAAAGAAGATTCTTATGACGGCTCACCCGCTGTGCTGCCAGAGTGCACCGCAGCAGGAGCCTTTCCTTATTTCTGTCTTTCTCTCTTGATCTTTCTGAGGCATTATTGAACCTGAACCACACCAGCTGAAAACAAGGACAGTGCCTTTAGTTTTATATGTCAACCCCCCCCTTCACTAAAACAAGATTCAGCGTCCCTCCCTGCAACTCGCTAAACAAAACTCTGCCTATCTGCCCAAGAGAACACAGGCTTGTGGATTATATAAAGCCCTCCACAAATAAGTAGCAGTCTTCAGATAGTAATTTACAAACTGTACCAACAGCAACATTGCAGCTCTGATAACAGGGCCCAGCCCTGATCTAGCACCCAATACTTACACATCACAGTTGATATATCCCAGAACTTTGACATTTCAGTCACAGATTCCCTCATAAAATTTGTAACAGGGATAATGTTGCAACTCATCTAATGGAAAATCCTCTTAGCAATCTACAGACATCGTCAGGCGGCAGGAAATTAACAAAAAAATAAGATATACTCCTAGAAAGGTCTATTTTATTAAAGTCAATATAAGCCATGTAAAATTAAAGATTGCGCAAGTCTCCTTCCTCGCTCATCAGCTGGAGTGATGCTCAGCAGTGGAGCACTCAGTGCTGCCACTGGTAGCCTGAAGATGTATAAATGAGATTACAGTTTTAATCGCTAGTGTTGCTGCAATACAGCTTCCAGCCACCAGTGACAGCACTGAGAGCAGCACTCCAGTCCGTGAGCGAGGACGGAGTCCTGCCTTGTAATGACTTTAATAGAGTCCTTTCACTGATGGAATAAATGATGTTTTTAGCCATGCAACTATTTCATGGATTGTCATGAAATTTGGTACAATATAACAATTTATATTTTTAAAATTCTTCCGTAACAAATTTTATGAGTGTATCTCTGGGAGATATCTGTGCATATGATATGTGATATCACCCCGAATCAGGGCCACACTGGACCCACTGGCTTGACAAGGAGTGAACACCGAAAAAAGGCACAAAATATAGAAAAAAAGCCAAGTAGGCAACAGACATATTAAAAGTCTGTTTATTAATATTGCTTTTTTATTCAACCAGAGCGTCTTATAAATTATTACACCCTTTTTTCACAAACACATACACACTACTGTAAAGAAGAAATATTGATTGATGGGCGTTCTCCTTGAGGAGGTGAATTCATTCGTGCCTCCTGTATGCACTTGCGAAAAGCTGCGACACCAAACCGACACCAAATTCGACGCCCGCTCTCCGGTGTAGCCAAGAATCCAGTAACACATCAACAGGATTATTTGTCAACTATGCATCTCATAGTGACACAGCTTGCCTTGCCATTGCTTTGACCTAATTGGTTCACATGGGGAGAGAATTGGTTCTCATTGGCCCGCAGTGGTTTTGATTGGCAGCCGTGACATTGACTGCAGTGATGAGGGGGGACTGTCATTGTGGGTGGTACTGGAGGAAGCACGGCTGGCAGAGGCCACACACACACACACACACGTAAAGACACACTCTCTCTCCCTCCCTTTGTCCTTTGCGGAGTGGTGATCGCCCCTCCCCTCGTGCCCCTGTGTTCCCCAGGGGAGGCCAAACCTGCTGTGCCATCAGAAGCTCATCCCGTCTTTTTCCTCCCCCTCCCTCAGCCCTAATCTCATCATATCTCATGCACTTGCCCCCCCCCCCTCCTGTAGCACTGCCACACCACCAGGATTAGGAATATTAAAACTATTCTGTTGATTTCAGGCCTGTGACCTTCCTCAAAAAGTCCTCCCTCCTTCTTCAGACAGCCCTATTAATCCTTTTTTCCCCTCCTTTCTTACTTTTCTCTCTGACTATTCAGACACGATGCTCACTGTCCTGTCAGAAAATTCTGCATAGGAATGAAGCAGGGTGTTTTGTGCCAAAGCGAGGTCATTTCAATGGCAATATTGCTGCCGGTATCTTTATTTGGCCAAGAATATTCGGAGAGATCGCATTTTAATATTCAGTTTTCTCTTCATGTATCTATAGAGCATTTAAAAACACAAAGAAACAGTAGTTTAAGATCAAACTCAGACGTTTCATTTCCAGCTTTGCTGCAGTTTACTGTCCATGAAAAAACAATCGCATCCTGATTTTTTTATGCCCAGCTCCAAATCAAATAGGAAACTGAAATAAATGGAAATTAGTTTTTTTTTTATTATGATTTCTCACCGAGTGTGCACTGCCTGACTGTATCTCAATATGAATCCATGAAGATGGCTACTGCCTTCATAAAACCTGAGGGGATTTCAGCATCACATCTTGACAGCAATTAGTGGCACAATCTGTTTCATGCTTGCTGATATAACTAGGCTCTGGACAGATCTCATACTGAAGTGTTACAATGTTCTGTACATCTTAATATTATTCAACTATGGAAGAGGAGAAACACACAGGACTCAGCCTACAAAAATCAACTGTGTTTTTTAAGCAGATGTTTCAATCAAACAAAAAAAAAAATAGATAACATGATTTTTCACCTTACTGTGGCCTTTCGTGTAACAATCTGGAGTTTTTTTTTTGTGTCCATGGCTTCCTATCTAGGGTGTTAAAGAGACATTTATATGTAATGTTTTGGTAAAAAAAAAAAAAAAAAAAAAAGAACAAACAAAAGACCGAAAGAATCACATCAAAATGCAAAGACAGATGCAAAGATGAAATTAGGTTTTAACGATTCAGCTTGCTCTATTCTTCAAAATCAAACGCGACTAAAAGAACACATATCTGTAACATTCACCAAAGCCTGTGATGCCTGTTTTAAATGATAGATTCTTGTACAAAAAAACCCCCATATAAAATAGCAGAAAAGACTTACAGATACAAACACAAAATGAAGATAAGAAATGCCTTCAAATATTCTGGAGGGGAGGATTTAAAAAAAAAAAGTAAAAGAAAAGCTTCTTTAAGAAAATGTGTATGTTTTTTATTCGATTTTCTAGTAGTTGCAAACAAAACTTGGTGTTTTTTCTCTTTGTGTGTTGTGTGTTGTCTTAATATTTGAATGTATTTTACTGCAGTGCGAATTTGCCAAAGATATCACATCACTTGATTTCTCTCCTTTATTTTTTGTTTCACTTTTTTTTGTTCCTGAATTGTGACCAATTTTGTTCAGAAAACTGGAAATAAATGGTGAATTTGATATTATGCTTATTTTTCAGATTTCTATAGTTAATATTATTGTTATTTTATTTCCTGGGTTTGAGTTTACTGTGAAATATTAAATTGCAGTTTGCTTGATGCATCTCTTCATACTCAGTCTGTGTACATGTCCATCCGTCCACCTGAGTGACTGTTGTTGGTGAATTATTCCATTTATGTACCTGTAATGTGAAGCTAAGAAGTAATTATTTGTAAATATTTGCCATAATTTTATTGGTCCTTCAGAATAAAAAAATAATTTTTTGGAAGTTAAAGGTTCTGTGTCAGTATAGCTGCCAATGTACATGTGCATACAAACAATACACACACACACACGCACGCACACGCACACACGCACACTTACTGCTGGTGTAAATGCCACATTCCTCAACATCGAGTGTCAGCCTGGACAGCCGGAGACTTCCAGAACAGGAGGTTGTTTGTGTCTCAGTGTGATCCTGCAGCGTAGCTTTCATCCTGGGGACACAGATCTCATCTCAGGGCGTCTGTCTGGAGGCGAGGTGGGGGGGCACCCCTCTCGCTCCTCACCCCACCCCTCTAAGTGAATGTGGAGTGTCCCAGTGCTGCAGTCTTGGCTGCTGGCCGAGTCCAGGAGTGGGCAGAGGTGTGTGTGTGTGTGTGTGTGTGTGTGTGTGTGTGTGTGTGAATAGAGGAAAGGAGGAGGAGGAGGAAGGGGGAGAGGGGTGATAATAGGACACCAGCCACGACATGGCGACAACACGGCACACACACAGAAAACAGCACAAACCCAGCTTGAGACACAGGCCGGGCTGTCCGCAGCTTGGGTGCCTGCCCAGGACACCAGGACGGCACAGTGCGCTTTTGTGTGTGTGTGTGTGTGCGCCCAAGCTCATATTGGTTACTTGCCAACTCAAGGCAAGGTGAGGTTGTCCAAGGTTGTCTAAGAAAGCGTCATATGGTAAAGTTAACGACCACCAGCAATGATATTATTCCAGCAATCAGGGCTGCATTAACCTGCTAGAGGCCCACGGGGCAAAAAAAAAGGGGCCCGTCCATACATATTTCCCCATCCCTTATTTCTTGCCATAGAAACTAACCAGTATTCTTATGCTGAAACACTTCCATTCCCCAGGTTTACAGTGACAGTTAGTTTGTAACAATTTGATTAAAAACTATGTTATTTTAAAGGGGCATTGCACCAATTTTACATGAGAAGCACTACAGAGCCTATGAAATCAGCTGTAAAAGGTCTCCTGTATCTCTGATGAGAGCTTTGCCAAGTCTGAACAAAAAACTGTGAGGCATGGAGTTTGAAAGACGTGTTTAGCTAGATGCAAGATTGCATTATGGGAATTGTAGGATCCAGGGTTTTTGGAGCTTGACTCCTACTAGCGACTAAATGTCAGGATATCTTGCCCTCTGCTGCTTCAGTATTCACCTTTTGTTTCTTAATCTCTCTCTTACAATAGCAACTAAAATATTAAAGGCATTAAAGCTAGATTCTGACACAGGGCCCCACATGACAGGGTGTCAAGGCCCTTACCATTTCAGTTTGTATTGTTCTTTAGTGGTGCATATCACCAAACAAATGTGCAATTAATCAAATTACCAAAAACGAATTGCCACACAGATAATTAAAAAGCTATGCTATGCAGTGGATAAATAGGGATCTGTTATATTGGGGGGGGGGTTATTGATATTATTTAACAAATTGAAATCGACTATAACAATGGGAGACAACCCTCTGCACTGAACACAAAAATGCTAATCAGGTAATTCTAGATACTGTACTGGTGGCAGTGCCGTGTCCAAAACTACAGCTGATGACAATAAAAACCATTCTGTAAATGCACTCTCCTGTGTATCTGCATCAAATATCAAAACACTGTTTAAACAGAATATCAGAGCTACTAAACCAGTCCGATTCTAACCTATTTTTCTACCTACCTTGCCATCCCTAAGCAAAATTCTGCTGCGGGGCCCCCTGACCCATGAGCCATGTAAACCATTTGCCATTGCCACACAGTCCCACCTGGCACCCCAGTGCTCCCATTACAGTCGTCGTCATTACAGTGCTGGTAATTATACGATTAGCTTTGGCTATACAATGTAAACATAAGCCAATAGGCTATGGCTGCAGCTTTATGTCTCAAAATAAAACCTACACAGTTGTGTGGTTCCCCCAGGTTTCCTTTTATACATTTTCAAATATAAAATGCTATTTATACTATGGCTTGGCTGAAAACATGATGGTTGTTATTTACATCCATATTGCCCAGTAGGCAACTAATCAACATTTTAAATACAATATCGAATCAATAACGTCAACCCATCTCGCATTAGTCAGGAGTTGTAACTAAACCTCGACTGAGAGAATAGATAATCTTTGTCTTTTTTCTTATTATGTGCGGCATCACTTGTCCCCACTGAGGTCGCTGCCGGAAAGCGCTAGTTTTACTTCGCGCACGCGCAAATGAACGCGTGTTCACGCGCGACGCGTTTATCTTTTCCGAGCTGCAGTTTATAAACACCATTGCCCGCAGGCGTTTATCAAACGTAATTAATAGTTGTATTTCACTCTTTTGTCAAACACAAAGTCACAGAACACAGCCCTGGAAGTGGCTGGCAGGAAAGACGCAGACAGACCAAGAGACGCACTGCAAGCTAGCACATCAACTTAACTCTCAAACTTGGAGAGGAGAGAACACAAGCTTACCTGATTCCTCACTTCCTGCAATTCACTCTCATGGTGTTTTTTCTTTTCTTTTCGTGACCAGAGGGATAGTTCCGCTTCACTCTCTTTGTAGTTGTAAACAACGACACCCGCTTTGACATGGGGAAGTGGGTCCTTGCGTAATTTGCTGGGTCCTACGCAACTTGCGTGTAGACTTTAAAGGGCCGCATGTGCCGGGGCTGAACCCCACTTTAACCGCTGATGCTAGAAGACTACTAAACATACAAACATAGACTGTTAGCATGGGTGTCGCCTGGCCTGGGCATGGGGCTGTAGCAGTGAAGGTCTTTTCTTTAGCCCCGAATAATTCTCCACTTTGAGCGGTTTGTCACTAAAGACGACGGCAGTGATGCAATTTTGTATCTTCAGTGAACGTAACGGAGGCAAGACCAATAAGAGAGCGTTTCCAGGAGAAGATCCAGAAATACTCGTGTCTTATTGGCTGACAGGTCTCTGTGTCACTTCTTCAATAGATGGGGTTACTCTGCCAAGCTGGCCTAGTCAGATTTTTGGCCGATTTTTACAATTTTATTTAGCTAATTTAATGGTCTGTCTATGAAGAACGCGTGAGAACCACCGTTCAGCAAGTTAACCCTATAGCACAGACAGGATGGCAACGGCAGAGAGAGGCGGCGGGGACAAACGGTGTAGAGCCAGAGTATTTTTGCATCTAAGGTGAATTAAGGGTTTATTTTGATCAAACCGGAGTTGGTGATTGTTGGAACAGTGGAAGGACTAACCAAGACGTTTTTGAGCGCGCACACACCCTAACCTCAGGCCCCAGATGGTCTGGGCTTAGCTCCAGACTTTGTCAATGCCCCTGACTGTTATAACACTGTTTGACAGGTGCAGAGCTGATGTAGGATCTGTCAGATCAATGTCTGCTTGAAAAATTAGGGGTTGACAGTGTTCAGTTAGTTAGAAAGCAGTGCCACACCTTCTGCCTTGTTCACTCTCCTATTGCTCCAGGTTACATAACATGTCTACTGACATGTTCTACCTCTCCTCTCCTCCCCTCCTCTTCCTCATCCTCCTCGGGCTTCCTATACAAGAGCAGGAGACCGACAACAGTGGTGCTTATGGAGGCCAAGAAGTCATGCAAATTAACGTCAGTCAGCATCAGTATTTTTTGGCCCTCCAGAGCCCCTGTAGGGAGGAGGTGTGGGGCCAACTGAGTATAATTGGGCCTCAGCTGATTAGTGAAGAGAGGCTCATACAGGAAAGAGAGGGGGATGAGAAGAAGAGATGCTGACGAGATATTAGGAATGAGAGAGCAGGGCTTTTGAATCAAACAGGAGGAGAAGGAAGAGAGAAACTGACAAAACATACAGAGGAAAGGGAGGAGCAGGGAGTGTACTAATACATGTGATGCATATTCATGACTTTTGCTGTTTGCATCCTCACTCTCTCTGCCATCTTTGCTCTCTTTCTACTCTATACCGTGCATTTGTCCTGTATTCATATGTTATATGTTTGGGTGTAGAAACATTACTGAAAATGTGCACAGGCATGTAAATACTATGCATTATGTCTCATTTTGCATTCGTTTCTTTAAATGATTCCTCCGTTCTTTTACAACTTGGGTCTCATTTTCATAGATGTGACCAAGATTCCTATTAATTATGATAAGATGGTACTCACAAAGGTCATTGCTGAAATCTGGGGATGCGGCGACATTCACTATCAAGTCAAACAGGGCAAGAAACACAAGCAGTCAGATGATCATAGTATACGATGATTCAAGTTTGAATAACCGAATCCCAAGCGAAGAATGTCAATACTGGATGATTCTGCAACACCTCATTAAGTCCAATGCCAACGTTGAACCCATGCTGTCCATTTTAAACATCCTCTGTTGTTAACTGACTTTATTGCCATATTTCAGGCATGCCCACATTCAGTTTTACTTCAAAAAAATGTTGTAGATAATCAAGATAAACTGTTGAGTTGTCTGATCATCTGACTGCTCATGTTTCTTGCCCTGCCTGTCTTAATTGTGGTCACCATGTTCCAAGATCTCAGCAATTGCTTTTGGTGGCCATATGTATTAAAATAAGGCCCAAGTTGTAATAAACCAGAATTAAACTTTAACATGACCCCTGTTACCAAGAGCAGTTTCATATTGTTTTGAGGTGACATGTTTTAATGTTTTAAAGCAGTGGCTCCCAACCTGGGGGTCAAAATTACATTCATTTGTATGACTTTTTCTAAATTGATGCTTTTTGCTTGTAAATTACTAGATAATTTGACATCTTAAAGCCTGTAATAACACAGCCTGAGAAGAAAAACAAGATCACTCTTTGGTTGAACTACCCATCATCCAGTGATATTTGCAGACTGTAAGGTATTTCAAGCAGACATTTGCTTCATTTTATGGCGTCACAAGAAAGTTGCAATTACATGGAATTGCACGCCACCTGTTTCTATCATCACCTTTAATCATTTGATTTTAATACTGCGCAACTCAAGTCTTTCAAAGCAAGCCAGGCCTCTGCTGGTCTGACTGTTGGTTCATCAAATGAAGAGAAACTCTCTGACAGACGCACAGTGGAAAAAATGTGGTTTGACCTTATCACAGAAGACATTTGGACCTCACAGAATGAGGTTTTACATGCCTCTCATTGCCCTTTACAGCAGCATCCATGTTCACACACACACGCACACACACTGAGGTCCCAGAGATGATGACTACACAGTGACAGTGGTAAAGATGAGCGAGGCTTGTACAGAGTGCTTATGTGCTGTGTTTCACTCATTAAGGTCTCCCAGACACCAGAAATGACGAGACACGTAGTTCCATGTAAAGTTTTATTCCCAACCTCGGCCTGTCACTCACAATCACTCTCTCACACAGATACTACATGTAACAAATGTCAGACGTGTGTGTGGATGTCGGACCATTGACAGGCATGGAAGCAGCTTGTTGAACTAATAGCCTAACTAATGTGTCTACATTCCCTCCCTCCCTCCTTACCTCTCTCACCCCCTCTTCCCTTTCCAAAACTGACATCTATGAACTGAGCAGAGGAACGAGGGAGGGAGGGAGGAAAGAGAGAAAGGAGGGAAAAAAAAGAGGGGGGGATTGCGTTGACAAGCGGCAGACCCTCTCGCCCTCCCGTCTGACTATGTCTATCTCCCCCTCGCTCCCTGAGGGTTTGTCTCTGAGGATAGTGCTATGATGAATAGGCCTGTCTAAGCTAACCTAGCAGACACCAATTAGAGAGAAAGAGAGAGAGAGAAAAGAAGAAGAAGAAGGAAGACAGGAACAGAGAAACAATGAGAGAAACTAAAGCAAAGAGAGAGCAAGAGACAGAGAGGGAAAAGGAGATCAAGGGGAAGGGCAGATAGGTTAAAAAAAGAGGTAGGAGGACTGGGGTAAAGTGGAAAGTTTAAGACAACGCATGTTGGGAGCACTGTTGTCTGTGTGTGTGTGTATGTATGTGTGTGTGTGTGTATGTGTGTGTGTGTGTGTGTGTGGGCAAGCTGTCAGTGCTGAGGGAGAGGCAGTGTGAGAGGGGTTGGCCTCTTAAGTCTTAACCTCGTCTGCTGCTACAGGAGAAGCTTTGACAGCAGAGACGCACAAACAGGACTGACCCTCACAAAACACTTCCTCCTCCTCTAGACAAACCTTTCACTGGTGCGCTCCTTTTTCCACGTCTTCCTCTTCCCTCCTGCTGATTATTCTGTTAGTCCATAATATTTTAGCAGCCCAGCTCTTTCCCCAAGTTGAGCTAACACATTAACTTCTGGTGACATTTCTTATATCAATATATCTGCTAATATAGGCTTCCCTGATTGATTGTTGCAATTGGTCTTTCTTGTGATGTTTCGGACTGCATTCCTCTAAATCCCCTAAATCAAAGAGTGTGGGCAGTAGCACATGTCCTTTTCTTTAATTTATTGTTATTTTTCCATTCAGTCTATCTTGTGATTCAACATACATCTGATGACACCTTTCACTGTCGACATTTGCAGCGGTTTACATTTTTGCTGTGTCTTAAATCACTCCCTATTTGCTACCTAGCGCACTACGTTTACTTTCTGCCATTTTTTTTCAGCACCAGAATTGTCAGTGTGAAATGTATGCATTCTGTATGGCGCGCTCAAAAATTCCCACAAAAAGCAAAAGAATCTAGTGTACACAGGATGTCCTTTACTTTATGCTTTTAAAAGCGTCTGTTTCTGGCAGCAAAAGGTTTGTCAGCAGAAGACCTGTGTAGTTCCCATCAGCACTGATAGCCAACCCAAAGAAGAAAATTAAAAAGAAAACAAGTCTGTATTACAGGAAAAAAAAGAAATCCAGCATTGCCCTACAGTCTTTGATTTATATGGGGTCTGAGAAATGCAAAAACACTCAACAACAGCTACTCATATTAGTAACAGAGCTGCAAATCCTGGCAAGAAATGCTCAGTAATACTTAAATGTTTACATTCTGGCAGTGCTACATCTTTCCTCATCACTCGCGGTCACATCCACAACAACAGGACATTGATATTGGACTAAAGTAATAAGGACGTTAATCAGTCTGCCATTGTCCACTTAGCTAGCTAAAAAACAAAAGCATTGAGAGCTTCAGAGAGCTTGTGTGTTTCTTTGGAGGAGGTGCGCCAGATAAAAGGCCTAACTCCAGTGTTATAATAGTGAAATGTCAATATAAAAATGGTCTGCAGTATAAAAAATGTGATTATCACTTTTTACTTTTCCTCAGCTCCCTGGCTTTTCCCAATCAACTCTGCATTCATGTCATATAGGAGTTACCGGAATTATCAGTTTCAGACTGTCTAAATAACGTTCACATTAACTTTCAAGTCATTAGACAAGGAAAGTTGGATTTTTCTGAAAGCTCCAGTATTTTAAACTTTCTTAATAATACGGAAGTACCTGAAAAAAAAAAACACACAAACAAACACGGATGCCTCATGTCATCTTGAGCCCATTTTTTAAGGTAATTAATTAAAAAACAAATTTATTAGATATATTGCTATAATTTCAATTTAAATATTTGTTTACCTCTCACACAACTGACTGTGCAATCATACAACCAGTATTTGCAAGTCACAAACATGGGAACCTTTCCCATCTCTACCATCCATCCTATATGTGAACGTTATACTGGAAGCCTTTGGCTCCACATGTAGGCCCGGTCTGGCCTGGGATCAAATCCCACTAACACTTCCTTGCCTGTGTCTGCCAAGCTAATTTTCCTCCTTCAAACAAACAGTTGATAAATGGCCTCCTCACTCTCCGCTTTTAAAAAACAGGAAAACTCTACTCGCCCCCCTCCTCTCCTTCCTCCAGACGATCTCTGTCGTTCTCTCCCCATCGCAGTGACAATTACAAACATCCCCCTTCCCATTTATCACCAACAATTAAACAGCATGGACGGAGGCTACTTCATAAGCAGAGAAGAGAGCGGGAGTAGACGAATGCGAGTGGAATGAAGTAGAGTCAACAGTGAGAAAGAGAGAGGAAGGCTGACAGCACAATTAAGGTTTTTAATTCTCTGCTTGAGTGGGTCGGTCCAGTCTTGATGCTAATTAGGATGCCACGGCCATGTAATAAATCTCTATGATCCAGCCTCATTTCCCCTCTGTCTGTCTTTTTCACTCACACACACATTTACAACAGCACAGAAAGTTCACCCATTACTTTTTATGGCTGCACCCTTAGGCCAGAATTTTAATAAAATTGTTTTTTTTCCCCCGTGAAATTTGTAACCCTTCCCTGAGATCGGAGATCCACAACGTGTTAGCACATATTATTTACTGGTTGGCCAAGCATTCGCTGTCTTGGCTCTACACCTATACCACATGTAGTTTCTCTCCCTGTTAACTCCCTTTATTAGCGTTTTTCAGGAATATGGTTTGCATGCCCAGTGCTGTTGTACTATACTATATAAAAACACACACACATTTAAAAAGGCACAATGAATGCAGAAAATATAAATATTCTCTTATTCACTTATCCGCTCATCTCCATATGACAGACATGTCTAATGATAACTTCAGCAGATGCAAAGAAAAACAGCACAACAATCCGCAGATAATTGGGGGGCCACATTTAAAGAGGAGGAGACCGAAAATGAGAGAGATAGATAAGTGGACAACTGCTGGCTGTTTGTTAAAGTAGCAACTACCAGATATATTTTCACCCTCATTTAGGTCGCGAGGACTCACACTAATCAGTGCTTTTTTTCTGTTGCTTCCTACAAAATGTCCCAAAGCCAATTTAAAAAACACAGAATCTGTGTAAAATCAACTCGAGTTGTATGTTCATTAAATAAATGAAGGTAAAAGCAGGTCCAAACAAATTGAGGTGGATTTTTACTTAAAGAAACACATAATAACAATTTTTACAGAAGAACTCAGCCTTGCTGCGCAACACTACGACCAAACATCCTCAGTGTGGTTTTGGTGTGACGCCTCTCCAGTTTCTTCTGCTGGTACAACCCGTGTCACTGTCAGCCATTTTGTGCTGCGTGAGGATCAAAATGGCCACAACCCCAACCACCAGGGCCAGGTGAAGCAGGTAGAGGGCTACGTGAAGACAAGTCAGCAGCAGAGACACACAGATGGTGGCAGCGCACCAAGGCCAGGCCAGGAGCAGCAGCAGAGAGTGATGGACGGAGGTGAGGACAAGAGCCGGGATGGACAAGACGAGTCTGAGCAGCGTTGAGACCAGCCAGGAGTACAGAGACAGAGGGGACAAGAGGAGAGACACTGCTGCCTCACTCATGGATACTGCCTAAAAAATAAAAATGCAATGTGGAAATATGATAAATTTAATACTGATAAAAAGGAACTGGTGTCTATTATAGCAGTAGTTCTTAAAAATATAAAGCTTACACAACACCAGCATATTACCACTTTTATAATTGATATGGCAAACTTGTTAGCATACAGTTGCCTATCTATACAGCCAGAAGACATGGAGCATCATTGTCATCGAGTCGTGTTTTCTGTCCACCTGGTGAATAAAAGTCCAATATTTACGCTCTTCTAGCTCTGTTTTTGAACTCCCGAGGGAAATATGCTCTTTAGCTGCCAAATGCTTCACTGTGTTCACCAGCTAGTCGTTAACTTTGTCTGTCTGACAGTGAAAACAGCTGCCTGCTGCGGCAGGAAACGACTGAGAGACGTGAGACAGTAAAGTTGTGAGCTGGAAAACCAAAACAATGAGCTGAAAGATGCTGAAAAGCTCTCCAGCGCCCCAGATTAATTCACTTGAAGGGATTTTTGAGGCCTAAACAAGTACAAATATCCAGTACCTCACAAAAAATGAAAATTGGAGTGAATTAAAAAAAAAAAAAAAAAGTCTTCATCTATTTGCATCAACTTACCTCACAAGGATTTCCATGCAAGGTTTCAGTAGATGTCTGACCCTTGTGAAGCCCTGAAAGAAATGAGCATGCACAGATATGCACAAAGAAACAGAAGAATGCTAAGGAGTGGATGTGTCATGCAGCTGCCTCACAAAAAATCAGCAAGTAAAATGGTTGGACCATATAAGTACAATAGCATTTCTCATAAAGACAAAAAACAAAACATAAACTAACATTGGAAAAGTAGAATCAGAGCGATTGCCAGCAGAAGCCTCATTTCTCCTACACGCCTTTACACTCACAAGCTTGAAAACAACAAACAAAACAGTTAAACACCAAGCTGCTCTAATCTGTTCCAGCATTCATTCACACGTGACTCAATTACAGCAAATGCACTTTTGAATAACTTGATGACAGCGGCTTATCATAGATTTACATCCCTACTTACCCAACACTGCTCCCACACTCTTCACACTCTATATTCTGCTAACTTTCTCAGCTTTAATTCATTAATCCTCCTCAGGACATTGGTGCCAGAAACGCTCTCTTGCTCTAGTTTTCAAACCAGAATGGGATTGAACTGCAGAGCTTGAGTATAGGTTTTTTTCAGCGCCACCTGTTTGAGTGGAGGGACAATGACAAGAAGCATTTCATGCACCTATCCTGTTAATCCTGCAAACACAGGTTGAGGTAAATGAAACAATATAGGGACCCAAAATGTTTGATATAGAACCAAAACATAATAGATAAATCACAAGAAAGCATAACAAGCTGAGAACTATTTTGTGAGAAACAGAAAATAAGTGGAGAAATGGGGAATGAAAAGAGGGGAGTCTCCTGTATGTGAGAAAGGTGACAGCTGGCTTTTAGTCCAGCTGTTGTCCACACCACACACACACACAGCTCTGATCCTCCAACCTCAGCCCAGCAGGAGTCATTACCAGCTCTGGAATAATATGGAGAATATGGGCTGAGGAGGATGTTTCTTTTTTTAACTCTCCAACTCCAACCTTCACCGCTGTCTGAAATTATCATCCCCACCACCCACCCTCTCTCAGACTCCATTAAGGTTAAACCCCCCTTATCATCACCTCAACCCACCATTAACCTTCCCATCCCTGCTAAGACGCCAAGGAGAACCTGCCACAAGTAAATGCCAATCAGCTGCAGCTCCAGTGCCAGACTAAGTGGCACCCTGTCTTGGAATACAAAGGGGAGTGGAACCCTTAGACTCTTCTTTTTCACTCTGTTCAGATGCTGCATGCAACAATTGTCATTATTTAGTCATTCAGTCACACACACGACATAATAATGATCGTCCACCCTTTTTTTCTCCCCCAAGTATTTTTTTGGGCATTTTTGCCTTTATTTCATAGTGAATGACAGAGAAAGACAGAAAATTATGGGAGAGAGGGGGGAGGACATGCAGAAATCGCCACAGGCTGGACTTGAACCCTGGACGCTGAGGTGGGGACTCCGTCACATACAGTGTGCCCACACTACCGACTGAGCTACCAGGCACCCCGATCATTCACCATTTTGAGCGTCAAAGCTAAATCAGTAACCTTCATTGTAGTTATACATTTACTTGACAACACAGAACATCCAAATTCCTGTAGTTCAATGGCCCAAAATTTGAATTTTCAAGGATACAATATACCGTGGCGTTGGCAATATTTCAGGTATATGCATTACTATTGTTAAAAACACACTGATGTTGCAGTTTGTAGTTAGTATCCATGATCAAAACGATCAAAAAGTCTATTCCACGTGAATGCAGGATGTGCGCTTGGAGGTTCAAACCCAAACTATCTGAAGCGATGAAGCATCGTGGACATTTGACACCTTTCACAACTTATTTTACTGTTGGAAAATGTTAACTGAGAAATGCTGTCACTAAGCTAAACTACCACTATCAGTCTTTGTACCAAAGAGGAGTGAAGCCTAGAAGACAAACAGAAGGATGATGACAGAGTGTGAAACACACCACTGCTCCATCAAACTGCTGAATGAATAAAATAAAAAAACACTTGACGTCAAGGAAGTAGATAAATTCATCTCAATCATCTGTATCCATAAATACAGCCATATTACATTCACCAGAAACTATTTATTTGGCTCCTTTTACACATCAGTAGAATTCTTATTGACACAATGTGACAGACAGTTTAAAAACGAGACAAGCAACAATAAGAAATAAAAGCAGACACTTCATACAACACAACCACGTAAAACATCACGATGGAAGAATTGACAGTAAATTAGTAATGCTCCGCTTCTTTCGGTTATTCAATCAGGTTTAGCACCTACAGGAGAAAATAACAACATCAAGACATAAATATGATAATAAGTAGCCAGAAGGTATGCTGTAAATAGCGTTGTTACATTTCACACATATATCTCAAGAGGACTGATTCGGCTTATGAAGGGAAGTAAAACAACAATATTCTACATTAAACAAGAAATGCTGTACAGGATCCTGACATGTAATGCTCATAATTGAATGTAACATGTACTCTGGGGGATTGTAGACTGGCCTAACGACAATTTTAAATATTTACAACAAAAAATGAAGGACTGATCATTAATGTGCTAAGACACCATATTAAATCTGTGCATTAATCACTAATCAGTCATCCTTTATTCTTGGACACAGAAAGGGGTCGCTAACACAAAAAGGCCAGTGTCCATTGACTTGGAACAGGAAGTGACATTGCCAGTAAAGTGCATTATTTAGATACTGGATGTGGAGAGGATGTCTTCCACCAGGTGCTTGTAGACCCAGGCGTCTCCCTTCAGCCTCTGGCGGCGGACCCCGACGACCTCTGGCCTCTGCAGCAGGCACACTTCCAGCTCAAACGCCATGGTTACCTTCCCAAAGTCGCCCCAGGTCCGACATTTCAAGGTATACCTAAAAGAAGGACAAAGAAGGCGACACAGAAACATTAAATAGGCCATATTATGCTGTTTCGGGTTTCTCCTGCTCTTTATTGTGTTGTATAGCATTTTTGTGCATGTAAAAGGTCTGAAAAAGCACAAAGCCCGCGCCAAAGGGAGGTCTTCTCTCCCACAGAAAACACTGCCTGACCTGTGCCTGAAAACGAATGGTCTGGCTGTGAGACTACTCTGCTCAGGAATACTCTTCAGGTTTTTGGAGGTTGTTAAGTATGTCTTGAAGAAAGTGAAGGAAATTTAGTTTCTTGATGGACAGGTAGCTTTACTTAAAAGCTAAAGTAACTGCTAACTACTGCTACCCGCAGCTACCGTTTGCTTTGTTAGTCGTGCAGCTAGCGCTATTAGCTAGCTGATTCTGACAGACTGGGAGCTCAGAGCTTGAGCCCGAAAACCTCCTCCTGGCAGTTCAAAGCTCCTGTGCTAGCGGTGTGAACACCAACACTCATTTGGGGCTCCGAGCTCCCAGTCCGGCAGTCAGCTAAGCTAAAAGGTCCACTAGCTGCATGGCTAACTGAGATAACTAGCTAATGGCAACTACAATAAAATCAGTTAGCGGTTACTTTAAAGCTATCTGTCCATCAGGAAACTCCGTAAATGACAGAGTTGAGGCAGAGTGGCCAAGGGACATTAGAGGGAAAACCAGAAAATATTTTCTCCACAAATATGATCCAGATTCACCAAATTCAGTGTATAAATTTATAAAGTTGTGTTTTTGTACAGTAAGCACTGAGGCCCAGTCCCAAGAAACACTTCTTTCTTGCGGCGTCTATTGTTTTTCCAACCAAATTCATGTCTCATTTGTGGTCTGATAAACAATAAATTCATCCAGTTCAGTGCCCCATATCGCTATTTTCCAAGCTAAGTTACTGTAGCTGTCACAGCTGTCGAGATCACCGCCAACACAATGATGCCAACTTCCGGGAAGTTGGTCAATCAGAAGAACATGGACTATAAGGGAGGGGGGCCTTAAAGAGACAGGAGCTAAAACTGCTGGTTTCAGATGGGATGAACTAAATAAAGGGTCAGTATAAGATAAATAAGGAATTTTTTTAACTGTGAATCATGTCAAGCTAATGTAGTGGAATCCCAGAATAAAAATATAGAGCTGGAAATGAGCGTAATAGGTCCTCTTTAATATTGGATAAGAGACTGGGCTGCCTAAAGAGAAAGAGAGATAAGGCGTGTCTTCTTACCCTTTCTGTGTGAAATCAACGTTTTTCTCCGGCAGGATGGAGAGGATCTGGTTAAGAACCTCATCTGGGTTGGTCTGACTGGTCAGAGTAACGTTGTACTGTGCCTAGCAGAAAAAGAGATACACAAATTCTGTGATGTGCACAATACTTGCATGTGATGGGGAACAGGTGACAAGGTGTGTGGTTTCAGTATACCTTGATCTTGCGTGGGCCGTCACGCAGGGCTCGCCTCTTGCTGGGAGTGAGCATAGTGATCACCTTATCCAGGCCTCTCTCCAGGGAACCAAACACCTTTCCTCCTCTCTTCTTCTTCCCGCTGTCTCCCGTAACAGCCATGTCCAAAGACCGAGACCTGGAGAGCAAAGAGGGTCTCACATGTAATCACTTTGGCGGATCATTTGATCAAACTGCTCTTACCTGACCCTCCCACTAGATCACAGGTTTACATTTCAGCATTAGAGCAGAAACGGTAGTGTGCATCTAACCTTCGCTCGGGACTGAACGCCAGCATTTCAATGTTTGCAAGCTCCTTGATCTCTGCTCCCCTCTTCTTATTGTGGTCTTTAGAGGTGCTGCCTCCACCTACAACACACACAGGAATACACACCTTGGTTCGAAAGTACAGACACGTTAAAACCTCTTACACCCTGCACAGTCATTACATACTCTTGCTGTGCAGCCAAACATTGTTCAAACCAACAGTACTTTACTTTGAAATCTGATCAAAATCAAAGGTTTCTGAAGATCATTCTGGTAAAACTATTCTGGTAATCGATTAATTGTTTTAGTCATTTCATCTATAAAATGCTGCTTTTCTTTACATTATAGTAAATGCAATTTTATTTGGTTATGGGCTGTTGGTCGGACAAAATAAGACATTTGATGATATCACTTTGGACTCTAGGAAATTTTGATTTTTTTGCTGTTTAGACTTAGAAAAAGCTGGTACAAAAACTTAAAGTGTCATACTGTCCAGACAATCAGCAATTACATATTTTTCCAACCTCAAAGCCTCTTAAGAGGAAATAAAAGGGGGCAATCGGATTGGGTAAAATGAAATACTAACCGCTACAGCCCTTTGCTCTTATGCATGAAACTGGCTGACTTTGACACTGGAGTTGTGAACACAAAGGCTTTGGTATAAACAGAGACAAGTAGCCTGACACACACACACAAAGAGAGAGCTAGGCTTTAGTGGCAAGAGAACACATGTCACTACAGCCCATGTGGGACAGTGAGCAGAGGAAAGAGACAGCTACACCTGTCATAGCACACGCCTAGGGACAGACACACACAGACCACGTTGTGTGTGTGTGTGTGTGGTCAGAGGCAGCATGTCTGCACTGTAGCTTAGATAGCAGGAAGCTATAAAGAGCGAGCCAGATTCCAAAGGTTTTAACACCAACTGGGTCAGCCACAGCGGGATAGCAGGCTTGTGGCTGAGTTTGTAGAGGAAACTAATGAGGCCGGACATCTGAGCAGAGAATTCACTTTGACAAATAATTAAGACTTTAATGATTCTCCATTCATATTAGTGTCCTTCATTTATAGATAAGTGAATAGAATTAGCTTCCTGATAATAACCTCACCTTTGAGTTGACAGTAATAATAAGTGTGTATGTGAGTGTGTGTGTCCATTTTTCAGTGGCGCAATGACAGCTAAATCATAGAAATATGAGTGGCTTTGGGATAAAAACAGGTCCAATAAATGAGTTTATTACCAGAAGACAATTTACTTGCAAATGCGTGGCATGTGGATGTGGCACTTGTGATTATGAAAGCTGCATGAGAGTAAGCGAGGGACAAATAAATGAAAGAAAGCAAAGTGGAGAGGGGCAGTTGGCTAATGCAAATAATCTAATAGAGATTGTACTTCAAGCCCTTGTTTGGAACAAAAACAATTACAGTATACAAATAAACTGTGTGATGAACTGAAACCCTGCTTTGTCTGTACTTCATTATTGCCAGTGGTTGAGTAACCAAGAAGACTCCTCTTACCTTTAGGTGTGACTGCATTGGTTTTAGTGCCATTGACATTCGTATTTTGATTGGGTGTTGTCAGCACATTCTTGTTGGGCCGTGCATTCTTCTTACTGGACACAGGAGTTCGAGGAGGAGGCAACGCAAATATATCAACATCTTTCTCCTGCACAGCAATATTCTCCTTGTTCTCACTGGTTCCTTCTTGGTCTCTATCCCTCCTCTCCTGGCGGTGCTGCCTCGTCGTTCTCCCCCTCTCTGGGGTCGGGCTGTAAGCATATCTTTTCTCCACTGATGGAGATGCCAGTCTCTATAGGAATACAAAGACGAGATAAATGCAGTATGAGTAGATTACTCTAGAAGGCAAGTGTCTTGGCCCTTCACTATTGCTGCTAAGAAGCCTAAAGTCAAGATTTTTAATCCTTAAACTTAAAGGTGGGGTATGCGATTCTAATCCAATACACATCTTTTTGCCAAATTCAGTAAATATCTCCTCACAGTCCACTAGCTGTCCGTTCAGCATGTGCACTGGTGTCTGTACTCAGCTCTGGCTCTGTAAATGGGAAATAAACAAAGTGGCACGGACCGAGCCACACAACACTATTCCAGCCGTGATTTGTGTGTCAGGGAACGTTAAACGACTTGCCCACGGATATTCATCTTACTTTCTACTTTGCCCAGATATGTTGTTGTTGTGATGTTAGCGTTAGTATCAGGAGTTGTGAGTATCGCTGTCTGGAGCTGGATTTCTGGCTCTGGGTACCACCTCATCCTATCTACATGTTAGCTTCGCAGCAGAAAATGTAGCGACAATCCTAGCTAACGTTAGTTACATTACTCGCTCTAAATCATTGTATTGGATTTGAATCGCATACCCCACCTTTAATCTGTAAGGACACGGAAGACAGCAAAAACATACATTTGTCCCAACTTTCACATACCGTGTCTTTGTTGTTTTTGGTTCCATCTGGCTGACCTCGGACTCTCTGAGGTGTATATTGTGCGTCTGGAACCCACGGGCTATCATTAATATAGTCTGAGCAAAAATCCAGTGAACCCACAATCACGGCGTCTTCATCCTCGCTGAAGTGAAGGACGTCCTTAGTCTGAAAGCAAGAGAGAAAATAAGAAATGGAAAAAATAACAAGGCAAAAAGATCCACAACAACACCTGGTACTTGAAAACGGTACGTATGTAATGTAGAGGGTGAAGTCATAAAGACCAAACATGCAGCTGTCAGACAGCCCAGAAAAAGAACAAAGCATTTGGGGAGTTATGGTCCTGAATCCGACCTGTAGTCCCTGGTGCAGTGGAGAGCAAGAGTCCTCACAGACTGTTGGTTCAGGGCGCAGACGGACAGGTTTGCCCCTCTGCTTCTTTGACAGCAGCAGCAGGTAGGTGACTGTGGTCTGGTCATACCGCCACTGTAGGAGTTAAGATGTATTAGACTGCATATCAAATACAAAGTATGTAAACTATCATGTTTGCACAGAATAAGGGGTACAAAAATGATTTACATATGCAGTTGTTGTGATTTCACCATCCATAACAAAACAAAATCAACTGGTGATGAACTGATCAGCATAAATATCAATGCTAACATTCAAATGGGAGTACAAACAAGCACACACCTCCTTGACCAGCGCTGTGGTGCTCTGCCTCGATCGTTTCATGTTGACAGCCATCTCAGTGATACAGTCCTCATCTATGTGACCAAGCTATAAAAATGACCCAGTATGTTCACTCAAAATGCGAGACAGATGCTTCGTTTTTACATTTTTTTATGTGAGAGCACTAAAACTGAATTGGATTGTGGAATTGTTTCAGGGAAATGACCTGTGTGCTGACTGGAGCAAATTAGAAATAACTCAGAAAATGGATCCAATCTTTGAAATCAATAAAAACATGCTAAAGAAGAATAGACAGCATACGGCCCCACACACAGTTCAAGCTACAATGGTGTTTGCAGTTTATGTTTGTATCTGTAATACAGTGTCTTCATGTATGATTTGTCTGTGTGTGTGTGTGTGTGTGTGTGTACCGGCCGCCTGCTGCGCCACTCCACGGGACTGTTGTAGTCTTTCGTCACCCAGGGATGGTCCAGCAGCTGTCGAAGAGTAAGACGCCGCTTGGGGTCCACCTACAGGACACACACCAAAACTACAGCTCAATATGCAAGAGACTACACATCCAACAATCTACAGTATGTCTAAAATATTGCACATGTTGTATGAATAAAAAAAATGACATTCTAAGTATGTCATTTAAAAAAATGTGTGACGGATAAACAAAAGCTCAGTATTCTACTGTTGTGCAATGAGAACCATTGTGTAATTAACTTAATTTCTGTGAAATAGCTAAAAAGGGGAAAGACTGGTGAGATGTGGAGAGTAGAGAAAAGAGGAAACAGAGTGATTATGGTATGTACCTGCATCATCTGGTTGAGGAGGAGGATACTACCTGGAGAGAGCCACTTGGGGTTATCATATTTACCTCCCTGAAGATATAAAAGACAATGCTTTGCATTGCAGAAGGTTCAGAACTTCAAATAATTCATTTTCAGACAGACTGTAGGGAAAATGTCAGCACTCTTACTGCAATCTTCTTATAGAGCACCATGCAGTTGTCATCATCAAAGGGCAGGTATCCACAGAGCAGAGCGAACAGCAGCACTCCCATACTCCACACATCCGCCTGCAGGTTACACATCACACCGCAGTATTTCAGCTCCAAGTGTTACAGTCAGGATTTCACAGCTCGATTGCACCGAGTCATGCACCAGCGAATATGATCAGGGCACCATGAAGAAGCAGAATTGTGGAACAGGCAGGTAATCACGACTTTTAGTGAAAAACAAATGCAAGTTTTGTGAGTTTAAATAAGGACTGATCTTGAAATTGTAACCTAGATGCTTCTAAAAGTTGTTAACAGCATTCAGCATGCATCACTCACCTCAGAACCAATATATGCTTTTCCCTGGATGAGTTCAGGAGCAGCATACGCAGGGCTACCGCAACATGTCATCAGCTCATAACCCAAACCTCCCTGGGAGAGACATGATAGCCAGACCACACAATTTACATGTACACATTATGTTTATAGGCATTAATCACTATGTAAACATGTTTTTAGGCATCATCTTCTAGATGCTATACCCTGTAGATCACCCACATTAGTTTTATTTTAGGATTTTTTTAAGATAAATAATGTGAATGGCCAAAACAGTGTTTCGCAACGTAAAATGTATTTGTGAGACCAAACAAATGGATTTGCATCCACCCAAAAATGATTTTGTATAATTTGTGTTATTTTGTTTTCATTTTCTCATTACTAGGACGCCTAACAGGCCTAATACTTTCGACACTATACAATGAGACAGGGAATGTGGTGATGTACCTTAGGTTTGGCACACAATCCAAAGTCTATGAGCTTCAAGTTGTGGTCTTCATCAATCAACAGGTTTTCCTACAGTTCAGACAGACAAGCATTACAGCAGACATTAAAATTAATATGCAGTCACGAACATGCAGACACATTTTGTTGTAGTTTCTCCCATGTGTCACAATCTCTCGGTCACTCTATCACATGCAATCAGTGGTTGTTCCTACCGGTTTGAGGTCCCTGTGTGCATATCCCTGGCTGTGGACATAGGCCATCGCAGACACAATTTGTCTGAAAAACACCCTGGTCTCCTCCTCTGACAGACGGTCCTTTGCTATGATGTAGTCAAACAACTCCCCACCTGGACAGTACTGAGAGGGGAAAGAAAGGACAGAGGGAGAGAAAGAAGCAAAGTGAATGAACATAATGTCATATTCACACTCACACACAGTCTCTGTGTATGTGCGCTTACCTCCAGCACCATGAAGATCTGGGTGGAGGTCTCTATGATGTGGTAGAGACGACAGACGTGCTGATGACTCAGGTTCTTCATGGCCTCAATCTCCACCTTCACGCGGGGCAGGTCATCCTGGTGTGACAAGCAGTCTGTTATTGGTCTCTGATGAATACTTTTTTTTAATTTTATTTATTCTGTGTAATTTTGAAATTGCTGCATTTTTTTAATTATTATTTTATGCAGAAGACAGGAAGATTTGCAACCATGGGCATCCAAAAATATAATGAAGAATAAAGAACGAAATAAAGGCAAAGAAGGTTATTGACAATGCTAAGTAGTTTTGAATGGGGTTGGGAGACAATTTGATCTAATTGTTTATTAACTTTCAGTAGAATCATATTGAGATGATACATATTCTGTAGCCACTTTACAAAATTCTGTTTCCAAATAATGACTCAAAAAATGCTAACTATAAACTAATCAAATGTGTTAAGTTCATATTTTAACTATTGTGAAGAGTTTTGTCTGATCTAATGCATAATAGTGGAACAATTAATAGCCTTGATCCCAACTTAGAAACATAAATTAGATTTTTCCATACATATATATACACACACACTGTATATCACCGTGTGGCAAATGTATGGAAAATCACATTTACATTTTTAAATATTACAGTATTGATTTTAACATTTCACCCAGCCTTAATTCTTAAAAGATCATGTCAAAAGTAGAAGCATGTTTAAATCTATAAAAAATGAAAATTGTTTCATTGTCAGTCATAACTTCTCTTAACTTCATAAATTCAGGATTAGTTTGTCCATCTTTTTTCATATCTTTGTGCTGCTGGTCAGAAAAGGTACGCAATTTAAGCCTCTATTTGGGTACTTGTCACTTTGGGGTGTGGTAACTTGGGATTTCTTACATTACATACTTTTACAGACTATAGACATTTATAGACTTTACTGACTAAACCGGTTGTTGTTAATGAACATAACTGTTGCTGCTTTGATGTCAAGTTCCTTAAGATTTTGTTTATATGTGTTTTGTTTGTGTCAGGTTGGCCTGTGTAATGCAAACATTTACAACGGATTCACCACAAGCTGAGTGTGCAAAAGGTCTCTCACCCCCAGATCCTTCTTGTTCATGATTTTAATGGCAACCTTCTCTCCTGTCAGAATGTGGCGACCCAGCTTGACTTTAGCAAAGCCCCCTGAGAAGCACACGGGGTTCAGAACACACATCAGAGGGGATATGGCACACAGACACCGAGCTGTTTCACTCATTAACATTGTCACTACCTGAGCCGATAGTCTCATAAACCTCATAGTATTTGTGGAGCTCGTCGGCTCCGCGGTGCTCCGTTCTCTCCACAGGCATCCTCCCGGCTTCGGCCGCACGATGTCAAACCTCCCTGCGGTGGCAGAAAAAGGCTTTGACGGGGAACTTATAGCAGCAGTGTTTGCACTCAACTCGCTAAACTGGAAAACACACGACTTTCTTTGTCTTCAAAATAAACCTTAGTAACTTGAGAACATTTTCTAGCGAGCCAACGTCAATTAACTGTCAACTCTAACGGTAACAAAACAAAAAACTAAAAGATTTGTAACGTTAGCCGACATAAAAGTCGTTAATACCACCAAATGTAAAGTAAAATCTACGTCACTTCAAGCTAACCGAATGACGCTTCTCGACGTTAAACATTTACCTGAATGTGAGTGAAAACGAGAGAGGAAGAAGGTAAATCAGTTGACAACCGTATGCCATATGGAAAAGCCCTCTGGCAGAGATGTTTCGCTACAGAAGTTTGAATTTCGCACGACGACGTTGACTCCATTTCCTGCTTCCGGTTTGTGCTTCGTCCGCCCCTCGTGGTGAATACCGTGACTGCGGCCATTCAAAAACTGGATAAATGAGGGGAGAAACATATAAGAGGCGCCCTTTTAGGCGCATCATACAATTAAGAAATTATCATTTCGTGTTATGTGACAAATGTACGAAAATGCTGGGCAGGAAGCCCACTTGAGCACGACTTTGGCCCGAGATGTCAAGAGGACAGGGGTGGAAGAAGTAGGCTATTCAGACCGTTTACTTAAGTAAAATTAGCAATACCACAACATTATAATAATAGGTCCAAATATAAGCCCTGCATTCACATTTTTACTTAAGTAGAATGTTTACTATTATCAGAAATTCTCATAAAGTATCAAAAGTGAAAGTAGACATTAGTCAAAGTGACCCCTGTCTTTGTTATTATGTAGGCCGATTATATTATGACTGATACATACACTGATGTTGCAGGGGGTCGAGGTGGAGCAGGTTTGAACTTTTTACTGTTGGGTAGCTTAATATCTGTATAATGATACATTATATTTTATGAGCCAACAGTTGATTTTAAAATCTTAATCTGTGAATTTTTCAGCTATTTAAGACCACTGCAAGAAGAGAAGATCAAACTGAACAAGATTTAATTTCTGGGGGATTGATGCACATTTGAGAGTTCAGTGGTGCAAAACAACTGGTTGAGGAAAAAATGCAGCAGGTCCCAAGCTGGAATCAAACCGTGGCGGTTGCAGTTATTTGGAAAGCTGAGTGACCACCTTTATCCTGTGATGAAACTTTTTCCATTCCATGGGAGTGCAGTGCTCCCATGCACAGGGCAGGAGACATCACTGAATGGCTTAATGATTCTGAAAATTATATATCATATGCTATGGCCTTTTCATTCAGTTGATCTCAGCCCCACTGTGCCAATCAGCACTACGGCTGTTCTGGAGGCTCGTGGTGGCTAAACATTTTCGTTTAATTTGTCACTTATCTTCTCACACTCATACACACCCTCCGTAAATAAAACTACCCTTATTGTACCCCCTCGGTGCAATAGTGTTTGACTGAGGTACTTAAGAATAAAATGACAAACAAAATGAACAATTCCACAGCCTGATGTACGGCACGTGTATGATAAAACCTTTCTGAAGGGTAGTGGTTAGCTGTGAAGGTTGCCTGCAAACATAAATTCATATGCATTCATGGGCAGTTATATACAACCTTTAGGATGGAAAGCATCCTGTGTTGAAATGTATAAACAGTTCCACTTGACCCCGTAGGTATATGGTTGCAGAAGCTGACCAGAGAGGTGTATTTATGGTGTCAGAAGGTGTGTGTGCCTTCACCTGCACAAATTCTCAAGCCTGTAATTAAGAAAAGGTGAGAAGTGAGGTCAAAGACCACTGGATGAATTTTAACAGGCCCCAGTCTTCTTGTCAGTCATCTGTAATAACTGAAAACAACCACTCTCACTGTCGCAGTTTTCTTGTTGGGATGTGAATGCCAAAGTAACCATTACACTCTCGGTCACTTTCCTGCATCAAATACATTGGAAAGGGACAATTTACTGCGCCTGTTCAACACAATTAGGGACCGATCAGCTATAAAGCTTTAAGAAGGAAGACATCATGCTTCTTAGGTCTCGTAACAGGCTATCCTGGTCATGCATTAGCCTGTAAATTCTAAGAAAGACATGTTTACCAAGTGAAAATATTACATCCTGACACTGAGCCAACACTGACAGACAGCTGCAGAGGAATTTCAGTGATTGATCGGTGGTCGCCCTGTATTTCTCGTGGTCGTTAGGGAAGTAACCGGTGGTTAGGGGACGTCCAGGTGTCAGCGGCATTACAGGACCCCTCATTTGGTTTCTAGGGCAGATGGCCAGGACGAGACAGAGGGACATCAAACAACCCACAGCTGGAGGAAAAGAGAGAGGAAGTCGAGTGTGAGGAGAGAAGAAAATGGAAAGAAGAAGGGGGAGCCAAGGAAGATGAGAAAGAGAGGGAAATGGAGAAAAACTGAGAAAATCAGACGATGTAAGGGAGAGAAATCTTTAATTTCAGTGCTGAGCTGAAATTTCTGTCGACTGTATTGTTCATTCTCAGTGTCTTTTACCATTTTGTCTTCTTTTTTTCTTCCTTTCTTGCAGTCAGTGTGGCTAGGGCTCACACACACATTGAATTACTGAGAATACAGAGAAACACTTACTTAAACATATTTTACATAAATAGTCACATATGGTTGATACTCGGGAAAGCAATAGAAAAAAAATCATTCCTTTTTTTTTTAAATCTATCAGTAAGGGCTCTTTCATTACCAAATCCACATGAGCTGCACGTCAAAATATATTTTCAATGTACTGTAACTTACTGTAAGCCAGTGGGTGTTCCTCCCGCTGGGTCCTTTAATAAGATGCAACTCAAGAGAAAAGTTCTTTTTTTTCTTTCCCGAATAAAAGTACATAAATGGTTGTAATGCTTTTAAAGGCAAGTTCTGTTACAGTCAATGGTTTTAACAGACAGCACAGGCCTCCCATCGCCATCACCAGCCTGTGTTTGTGTGAGGGTGTGCCAGTTAGGTTTCACATGTACAAGCTTCAGTTCTGAATCATAGCAGTCGGGGAGACTCAACATCAACAGCTAAATGCCAATGTAATCGCACCAAAAGCAGCAAAAGATGATCAACTTTTCAGAATTTTGAGGTATTAATCTGTATGTATGTTCATGGGTTAGGTTTGTCTGTGTATTGCATGCATGTATGGCTGTATGCTACACTGAGCTGCTGTGCCACTTCCAGCCACTCTCAGGGACTCACAGTGTGTGTGTGTGTGTGTGTGTGTGTGTGTGTGTGTGTGTGTGTGTGTGTGTGTGTGTGTAATCAGACATGGCAGCTATTAAGCCGTCACAGTGGAAAACAGACGTTGTAGCCCTAGCAGCGCCCGTCTTGGACAGATTTGCCCGTATTCCCTGACAGACTTTTGGAGGCTCTCAGAATGCCTGTGTCATAGCTCAGCGACTACCGGGTCTCCACTGCAGGGGACCGGCGTCTTAGATATGGCTGTGTGCCAGAGAGAAGGGGAAAGAAAAAATAAAAGCATGCATGTTAAGTGTGTTTAGATGTGTGTATAGGTTTATGCTATAACAATGGTCTGTGTTGCAGTGTCCTTCTATGTCTCAGGTCAAAGGGCACAGTGCCAAACACTCACACAGAGAGACAGACACAGACTAAGGCACAAAGACAGAGAAAATGATACACATGGCGTCACCTCTCCCTTCACTGCTTCCAGCGTCCTTGTGAGGCTTCACAAAGCTTTGCAGGATCACAGCCAGCTTGTTTTTCTCACTGGTTTCATGACGACCTGACTGATTCACACTGTATTAACGGACATTGCATCAGAGCACTTTATCCACACATATGTGACTCGTATAACTTTGTAGGGTCCACACACAAATGCACCTACACAGGCGCACACACAATCACAAAGAAACTGAGGTTCTTAGAGAAGTTGTGAAATTCTCAGCCCTGGCAATTTCACACCCATGTTGTGAACAGCTGCGGTGTCGATCAGCTGGCAATCTAGGAAGAATCTGAAATGTTGTGGTTTCTGCTACTCCATACAAGCACAAAACAGGTAGGAAACATATATAATCTCTGCTCCATCCCTCTACATTTCTCCACACTGCCACATTAAGTTATATTCAAAATTTAAAGTAGTTTCTGATATTTACAACTCTTTTCACTCCCCAACATAAAACAGTGGAAAGTTACCCTAGGCAGGCAAGCTACCCTACATTGTGTGTTTACAGGGCTAAAACAGTCCTCTGCCCAGACCTAAAACATTCAGCCAGGGGAATATATTGCACCCATATGTGTTTGAACGTCTCCAACTCATTTATGCTCATGCAAATATTACCATGACCTCTCCAGATGAAGACTTTGGGAGTGTGTCACTGTGGGGTTTTGATTCCTGGCCAGTGGATTTACAGTAATTTCTGAATCGATCTGATTGTTCCCCAACATGGTATGGTGGTGAACTGAGTCACTATAAAATTGGCATCCTTGGGGTGTGAATCACTGATGAAGGGATACTGAATCACTATAGAGCACAACTACATTTTACATGTGTTGTTTTCAGTACAGAGAGGGACAAGAGAGAGAAAGTGATAAGCTGTGAACAGATTTAACATATTTTTTCTGTTATCCTCAATACAGTGCATTCTTACTGTGGTATTTTTAATTTAGAATTTTCATCCTTCATTTTTTCCATCATCAGTGAAATGAAAAAAAGAAGGAATAAGTCAGAACAAGAAAAGCCTTATAAAGTGAAAACAAGAAGTGGGTGGAGAAGTCAGAGCAAGATCAAGAGTGATGTGTGTCCAAAGCCTCACAATATTGCATGACAACTCACAGGGAGAAATATTGGTTTTGGATAAGCTTTAGAATACACTACAGGAGCCTGTCCTCGTGCCACAAACACACACAATGAGCTGTCACAACATTCATACTGAGGTGCAAAAGGGTGTGACCTCAACTTGAAACAACAAAATTGTGCCTAAAATTTCCAAACACTTTCTCTCAACATTTCTCCTTACATCCCTCCCAAACTTTGTCTTTTTTCCCTCCTGCCCCTCAAGCCAACCCCACCTCACAAACACCCACTCCCTCATTGAACATGTGTGTATGTGAGTGTCCTCCTCCCTCAGTTTCTCCATGGCTGGATTGCAGCAGCAGCTAAGCTCCCTACGGCAGGGTCGAGCTCTGGCTCTCCTCCACCTCATCTGTCTTCTCTACCTACCCTCAGGTGCTCTTCCCTGGGATACCAAAGCCAGCCAACCCCCTCTGGAGGTAAGACATCCATATGGTCATGGAAAAAAGTATGAATGTCATTCATATGTAGTTACATGCATGTTTCAACTTTTTAAGCGTTGTGTTAGTTATATATTTGCAATTGTGTTGTAATTTATGAAAGAAACCATCACTGTACCTAATATATTTAACTTTAGCTTATTAGAGTTTATTGTTCTTATGCACACTACAATGTTACTTCAAAAAACAGTGTGTGTCCAACACACACAAACATATAAACTCATAAATAAAATACAACTACATTAAGACCACTGGTTTGTTTTAGATTATCTAAATGTCTTTGTCACTCAGGCTAACTAATAACAGATCAAGCTACATAAGATTGTGAATAACACATCAAAGGGGAAGAACCAGAGGGGTCCATTAAAATAGACATGACATGAAAGTAACAGACGTAAACTCTAAACTTGCAAAATAGAGATCTGCACAGAAGAAGAGAAGTGGAGAGGAAGACCAGAAAGGTCCCCCAACTCAAACCAACTGTTGTACTGGGCTGAGTGAGCTGTGGGATTTCCAGCAAGAGCGAGAGGGAGAGAGTCAGAGAGCAGGATGAACGAGTGAAAACGAGAGAAAAAGAGCAGCAATGTGATCCAGCGGAATTTATGATTATACTGTCGAAACACATGCCTGTGATGGTGAAACCATGGTGCAGAGAGCATACAGAGAGTGTCTGCAGATATACACGCGTGGGCACATACAGTGTTTTTACCTGTGGCTTTGGGTGCATAAAAGTGTGTGTATGTGTGTGTTGGCAGGGGTTTCAGGTGGTGAAGGGGAATTTCTCTCGGATTTTCCTCCAAACTGGCTACCATAAGATTGCAGAGATTCCTGCAGGAGCACGCAACATCAGCATACAGGAGACGATGAAGAGCCGAAACTACCTGGGTACACACACACACACACACACACACACACATATCTAACAGCAGAAGTACTTTGACAAACACTAGAGTGATGGATGAACATGGGGTTTTCCACCAGCTCTGCGGACCCAAAGGGGTGTCTCCATCATCAATGGCAACTGGATGATTGACAGGCCAGGGATCTTCACTGCTGTGGGAACACAGCTGACATACCAACGACCCAATGAAATCCGCTCTCGCAATGGAGAGTCCATCACTGCACCTGGGCCATTGACCGAGGACCTGCATGTTTATGTGAGATGCAAACTGGCACACACAATAGGAGAAGCAGCCTTCCCATGCCTGTTATTCAAATGCACAAACACTACACACACTACAATACTACATGGGATCATATACAATATTTCCCTCATCTCTCTCTCTCTCTCTTCCCACAGTTGATCTATCAGCAACCGGGTCCCAGTGTATACTATCAATATAGAATGCCTTTACAAAACACATACCCTTCTCCTGAGCCAGATGCACCTCCTGATATTCTGCCCCTGGGTGAGTGCACACGCTAATATGTATAAACATACAAACACACACTTAAAACTATATTAGAGTGACCCTAAATGACCACAATGTCATTTTCTCATACTAAATATTCTGCTTTGCCCTCAGGGAGCATAACACATAACAGATGCCTCTGTTTGTGTCTGCATGTACAGTGCAGTGCATGTGTGGGTGTGTGTGTGTGTGTTTGTTCAGTTCAGATTTCACTGCAGGGTCATGGTAACGCCAATGTGTATCATTTCCATTGAAATTATCCTTTTGAAAATTTAATTAGAATTTCAATAACATTTGATACAGGCAGGCAGCCAAACTTAGTTCTGGCAAAGAGCTCTTTACCGCACACTGAGACAATAATCGGTCACTTGGGCCAGATTTCCTAATATTTAACCTTCATTAAAGAGATTAAAGAAATTGCTTGATTTGTGTCTGTTTATGCCCATAGATAATTATTAAATTACCAGAGATCTCAAAAAACAACAAATATTCTTAAAGGCTATGCACATCCCCATGGCCATGTCCGAAATCACTCCCTACAGTATTTACTGTTTAGTGCACTGTATTTACTTTCTCTCATTTTATCTGATTGTCTAAATTTTGAGTAAAGTATCCAATATATAGTACAGTACAGTAGAATTTCAACATTTTTTGTCCATAGCATATACACTCCTTATTGATAACAATCCACAATGCAATGAGTCACATTTGATAGCTGCAAAAATTACTGCCATGCGCCACTACACCTGTCTGTGATGACACCAAATGATGATGATTTATAAGTGTCAAAAATGTAACTTTACTGTTCAGTAGAGAGTAAACTATTGAGTATCTTATATAGGGAGAAGTGAATAAATGAATAAGGGAATTTGGACTCGTGTACTGTATGTAAGAATAATAAAGGTGTAATTTATCCCCCCCAAACAGGTAAAACAATGCAAACAAGAAAGAGAGTGAGTGAGGTGTCAATCAAACACAGTCTGTACACACAGACCTGAGAAGAAGGTCTAATGAGCTAAAATTAGTGAATTCGCCTGTGTGGGTGTACCATGGATGTGCAGGGCTTTTAATATTGGCAATGACAATGGCAATTTTATTTCTATAGCACATTCCATTAAAAGTAAACTCAATGTCCTTTACATTGAAAAACAAAATCTAAAAATATAGGCATAAAGATGAGAACAAATGTAACATAAGCAACATAAATATAACAATAGAAGAATGAGTGCTGAACCAATAAATAGAAGGGGTTTTCGGCAAGCTAATTTCAATGCTTTGGAGGCTAATGGAAAAAAAAAATCCAGAGTCAAGGTATTAATATTTTAGGTTTTTTTGATGCAGAAACTGAATCAATGAAGCATGCAGCCAACATACCCCTACCCTATCACATAGCTGCACAAATTCTACCTTTACTTGCCTGTCAAATTTGGGCTTCACCCTTCAACCTTCCACTTTCTTGTAGTTCAGACAGTAAGCCCATCCCACTCAGGTGAGGAGGTCCACCAAGGTGACATCACCAACAATGACATCATCAAAGAGAAACCCTACCCTAACCAGGTTCCCTCTGACCCCAGCGTGAACTCTGACCCTCAGCCCACCTACACCTGGACAAAGAGTTGGCGCACAGAGTGCAGCACGACCTGTGGCACTGGTGAGAAAACACATGTAACTGAAAAGAAAGGATGATTGCATATCAGATTTATGCTTCCCAAAAGTTTATTTAGCACATTTGTTTATGAAGCACGTTTTTATTTGTGCAAAATAAAGATTTGGGGCATAAATGTAGTGTGTAGGCACCCTTACTGCCAATTCAAAAAGGCATGGGTGTGTGTGTGCACTTGCCAGGCAGGCGTCAGGTACTCTGGGAGTGTGCTGAAAAAGATTCCCAGGCGACTGTTCCTGCTGACCTCTGTGACCCTGCCCTTGAACCAACGAACTGGGAAGAAGACTGCAACACCCAGTCCTGTCCTGCATAGTGAGCAACACATACGCACACCTGATGTCCCATACATTAGTCATGACACATACACAGAATAAGACACATATACACGTACACTGTATTAGTTCCACATGGTTCTGTGACTCTCAGAGTGAAGCCACACACATTCCAGCCATAAGTCAGTCACAGTCAATCACACTGAGTAATTTTGGTGTGGCTTTGGTTTTCATGTCTTGTGGTAAATACCTCTAGATCTTACCATCGCCAAGATGTAACAGGGCATTAGTGCATTTACTGTGTGCTTGGTTGTGGGTCAGTCAGATATTTCGCCCACAGTGTCAGTGATCCATGACAGCTGTCAGTCTGAAATATATATGTTTCTATTGGGAGCGCAGCAGTAGAGGCTTGCAAAACCGTAACTTCTGTTGTAATAGAACGTCGAGAAACATCTGAACTTGTGCAGCACAAATTGGCTTATTTTGCTTGTGTCTTTTATGATCTTTTGGGGGAAACTGCAGGCTTTATAATGCCCCTTGTAGACCAGGGTCAACTGACCACACACAATAACTGTGGTCAAAATGAAGACATAGAGCTGGGACAAACTCTTCTTGAGAAAGGTCATTTCTAAACTCATGTCTCAAAGCGTAACCACATCTATTGTGATGGATTGCGAGCTGCACTTTAAATCCTCTAAGCCTTTCTTTGTCCTCTCTGATTGGCTGACAGCTGGGATGTAGGGGAGTGGTCAGAGTGCAGCAGGAGGTGTGGCCCTGGCACTCAGCACCGCCAGGTCATCTGCCGCCAGGTCACTCACTCTCATGCCAATGGGACTGAGACCTCAGTTACCGTGGCACCAGAGCTGTGTGGGACGTCTGATAGGCCGGTGACTAAGTCTACATGTCAGCTGAAGATTTGCAGTCAGTGGGAGATACGATCTGACTGGAGCCCGGTGAGAACACACACACACACACACACACACCAATACTTACCTGATGCAAAATTACACACAGAATTATTGAATACAATGAAGATGTGTACATCTTCATAAGAACAAAAGCATTTACCTCTCTGTTCCCCCCACCCCTCTCTCCCACCTTCTGTCCCTCAGTGTTCAGTGCCATGTGGGGTGGGCCAACGCAGCAGGGAGGTGGTGTGTGTGAGCAACCAGGGTGATGTGGAGGAGGATGAGGAGTGCAACATGAACCTCAAGCCAGACACACTACAGAACTGTGACATGGGAGCCTGTGCACGTAGCTGGTTCACCTCCCTCTGGAGCCAACAGGTAATGTGTGTGTGTGTGTGTGTGTGTGTGTGGGGGGGGGGGGGGTGTGACACAACGTAATTTCTTCTCGAAGAGACACTGATTAATAATCTATGCATGTGTGTGATATTCCTCAGTGCTCTGCAGAGTGTGGTCGCGGCAATCAAACCCGAACGACAGTGTGCCTGATAGATCATGTGACCGATCTCCCATTGGACAGCTGCAAAGGGGAACGCCCACCAGAAGTGAAACTGTGTGACACAGGCCCCTGCCAGAACCGCCTGGAGTGGTACAACGGACCCTGGGGTCAGGTAATTTGCATGCACACACAAATACACACCATGAAAACATCATCCATTTGAAACTTCACCTTAAGTGTGTGTGTGTGTGTGTGTGTGTGTGTGTGTGTGTGTGTGTGTGTGTGTAAAGTGTTCTGCAGAGTGCGGGAATGGCACACAGACCCGGAATGTGGCTTGTATTTTCAACAACAATGGTCGTATGGAGGTTGTGGAACAGTTAAAATGTGCCAGTCTCTCTCAGCCAATCACAGCTCAGCCCTGCAGACTGAAGCCATGTGGTGTCCAGTGGTATATCACAGAGTGGAGTGGGGTAAGTGTCCCAAAGCCTGTCCTTCTACCATGCAACTATTAACCACTCATATAGGCATAAGGCATCAGTCAGTATTAGAGACATTTCATTGTAACATACAGTGGTGTTAAAGGGTCACCCAGTATACAAAAGAAATACATTTTTTTCTTATCTTCCTAGTGGGATCAAGCCATGCAATAGGTTGTGTTTTTTATGAGCCCAGGTTTTGTGATATTCTCTGAGATCTCTGCCTCCACCCCAATACAATGATGGTAAACAGACATTTATTTGTTCTCTATCATTGCATTAAAACAAAGTATTGTAACATTAAATTTGAAAACCTTGAAAAAGTTCATTCTTGATTTTGGAAATAATAGTTTGACAAAACAATCCCAACTCAAGTACTGCTTACAAACTATATTCTGCTTTTAACAGTATCACACTGTCTTTATCAGTGGGCAAGAGTTTGCTCACCTGTCATGATGATGGACATGCAAGCTCTGTAGTACTAGTGACGAAATCACAAGAGCTACAGTGCTGACATATCATCCATCATCATGACAACAAAGCAAACTCCATCTGCTGATGAAGACCGTGCGATATGTTTGAAATCTCTGGAGAAAGTGTAGTAGCGGACCTTGGGTGAACTATTTCTTCTCTAGAAAAAAATGCGTTCATTGATCCTTTAAAGATGACTGCATTGGTATTTTAGAAGTAACTCTTCATCTCTGCCTCTGCTCCCTCTTTCTATCACCTCAGTGTTCACGCTCCTGCAACGGTGGCTACCGTGTGAGAGAGGTGCGTTGTCTTGCCGACAACATTGTCCCAAGCGACCGTTGTGACCCGAGTTTGACCCCGGAGAGCCGGGAAGAATGCAACAAACAACCTTGTTTAGCTGAGATAAGTAAGTCTGCTGAGCAGTGTTGTACTACCGCTGAACCATTGCACACTGTGAGTCCAATAGGTGCAGTTGGGTCAGAGAGGGCCTGACTGGGGTGAGATTTCTCTGTCATTGTTGAAAAACTTATCATGGTGGAGACGTTCATCCGGGGCTCACTGTCTCAACCAGGAAGAATTGTAAGGGATTGTAAGGAAACAGTGGGGACAGATCAAGTTTTCTTGATGACTCATGTATGAGGGAAACTCCCTGACAAATTTAAGCATGTTTTCACAAACCACTCTCTAAAAGATCAATAAGTGACTTATCAATGCATTAAAAGACATGAGCAAGAACATTTGATTTATATGTTAAAAAACGCTTCTGATGTTCTGTGGATAATCGTTGTTCTGGTGTATTGAATGACTTGTTAACATGAAGAATGGGTCATAAACACAATCAAATAAGGCAGTGGTAAAAAAAAAAAGTGCAGGTATGTGTGACCTAATATTCATTCTTGTACTTGTGAAAGCATTTAACAATATATAGGATTTTTAGGTGCTTATTTAATTATCTCCAATCTGAATGGACTGTCTTCATTTAACTTTAAATTAGGCTTTCACTGACCAGCATGTTCTGCATTGTTTTGATTAATGGATGCACCACTATTAAAGCCTGGCTAATGTATAAGCATGCAGGACGGTGATGGAGGGTGAGGTACCGAATGTACAATATGTCATGCGTTAATTTTACTATCCAGTCCAAATGTACAAATTTGAGCTGCGTCTGTGTGAGATCACACACAGTGGCAAATCCTTTCTTACACATTTGAAAAACCTTTCGATTTAATATGGTTACTGTCTGCAGAGAAATTTGACAAGTCCCTGCAAAACCCATGACTTTTTTATGTATACAACCCATTGTTAATTTTCCTATCATTAAATACATATTTTCAATTTTTGAGTATGCAAATCAAATTTTATTTATAATGAATTTTAGCAGGGAAATACCTTCACACTCTCAAAACAACTACAGTACTGAATCTTCAGAGCCGGGTTTGAAACTTGAAAACCACTCATTGGAAAATGTCATGTCTTGGTGAGAATACTTTATGTGGGTGTGAAAACGTTTGTAAATTTTCTGTGCTTTACATATTCTGAAAAACAGCGATGAAGTCCTAATTCAACATATCTATCTTTTATTATGACAGGTGTTAATTTTTATGTTTCATGCAATTTGTTATAAATTGATTACTTGGACTTTGATTGTGACTTGAGTTCTGAGGCCATAAGACCGATTTAATGTGACTTTGGTGACTTGGACTCTGTACTGACCACTGAGGGATTAGGAACTGACTTGGAGGCGCGGGGAATTATCAACCAAGACATATGTGACCAGCCTGCTACTGGCTCCAAGCAGAAGAGCGTGGTGAATAACACTGAATGGAAGACTGAAATTTGCTTTGCTACTCCCATTACTTCTCTAGCTTGTTCCTCTTTTGCTTCACAGATCCATCCTGCAGTGACCAGTATCATAACTGTGTGGTGGTGGTTCAAGCCCGACTCTGCATTTACCCTTACTACAGAAGCATCTGCTGCGCCTCATGCTCCCGTGCCCAGCAAACATACCCCAACGCATTTCAAAAGAACCGCATCCACAGGTGATGCTGCCTCGGGAAGGTTAAACAATTCAATCTAAAAAAAACAGCACTGTGAAAATGACACCAAGCTCTGTTTGGTCAGCATGTGGGGAGGTAGAGCATGGTTTAATATTCAGTCACTCCGACTTCAACAGATTAACTGACCGGGTAATCAGCTGCTTTCTTCAATTTTGTGAACACGGCCACACACACTACCGCAGCATGAATACGGCCGTTAAAGTGAGATCCCGTTAAATCTGGATGAAGAATAATCTGAAACTATCTTAATCTCATGACAACACACAAACGAAACACAAAAAAGGAATTTCACTATGTGTAGGTGTCGAGTGTGTTTTCATTCTCAGCGTAACATTAAACTGGACCGGTCCCATTTGGTGATGTACTTGTGTATTTATACTTAATAAAGGGTATATAATAACTTCTGGTAGTCAGCTGAGGTTTGTTGTATTATTACAGATGTTTTCAGACAATATTTAACTGTTTGATGTTTACATGATATTGTTTGCTGTCTGAACCCCCCGATTGTAGGGTATTAAGATTTCAAAATGTTGAAATGTAATTGAATTAGATCACTAAATACAGCCATAGTATTTTTACAGAGTAAAAAACAAACAAAAAAGCTCTGTAAGACCTGAAAGCATATTACCATTTATAACACTGACCTTAAATAGACAATGCTGAAACCATTCAGATAAACTTGGATACATTTGGAATATATTTTTGCACAAAATGAGGACTGTTACATTGTAAGTGCATTAGGAAACAATCTCTCAATGGCCAGTATTAAAGGGGGGAATGATAACAGCAAGCAAAACCTGATTCAGTGTTCACATGGGCACCTGCCTATTGTTTTAAGACAGACTTGGGAAAAAAAGGGGAACCTATTCTTTAAGTCACACGCGTCTACAAATTGTGAAGAGTGATACAATAAAGTTGCTTCAAAGGCCCCCTGTCCTGCCAAGCACTCCCTCAGACACACACTTCATGAAAGTGACACGATGGCTTTATAATGATAATTCCTTTCAAAATCATTATGTGTCACCTTTCCTTCAAAATGGGGTTTCATCCAAACCAGTTGCACCTGGCACAAACTATAGCTGAGCTGCCTCACAGCTGAGTTCACCGATGGTGTCATGATGGGTAATTCAATTACAAGAGACAGCAAATTACGCGATGAAGATTGGATCAGACGATTATGATAGGGTCCTTGGACATTGTACTATTAAAAAAACAGAAAATATGTGAATTCTGTTTTTGTTCATTTATATATTTATATCAGTCTAGGAAATAACATTATGAAATTGGCTATTCAAATGTGAATTTCTAATAATAAAAAACTGAAATGCTTTGCGCATTAGTATTATTAATAATACACAAACACACTCAAATTAAAGTTGGATTTTGAAAAGTATGGAGGAACATACCCCCAACAGTGGAGCATTTACTCACTGTCACATCATTGACATGCTTTTCATCTATCTAATTGTATTGTTGTAGCAGCAATAAAGAAAGTTTGATCAGTAGTCAAAGATGCCACCTTCTCTCTTTCTTTTGAGACTCTGTCTGGTTTCCTTGTAAATCACTGTGTATGAAAATAAATGCCACATAGCGAGACTGTCAAAAAGGCTATGGTGGAGGAAGTATTCAGATCCTTCACTTAAGTAAAAGTAGCAATACCACATTGTAAGAATATCTTTTTTAGAAACTTTACTTTGGTAGAAGTACAGAAGAATTATCAGCATAAAGGGTACAAGTAAAAGCACTCAATGCAGAAAACTGCCCCTTGTGAGTATTACACTACTATACATTACTCAATTTTTTATTACTTATGCATTCATGTGTGGCCTGAGTAGCATTTGGGTGTTTTAGTTGGTTGAGGTGGATCTAATTTTAACTTTTTCATATATGGTGGAGTGGTTTGATCTATAACAATGCCTCATATTTTATAGTCTCATCAGATGTTTATGTAAAATATTTATTTGTAAAGTAAGTAGTAACTAATAGCTGGTAAACAATGTACTCGACTACATTTCAGATGGATATATAGTGGAGGTATGAAGTGGCATTAAATGAAAAACAAACTCAAGTGAAGTACAAGTACCTCAAATTTGTACTTAAGGGCAGCACAGAACATAGTCTACTGACACTAACCTACATCTACAAACCTAACCCTGGCTGCTTTAGTTGATAAGTTGATTTAGGGCAGCAAAACTCCACAACAAGGCGAAAAAACAGCAACTCTGAATCGAAAGTTAAGATTTGCTTGGACTAAATGCTCAAATTGTTGATGAGGTCCCGAAAGTTATCACCCCCATCTACTGTATGTGAAATAAATTTCATGATTCCCACAGAACTGAAAACCTGGTGTACATGTTCATGCTGCACATTTAATGTATACACCACTCAATCCAGTCAAGATGAGGTCACATTAGCTTTGTACTCATTCAAGATAGTAATACCATTACTTTAATGGGACAGCCAGGCTGACAGCATGTAAAAGGCTGTAATTCATTCACGAGAACTTAAAGCACAGAAAGGAACATTAATGAACACCAATGAAAAATGCACATTGCATTCTCTGTTTCTCATACAACAAATAAAAACTAGCATCGGGACCAAGACTCTTGTACATACACACTCTCCCATTTTGTGGCTATTACATAATCTATAATAATGTTCCCAAGGTGTCCGTGGATGCAAGGCTGTACTGGTAGGTCCATGCTAGTAGGCTGTTGAGGATATGTGATTGGAAAAAAAATATTTAGGGTGAGCCCGGGCCTTTGGCATTGAGGGATGCAGGGTCCACATTCACCAACAATATCCGTGTCTGTCTTGACTAAATTGCTCGGACACCGTTACCCCAAAAACATTCAAGGCTCGCTTTCCATGCTGATGAACCTTAACCCATTCTAATTATAGTTTTAGTCAGACACCAAGCTTGGGTTTTCTGAACAGAAATGGCAGCCACTTGTCTTTTTTGCTATTTTTTCCCCTCTTAATAGCTCTTTTTTGCTTTGTCCTTGGCATTGGGTACCAAACAGTAAGAAGTTAATGTTAATTGGTTACTGAAGAGTTTAACGCTAAGCTCTCTAAAAACATAATCGTTAGCTTCGCCCAACCCCCCTATTGTCCTAGAATTTCACAATCACCATTTATACAAGTCAGTATTGAAAATACAATGGCAAGTGACACTTTCAACCATAAATTCATTGTGAACAACAAAAAATATATTTCACTCCCCATCGGATTTGTTCAGCTTATCAAATGCAATAACTGGTTTGTTTTCTTTGTAGCATCGTACCAACATTCACTGATTTCAATATGTAGAAGTTTTACAAAGACATAAATATAGTAGGATACAATACAGTAAAAAATACAAAATAAAGTTGATATAGTTTTTTCTTAAATGATAATTTACCAGAGGCAAACCCAGAAATGGATCTTTGACACTAGGCAAAAAACACTAGAATTACCCCCTGAGGTCAAATGATAAAAAGAATAGCCATGTCTCAAACGCGAACTCCCAGATAACTCACTACTGTCATGTTATTCATACTATGTACAGGACTATAGGCAAAATACGGGTGTCCTGTGTGACACATAGTCAATGTGTACTATTCAAGTGCACTAGCTTGGGTGTTATTACTACACTAGCGAGACGTTAAGCTAAGGAAAACTTGAAGGCACAATTATCTGAGGCTGAATATGCCTCGAGAATCAAACATAGCAGTTGTGGTATCAAGGGAGTAAGATTCAAAAAGGGAGAGAACAAAAGGAGAAATAAAAGTTTTCAGTTTCAGGTATGGTTTAGGTCAGAGAATGACGAGGCAGTGAATCAAGTTAAGGCCAAATTACTTAAGACCGTCCAATCAGAACGCTCCCGACAGTAAAGATGATGTTAGACCTGACAAATCACACAGATTTGCAATACGTTTTCAGTTTTAATACCCGAACCCTTTTCTATATTTTGTCATAGCCTGGCTCGCTACATAGATATTTCTTCTCAAGGTTAAGTCAATTATATTAAAACAAGGCTTTTTTGCTCTTCTTTCAGAGGTTGTTGTTATGCATAATAACGTATAAATGTATGTTACAAGAATATACATGGGCTTCAGTCTATAATATCTCAGTATGGATTACATCCAAGCATTCCGGGTGAGGACTTTGGCTTTGAAAAGTTAGTCTACATATGCACAAATATGAAACACACGTAGAAAATGCACCATAGAAAAACAAGGACGTGGAAATAAGAGGTAAAACGGAAATGGCTCACACTGATCTATTGTCACTTACGACCACTTGCTCACACAGAACCATTTCCCCTTTAAAAATAAAAACAAAAATGTTTTCAAGTTTTACCTTTTCGTACCCTTCACATATTATCTGTGATCCCAGACTTGTTCAGGGTTGAAAAGAAACAAGAAATACAAAAAAAACAAACAAAGACGGGGGTTTGGAGGGCTTCAAGGGGTAAAGTTCAAGTTTGTCATTCCTCATGTGCAAGTCAATATAAAAATGCTACAACTCGTACAACTCTCTTGTCAACAAGACAGGTTCAGGGCAGGCCAAGTCCCCTGGTAGTTTCGCTAAATAAAAAGGGGCTCTGAAATTGGCAGGACAGCTTACTCAATCAGTGACGCAATGCAGTCTCCACTCCCTGTATTTTTTTTCACCTCCTCTGTCTGTCCATTGATGTGAAGGAAGAGCAACTGTGGGAGTCTGCATCATTACATCAAGAGCCAAAACAAGATCTCCATCCTTTGTCTCTTCTCTCTCATGGCAGTAGAGTCGTCTCCCTCCTCTACTTTGAAACGCCATTCCTCACTCTTTCGTTCCTATGACTTTGACTTAGGTTGGCTATCCCAGTCAGGGTTGTTTTTTTCCTTCCTGTGTCTCTCACTCGCTGTCAGTCTCTAGATCTGAGTCAGACCACTGCACTGGACTCAGTTTCCCATTGCGCTGCGCATACTCGATGACTGCCGTGTAGCAGAAGTAGTACTGGTCCCAAGTCTGGATGCTGAAAGCCCTCTGTGTACGCATCCGCCGCACCGTCTGACGGACATCTATTGTGCCGATGTCCTCCAGCCGGGACAGGCAGATGTCCAGTGTACAGAATGTGCCTGGTGGTGAAGCAGGGAGGAAAGCATATATTGAGAAATTACACAAGAAAAAGATACCCAATTTAGCACACATACATAGGAGATCATAAAAAAGACGCAACAATACAGACACAACACCAGAGGAAAATCTAAAACTCTGGTACTAGGCAGGACTTCATTTTGCCATCAGGGTGGCCTGAATTCTTGTTGGCACACATTTAAGAATATGTTGAAGCCACTTTTTTTCAAATATTGTGAGGCTGGGTATCAAACCTTGATACTTTTTTGGTACAGACCGAATATGTCCATAGGACAGAATATCAAAAACTGTCAACTACTGAAAGCTGGCATCAAATACTTCACAGATGCACACTATAATTAGAGAGGTTCTGATATAAAATCATTATTTGACCAATTGTATCTTATTTAGGCAAACTTCATGTTGAACTTTGGCTCATTTTGTTAAATGAAAAAAGGGTTATAGGTATCAAAACTTGGTATCAGTACCAAAAAGCAGGTATTGCACTGGCTTGTATAGCAAAATCTCAAATGATACCCAGCCAATTTAAGATACACATCTTGCCCAATTTTTTGTTTTACAGCAACACCAACATTGCATGCCAAGACAAAGCTGCATACCTCAAAGGAACAAGATCTTTACATAAACACAGAGGTATATCTAATAAGGTATGGGGCTTTTTTCCTATCATTATTCAAGAGCGTGGACTTTCAATTTGAGAGCATGACTCATTGACTCCACATTTAAATTTTGTAATGCTTTCTCTCAAAACCCTGCCCTCGCACTCAAACAGCCCCTGCTGGCGCTTAGATTTCCTCTGCTTCTGCTCAGACTGAGTGCTTGCACTCAGAGATATTATTGCTTGGACAGATTTCCTGCGCTGCAGCTTCAGCCCTTCTCCTCGCACTCAGGCTGCTTCTGTGCACTCTGCGCTGTCAGGTTTCAGCTCTGCTCTCGGATGTTTTGTGCTCTAACCCTGTCAAAATCCCCCAAACAATAGAATGCCAGGTGTAATGTTGACCAATGAAATGATCCCTGCCCCGTCTCCTTAAGATAGGAATAAAGCCCCATAGTAAAGTGGCCACTAAATGTGCTTTAAAAGCACATTTGAAGCCCATAATGCTACATGTGTTTACCTGTGCGGCCAATGCCGGCACTGCAGTGCACAACCACAGGGGGGCCACCTGGAGGCCCCGACCAACTGGAGCCCAGGCTCTGGACTGCAGCCTCCCTCCTCTGAAGTACATGCTCACGGAAGTCCAACATAGCTGAAGCACTTTTGGGCACCCCGAAGTCTGGCCAGCTGACATAAAGGTAGTGGCACACCTCCCGTCTCTCTCCAGACTAAGGAAATGTCACAAAGTTTCATAGAAGAATAGAGCAAGATATTAAGACTCTTTCGTTTGAACTGGCATGTATGAGCATGTGGGCCAATATCCATTCCAAGTATTATTTTCAGATTAAATGAAATGGTGATATCTTCATAACTGAAGAGATTCCTCTGACTTAAGCAATCCCACAATCTAGAGTCATCAATGTCATATCAAGTTATCTTTAATTACCTCTAAAGCCGTCGAAGATATGCAGTAGGTGTGACTTACTTGTGTGTTGTAGAGTTCAAGATGGGAGAGTTTGAAGTCCTGAAACACCTGGATGTGTGTGTTCCTAACCAAGAAGTATCCATGCTGCTCAGTCCTGCCCTCCTCAAGAGGCCAGTACTGACCGCACTTGACACGCCCACGCTCCACCACCCTGAGACACAAAGAGTTACACATCTTTTTAATCTCATCAGCAGCTCATCAAGGATATATTACTTGCAAACCCATTTGTATACCTCTAACACACAACTGACTTATCAGAGATAAAAGGAGTCTCACCTGGTGGTCATGACAATGATAAGTACCATCTGTTCCCAAACCATGCGCCAGAAGTCACCAAACGTTTTTGGCAAAGGACCTGAGGGACACAAAAGTCTGTAATGTCATGGTAACACCAAACTGAACCTACTGAGTTCTGAGGTGGGAGTGAGTAGGGTTGGAGCAGAAAAAGTGTATATTGCATGGAGGGCTATATAATAATGAGTAAGACTGCTTACCCTGAGTTGCGATATAGGCGTTGCCCCTCTTGTACCCATCCATGAAACTGGCATTAATGTAATCTGATGTCTGCAAAACACACATCAGAAGAGGGGTGAGACGCACTGCTTGGTGTTAGCATCTACTGTCTCCTGTAGGAGGACACTGAACATTAATATTAATAGAGTGGGTTCCACAAATCAAACTTTTAGGCCAGTCATTTACTTGCAGTAAATGGTTAAAAATGTAGACTGGAGTAGCATAAAAACAGTAATATATAAAATAAATTATGAATTCAGTTAATGGGAGTCATTTAGTTTCATTTGTTCTAAAGTCATTATAGTACTTTTTACAACCTGGTCTTATATTCATAGTTTTAGCCATTATTAGTATTGGTTATGATAACATTGTACTCATTGTACAAAATTAAGACCAAGGTTGCCAAAAAACAACAAACAAACCAGGCCTCTCCTTTTAACCCCATAAAACCCCACCGTATATGATAATGCTAAGCATTCCACTTTCCAATCATATATATCAGAGACAGTAGACAAGGACAGGTGAAGAAACCACAAAGAAAAGACCCAAATGTTGACACACACACACACACTCGTCTTGAAAGCTAATGTAACTGCTAATGCAACATCAATTATCCCCATTTAGGTCTAATCTTTTAGGATGATCACTGATCGTGTCAGTGCCCTCCACCAATTGCTCAACTAAATGCATGCAAAATATAACATTGGCAGCAAAGTCCTGATTTAGCAGCAAACATTCATATAAACATCGTCAAAGTAATAACTTTTAGAAAACATTTGTGAATGAAATGAATCCGGAGATCATTAAAACGAAAAGAAAGAGATAACGGTTCGATGAATTAATTATCACCTCATCTTCGTCATCACAGAGCTGGCAGAGTCGGACTCGTGACTGATCCAGGCAGAGAACGTCACTGTACCTGTTCTTTATCTGATTGGACAGTTTTCTGTAAAGGTAGAATTGAATACAATGTGAAGAAACATGACCGGTTTTAAATAGCGTGCTGATTTATCTGTCAGAGGAGCCCAGTGGATAGAATATATTTTTTACATCTCTTACTTTGAGTAGTCAAAGGTGCCTGCTGGTGGCTCTTTGCGGATCTCCTCGTACTCCTGATAGATCCCCTTCTTCTTCCTCCTCTTCACATGCTCCACCAGCTCATGCACCGTCATGCCTCCCTCCTCTGGCATGTGAACAGACACCTCCATGCAGCGGTCCTCATCGTCAGGACCCCATGATGAAGACAGGGGCGGGGACTGGGAGGAAGGCTGGTGGGGGGGGCGAGGCAATGATTTCTGGGGCAACGGAGGCACCCCTTCCTCACCGTCCTCCTCATCCTCCTCCTGTACACCATCATTCTGTGACCTATGTGCGGTGTCAGTTGCCTCGCCGCCCACCGCATCCCCACCACCTTTCTGGGAAAGCGGTGTGTCAGGGGGCGTGTCTGACTGGGGAGGGGCTTGGCAGCCCCGGCCGTTCATGTTGGCATTGGGGCTAGAGCCACTAACAGCCATGTTGGGTGCGCTCACTGCTGAGCCATTCCAATGTTGGTGGTTCCCCTGCGGCCTGTTTGCGGCAGACTGTGGGCTCTGCTGGTACTGTCCTGGGCCCCGAGTCCTGCCCTCCGCCACACCGCAGTGGTTGTGTGGGTTAGCATTGCTATCACCGTAGCAGTTAGAGTTAGCCACAGCTAGCTCAGAACCTAACTGTGTGTTTATATGGGTGTAGGACAGTGTAGCGCCTGCGCTTGTGTTGCTGCACTCTAAGCTGTAGGAGCGCAGCAGGCTTCCCACACAGTCGTGTGTGTCATGTTCGTGTGTGTCACCCTCAACAGTGTTTGTGTGTATGTTAACACAGGACTGGATCCAAGCCACATGGCTATACTGGGACGTCCCACCCAGGTGTTCAGGGAGGGAGGAGACTGGGATGTGACTGGCCAACTCATGAGCTTTCACTGTGCACACCTGGTGAATGGAGGAGAAAGAAAACACATTTCAAATGACGACTGACAACTAAACAACTTACACACTATGATATAACTCCCAATGAAAACAGACATACATACCCGTTCTCTCAGCTTCTCGCGCACAAATAGGCGGAGAACCGCAAAAGGCGCTCGAAACCAAAGAGGTGAAGACACAATGAAGACACATTTTAGACGAGCTGGAAATGCACCCTGGGAAATATAGACGTCAGACAAAAGGGTGAAAAGGGGTTTAAATTTCAGAGAGACGCCAAAAACTGCAGCCAGATCAGAGGATATTCAATATATTCACCTTGAGCAAATTGAGGATCTTGACACAGAGCTCATAGTCAAAATTGCCATAGCAAGAGTTGGTCATGTCGTAGATAAATATGAGCCCGTCTCTTTGAGTTTGTACACTGGGGAGAAATGAACAAGATTTTCCAAGAAGGATCAAAAAAAAGCTTGCCATAACAAATGCATATAATTATATAAAATATATCCAAGACAACTTAGAAATAATAATAATATATATATTTTTTAATCCAGGTACTTGTAGGAAAACGAACATAAAAGTCTCATGGGGGGGAAAAAAAACTAAGTGGCCGACACAATCTGGGGACCTGAACCTACTAAATATGTATCAAGAAAAGTCACCATTGCAATTAGAATACAAAGTCTCAAGTGAAAAATGGAAACTAAAAAGAACAGAAATGAATAATGACAAAATGAAAGGAGCTTGTGAACCACAACAACAAGATAAAGTGCAAACTGAGTGTAAGTATGCGTGTGTGTGTAAAGGGTTAGGGCATCACCTCTCTATGGCTTTGTCCAGCTGATAGATGATGGCCTGCAGCACAGCTTTGTGGGAGGTGACGTCTGGCCGATGGAGACGAGCAGTGAAGAGTGCCAGAGCAGCACCCTTTGCATCGCGGCCAGGCTAGGAACATTAACAGGTTATTACTCACATCAACGTAAATCCATTGTGCTGCCGTTCTATGTGATTTGTGTGAAAACGCAGCTATAAATTCTGATTATGAACATACACATTTTTAGACCATCCATACATACGAGTCAAGCATATAAACTTGAGTCAAACCCAAAATATTTGACTCCATCTCCATTAATAAACAGACACAAATGCAAGCATACATGTGCAGACTGACGTGCACACACACACTCTTCTTTAATGACCAGCATGTGCACCATCTTCCATGTATGCTGGGGTGTAATTGTGAAATAAGCTTCAGTTACTTTGTGAAATGTGGCTCATAATTGCTTCAACACTCACCAGGACGGTAAATTTGCCACTCAGCAGCTCAGAGCGTAGGGGCTCCTCGTCAGGGTTGATATTGATGATGCCTTCTTTGATCCTTGTGTTCTAATTTTGACATATGATGGTAAAGACAGGCGAGAAGAGGGGACACCGTATTACCACAAATCTAAAACTATTAGCTTCGCAAAAGACTGTGTGTTTGTTGCTGGGATTTTGTGTTGGTTTTCATTAGGTTTGTGTGGTTATGTCTTGCAAGCATGTTTGCTGCTTCAGTGAAGAGCGGTCATCATATCATTAGGGGTCATCAGTGAGATACATTTTTACAGACAGACAATATTTAACAGTGATGCCCTTTATGAATTATATTTATATTCTTTTGTATTATATATTGAGTAATATAGTATATCACTAATGTAATGTTACTAATTGTGAACTAAAGAGCAGTTTTTTCTATAGAAAGCTGGCTGTTACTTAGAAGTTAGTCCAACTGACCCTTGGAGGACCCAACAAGCAACTGCCTCACATTATCTCATTCCTTTCATTTACAAACAAGCAACGTTTGTGATTATTGGTAGAAACTTCTCAAGTTTATCCGCCACCAAATAAGCCTGAAGAAATTGTTCACAATTCAAATAACAATTGCAATATTCAGAGAAGGTCAGAACATTAGTAATTGAATATCCTCCCCAGATCCTTTAACCCAAATTGAGCCCCGTGGTGCATTGATAAGAGAAAAAGTAAATAGTCATCTTGGATTTGTCACCAATAAACACACTGCTGTACCTTGTATGCTTGGAAGAGGTCAATGGCTCTGCAGACATCAAACTTGCGGGCCATAAGAAACTTTACAGCTGTCGGTTGGGAGACGAGCCCAGCACTGTGAGGCTGCTCCCTGCTACGCACCTCACTCAGGAACTCCTCCACAGCCTGGACAAACATGAGAGAGGAGATGGAAGACAAAAGGTGAGATTAAAGCAAAATAATAAATTCAATAATAATAATTGTGCAGGAGGGGAATAAGCAGAGGAGGGGTGAGCTGATAAAAACACACCAAAAGCTTGGAATTTAGGGAGCAGAGCAATAGGAAGGAAAGACAGAGAGAGGACAGGGATAACAACTGACATGACAAGTAAGAAGCATAAGTCTGTCGGCCCACTCAGCTTTATCGTTCTTTCCCTGGCAAAGTTACAAAAATGTGTGATACAGAGGGCAGCAGCGGCCTGTGCTCCTGGAAGATGCCGTGGATGAGAGCAATCATATGCCTGGAGACAACAGTCAGCTTGTTTTCACCCGAGTGAAGGAGGAATGTCTATGAATGGGTACAACAGTTTAGCTCATCAGCTATTACAAAACCTGAATCTACCCTCTCATCGGACAGAGAAGAAGAACGCTGATGCATTTTGTCTCATGCTCAATTTTGCTATTAGATGACGGGCTAAAATATACACAAACATATGGCATTTGCTGTGTGACCTCTCATCCTTTTCTAACTGATTGTAATGTTATTATTTCGTAATACTAGTAATTTATTAACCACAATGGGAAGTATATTCATTTTTATGATGCCAGCAGAAGTGGTCTTTGTTGAAGGTAATGTGGCGCACCACGGCATTATAACACTGTGGGAAACCCTATCATGTTATAAGCACAACAATGAACCTACACAGAAAATCTATATTTGGTCATTTATCCAGTCACAACACCTGGACTTAAAAGGACTTGTGACATAGTCTGAGTCTGAACTCTGTGCCAAGAATGTACACAGCAGAACGCTGTGATTGGACACAAGCAAGGGATCAAGTCAGACACACATACTTACATCAAAGCTTACAATTTAATGCCCTTGACACCCATCAAGTTGGCATTCAGTTATGGGTTGTATTTTGTTCATCCTTCAGCATTTTTTTTAATCAAGGAATGTGGGATTTGAATGTAGACTCCCTTACAAATGTTGTTACTGCACCACAAATGTGTCCTTAAATCAATGTTCGATGTTGCCAAAACATGTTTGTAATCAGAATTAGAATCAGCGTTATTGCCGAGTAGGTTTACACACACACACACACACAAGGCTTTTGGATTATGGTGCATACAATAAACATAAAACAGAATAGAATCGAAGCTTTACTGCCATTGCACACAGCAGTACTTAGAAACTGAAGAGCCACATCTGATCAGCGCAGAGAAACCAAATCTAAGCAAACAAACACACATAATCAAAATTAAAAACAATAAATGATAAAAATGTAAAAAAAAATTTATTGCATGCCAAAAACAGGATGGAAGCTATTATGTCTTATCGCAAGTAGAACGATATAAAGAAAGATAACAAGCAATCACTGCTATGGAAATCAGAAATACAAAATAGACAATAAGATATGAAAAAGTAAAAGAAAAAGAAATGTACTATTTGAATGTTATTTAAATGTAATTACTGTTTGTACAGGGCCAACAGTAAGCTGGGACAACATTTTCGGGTTTGGGGCTCTATGACAGAGTCAGTGAGGCCCCCTTTGGAAATGCTGTATGTTCCCAGCTGTGTTAGCTGAGCATCAGCAACGGGGTCACTGATTTGAGAAGTGAGCTCAAACTACAAACGTTTGGTACAGCAAGTGTCCTCAGGGCAGTACATCGATGGACGTTACTGGATGATGTCAACCATCAAGAAACACATCGGCCAACATGGGGAGCAAAGGCAAGCGCGTCCTGTAACTTCTCTTACTGACCAGTTAACCTTGTGAAAGCCTGATGAAGATAAACAAGGAGCTGAAATAAAAACGAAGCTGTCGTCAGAACCGCTGCGTGACATTTGAGGATTGCCGTCAACGTCAGGCCCACCCCCTTTACTAGAGAGTGATGGCAACAACAATGCTAGGAACCGGAGGACCACTTCTGTGAATTCTCCACCGAGAATCTGATCGGCAGAGCACTGCTAGCTAACGTTAGTGGCTCATAGCAGCGATGGGAGTCGTGATCGTGGTCTGTCTTAGCGGTGTCACGGCGCATTGTAACAGTTGACACTTAAAGCAACCGACGTTTGGTCACTTTTAACCTTCACACTCGGCCCAACAATGTTTTTTTTTTTTGCGTCTAGCAGGATAGCTGCCGAGAACATTCCCTGCAAGTCAACAATAGCTATCAGCATTAGCCAGCGGCTAGGTTACATGTGGCAGCTAGATGGCTGACGATAGCGTTAAAGACACTAGAAGCCACATATGTGGGGGCAAAGCAAAGGTAACGAAGTATTCTTAGTTAACATCTGCGACATGAACATGACTATGCGGTCCGTGTAAAGCGGGGTTATCAAGGGAGCGATTATTCGAGATACATAGCCGGTTAAGTGATCCATACTACTACTACTGCTAGCCAACGCCATCATGCTAACACACACGCTAACCGGTCAGTCACACTGGAGTCAGCGGGACTCGGGAGGCTGCGAGCGGGCCGGAGGGGTTTACTAGACCGCGTCGGTCCCAGGGACAATCACTGTGGCACAATACATGAAACAAAAGCGCCGGTTTCAGATGCGACTGATGGGGACATGTGTACACGCTGAACATGAAGGAGCGGTGAGGAAACCATCCGTAAAGAGACGCTTACCAGCTGCTCCTGACTTGTCAGGGCTTCCGCCATCTTGAAGCCTCCGCAACGTCGCAGCGGGCGCGCCCACCAGCCGCTCGCTCGCTCGCTCGCGCCCTGCACCGCGAGACAGAGAGCCCGGCCCCGCCCACACGCGCCCGCTCCAGTTTCTAAACTGTACTTACCACAATATTTCACTACTGACAGTAAAAAACTACTCAATGTGTCATTACATTTGACCACAGACAGTAAAATCTGTATTATATTTAAAAACTGTGTCTTTCCATATAGTTTACTTACTGGCTTCATTCATCCATCTTACCAGGCAGTTCATATACCGGCACTCTATTTATCCATACATTTTACTGGACTTTCTTCAATGGACAGTGTATAAACTGTAGCCACTTTGCCCATACATTTTACGACTGACAATTTTATAATTGTAAAGCCTTTGAGCTTATTGCCAATTTTGCATAGATCTAAAACCCCTATTCATCCAATTAAGGACACACAGAGCATCGAGACAATGTTTAACACTCTTTTATTTAACCATAAACAGGTAATCAACGTTGCATTCATGCAAACATTGAACCTAAGGACAGTCTGTTTAGTATTATAACTATCACTGTAGTACTACTGGTGCATAGGAACCATGGTATTCTTGCATTGTTTCCGTGGAACTGTTTTTGTGGCGCACCGGGGCGGTGCTCCGGCGGACTTTTTGATTTCAGATGTGTTCGGCGCTGTTCAGCAGAAAGAAAATGTTTACACTTAGCAACAACAATAATTAATTCTACGGCGACGCTTGTCTTCGCCTCCTCACCTTTGATACACATTGTTAAATATAGTTTATAAACTCCTGTCAAACCGATGTCATGTTAATTAACATCCGCCTGCTCACGCGTTTATCTGAAACGGCACAACGTTTTCAGCATGAGCACCTCGGGTCCTTCTCGGAAAAAGAAAAGCTACTTGGGGCAGCACCACGTCAAGAAGAAGAAAAGGTAAGTTTAAGTCACAGTTTCACTTAGCAGGCTGATTGCTAAGAATTAGGACCAGATTAGTCCCGTTGCCTAGAGACATCCTCCAATGTAACATTCCTTTCCATGAACATCAGTCTTGCCTGTGGTGATGATGAACATCCTTTTTTTCTTTGCACAGCTTCCAAGCTCCGGACGAGCCACCAGATGGAGACCGACTGTTACAGAAAACCAGTCATCTGTCAGGTGAAACCAACATCGGCAGAGACAGCGTCCTGGTGAGTGTGACAGCTTGAGAGAGTTTCCCCTCCTGTTCTCTTTGGCATCTCTGGTTCTCTTTCACATCTGCATAGATCACACATGGCATGCATTCATCTCCATCTTAGGGTGGAGGAGCAGTGTTTCCGCTGGGAGAATCCACGTTAGCTCTGGACAAAGAGATGCTGCAGGTGTTGGACGCTGTAGACCCCGTGAAGCCTGCGGCCAACAATGCTTGTCCAACAACAGTAGACCGAGATGCACAGGAAGAGCCAGCATCGTCAGCGGTCTTTGCTCCTTCGCGGTCTCATGCACCAGTTACAGACAACAAGAGGACGACTGACGGAGCACATCAGCCCACAGGACCCCGCAGAGCCCCCAGCACCCGGGAGGAGGCAGTCTGCGGGCGTAGTGGTGATTGTGAGAGACCCGGACGGAGAGCTGACTGCAAAGACCTCGCTCAGAGGCTTCTCTTCGGTGAGGACTCGGAGGAAGCAGAGCATGCTCAGAGGGGTGCAGAGAACATCCAGTCATTGCCAGACTCTGCCTCCATCAATGGGCTATCCAGTCAAGAAATAAAAAAATGTCAGCAAGTAGGCAGCTCCACCGAGTGAGTCTTACCGTACACATTGTTTCCCAGTTTTTTGTTGTTGTTTTTCGATCATCTGCTGCTGCGCTTTTCTGTCAGCAAAAGTTGTTCTCACTTTGTGTGTTTCAGTAGGCAGAAGCATACATCCAGAAGAAAAAGCTCTCCTCGTAGCAAAGACAAACGTGGGCCAAATATGAATCCTGATCCACGTCTCGATCTATCCAGCGACTTCATCTTGTTCAGCCCCACCCGCCTCGCAGCGGCCATGAAGAAGGCCAAACTCCAGCAGTCACTAGAGAATCAATCGGCCTCTGTGCTCACAGTCCCCAGTGGCTTAGACCTCAGTACTATGACTGACCCTTTACCTCAGCCAGGTGAAGTAACTTAAGTTATGGTTTATTTTTTCTGCCGTTGTTTCTCTGTGTTATTGACTCATTTCACACCTCGTCAAGGCTGGATTAACCTGCCAGGGTGCCTCAGGGCAAGAATGAGCTGCTGGGCCCCATATTAATGTACTCCCCCTTTCCTCCCAGTCTTTGTTTTTCTACATGGCGTAGAAATACTGTTTGTTTGTTTGTTTAAACGTTAATATAGGAATTTGCAGCATATGAGCACAAAACTGAAATAATGACGGTATTAAGATTTGATTAGATACGAGGACCTTGCCAGATTGCGTAATTAAACTGAATTACATTTATATCTGACATTAGAGTGACATTTAATACTGTAATGTGAAAAAGGAGTACTTTTGTTTGTGCTCTACTGTAGGCATTGCCTTGTGTGCTCCCGCTGGGCAAGCTGAAAAGCTGCTGTTATCCAGTTGGGGCTTACCAAAACCTGTCCTGGAGCGCTACCAGAAACACGGAGTGACTCACATGTTCGAATGGCAGGCTCAGTGCCTCGCTGTTGGCCAGGTGCTGCAGGGAGGTAACCTGGTGTACTCTGGTAAGAAGCTGAACATCTCTCTACAAAGTGATTCAAGGAGTCAGTCACTGCTGGGTCAGTTTCAGGTTTATATTCCTTCTTTTTCAGCCCCCACTAGTGCTGGAAAAACTCTGGTGTCAGAGCTGCTGATGTTGAAGCGTGTGTTGGAGACTAAAAGAAAAGCTCTCTTTATTCTGCCATTTGTCTCTGTGGCCAAAGAGAAGATGCACTACCTTCAGGTGAGGGAGATGTGGACAGAAAAATACACAAATGTTGTTATGGACATTGTGGTGTGTGTGTGTGTGTCTGTATATACTGTAGCTCCATCTAACAGACTTGTACCTCTGACCTTGTAGAGTGTATTTGAAGAGGCAGGAGTTCGTGTGGAGGGATATATGGGCAGCACCTCAGCTGCTGGAGGGTTCACAGCACTGGATGTGGCAGTTTGCACCATAGAAAAAGCCAATTCCCTCATTAACAGACTCATTGAAGAGGATTGTATGGGTCTACTAGGTAATACAGTGTACCAGTGATAAATGTGTGTTTTCCTAAGTGTAAAACATAGAGCATGAGTTTGAAAGTGTGTGTTATTTTTGTACTACTAGGTATGGTGGTGGTGGATGAGTTACATATGGTTGGAGATTCTGGAAGAGGATACCTACTAGAACTGCTCTTAACCAAAATCCGCTACATTTCACAGAAGCAGAACACCACTGGGTTTGTGTCCGTTAAGTGTGTCTGTGGAAGGGCTACAGAGTTTAAAAATCCTCTTCGTCCGCTACATGTGTTAATCTGTAAAACTCTTTCTACAGGTCTCTTTCTGAGGGTGTACAGATCGTAGGTATGAGCGCCACCTTGCCTAACCTCTCCCTCCTGGCCAGCTGGTTAGGCGCAGAGCTTTACCAGACAGACTACAGGCCTGTGCCCCTGCAGGAGCATCTCAAGGTGGGCTGCAACATCTACGACAAGAGCCTCTCTGTCGTGCGGCAGTTCACTCCTGCACTCCACATTAAGGTAACTGAGACTGATTGTAGTTCAGATATTATCCAGTGTGCATGTTATCATGAATGAAGCCTGCTCTCTCAAGGACAGTAATATAATCATGTGCTGTGTGTGTGTGAATTTGCTTTTTCATAAAGGGTGATGATGACCACATAGTGAGCTTGTGCTATGAGACTGTGAGAGAGCGCCGCTCTGTTCTGCTGTTCTGCCCCTCAAAGAACTGGTGTGAGAAACTGGCAGACAGCATCGCCAGAGAATTCTACAACCTCAGACATGCTGGTACTTTTTTAAAATTTAAAAGTCATCTCAAAATCATGTATTTTTTGTGCATACTGTATTTAATAGTAAAGTCAAGCAGTATCTTGTTTGTGTTGTATTGTGTGATATTACAGTAGTTCTTTGGTTCGAGAGTGTTAAGTAGTTTAACAAGAATACCTTAAGTCTAGATTCTGGTCTCATCCCTTCAGATTGTCAGGGCGAAGCAGAGCCTCCACCGGTGTGTCTGGATCGGGAGGGACTAGTGGATGTTATAGCCCAGTTGAGACGAACTCCAGCCGGTTTAGACCCCAACCTCCAGCGAACTGTGCCATGGGGGGTGGCCTTCCACCACGCTGGTGAACACACTCAAACAACTTCTTAACCGCAATAATCTGCACGCGAATAGTACTGGGTTGTTTCTTTGAGTATGTGAATGTGATGAATTTTGTCTCTGTAGGTTTGACGTTTGATGAGCGTGACGTGTTGGAGGGAGCATTTCGTCAGGGCATGGTCAGAGTCCTGGCTGCCACCTCTACCCTCTCTTCAGGGGTTAATCTCCCAGCTCGCAGGGTCATCATTCGAACGCCCACCTTCAATGGACACTCGTTGGACCCGCTCACATACAAACAGATGGCTGGACGAGCAGGGAGGAAAGGGGTAGACACTACAGGTATGGAGGGAAGAAGGGGGCAAAAAATGAAAAAAAGTGTTTTTTGTTAATCAAACATTATCAACAGTCTTCCGTTATAATAATCGAGCACCTATCAGTATCTCTCTTTTGGTCTCACGTCATTTTGTTTGTCCTCTTTCAGGTGAGAGTGTGCTGGTGTGTAAGGAGGCAGAGCGTCAGAAAGGTATAAGTCTCCTCAAGGGTGCTCTTCAGCCAATCAGCAGCTGCCTGGTGAGGAGGGAGGGAGAAGGTGTCACCACCAGCATGCTGCGAGCCATCCTAGAGGTATGGCTGATATCTCAATTAACTTGGCACCCATGGAAATGACTTATAGGCTGTAAATAGATTATGATGATACATTCTTCTTTTCCTTTCGGCTGTTCCCTTTCAGGGGTCGCCACAGCGAATCATGCGCCTCCATCTAACCCTGTCCTCTGCATCCTCTTCACTCACACCAATTAACTTCATGTCCTCTCTCACTACATCCATAAATCTCCTCTTTGGTCTTCCTCTAGACCTCCTGCCTGGCAGCTCCAACCTCAGCAT
>CM022472.1:16022559-16104247 GCA_011952105.1 Coreoperca whiteheadi
CTCCTTCTTCGTCTTCGACCAACAGTAGTCCAATTTCCACCGGTACCCTGTAGGTCAACAGCACCGGTGGCGGTCGTTGTTAACCCGGGCCCCGACCGATCCGGTATGGAAGTCATTGTCATGATTCGCATTTTTAGTTTGGCATGTGTTTTACGTCGGATGCCCTTCCTGACACAACCCTCTGCATTTATCCAGACTTGGGACTGGCACATGAAGACACTGGCTTGTGCCCCCCTGCGGTTGCATTATTATGATGATACATTCCAAATCTTAAAAAACCTTCTGCACTATTAGCTCTATAATGTTTGTATGTCCCTAATTTGAATCGTCCCAACTTGCAGATCATTGTCGGAGGTGTAGCCAGCACTCCACAGGATGTGAGGTTATATGCTTCGTGCTCACTACTGGCTGCCAGCATGAAATGTGACCGCAAAAAAGAATCAAATGACGAGACCAACAACGGAGCAATTGAGGCCTGTGTCGAATGGCTGATGGACAATGAATTTATCAGTATCCAGCAGGACGGACAAGGTGCTGTTTTTTTTCTTTTTATGTTCAATGAGCATTCTTGATATATTGACCTATGATGAAACTAGACTTTTAGTAACAAAGTGAACCATTGGTACAAAAGTGTTCTAAAACAAATTTAGAAGAATAATGCACACATTTTCTGTAATTACGCATCATATGTTATTTCATTATAAAGTGTACAAGCCAAAGAAGTATCAGCTTTGCCACCTTTGCCATTACAATAACTACTGCATATCCTGATATCTTTGCACATCCAGAGGAGCGGTACTGTCCGACTCAACTTGGTTCTGCCACCCTTTCCTCCTCCCTTTCCCCTCCTGAGGCTGTGGGAATATTTGCAGATCTCCAGCGGGCCATGAAGGGCTTTGTACTGGAAAATGACTTGCACATGCTGTATCTGGTACATGCACATATATCTTGTATTGTAACGTAATTTTCTATCATCCCCACCAATACATTCCTAAAAGTAACAAAATCTTAACTCTTGCTCTAAGTTTCCTTTGACTAATAATCACCTCCTCAAACACAGAAAATCCAGTCCTCCAAAGCATAGTATTTAAAGTCCTATGTCCAAATTCCCCTCAGATCACTCCATTGTACGCAGAGTGGACTACCATAGATTGGTATCAGTTCTTCTGTCTGTGGGAGCAGCTCTCGTCATCGATGAAGAGAGTAGCCGAGCTGGTGGGCGTCCAGGAGGGGTTTCTCGCACGATCTGTCAGCGGCAAACCTGTCGCCAAGACAGAGAAGCAGCGCAGACAGATGGCCATTCATAAACGGTGATGCACACATTTGTTAAATACACAAGTAGTAGTATAAGCGAATGGTCACCTCGTGTAGGTTTCTGTTGTTGAACTAAAAAGTCACTGACAGTTCATGAAGGAATCCAAAATATGAGGATTATAATTGTAAACATTTGACTTGGAAAAAATTTACCTAATAGTAAATTACATTCACAATGCTATGCATTTAGAGTACACAAGGGGGAATTAAATGATCGATAAAAGATCAATAAAGGTACGTTTTGTGAAGCTTATAATGTTCAGTTTTGGATGAGTGTAATAACCAGCTATTGAACATTATATTTTAGTTTATGGATGGTTATTTTTCATGATTATATCATTTTATTCAGATGTTCGTGCTATTGTGTCCTCTTCCTTTATGCACATTGATTCCCAACATTGTGGCCCTTGGATGAAAGGTGACTCTAAAGGATTTAACCCCTGAGGGTCAAACAACAAATAATGTTTTTTCCTCTTTGCTATCTCCTTGCAGGTTTTTCACCACCCTTGTGCTACAGGATCTGGTGAATGAGGTGCCTTTGGGAACAGTGGCATCCAAATACAACTGCAATCGTGGGCAGTTACAGTCTCTCCAGCAGTCTGCTTCTACATATGCTGGTACATGACATGTTACACTGTAGAATATATAGACTTTGAATTCTACACAAGGCTTTACATGAAAAGGGGAGGACAGTAACAAGTATAGTAAGTTGGTGCAAGACTCAGGAGCACTTTAGACTGATATACAGCATAGACTTCATTCCATTAGCTGATGTTTCGGCTTCTACATGCTTCCTTCAGAGCCACATATCCGTCATTCTAAAGTGCTCATGCTTCTTGCATCAAGTTACTGTGAGGGTTTATGAGGTCCTAGTTTAGTTCAGACTCAGCAGGTGTGTTTTTAAATGTGGCTCAAAACAACTTGGTGTGAGTATTTATCATACTAATTATGGTTTTTATTATGTCAATGCAGAAAGAAAATCAGAACCAAAAAGCAACACATTAGTAATTCAATGACTCAAAATCATATGCTAGGTTAATTGATGACTCCAAATTGACCCTAGTGGATGAATGTGAGTGTGAATGGTTGTCTGTCTCTGTGTCAGCCCTGCGACGAGTTGGCCACTGTCCAGGGTGTACCCCGCCTAAGGCCCAGAAGCACTGGGATCGGCTCGAGTCACCCGCGACCCCTAACGGCAACAAGCGGAAGAAACTGACTGACTGACTGAAATCATTTGCTCAGTTGCGTAGCTGACAGAAACAATCAGACCTTTCTGTCATCCCTTCAGGTATGGTAACAGTGTTCAGCAAGCGTCTTGGCTGGCACAACATGGAGCTGCTTTTGTCCCAGTACCAGACCAGGCTAAGCTTTGGAGTTCAGAGGGAGCTGGTCGACCTTGTCAGGGTTTCCCTCCTGAATGCAACACGAGCCAGAACACTCTTCGCACAAGGCCTCTGTACTGTTGCTGAACTAGCCAGGGCTACTGTCGCCGATGTGGAAAAAGCCCTGAGGAATGCTGTCCCATTTAAGAGGTAAGTGTGTTATGATATAAATGCATATTAGGTAAACAAGGATATGAGTCTCTTTACAGCTTAGAGACAGTGGCACTGAAGAAAAGACAAGAGGCAGAGCTGGAGGTGGCAGAGCTTAAGATGTTGAGGTTCTCTTTGGGAGTGACGAGGACGGACAGGATCAGGAACGAGTACGTCAGAGGGACAGCTCATGTTAGATGTTTCGGAGATAAAGCCAGAGAGGCCAGATTGAGGTGGTTTGGACATGTTCAGAGGAGAGACTGTGAATATATTGGTAGAAGGATGCTGAGGTTGGAGCTGCCAGGCAGGAGGTCTAGAGGAAGACCAAAGAGGAGATTTATGGATGTGGTGAGAGAGGACATGAAGTTAATTGGTGTGAGTGAAGAGGACGCAGAGGACAGGGTTAGATGGAGGCGCATGATTCGCTGTGGCGACCCCTGAAAGGAAACGGCCGAAAGGAAAAGAAAGAAGATGTGCAACTGTAGCATCAGCACACCAAGCTATAATCTCCCTGAACATGACCCCAGATGTGAATTAATATTGTACTGTCCGTCTTCCTCAGCTCTAAGCGTGCAGTGGATGAGAGTGAGGTGGAGGCAGCTGAGAGACGGAGCCTCCGCTGCGTCTGGGTCACCGGTGGTCGAGCGCTGACGGAACAGGAAGCCGCTGTTGAGATAGTGTCTGAGGCAAGGCTCCTCCTTCAGGAAGACCTGGCCCAGTTAGGAGTTCGGTGGGACCCGGCAACACCGCCTCCTGAGGCTCCTGCTGTAAACAGCCCCGATGACCATCACAACAGGGACTCATCTGCCTCATATCTCTGCTCACATGAAGCACAGATGGACAACATTAAAGATCACCAAGAAGGAGACAGGGTGAAGAAAAGTGAGAGCAGAGATACTGACAGATGCAGAGAGGAGAATAAGGAAGAATGTAAACAAGAGGAAAGGATTTCTGAAAGGAAAATGCAAAAAGCAGAAGCCAAGAGAGAGCAAGGGAAGTCCAAGCCTGGAGACACGGTAGTAAACAGAATACTGGAGGAGCACAGAAAGGAAGACAGAACAGAGCCAGATATCAAACAAACAGGCAAAGAAGTGCAACTTGAAAGAAGTAAAGAAACAATAAAAGATGAGACAAATAAAAAATTATTAATGGCAAATGACACAGAAGATCCAGATGAAAAAAGAGAAGGAGAAAAGCACTCAAGGTCAAAGCGCCAAAAAGAAGACCCAAAAGAAGAGACAAGTAAAGGGATTGTCTCAACCAGACCAGAGCAAGCAAATCGTCCTGTTCCTGAAAGGAGCCTGACTCAGGAATTGGCTGAGATTGTATCCAGCCCCCTGCCTCAACCGATGCCACGTCCTCAGCCCTCCCCTTCACCAATGCCGCCTCCTCGGTTTAGAGCTCCAATATCCCGAGTAGAAGAACAACACAGTGTTCCTACAAGGACATCAAAAGGAGATGCCACAGGGCTTGCTGCCTCACCTGTGCAGCCCGGTAGACTGAGGCGTGCGAGAGCCTTAAGCAAAGTCCTCCACTCTATACAGACTGACAAAAGCCTACAAGATAACGTAGAGACTGCACAGACATCACACTCAAAACCCACAGTAGTTTCTTCAGTCGGAAATCCAGCGCCTGCAGGCCAGGTGCCTACAACCGTTCAAGCTCCTGGCCATGTGCAAGGCGTTTTTACCCCTACAAATGCAGATATGCTAGACTCTCCCCTGTCTGTCTCTCCTGCCTCTATTCCCTTATTCTCTCCTGAGGCCAAGCGAAGAAGGATAGACGGCGGGGAGGTAGGTACGTTTTCATCTCCCGAGCTGTACGCAGGAGATGAGAGAGATGAAGAGCTGGACGGAGCTGTTAAAAAAGGAGAGGAGAGTTTTAGTGACAGCTTTGAACTGGACACTCAGACAGAAAGAATAATTTTTCAACAGACATGCCAACACAGAGAGGAGAATGATCGAGGTATGAATCAGTCGGTACAAACAAAAAAGATAAGAGGGGAGGAAATGGTAGAAGCGGCTGTAGAGCTGGATAAGGACGCAAATGAGGGAAGTAACAGGCTTGAACTCCCTGACAATGCGTGTCCCAAATTCAATATTTCTCTCACAGATAGCCAGATGGAGCTCATCCTTAACACCAGCCACCGGGTGAGTGACCAAAATCATCCATTATGTGCTGATTCTAAACATCAAACATATTCAAATAGTTTGCCTCTTAAAAATCTAAAGCTATGATGTTGTTTTTACAGATTTCTCCTGGTCCAGGTGGTGATAATGGAGTTGAAGATAAAGATGAAGGTGGTGATGAGGATGAGGCCCTTGGTGCCGAACAGGGGGCCTCCGACAGTGTCAACAGAAGCAGTAGCTTCCTGTTCGACAGCCTGTATGACAGCTCTCTGCTGACTGGTCTGAGCCCACACCAGATCCTTGACCAATCAGACGAGGAGGAATCTGTTACCCAGGAGAGTAGAGACAAGTGCCCTCTTCCGTCAACCAAGGAGCGAAGACGCAGCGAGCTTCTTACCAATCAGGAGGCGGAAAAGCAGGAGGCAATCCAATGGGGCGAGTCCTCCTTCAACCTGTCATTGTGGGGAGACTCACTGCTGGTGGGCGAACACTTTCTGGAGAGGCAGAGCTTGTTCAAACACACAGAGAGAACTCAAAAAGTGCAAGAAGCCAGTCATCATGAAGCTCAGCAACCCAACGCAGACCATGTTCTGCCTGAAGAAGAGCTGCCAGAATCACAACCTAAACCCAGTCAGATGCAGCCACAAGCCACCACGACAACTACTACCACAACTCAAAATGAGTATGACAAGGCTAAAACCAATGATAATCAAGGCCATACACAAAAACATAAACACCATAATAATGCACAAAATGACCATAAATCACACCGGAGACAGGAAATCATGAATGGAGAAGGTGATAATGGGAAGCAAGTAGAGGAGGAAAAAGAAAAGGAAAGGAATGGTTTATTGTCAGATAATGCAGTTGTAAAACACCCACATGTCCAAAATAAACCTGAAAGCACTCTTTATTGCAGCCCTGGTTTACAAGAGATCTTTGACCGCTGGCCTAGTATGTCTGAGCAGCCCTGGCAAAACACTACAACAGGCCACGTGGCCACTCATACACTCATAAATGACGCAAATACAGCAGATCCTCCACAGTCCTCAATACAGGGGGACAGGAAAAGGGGACAGCCAAGTGTGCAGGTTGTTGCTGCTGACAACGACTCCCGAGAGAAACAACCCTCAAGACATGACAGTGAGGATGTAGCAGAGAGACCAGGCTCTGCTGGTGATCTCATTCCCCCAACTCAGGAAACACCACCTGTCACACCCAGAGTAAAACTGACCACCTCATCTGTCCAATCTCCTCTCACCGCTCAGCCACTCAACCAGTCGACTCCCTCAACTCTCCCGCCGTGGCGACCAGCGATCACAAAATGTCCTAAATCTTATCCAGGACACAGTGATCGTCTCTCAGAAGCTGTCGCTGACACAAAACAGCCTAATTCCACATCTGATCGCAGCCACGAACACCAGCTGAGACAGAAACCAAAGACTCTACCTGTTCCAAATTCAAAAACAAAACGTGGGCTACACGCAGACCAGAATCTCAGCCCTCCACGAGTCTGCGCTTCTCCATCCTCCCCCCGGCCGAAGCTTCCCTCTGACTTAGAATCCCCTGTGACTGATGAAGGCTTCACTTTACAGCTGTCCCAGGATGCATCGCTCAGTTCAAGCAACTCCAGGACCTTCTCCATCATAGACGTGGCAAGTAACAGGCGCCTCTTCGACACTTTCATTAACGAGTGGAAAACAAAGGAGCGGTACTCGCTGGCGTTGGCCTGTGAAAAGCGGGAGCACAGACAGCAGCCTCAGGGGGACATAGCAGGGAAACATAAGAGAGGTAATTGATACACATGTACAGAAGTGACATTAACTTGAAGTAAAGTGTTATAAATTGTTGCCAAGCGCTAATCCAAAGATTGAGATCTATCAATTTGCTGCAGAGAAGTCTCCTGTCTTGCGTTTGTGTTTAGGCTTCATTATCTACAACACATGACAGATAAGCATACCCTGTGTTGTGTGCAGTCTCCTCATCCATGCATGTGTTTTTCTGTGCAGCGTCAGCAGCTCATCAGAAGCGCCACACAGTCGACGGTTTTCCAGTAAGAGACAGTGATGGACTGGTGTTGATTGGACTGTCTGTCTGCTGGGGAGCAAGAGACGCATACTACATGTCTCTGCAGCAAGAGCAGAGCAGAGGTATAGACACACACACACACACACACACACACACACACACACACACACACGCATGCATGTATGCACAAGTTCACTCCAAGTGTTCCCTTAGTTGAGCCTGTCTGCCCCCCCCTCAGGTTTGAGCTCCAGTCTGGCCCCTCCTCCACTGGATGATGATTTGCCAGTAAGTGAGAGGCTGGGGCAGGTGAAGTCCTGTCTGAGCAGGCCATCGGCTGGTCATAGAGGAGGTGTGGTTGTCACGTATGACATCATAAAGGTGTACAAGATGCTGGTCCTGAGCTGTGGCATCAGCTTGGAGGGAAACTGTGAAGATCCCATGGTGAGGGAAATCATGTAGTACATCGATAGAAACGCTCATCCCGGCGATTATAACCAAGCTGTAACATGGGATTTAATTTAAAGCCCCTTACTGACGTTTGATAGTACTTAAACTGACACTGTGGTAAGACAGCAACGCAGGCGCCAACGTTCACTGGGATTGCCTAATTTTTCTACAAAAACATTCGCCATCAGAATCATTTGAACGATATGAATATAATCACAAAAATTCTACACGCGGGCTTTAAAAAGAGAACATGTGATAGAAACGGACAAATTATTTTTTGTTTTGCAAAAGAACCTTTCATAAAATGTCAAACAAATTTCATAGTGCAGCAAAGAGACTCTGTTTTGAATGTCTGCCATAGGTTGCATGCTGGCTGGTGGACCCCAGCAGCGAGGAGAGGACTCTACCCAACATGGTGACTGTCTACTGTCCCGAGGAATTGCCTCTGCTGGACGGACTTGGGAATGCGCATGCACACTGTCCTCGTGTTAGGGCAGCTACCAAGAGTGTGCTCGTACACGCTGTCATGAACCATCTCACTGGCCTGCTAGAGAAAGACGGCATGCTTGGTATTAAGAGCAAACACTCGTAACAGAAATTCATGTAATATTTACTTATTTAGTCATAAGAACTATAGTAAATATTAGTGATTTTTACCATTGTTGTAATGTTTTTTTACGCATGTCTCAGATTTATTCAGGAGCATTGAGATGCCCTCCCAGGTATGTTTGGCTCTGTTGGAATTGAATGGAGTGGGCTTCAGTGTCGACGAGTGTGAAAGACAAAAACATGTGATGCAAGCCAAACTCACAGCACTGGAATCTCAGGCTTACAACCTGGCTGGACACAGCTTCTCCCTCACCAGCATCGATGACATAGCGCAGGTCCGCCGCGCCTTCTTTATCCCAGCCATGTTTTTCAATCAAATTCAGAATTACTCAGTGAGGCACAACAAAGCATACTAAAACTTCAAATTTGTGTGTGCTCACATGCACACTGTACTGTAGGTGTTGTTTTTTGAGCTCCACCTGCCTCCAAACGGTGATGTGGCTGGGTCGAAAAGTAAGAAGACACTTGGCTACACCAGGAGAGGCGGTGGCATAGTACGGCTTGGAAAGCAGTTCAGCACCACTAAGGTGAAACTACATTGCATTACATTCAATTCTTGCTACTACTATGACTCACTAGGTTTAAACTGAATTGAAATGATGTTGGCAGGACATTCTGGAGAAGCTTCGCCCCCTGCACCCGTTGCCAGGTGTGATTCTGGAGTGGAGGCGGATCACTAACGCCCTGACTAAAGTGGTGTTCCCCCTGCAGAGGGAGAAGCAATACCACCCTACGCTGACCATGAACAGAATATACCCCATTGCCCAGACACACACAGCCACAGGTAAAACGCATACACGCACAGATACACAAAAACATCACATGCGTTCGTCCATATGTAATGTGTTTCATGTAGACACACCTTGATTCATACAATTGTGCAACACAATTTTGTTTGAAGTAAATATAAAGCATGCAGTGACACAGCTCATTTTGTTGTCAGGTAGAGTGAGCTTCACTGAGCCCAACCTACAGAATGTCCCCAAAGACTTTGAGATTCACATGCCCACGGTGGTGGGTGAGAGCCCACCTTCCCAAGACAACCGCGACATGACCACCAAACCAGGGTAGGTCAGCACCTCTTCGGGTCAAAGTTCACTGCACCTGATATGAGCGTGTGGCTCTCAAAGTGGGGTCTGAGGCCACTCAGGGAGCACTTGAGGGGTCTGAATGTAGTACTTGAAGAATGTGAAATAACCATTGTTCTAATCATACCATCCTTATTTAGAAATGTAACTCTGCTGGATAGACTTGCCTTCTTGAGAAACAAATTGAGTACATTCAGGCTCATTAAAGCACATCAGCTCTTTGTGATAAATACTTAAATATTATCTTAAAATATTCCGTTTTTGAGCTGGCACATCTCGCTTACAAAAATCTGAGTAAAATATTTTCATTATGCAAAAAGTATATACCTCAATATCACAGTTTGTGCAATTCGCTGATCCGCCGCGATCTCAGACAACTATACACCTTTGTGCTTTTGTGATATGTCTACGCTCTTCCATGGTAATATGCGTAATACACTACATACATATAGTGTGATAAGGATAATGAAATATATGCAGACACTAGGAATAATAACACACATCACTTCACTGCAATATAAGTCTTACTTTGCTATAAAGGGATTGTTGGTTTAAGAAACTCAGGATATTGTATACGATACACACAAGTGGCAATTAATAAAGATGGATGCTGAGTCAGTAGGTACTTTAAGTGAAAAATTAACTTAATGCATAACGTTACATGCTATGTCTGGGCGGGAATGCATTCAATTCTGTGGGTTTTCTTGAGAAGTTTGCAAGGGTAAATGTTAAGCAAACTAAAATTACTAGTAATGAAATGTGACTAAAACATTAAAAAATGATTAGGAATGTTCTACTGATGCTCTCACTGTTAAGTTACAGAAAGAAGAGATGTTCTGTGGTGCCTTCAGCTGCAGTTGGCAGTGCAGAACAAGGCCCGGCCTTCTCTGTCAGCATGAGACATGCCTTCATACCCTTTTCAGGTTACTATGATGATATAGTTGTTTTGTGTGGGTGATCACCTTTTCTGTTTGTAACTTTCTCTCAGACAGCTGTGTCTTTCTGTACTGCACTGTAGGCGGGATGATATTGGCAGCGGATTATTCTCAGCTGGAGCTGAGAGTGTTGGCTCACCTCTCCATGGATCAGCGCCTTCTGCAGGTCAGCAAACAGCAAGAAAACATCATAACAAACGTTAATAAACAGGTAAAGAAAACCGTGCGTGTCGCCAGGTGCTGAATGGAGGAGCGGACGTGTTTCGCTGCGTCGCTGCTGAGTGGAAAAGTGTCGACCCAGAGTCCGTGAACGACAACCTCAGGCAACAGGCGAAACAGGTAAATCGGGCAGGAAAGACAAGATAAAATGGACACGCATGCATTCTCACTGGTAAGCTCACCGGCGTGTACATGTATTGGTCTTTGCAGATTTGCTATGGAATTATCTACGGGATGGGAGCCAAGTCTTTGGGAGAGCAAATGGGAGTGGAGGAGAATGACGCAGCCTGCTACATAGAGAGTTTCAAGGCCAGATACAAAGGTACATTTAATTCTTCTATTCATTTTACACACATTATTTTCTGGCCCCAAATACCTACATTATTGTTTGTAGCAGTATTTCCATTTTTGCTAGAATCCTACATACAAAGGTAATTGTATGAATTGTTTGTTTTATATAATAAAAACAAAACAATATAACATATATAATAAAAGTTTAGTGTTGTTGAAATCATTTGTCTGAAAATTAGATAAAGTTGTGAACGTACTGTTTATGTACATGTAAATTTATAAAAGAGGGCACAGTCATTGAAACAACGGGAAATGGACAAGAAAAGTCAATTTAACACTGAAGCGTTACATCCATGTCCTGTCCTGTGTTTTAGGGATCAATGCTTTTCTTAGAGAAACTGTGAAGAACTGTATAAAGAACGGCTATGTTCAGACGCTGATGGGCCGTAGGAGATACCTACCTGGGATCACTAACAGCAATACGCACATCAAAGCACATGTAAGCATGCTTATGAGAACATCAGAACCTGCCAGAATGTAGTTATAAGCCGCGTGATGTAAAATCCATGCGGAATATTTCCATTTATTCTATATTTCATAACTCCTCTGTGTCTCTCTTCCTCCCTCATCCAGGCAGAGCGTCAGGCAGTGAACACAACTGTACAGGGTTCAGCAGCAGACATTGTGAAACTCGCCACTGTGAACATCCAGAAACGACTCCGAAAAACATACCCTGCGGCTCCACTCTCTCACCAGCACACACACTCAGGTGACTTACCCCTGAGCGCCACATGCAGTGAGAAATAGCCACTGTATCATTTCGAAGTCTGTGAATGAATCACGTCTGATGATGTCAAATGGTGTCCGCTATACAGCCAGCAATCACCGCAGGGCTGGGATGCCTCAACTCAGAGGAGCCTACATTGTCCTGCAGATGCACGATGAGCTCATCTATGAAGCCACAGAGGAAGACGTCATACAGGTATGAAAATTCTTATTTGGACTGTCAGTTCATCCGTAGTATTTGGGAAACTGAGTAGATCTGGAAAGTTACAACACTGCATGTAAGATTTTCATCTCGGTGATTTGTTATTTCTGGTATGTATGATAAGGCTCATCTTAAGCTAAAAAGAAACAGAGCCATGATACGATCACTTGAATTTGAGATATTCAGTTAACAATGACAAATGAAACCTATGTTTGCAGCAATTGATGGACCTTCGATCGGCGATAACAAATAGTGATTTTTGGATGGATTTTTACGTTAATGTAGTGTATTTCAAACAGGGTAACACATTCTGGAAAAGACCACATAGACACATAATTCTTTGTCTTTCTACCAACCCCCCTTTCTGTCAGGTTGCTCAGATAGTCAAGAGGGAGATGGAGTCAGCAGTAAAACTGTATGTAAAGCTTAAGGCCAAAGTCAAAGTGGGACCCAGCTGGGGCAACTTGCAGGACCTCGATATATAATGTGAATTTCTTTTTATATCAAAATAAAATACCATGAACTTATTAAGGTTCTGAAATATGTCAATACTATCATCTGTACTAAAATATTTTTTTAAATCACTACTTTAACAATAATGAAATGTAAGATAACCCACAGTCTGATTGCACTATGAGCTCTAAATGAACTATTAAATGTATTTATAATTCTATTTTCCAGTGTACAGTGTCAAATTATACATTTCTGTAAAAAAAATGTATTTACTGATATCCTAATATTTGTCATGAGATTTTACGCAAGATGATATTTTGTTATGTAATAAGTTGAAAAGCTCCCCCCCCCCCAATATTTTGAAAGCCTGTGGCTGCAACAAACAATTATTTTCATTATTTCTAACACTGGTGTGTGCAAATGTCTTGTTTCTTTCTACAAAAAGTCCAAAAACCAAAGAGATTCAGTTCACAATGATATATGACAAAGAAGCAGCAAATCCTCTCATGTAAAAAGCCTGAACTGGAGAATGTATGGCATTTTTTCACTATTTGTGCTTGACTGAAAATTAAATCGATGATCAAAATAGTTGACGGGTTTTTTTCTGTCGATCGACTAATCGTTTCAGCTCTACTGTGATGGATTTAAAACAAAGACACGGAGCATCTTTAGTATTTAGGACATCCTGAAATCTCACATTTTATTGGACCATCGGTTGTCTGTCACAATAACATACATTGTTATCATCATCACTCGCTAACACTGTTTTGTTTTACATTTATGACATTCACTGCACAAGAAAGGTTGTCAATATGATAGACATTTTCTGTGCAAAGCGAAATTCACCACCTCTGGTTATGGGGAGAAAATAAATGTGGTCAAGGAAGCATTTTTTTGTGTCTTTAGTCCCAATTGTTTTGAAGACACAGATGATAACCTGTTAGTGAACCACATTAACCTCAATACAAAGTTAGATTTTTAAATGATTCCATTCAAAACTACATTGACATCATTGGCTTATATTGGCAATGATGTCAATGTAGTCAATGTACTTTTGTTCACTGTTAATTCAAAATTAACCAGTGCACAATGACTCAACGGAGCTCATCAACACAGGCTCAATTTGACACAAAAATGCGTAACAAGTAAATAAATACATGTCATGAACACATCCATACACAAATATAACAGCAAAGACTTAAGAAAAAAAAAAGGAGTGTGATCCTAGGTGTTGGTATTGATGTTTCATTTCTGTCAAAAAAAGGCTTATTATGTGTGTGAAACAGCCATTGAAATCATTCCATTACTTAATGAAGAACATATTGTTTACCTAAGTGTGTTAACTGATATCAATGCTGTCATTACCTAAGTATTTAACAAGACAGGTACAACTAGCAGCTACAATGAGTAGGTGGTTTTACCCATAGTTTTAAGTGCAACAAACATCTGCTGCATCGTCTGACTGGGGACAAATGTGATAAAATTGATATATATATATCTCCAAGAGTTGATGTGCACCAACCTGTGATGAAGCACATCAAGATGCTGCCGGTGTGTGTTGCACTTTAATGTTTGGGTAATACCCATTCCACGTGATATAAATTAATTTTTTGAGGCAGTCAAAGTGATCATAAAAGAAAATCATCTGCAGACACAATGATAATCCGTATCTTTGGTGGTTTCGCCATTGTCCACTGACCTTTTGCACCTCTAAATTATACAACAAATATTGGCATGACCTGTTTCTACAAGGGGAGATGACCAACAGCCACAATTCTGTGGCTGGCAATAATTTCAAAGCCAATGAGGGACTCTGAGGAAGAAGATGTGATGCCTACGGACTACAAATCCACTTCACTGCCCCCTACAATCCTATCACCACCTCCTTTAGGACCTAGCAAACTTAACAGAAATTAGACTAATGGGGCTATGTTTTGGGAGTATGCAGGTTTCTGTAAACATAGTTTTTAGTCAGACTCACTGCCATAAACAGAAACATTTTATTTATCAATTAAGGCATCGACACAGGCAGAGCTGTGCATTTCACGGGAGTAGAAAACAGAACAGAGAAAATATATGTACACAGGTACAGTTAAGTGCTACCCGAGCAGCCTCGTGTTCCACTGGCTAGATCTGGGGCAAGAAAAACTGGGACCAGGAGTGGCCTTTTCTTGCTCCATGAAGTACTGTGGGGCTTGAGCTGGGGCCAGGTACTTTGCCCTTGTCAGATAACACCCTGAGGGCAAGCGCTTGGCCCTGGCCCTGGCCCAGGTTATTGGGGTACAACAATTTACATGAAAGAAGGGAAGTAAGTAAGGACACAAGAGGTTTGAGGAAAAAAAATCTAGGAAGGTGTCAGGGCGTCTGTCCATTGCGGCTGAAGTAGTACCTGACCGGAGGACCAGGTAGGTCATCGTCTCCGTCTGCCTCCGGAGCGAATGACACGGTGAGGTCAACGTAGCGGCGGTCCACTGATGGCTTGATCAGCTTCTGCATCCTGTAGAGAGCGAGAGGCAACGTTAAGCGCATCTGTTCAGTTTAAACAAAGAAGGAATCATTTCAGTGCGAGTTATCAAGCAGATGCTTCACCAAATGGGATATTTCCTCATTGGCCTTTGTCGAGGAAAGCTCCAACAAAACGGACACTCAAGCAAAAGTCCACAGGGTGGTGTAGTGATGAGAAAGGGCATCTTTTAATGCCCTATATGACAACAAGCATCCACCATGCTGAAGTGTCTTCTGAGTAAGAGACTGACTTACTACAACCATCAGGAGGTTCTGTTTTGTAACTGATCCCTATTTTGGGAGAGGGTAAGCAGGCTACAGTTTTCTTCAGAGGTAAAATAATAGAGTATCACAATGAAAGAATCAGGAAACGCTTACGTTAATTTGAGTCGCTTTGAGTGTCCAGGCATCACAGGCACGTAGAGCATCTTCACACCATGGACGACCATAGTGGGTTCAATTCCATACTTTTCCTGAAATAACACAACAAAATCATCCATCATCAAAACTTTTTTTTTTTTTAAACTGCATCTGAATTGCTAATACACCAACAGAGTACAATGTAAGTAAATGGTTCTCACCCTCACTGCATTTATGAAATCAGAGAGAGTGAAGTCCTCATGGCCAAAGATAGTCCAACAGTCCCAGATGGAGAAGTAGATGTTGTCCCTGGGAAAGACATCATAGAGCAGTCACTACGTTACATTGTAATGATGAAATAAGGCTAAAGCTGCTACATTTGGTGCCATTTTGAAGCTGGAATTTTTACTTTCTTCTGTGATGGTGCAATTATAGTGCATGGGGTCAAAAGAGCAATGCTATTCTGCCAGGAAATAAATTAAAGATGTTTATTCACCTTTAAGTAGTGAGAGAGACAGTGAGATTGATAAATTGTACATATGCCCCTACCTGATGAATGTCCTTTTAACTGGGGCAGGCTCAGTGAGCACCACTACAGGAATCGCCAGGTTAAAGAAGCAGTTTTTGAAAGATTCGAACCCATAGACTCCAGCCACTTTGATCAACTCGAGGGCCACCTGAGTACATCAAAATAATAACACAAAATGATTGCTATATTATTGATATTGAACAATGGAATACATTTCAGCAATTCAGTGAAACATTTTCTGCTGCTTATCCGAGGCAACTGGCTCGGCAGCAGCCCAAGCAAGGTAGTCCAGATGTCCCTCTCCCCAGCTATGTTTTCCAAGAGGGATCCAGAGCCATTCCCAAGCCAGTTGAGATATATAATTTCTCCAGTGTGTTCTGGGTCTACCCTGGGGTCTCCTACCATTTGGATGCCCAGAAAACCTCCAAAGAAAGACACCCAGGAGGCATCCTGATTAGATGTCCGAACCACATCAACTGGCTCCTTTCGACGCGAAGGAGCAGCGGCTCTGCTCCGAGCTCCCTCTGGATGTCAGGTCATAAGCCTTCACCAAGTCCACAGTTATACCCTGATAACTGGAGCACACCCTCCGGTCCCCCTTTTTAAAAATGGGAACCACCAAACCCGTCTGCCATTTTACAGGCACTGTCCTTGACCTACACGCGACATTGAAGAGGCATGTCAGCAAAGACAGCCCAACAACGTCCAGAGCCTTCAGCACAGAGGAGGTTGGTTGGGGTGGGGACGTCAAAGTGCTCTTTCCATTGCTCGACAATATCTTTGTCACGGTCAGCAGTTCTCCTCCCCTGCTGAACACAGCCTGAGTCAAACCCTGATGTCCCTCCCTGAGTCATCTGACAGAAAATCCTTGAGGTTAAACGAAAGTCTTTTTCCTTATCCTCCCAGACCTCCTCCGACACCCATGTTTTTGCTTTAGTGACCACCAAAGCCACAGCCCTTTTGACCTGTCTGCTGCTTCAGGAGACCCCTGGGCCAACCGCCAAAGCCCCAGCTGTTTTTAAATTGAAGTTGCAATTGCCCAATATCTGTAGGTGTTTAAAACAATGCCACAATCCATAACATTAAACCATCAATACATGGCAACATTTAAAACTTTTCTCACCAGTCCAGCCACAGCAGCTGTTGCCGTGGCGATAGCGGGGATGATCTTTCCAGCTATGCGTTTCGTCTTGAGTCTGTCAGCTGGCTCGATGGAGTACATCCTGGCTCTGAGAGCAGATGCTGATGCGATAAAGTCTATGTGGCCGTTGCTGTCATCGTCCTTTTCAAACTGCAGTGGACTCATCTGTAACCTCTCTAGATGCGAAAGAACAGACATTATCACTAATTATTAGAAGTAGCTTTACAGTGTTTGTTATAAATGCTTTCCCACTTTATAGGGTGGGGAGAGAGAGTGCATGTTCCTTAACTATTCACACTGTTATAATGGATATAACTCAATTCCACTCCAGGTTTCAGATTTAAAATTAAGCAGTCATCTTAAAGTCCATTTACAAATCCGCCAGTATTTGTTGTGATTTTGTTTAAATGTGAACCTGCTGTGACACTGTCAGTAGCAATGGCCTGCTCCAGCTGTGTGATGGCCTCCCTCTCCTCTTCACTGCTTAGAGGCATCCTTATCTGATCAGGCTTCTTTGCTGTCTCATCTGTCTCTATACACTGGAAGGGACAGATCCACAACAATCAACAAGATTAGGATTTTTTACATTGGAGATAGAAATCAAAGACCAGATCAATGGAAAAGCTTACTTTCTCTGCGGGCCTATACTCAGGAATCTTGACATCTGAGAGAATCCTGGTCACCGCCTCTTCAGAGAGATCCTGAGGAAGAAGGAAAAGTCCAGTCAGCCAGTGAGTGAGTGAGTGAGTGTGTTTGAGAGAGCGTATGAGCGTACATGACCTACCTTTTCTGAGTAAGGGATGTTATAAATCCCTGCGAAGAGGCGGGCAGTGCTGACAATGAAAGTGAAGTGCCTGATGGGGAAAGAGGAGTGTTTGGCAAGCTTAGATATGAAACATACAATACAAAAAGGGCTTAAACTGTAATATAAGAGCATACTCACAAAGAGTCTTTCAAGTCAAAATCAGAAGGTGCTGGAGGTCTTTTTGGGGACTGCCAAAACAAACCTAAGGAATGGAAGAAGAATTCACTATATTCTTTGCTTTAAGTACACTTTATACTATAGTTACGCATATTAAATTATTTATACCCACTTTATGGTTATAAATGTGTTTTAGAAAAACTTACTTCCATCTTTTAACCTTGTGTCCAGAGGGAAAGAGTGCAACAGTTGCAGGGCCTAAATAAAAACATCAGTAACAGGTTAACACTTCATATAATATTGTGGAGCTTGCATCATCACACATATACAAATAATCTGTTTCAGGAATATGTATTTTCAAGAGGAGACTCATTACCTTTCTTTTGAAATACTTTTCGAATTTCAGACGGGCAATAGTGATGCACTGTTCCCACTGGCTAGGCCGTCTGCTCAGTAGCTTAATGACCTGGAATGACCCCTCCAGACTTTCCCCCGCCTGCATCCTCTACACACATACACACACACTCTTTTATTAAGTATTATATTGCTGACATATTTCATATCTGGCATAGATCAACACAAAGGCTACTTACTTAGTAATAATAATCAGAACAACACTTATGACATACAAAGTCTAACCTGAAGCACCACTTCAGCTGAGGAGTGGGTCTGCCAGAACGAGTTGAACATGGAGGGCTTGTGGACGAACGCATTCTCAAACTAGACAAAGCCATGGGAAAAGTTTAAAATTAGGACAGTGCACATACTGTCAGAAATTATTGCAATGATCTCTTGTTGGGTTTTAGGCAGGCTGACCTTGTCTCTGGCCCATTGAATGGTGTGCTCTATGACAGAAGGGAAAGACTTGAGAGTGCAGAATGGGATCTCCTCTTCTGGGGGGTCCCTCTGGTAAGCCATGGGAAGGATATATTTAGGAGCACTGTAAAGACTAAGGTCTACGAAGCAGGTCTGGTAGGGGGCTGAGATAATGTAGGGAAAACACTAGAGCAAAAAAAACCAAACATGGTTACACACAAACAAACTCTCCCACATACTCACATGGCTATTGTAGGACTCTGTCAAATTTGGCACAATGATTTCTGTGTGTCCTTTAGTTCCCATGGTGCCAGAGTCCAGGAGAGGTCTCTGATTGGATACACAGCGGCTGAAAATGAAATACATGCAGAAACGCTATCATTTGTTGTCCAAATAAGTAAATGGTTCATGAAATACCTTCCTAACTCCTGAGCATGCTTTCTCTCGATTTAAGATAAGGGGTGGGTTCAGTCAGTAAAAATCTAATTAGGGCCACAACTCTGAGAAACTAACTCAAATCAACAGAATACTTTAGAAATTAATGATTGTTTCACTCAATATTTGCACCAACCTGTCCACATATCTCCGAGCCTCCACGTTGTCCAGCGCGGTGACCACTAGGTTCAGGCGGGAGTAGAAGGAGTCGTTGTAGATGCTCTCAGTAGCCGGACACACCTTGTTGAGGTGAGCATCCACCTGCAGGTCTGGGTTGATATCGCGGGTGGCTTCTGCTGCTGTGGTACTCTTCGGTTTCTGAGACACAGGACAACCGGGAAAAAAAGTGAGTGAACGTTTGTGTTGCATGTGTGGTTGATTCCAATTAAGTTTCTTTTTAACTATAATTTTAACCCGGAGGCTTTTTCCCAGTCTGATCCGATATTTTTCTATTTTCATACATGAAGAGACACAATTTCAACAACTAGTAAGAGTGAGTATATATTCCATTAAATACCATCCCAATTTCTGGGTTATGTGGACTTACATTAAAAAATGGGATAAGGAAGTGGACATCTCATTACCTGTATATGATGTGGTCTAAACAGAAACTGACGATTGAGGTTGGACTTTTCTATAAGGTCTGGGTCTGTGATGCATACCTGAGAATTGACAAATATAAAGAACAAGGTTTCACTAAATACAAAGACAAGCAATTAAATATATGGCAATACATACAGTCATAGCAATACAGTTAAACAGAGGAGAGGCAACACAGAAATATTGCCCACCTCTCCTGAGCTCTTGGCCAATCCCACTCCAAGCAAGGCAAAGTTTTTCAGCATCTCACAGCCTATGGCACCACAGCCCACCTGGAAGAGAAGACATTGTAGCGTTCATTTGGACATAAGCCTTAAAATAATTCAACATAAAAGAGGCCTTCATTGCAACGCATGTCCCTTACCATGAAGACCCTGAGCTTGTGCAGTTCTAGGCACATTGATTCACCAATGCAAGCTCGTAATCCATCATAACGATCGCCCCTTGGGGAAAACTCCTCAGCAGAAACAGACTGAAGTGGCATGACTATCTCAGTGGCATCAAGATAAAACTAAACACAGGAGAAACAGAGAAGGAGATGAAGCTACCAGTATGGGAAAGTAAAAAAAAAAAAAAAAAAGATCCAAAAACACAACATTTAGCAAAACCTATTAAAGTTTAAGCTTTCCATTGCTGTGTTGTAATGGAAAAAAGGAGGTCTACAGTTGAAATGTAGTAAAGTACCCATTGCTGCAGTGGTGCAAACTTTCCTGTGATGGCCTTAAGGACTTCCTGGCTGGCTAGACCTCCTACAGCTGCTGCTAACGGAGGAAGAGTTCCCCTCGCTGTTCTCGACAGACAGCGCACCAACTCAGTATTCACAGAAGCCTGGAAAGAAAGAGGGAGGGAGGCGGGAACAAGAAAGAGATGTTAGGGCATCTGTGTGCATGCAATTATAAATCAAAGAAGATATATCTGCTTCTCTGCAGGTTTAAGAGAATGAAAATATGAGGGACGAAAAAAAAAAGAAGCACTCACTTTGTTCCTAAGAGTTGCATTCACTTCCTCGGTTAGCTTCAGTAAAACCTCAGCATCCTGTAAACACCTGATGGCATCAAAGTGAAACAGCTCACAATGGAATGTGTCACATTTCAACAACTGAAAACCACAGCCAGGACAAACGATATCCTCAGGCACTGTTGAAGTACAGAAAGTAGAAAGCGACAGTGAAGACAGTGAAAAGCAGAGAAATATTTTGTTTACCCAATGTTGGGAAGTCTACTGTGCTGCTCCTGGAAGTCGTCCAGAGCCAACATGGCTGCATGGATCTGTAGTGGGGCCTGGTGGGCAGATTTAAAAAAAGGATTGTGAGGAAACTGCTTGGATAAACTGAAACATAAATGACAAGGCATTTGAGTCTGTATCACACAGCAAGGGTGACTTAGTAAGACTATCTTTAAGATATCTGGCTTCACTGAAACAGACATTAGCAATCCTGGATAATCTGTCTCAGAAAGGCGATTATCAGGAATCTCTGTTAAACAAAAGGAAAATAAGAATAAGAACATGTCCATGTATGGATCCAGAAGGTATGATGGCTCCATTATTCCTGAAAGCTGATTGGTTAGTAGTTTTGACCAATCCAAACTTAACCTGCTCTGGTGTAGGTTATGTAGCATAGTTTGAGCTTCTTGGTGATGTTCCTATATTAAAGTGAGCCAGCTTTGTTGTAGAACTGGGTTAAGCCCAAAGTTAGCTGGCTAGCAGGGCCATTAATCTAACTTTGTGATGCAGTCTCCAGGAACCTTTGAACTCTCACCTCTGGTTTACTGAAGTCTGGAATCAGGACCTGAGGATCACACAACTGTGCCTCTATTGTCTCCTGAAATACATAAGTGGATAAATGCAGTGACACACACATAAAAGGTATATGTTTATTTAGATATTTATGTCTCTTTTTTTGTTCAAATGGTTTCTGGTTGATAGGACAAGTAGCTCACTTACAAATCTGTATGTCTTAGGGGTTTTCAACAGGACAAAGAAACCTCCATGTGCATATGGTTGTAGTTGGGATGTGTCTCCTATTGCAAAACTGTGAGGGGAAAGGACTAACACCACACGCACATTCAGACAAAACACATACACACACACACACAAATGTATACAAAAAGAGACAGAAATGGCTTCTATTAGATTAATGCACTAATGTCTCACCAAGTCTGCTCTAAGAATAGGAATAGTTCAAAATATGAAATAAGTACAGTTAAATAAATATTAACCACAACCATATTGTAAATGTTGTGTAAAATCTGTGATTCTTTAGATGTGATGTGTGTTATGGCATTACAATAATAAACTTACAGTAAAAACTGTTCAAATATACTGAACTTATTGTCTACAATGTAGAAACAAATACCTGAAACCTGCCGTGCGGTGCCGTTGAGTTCCACCATGCCATTGACCTCTCTGAAGACAACACTCTGGCCTGTCTGTAGGCAATGCGGTTGGTTGTCCATGCAGGTCACCACCCCAGGATTGTCCTGAAGGGTCAAAATTCAAAAGGAGATTAAATGTTTTTTGGAGTAGACAGTGTCGTTGGAGGGCCCATATTTCCATCGCTCTATTTCCAAAGGTGAATTATGGAATTGCATTTTCAGATAATGCAAAAAATCTGGCATCCGGCCATCTCTTCCAACACATTTAATAGATTAAAAAAGTCTGACTGGAAGCAATGAATTCTCAAATATGGGACCTAGAAGATTGTTAAGAATGTGTTTAGACTACCTGAGTGATAGTTTGGATGAAAATCTCCTTGGGCTCCTCTCCTGTGGGATCCGACACCTCAAACTCCTCTCCAAAATCACAAAACACCCGCACACAGATGCCATATGCATCACAGCCAATGAACTGGCAAGGGCATAAGGTAAAACAGTTTGGTTACTACACAGGCAGAAGGTTTGGTTAATATTAAGACTGTTTGTGTGTTCCCCATGTAATGCTCTGTAATGTATAGCCACTATAGGGACTGTAGACTTACTTTGATGGGGGTTTGTTGTGAGTGGCAGAACTCATTGACTCTCTTCTGTAGGCTCAATCTGGCTTCAGTCAGAATCACACACTGGAGGAGAGAGCAGAGCAGACAGTCAGACACTAAATGTAACCTACATCATCATCCTTGAAAGTTTTACAAAATCAAACAGATGTTTTGGCAGTTATGCCCTTTCAAATTTTGACCTTTAACTGCAGCATTCCCTTCGCCTGAGAGTGTTTACCCGGTTTGAACAACTGAAAATTGGGATATACAGCTGTGGCGGGGATCATGCTGAAAGAGTGGTTTGAGACGGTTTTATTGACTTTTTGAAACGCTTTCCACCATGACATCTTTGGAAACTATTGTAACTGCTATGATTCCAAGCTGATCACACCCCCTGCTCTCCATAAAATAATAAACTACAAACTTTGCAGCCACCTTACAAGTCTACAGGGGTTGGGTGTTTTCATACTGACACACGTCACAAATTTCTAGTCACCTGGGGGACCACAGGACAACTATTCTACTGAGAGCAACCCATTCAAAATGTCCCACAACCCAGATTCTGAAAAGCAGTACATCACCTGATACTTTCTGAGAAAGCTGAGATCAGTGTTGTCGTCCAGAGCAGAGGAAGACATGTCAACGTGGACATAAGGGTTCAACTCTGCGACCCGAGGGCACACTGCCTCCACCCTGTGGTAGAAAAGTAAAAGAGGATGGATAAGAATGTGCAAGAGACAGACGCAGAAACTGAGATAGAATAGAAGAGTTAGTATATGTAGGTGGATTACAGGAAAAGTGTGAGTGTATGATATTTCAGAGTGCGAGTGAAGTCAGAGGTTAAGAGGAACAGTCCAGCTTTGTGGTGTGCATTACCTTCTCCTCTGGCTCAACACATCCTCTTTGCGGATAAAGAAGTTGGAACCCAGATCCCAGGTCTCACATTGTTTTGTGTCATGGAGAGTGACTGCCTGTACACACACATGCACACAGATGCAAAAGATAAGGCCACAGGAACACCAACTCTTAAAGACACTCCACACTGAAACATTATATGCCGTCACGGTGTTTGACAATCATGATATTAAGTTGATAGATTGCATACCTTCACACCAGCCAGGACAATATTCTTTGCTGTGAAACCAGAAATCAAGCTGCTTAGTGTCAATCCACAACTGGCAATGCAGATCATGTACACACTATAGCACCGAATATATTACAGTGCTGCTGTGCAATAACGTGCTATTTAGCCTACCTATCTCAATTCCCAGTCCTCCCATACCACTGAGAAAGACTGAGGACTGGGCCATCTGGTGCATTGCACTGTCTCCCAGCACGTACCGCTGGCGGCTGGACAGAGGCAAAGGAAGGAAGAGGAAGTGTGAGGGAAAGCGCTACAGAGACCAAGAAGGAAACGTGAGGTATAACTATACTGACTGTAGTATAAAGCACACTACTGTCGTTTCCTGTCTTGACTGCCGTGTGACGTCATCTGTAGCTACACGTGCTTTAGTAAGGGTGACTGTGTGACGTGCAGCCAAAAAGGTAACACAAGACTTGCCTGTAAAGAGAGTCGTCAATCTCCATCGAGTCTGCAGCCATGATGGGAGGGGAGGAGGGGGGAATTCAACTGTCTGAGAGATAACGACTATACCTATTAAAACATAAATGTACAGTCACTGATTACTAACGCAATTACACGTTTTAGTTGTTAGCAGCTGTTATCTAAAACCAACGCCCTGTTGCAAGTTAGCTAAATGGCTAACTTACTGTCAATGTCGGCTAACTAACGTTAGTTGTCAGCAATGTTGTTGACCTGACCACTGTCAGCCGCTCGCCAAGGTAAAGTGTCTTGAACCAATAAAGTGACGTCTCCTTACAGACAAAGACTGTAACGTTAGCTAACTTAACAGCGTTGGCTGATTAGTGAGCCTGCTGAAGGCAGCTACAGCTAGCTAGCGCTGAGTTCCACTGCTGCCGGGAGCCGGCGGCGAGGACACTTGTCATGAACTCGTTTAAAGTGACGACACATACGTTAGGTAACATCTAACTCCCAAGAGGAGACAGCTGTTTTAGGTATTATCAGTCTTCCAATCAAATATGAAAAGCTTGTTGTAAATATCTTTTAAATTAGACAAATAATCACACGCAGCTACCTGTCAGTATGCGCGACGAGCTGTGGCGAATGAATGGCTGTGACTGGTTAAAAACTCGGAGTGTTTCCGGGTTACCACAATCACATGACAAAGGCCATCCAATAGATTCACAGTATTTTTTAGGACTACGTTTGTGATAAAATTTCCTCTTATTTTGGAAGTGTTACCACCCTGAAAAACCCCAGCTAGTGCCCATCTAAAAAAAGGACATTGTCATTATTTAAATATTACATTTTCAGATTATAAATCAGCAAGAAAACTGTTTTCACAAATACAGTTTGTGTTAAATATCAAGAAAAAAGAAAAGAAAAAAGAAAGAGTGGGGGTGAAAAATGTCTGTTACAATGGACAGATCAATTACATTAATAGAGGTTTTTCCAGTTTTGGACAATAGGACAATAAAGAAATCTATAAAACCTTGTAGATGATGAGGCTTGGGTAGCATGCCTAAGCAGTTTGAATTTGAGGTGTGGTATTACCTATAGCACCATTTGGGAAAGTAAAGAAAGATTGCTTAATTTAACAGTCCCAGCCAGAGAGAGAGAACAGAAAACACAAAACAAGTTTTGGGTCCTCCACTGATGAAACAAAGGTCAACAGCCAAGTGAAACATTTACATCCCACTGACTCCCATTCTGAGTGACGATGATAAGAAAACACAAGTCTACTGCTGCCTTTAATACATTTGTGGTATTTGTGTCTGTGTATGTATGGGTGTTTGATAGCGTGTGTGTGAGGGTGAAAGATAAAGAGAAAAAGAGTTTAAGTGCCCTGTTTGGTCTATGTATCTGTGTTCCCAGTCCATTTGGCCTCACATTTGACTTAATCCTGAAGCCTGACAAAGATTTGACTCAGTGATTTTGTGTTTAGTTTATCTGGGACAGACTATAGACACAGCCTCCCCCTGATCATATTGGCCAAAGACACACACAGGAACCTCCCCCTGAACTAGAGCCAAAATCATGCACATGCACACAACCGACTCTAAACTCCAAAGTACCAATTTCACCTCTCGGACCCCTGCCCACAGAGCTACTCTCTCCTGGGAATGTGGTGCAGTCGTATGGCACTGCGTCGGCTCCAGCGGATCGCTGTTACTCCTTTTAATGTCGCTGGGGGTCTAACAAGCAAAGTGCTGAGGGAGATGTCGACTCTGCCACGGGCGTATGTCACCCGACAGATCCCACCCGAAGGCCTGAAGATCCTGCGTGAATCTGGACAGTGAGTCAGAGTGTTAAGTCACTTAAAATGAATTATTTTTATGTCGAACATCTTGTATGACCAATTAATAGCATCATGTAGCTGATCTGACTGGGATATCTTTCTGAATTTGAAATGTCTGCTTTGTAAAGTTCATCATTTACTTTGAGTAAACAGGGCTGCTAATGTTTGCCCTTAGGTTAGTCAGATAAGACTGATAGCCTAAAGGGTATGCCCCCACAGCAGAGTTGAGAAAATGTTCCACTGCACCTTAAAGTCCCAATGTTTATAGCTTGAGAAACTGTATATCTTAGTAGGAGGTTTTTTTATCAAATACGTTTTATTGAAAGACAAGTCAAAATAATAATAATTAAAACAATTTCCTTACCACACCTGTTTACATTAAATTGTGAAATATGGTGAAAAAATATGAAATATTACAATATAAATTGATGCATCAGTCCATAGGGTGTCCATCAAGATAACAGAGAAAAGAGCTCAAGATTTTGTCAAACTGCTCAGTTTTGCCATTCCAACAGTAGCGATTTAGTCATCTCTCCGAGCCATAACTTGACCAAAGGTACCTCCTTCTTCTTCCAGAACAATAGTAGTAATTTCGTAGCTGTAGTTAAACTGTATGCAAGCAGTTTGTGTTGTCCTCCTGATAATAGATGCCCATGTTCAGAAAGTCCAAGCATGATCAATGCTGGGTCAGGCTGCATTTGTACCCTGAACACTTCTGAAAGCACATCAAAAATTCCATTCCAGTAACTCTGTATTCTTGAGCAAAAAATAAAACTATGGGACAAATCTGCATCGAATGAATTACATTTGTCACAAAGAGGTGAGACATTTGGAAAGATTCTGTGCAGTTTCTTTTTTGAATAATGTAGTCTGTGTATGACCTTAAACTGAATAAGGCAGTGTCTAGAATTGATAGAATGCTCATTAATATCGTTTAAACTCTTTTTCCATATTTCCTCAGAAATCTCCACTCCAACTTCTTTCTCCCAGTATTCCTTAATAAATCTAGTAGAGGGGGAATTAAAAGACTGCAGCAGATCATAAATTATTGATAATGCTTTTTTACTTCCTTTACATTGATCAAGACACCTATCAATAATTGAGGGTAACATAATATCCGAAGAAGGTATATGAGCACGTGTATAATTCCTAATCTGTAGAAATCTAACAAAAATGATTTGGGGGAAGTTTAAATTTCTGTTGCAGCTGAATAAAGGATACCCTACCCCATCGAAAGAACAGGTCCCCAATAGTACATAGACCCATTTCTTTCCATTGCATAAAGGTCCTGTCTAATATTGATGGTTTAAATGATGGATTCTTAGTTCTGGGGTTTAAAAACGAAAGGGGCTTCATCGTGCTCTTTTATCTGTTTCCAGATCCGCAGTATATTCCGAGTTACAATATTATTATTGAAGGTTGAGTGACCTAATGTTACAGGGGAAAGAATCACTGCTCCTGGATTGTAAGGATAACACTGATCACAAACTATTTGGAGACAATTTGGAGGGGTGCTATGATCATCCAACCACATTGAAATTGATCTGATAAAAGAAGCCCAGTAATAAAGACGAAAGTCTGGGAGTGCCAGACCTCCTTCTTGTTTAGGTTTACAAATTAGTAGGCGCTTTAGTTGAAGCTTTAACAGCCCCTGGATTTCCTTCTGTGGATAACTAAGAAAAACATTGATTTGATTTGGATCTTGAGTCATGGTTTCTGTCTTCCCAGGGTGCAGTTTGAGCTCTGGGACTCGGATGATGCCCCCGTGCCCAGGAAGGAGCTGCTTCAGAAGGTCAAAGGTGTTGATGGTCTGCTCTGCGTGCTGACAGAGAAGATTGATGCAGAGTTGTTGGACGCTGCAGGTCTGAGGACAGTCTTTGAGTCAGTTGAATGACGAATGCAATGAAAACCCTCTCATAACGTATGTATGTCTGTGTTTACGTGGTATGTGGTGTGCTCCTGCAGGTCCAAACCTCAAGGTCCTCAGTACCATGTCAGTGGGTTTTGACCATCTGACTTTGGAGGAGCTGAAGAAAAGGTGATTCCTGTCTTTCTATTTCTTTAAGACGCATTAGAGTCAAAAGTGTTGATTCGTGTGTATACTTTGTGTCAACCCAAGGCACAGCAATAGTGATAGTTACACATCTGGTGACATATACTGACTGTGTCATGTGTGTAATGTGTGTGTGTGTGTGTTTTCCCCCAGAGGGATCCGTGTGGGTTATACCCCTGATGTTCTGACAGATTCTGTGGCTGAGCTGACTGTGGCTCTGCTGCTCACTACCTCCAGGAGGCTCATAGAGGCCACACATGAAGCCAAGACGTAATGTTACACACACACATTCAAATCTATCCATGCACACAATTTTTTGGTCAAAGGTTAAATACATCTTTCTCTCTTGTGTCAGTGGTGGCTGGGGCACATGGAGAACTCTGTGGCTGTGTGGATATGAGCTGGCCAACAGCACTGTGGGTATCCTGGGCCTGGGGAGGATTGGTGAGCATACAGTATCTGAAGCGCATGCACATCAGCTTGTCATCAAGCTGCCATTTATGTGAATCCGATGCTTCTTTACGCGGCGTCTTTGTGCCCGAAGGTGTGGCTATCGCTGAGCGTCTGGCACCTTTCAAAGTAAAGAAGTTCATCTACACAGATGTGGCCCCCAGGCCTGAGCTGGCCAGCATCATCAACGCAGAGTACGGTAAGGACTATAGATGTATATAGATGATTTGCAGTCAGCCTTTTATTTTGAGGTGATGACATCAATGGCGCTGTCTCTGGGTCTAGTCTCTTTCGATGAGCTGGCGAAGCAGTCAGATTTCCTGGCCGTGTGCTGCGCTTTAACACCGGAAACAAAGGAGATCTGCAACAAGGACCTCTTCTCCAAGATGAAAAATACCTCCGTCTTCATCAACACAAGCCGGTAACCTTATCTGAACACAAACACGCACTTGAAACACTTTAACACATATTGTCCACAATGCCGTGTAATGACGTGTACTTGACTATGAAAGATGCAACCTAGGCTAACGTAGCCATGTCTTCCTGTGTCTGTGTGTAACTCTGGCCTTTCTGGTGTGTCAGAGGTGGTGTGGTGAACCAGGAGGACCTGTACGAGGCTCTGTCCACTGGGCAGATTGCAGCAGCTGGGTTAGATGTCACTGTTCCTGAGCCCCTGCCCACAGACCACCCACTCTTTACCCTCAAAAACTGCGGTGAGTCTGTCTGACTTATTCATGCTAAAACTGCCTTAAAAACAGTTGCAGTTTTCAAGAAACCAATCACGGCCAAATTATTGTCACCGTGCTCACTGCCTATCACTTGTCTTTTTAATTCTCTCCTCCCACAGTGATTCTCCCACATATTGCTAGTGCCTCCTATACTACCCGTAATGCCATGTCGGCTCTGGCAGCAAACAACCTCCTCCTCGGCCTGCGGGGTGAGCCGATGATCAAAGAACTCAAGCTGTAAGAAGGAACTGGTTCCACTCTGACAACTGGACCATGAGTTCAACTCACGTACCTAATTATTTTTTAGAGGAACTAAATAATACCAGGATTTGTGTGTAATGGTATGTTTCCCTATTTACTTATGTTTTAATCTTCAGTCAACTCGATATGAACAATAACATTACATTTTGGCTTGTTCTTGTATAATCTCTGTGCCGTTGCAGCTCATACTTCATAAACATGTCACCAGCAACAAAACTGAATTTCACTGTTTGTTTTTTTTATTCAGTCTATACAACAACTGAACATACCATACAATCTTCATAGCCTTCAACAGTAAAGAGACAAACATTTAGTCCTCTCGAGGTTACACTATGTTAGGGATACAGAAAAAGACACAGAAATACTTCAGATTTGGCATATCAACAGAAGCCCGGCTTTTCAAGCTAGAGGGCATAAGGCAGTGACTTTCATTATCAACTTACGGCAGGCCTTTTATATATTTTAAAATGTTGGCATATTCATACAGGGGTAATACAGTCAGTGCATGTTTTTTAGAAATTCACATTAACCGTTTATGGAATAGCTTTACAACACAGCCCCATAATAATACTTAACAGGCCACTGTGTGAGACATTGAAGCCATTTTGGAGGACTTCATCTCTCCATCACCTCTACAACTCTGTATTTCTCAAGAGGGTATCCCAGCTACCTCTTTCCTGAACGCGGAGGAGGCTGAATGGGAGTCGTGAACACAGAGGAACATATGTCCGATTTGAGATTTAACCATCAGAGGCCATTTTAAATTCTGTGGCCAAGCTTTACTATTGGTTCCATAGCATCAAGAATTACAGGGCAAATGGCAGGTTAGCTTTGTTTACAGGGAGAACATCCTATAAGGAAACTACTCTTCTGAAGTAAAAAGTCAAGATTAACCATTAACATGTGTGTCAAATAAAATTGCCATTTTGTACAGGCTAACAGTGTAATGACTCTACAGTACAATAAGGTGCCAACTAGAAGTGGAAGCCATGACCACGTGTTTCTCACTGACAGTGTAGGTGACACAATACAGCAAGCAATAAAGTATACAAAAAGGCAAACATGTATTTAAAGTGTTAATTTTTTTCATTCTGGCTCACTTAAACAGAACTCTACAACACTGCATGGACACTGATTTTAATTAACCAACTGTCTACCACTGATGCTACTCGTATTTAGAACCCGCAGGAAATTAGGCATCCAAAATGGGAGTCGCTGTAAAAATCCTTTATATGATGTTATTTTCTATCTGCTGCAAATTTAGATTCCTTCTCAGCTTTTCTGTTATTTTTGAATCTTACAAAAAATCGTCAACTGACACATAGTTGTCAAACTTACAGTATATGACAGCATTTATCAACGTACAAGTAGACATTAAAATACAGTTACTTACATAAAAAAAACAGCTTAAACGCCTGAAATGAACATAAAAAAAAAAGACGAGAAGCTGTAAACGTCTTTTTTGAATTTGCCCCATGTGTTTTTGCATTTCACAAACTGTGAAAATCGTGTATTACAGATCGCCTGCCTGCAAAAATCCTGGAACCCTTAGCTTGCTAACTCCTCCTGTTGGTAGTGTAAAAGAAGGACAAACCCTTGAGAGCTGGATAATTGCAATACAGCAACGTTTTCACAACATTTCAGTAAAGATATTGGTTACAAAAAGAACAGTCTGTCTAAGTGCTTTCGTAACATTTAATGTATAAAGAGACATGTATAAAGCACTGATATCAAGTACAGTACCAAACGTATTCGAATGCTTAGTTCTTCAGTTTTTTTGTCTCTCTTCCAAGAGAAAAATGATGAAACCAACCACAAATGTGCAATATTTACGACTCTGCCTCTCAGCACAACTTCATTGCCCTCTTAATAAACACACATACTGTACACACAAGAACACCAGTGACCAGGAAACCTGGACGGTCAGTAAAGCTGCTGGCCACAACTGAACATGTTGTGGTCAGTAACCAACAAGAAGGGAAACAATTGTAAATCACTACAAATTGCAAGTTTTGCACATCATGACACAAAATAAGGTGCATTTACTGCGCACTTTCCTGTGAAGTTGTTATCTAGGTATTAAAATAGCATTATAATGCAATATTATATTAATATTAGTTTTCTCAAAAAGAGACTGAAAGGCCCAGCGAATGCAGATCATTTCCCTCCTGCTTTCAATACAAAGATGATGTGCAAGTTGACAAGTTTCCCTCCCTCATTGCTCTTGTTTTTTTTGCTCCCCTAAACAATGCAACTCCATGCAAAGGTTAATGGCTCTGTCTGGCAAGTGCAATTTGGGGCAAGATGTTGATTAGGGCAATTAAAAGTTTCCCATTTCTCCAAAACCTTTAATTGACAAACTTCAGGTATAAATGCCAGACATTTATTCCATCAGTGCAAACTGAATTATCTTGCCAGCTCCCAGACATATTCTCAACTTCAACTGAGCTCAGCGACACTTCTGATGATGGTTATTCGAAGCTGCTTGGACTGAAAGGCAACTACAGAGGTCAAACATCTCACATCAATTTGACTTGACTTGGTGGTTAAATATGCATGAATATCCATTATCAACTATGGACAACTGGGGGAGGGGGTGGTTGCGCCTGTCCTGATCGACAAAGTCAATCACCTCAAATTTAATAACTTCAGTAAATAAAAGAATCAAGTTTATATTACTTGTCTAGTTGACAACATTTTCACTGCATACCAAAAACAAAAAACAAACAAACACGAGACTGGATTCCCTGTCATCTTCTCTGTCGGTTGAAATTGCAAAAGGTTACAGATGTCAGCATTACCCAGGCCTGTCTCACTGACTCTATCCACCATTTTGTACAGTAGACTTACAGGCATTATATATCTGGCGCCCAAACTGAATCAGAATCAGTTCGTCCACTGCCTATATGACTGCCCTTGCACAGAACATGGCACAGTCAAATGCCCAGTTACAATAACTCAGCAGTCTGATGTGGAATTCTGCTACATGTTTTACAAATGTGCAGTGAAAAATCTAAACATACTATTTAACATGCCATTTGTTCTTAATGTTAGTGCTGCACAGCTACTTCTGATCTGCAAACACTGAGATTGAGTGTTATAATTACGGCGTCAAATTTGCTTCCAATAAGCATTAAGGGATCACCTCAACAAATCTAAATTTCACTTAACAATGAGAGGGCCCACATGATACCTTTAAGAAGCATAATATAGCCGACAGTGTGGCAGCTTTAAAAGCCAAGCCTACTGTAGACTGGTCCAGATCTGATTATGCAAAGTTCAGCATGTATTGACAGTGATCCTCATTACACTCTTATGATTTTTCTGCAGGGGAGTGAGTATACAGTGTTATATAACATTTCTACAAGCTTAATGTGTTTACAATGACTTTTACCAACTTGATATTATGGGTTTCTTTTGGAAAAGAAAATGTATGATTACATTACCATCCCTATCTTTGGTCTGTGATCAGCGCTGGTTAGTTTGGACAGAACTGCTGATCAGATCCGGCTGCTCTGTCACAGCTTCAGAAAAATCGAAACATTTTTGGGACTTTAAATTCAGCCCATCACTGATTCCTAATGTATTCATCCTGTCGGCCCACTCTACTTTGATGCAGTGACCTCGGTCCTACAGCAGGGCGTTGGACATGTTACTGTTCTGCCAGCGCAGACAGGTAGTCTTGGAATGCTTGTATAGGTGCGAGGACTGGCTGAAGCGCTTCCCACACTTGAGACACGCGTAGGGTTTCTCTCCCGTGTGGACGCGGATGTGTTTCTTGCAGTCAGTCAGCGTGAGGAAGGTTTTGCAGCAGATTTTACAGGCGTATTTCCGAGCTCCCTCAACCACCAAGACGTTATGCTCCGACAGAGCCTTCTTGCACTTGGACAGGACGTCGGCTGAAGCTCGGGTCAGCTGAGGGGGGAGGGAGGTGGGCCTGCCACTGTTCATCTCATACCCACCACTCTTGTTTAGAAGCAGAGGACTTGCCAGATTTGAGGAGGAAGAGGCGGCGTCTTGGAGGACACCACTAACTCCTTCTTCTCCTCCCATGCCCGTTGTCATTTTTGGAGCAATACGTCTGTAACCTGGATAACCCAGAGCAGCGGCAGTCGCTCCTCCTGCCCCTCGTGGGGGTCGAGCCAGCGAGTGAAACCCCAGGCTAGAGTGTTGGAATTCCAAACCAAAGGGATCTACTCCTCCACGCCCTCCATTACCACTGCCCCCACTTCCTCTAGGGTTGCCTAAACCATCATGCAGGGGGTGGAGGAATAGAGAATCCGCTTGTAGGTTGTCTCCAAAACCATTGTGACTCTCACTACCGAGCGGACCTGACTGCAGAAGAGAGGAAGAAGCAGAGCCGGAGGCCCCAGCAGCTTCCTGCCTGAGCAGGAAGTGATGCGCTACTGCATCGCCAGTCGTCGTGTTGGGGAGGTCATCCTCTCCAGCAACCAACCGTGACCCGCCACTTCCGTAATCCTTAGGGCCGAGGAAGCTCGAAATACTAAAACCAGGTTTGCCACCAAGTCCGTTATTACACCCAAAACCTCCTCCAACTCCGGTGCCTCCCCCCATGCTGCTCTTGAGGAGAAGCTGGGAGCTGGGCTGCAGCAGGGAGTCAGAGCTGGGTTGGGGTTCAGAGGTGAAGCTGCGGTCGCTGCTCTCTGGGCTCAGCTCCGCCTTCTCCTCCTCCTCCCGGCCTTCGGGCTCAGCCGGGTCGCTGCCTTCAGCCTGCGACGTCACGTCGCTGATCTCATCAGTTGGCTCGGGCGAACTTAGCGGCTCTCGTTTAACCACCACCTATGTAAAGCAAAGGATGTGTTTCATTTAAAGCCACAGCAGATTTTCAAAAAGCCATGGAGCGTGCAAAGACAGCGGCACATGTGTTAAATGCTTTTGGGATTGTCAGTGAGCCTCAATCAAGAACTACATGTACAAAGCCACGTGCCCCGCCAGCTAAATATTTAGTAAACAAGCTTCAAATAGTGTTTGATTTAAATCCAAATCTGATTTCTCCTTCTGTTCAGAGAGAATTATGATTTGAATTTTGTTTCATTCTATTATCTACTAAAGAGTGTGGTTTGGTTCATTTTGTAAAAAAACAAAACAACCAAAACATAAAACTTTAGTAAAGAGCTCAAATGAAATGCCAAAGTATGGCTTACATTTTGTATTACCTTGTCATTTGCAAGTGTTGTCATTATTGTAAGACCAATAGTGCAGATGTCATGGACAGATAGTAAGTCTTTCTCCACAGTGGGAAAAACACTTGTTTGACTTAAGAATTATAATTATTACCTACCTATTATAATACCCACATTTAAATACATTTGCAGATCAACTAAAATAAAAAAAATCCTAAAATAAACTTAATGCAAAATTAATATTCCATTCTCCATGTCATCATCAGGTTTGCTGATTTAGAGGTTTGAGAAGATTTGTATTTTACTTTCATCCTTGGCATATTTTGGGATGGCAACTTGTTAGGAAAATTCTCCCACTGTGACTCCTGCCTCCGGGACTTTACGCAAGTCGCTGGGGATCGTCGTCTGTTGCACCCGACCGTGTACCATTACACACTTACATTGTAATATTCTATCGTCAATCTCCGTGACTGGCATGTCCCCTTGACAGCTTCCCATCTAAGCCATGGACTGCTTTGGCGAGATATTTTTTAGCATCCAACTTCACGTCACACCACTTGTGTCACAGTGTGGCGCTGCAGTGTTGGCAGCTGTATTGATATTATAATACAGCTGCCAGGCCTTATATTCTAAGTGTTTCAGATTACTGAAACAGATTTCTTCTGTTTTTGCTATGCGGAGTAAGATTCTTCTTTTTACTCTTGGGTAACATGTTGCCTTATATATAGCAATTTGGGCGCGTACATTATGCTAATGATCAAATCTCCGGAATACGCAGCTACTCATGAACAGGTGACATTCATCAGGTTAAAATAGGGGATTTTACGACAAGTTTGTGCAGTTGAGAGCGTTGGTCATAAACAACAAACCGAGCCACAACTTTACCTTCTGTTCCTGCTCTTCGGCCTCCTCTGTCCCTGATTTGATCGTCACCCCGGCTCTGTTGTCCTGGTGGTCCTGGTCTTCCATGTCCTCCTCCTTGCTCACCCCTCCCTGCATTCTCCCCAAGTCCTCCCTCTCACAATGTCCACTGTCGGACTGGCTGGGCATCTGAGGATCATCCTGGGACACCCCTACTAGGCCACTGATTGCGGCGTCCAATTTGGATTCATCCCCCATCTTGTGGGAGTCCGGGGAGAGTAGCGCGCCCTCCTCTCGCTCTGCGTTCACCCCTCCTTCTCCTAACAGTCCCATGTTCGGGGCGGAGGGGCGCTGCCTCTGCCTGGGCCTCTCCTCTGACAGGCCCAGGGCCAGAGAGGGCTTGCGTTTGTGGAAGCGTCGGATTGGGAAGGAGGCTCTCTGTTCAACCACTCCTCTGCCAACTGCATTTGCAACCCCATCCTCCTCCATCCCACCCAAAGCAGAGCTCACCAAGCTGAGCCCCAGCTGCTGCAGGAGGAAGGAGCGCTGCAACTTTGATGTGGCAGCGCTTGCTGCGAGGTTAGCATTTGCTGCTAGAGTAGGGTTCACTGCTAAATCTGCTACTTGCTGCTGCCTGTGCCTCTGCTGCTCCTGCTGAGGGTGGTGATGGGTGGGTCTGTCGGATGAGGGGGACATGGGCAGGGTGCGCGTGGTCAGGTAGTGTTTGCAGGCCTTGACCACATTGTTGAGGTGCAGATGTGAGGCTGCGAGGAGGATATCCATGACGTTGCTCTCCCCCAGCATCAGCGTGGAGGTGTACATCATGTCCACCAGGGCAGCAAAAGCTTCAGCTGTCACCACCTGCAAGCACACACGAAGCTGACTGATCATGGTGGCACTATTGGATACAGAGAGTTTAAGAACTTGTGAGTAGTTTTAACTTAATGACCATCACCGCTATTGTTAATCTTAACTTGAAGAGTCACTCTCTCCTCAACTCCCACCTCCTATCACCATCGTCACACTCTCCTCTAATCCTCATCACATTAACATCAATGTAATATCATCATCCTTGCCCTCTTTTACACAACATTGTTAAGATCCCAACCTCGCTGTCCAGCTGGATCATGTTCATGCTAGCATCTCCCTCTGCAACAGTAAACAGGGCTCTGAAGTGGGTGCTGCAGGCGGCCAGCACCGAGCGGTGGGCCTTGAAGTGTCTGCTGCCCACCACGATGACACAGTCGCACAGCTGACCGTGGACACGCTGATAGTTGAGCTGCTGGAAGATCTGCTCGAAGTGGCCCGGGAAATCCATGGCCCTAAAGACAGAAGCGGGCAAAGGGTGACAGGTTGAAAGCGGTTGAACGGGGAGAGGACAAATAAAAGGCTGTGGCGCTGAATCGAGTAGTCAGTCGACATAACCTTTACCGACAACAGTTTTGATAATCAAATAACTGTTTAAATCAGTTGTTGGCCAGAAATGCCACACCGCTGCTGCTTCCGTCCTCTCAAATCTGGTGGTTTTCTCGGTCATATGTTACGTCTTTGAGTTCGGGATACAATGGAAACAGTGATTATTTGACATTTGTCACCATTTTCTGATATTTCATAGACTAAATGATCAATCGAATAATCGGGTAACTAATCCACAGATGAAACAATAATTAAAATGTGCATTAGTTGCAGCCTTAGAGTGTCATGATAATGGAGGCCATGAAATGAGAGGAGAGGCAGTGATGTTTTCAAAGAGATGAAGGTGGTTTTCATGTGTCAGGTTCGTTTGAGAAGGTTCTGATAATGTTATTTGGACCCTGACAAAATAACCAAAAACTGTAGTGGAGTTTAAGGCATTATGCCGTGGTCCCACAGGTAACGAGGGCCTGCAAAACTTCCAGTAGGATTATGAATTCATGTCCACCAGGAGCCATGTTTCCCAGTGTGCTCAGTTCCTTGTAGGAAGGTAATGTGCACATTAGCTGCTCCACCTGTTTACTGATGCTTTCTGTGTGTAATTTAGTTAACGTGACAACCACACTGACAACACAGTAGCTACAGAGCATAGAGCATAGCATGCACTGTAATAACGTCAGATGATAGTTAGCTAGCAAGTCTACACTGGCTAACGCAGGACCAGTTGGCTATTATAACTAGCTAACTAACTGGCTAACTTCTGTTGTTATGACGGTGAGATTAGAGAGCCAGTAATAACTAGCATTACCTTGAATTTCCCGAAAGCGTAGTTAAGTTAGGTATCGAGAGGCAGAAACAGGGGCCTGGCCAGAAACTGAAAAGGCCAAAGTTAGCTGGCTGCTGACCAGCAAATCGCCTGTTAGCTAGAACAGAAGCAGTAGCATGCGGTCCCCTGGCTGGACCGCTCGTATCGATGCAGCTTCTTCCATCAAATGTAGCTATAGCTAGCTAACATTTCTGCCGCTACGCCCCACGTCCCCTGCGGTCCGCCACCTGACTATTTGCTCGCATTGGCAGCTTTGGCTGTGGGGGTGAAGGCTGCCGGTGCTGTGCGCTCACGGGGACTGTTTGTCTCGAGCAGCTGCTGGACACGTCTGCCAGTGTCAGCCGCAGGCACCGTCAAACACAGCAGCCGTTAATAAGGCAAATACTGACTGCCGATCACTACCCGCGTCCGACATGTATTGGTTATGATTCCTGATAATTTGTTTTATCACACTCAGACGGTTTTTCCCCTGCAGACTCACAGGGTGGCGCTGTGCTTCCCTCCCATGTCCATGACCTCGCCGAGGTGAAGGGCTGCAGTTGCACGTTTCACCACAGGGGGTCGCTGCTGCAACCGCAGAGCCTCTGTGTCCGAAGACTACAGAGAGGGTCAAGATCACATTTCCCCCTGTGGAAACTCATGCTGCTACTGTCTTCTCATGTACTGTATGGTCATCATTTATTTATTTTACCAGACGTACGTGTAATAATAACTCTCCCTGTAAATCTAATTATTTTAATGGATACATTTCACGTTCGCCTAAGTCTTCCCCTAATATCAATGGCTTTGTTAGAATATAGGTATATTTAAATTCTTACAGACTAAAAACAAACAAAGAATCGAGTATATGTAGATCATTGTGTTAATGTTTTCATTCTTTTTAACTTACTGTTTGTTACAGCTGCCGAAAGAAAAGCGGTTTAAGCACAAAATCAAATGGCATTACACCTATTTCTTCACATACCTGTGTACATTATAGTCCTGTCTATTCCTTACCTTTTATTTGTGTACCGATATGTATGCCTGTTTCTATGTAAGTACATTGAGAGCAATAAAAAAACCGAAGTCAAATTCCTTTTATGTGTACACACACTTGGCCAATAAAGCTGATTCTGATACATCAATTATATCATAATTTATATAACAGAAACAATGCACACCTGTGCATTAGCTGTTGTTATCTATCTGTTACATAGTCATATTGAGAAAATATACTTTAACCAGATCCAAAGCCTTATGCTACCAATGTGCAAAATACTGTACATTCGTATCATGCCCTCATTCGAGTTCACTGCCTATTGAACACATGTAATATTCAAGAAGGTTTTGTACCTTAGCGGGAATCTTGGCGAACCCGGAACCACAAAGGAGTGAAACCTCTTGCCTCAACCTGGAAACCCCACGACAACAACCATGGCTGCCTCCTGCTCGTTGGCGTGCTGTGGAGAGGAGAGCGACGCCGACAAAGCGGTTATTGGTGACTATAGCACTATTTGTTGGTGGTCGAAACTTTTTGGAAGACCATACGAAGTGTAGTCGCGGCAGTAAATGTCGGGAGGCGCTTGTCTCCTCTGTTTTAAACGTTGCGTAACGCACACGTGGGCGCCAGCAGCAGCGCTAACGGTAGCGGAGTGGGGTGCTCTATGGAGTTACATTTCACAGCAGCAAATGGGCATTCATACGTGTGTTTTATCTAGTTAGTCGCTGCTTGCATTGATTAAACTTAATGTTTCTACGTGTACATCGTCCTACATGTGTTTATAATGTCACGAATCACAATAATTGACAAGTCCCCCATTATGTCCGCCCTTATCGCAGTGCGCTTTTCTAACGGAAACGTCAAAACCGCAGACAAACTGGATTTCACCATGTACAAGAACGCAGATGAGAGTAACCCCAGGAAAAGGAGCAGACGGATAGTGGTGAGGAAGACAAAGGGCTACTTTCATCCTCAGTATTGTGCTCATGCACCGCACCATACATCTATAAGGTGACTTGTTTAGGTTGTGTTGGTGAAGGTCTCTCATGACCGTGTTGCTTCTGTTTTCCCCTGACTGACGTTAGGTTGCTGAATCAGACCGGCTGTCCTATGTTGGAAATAATTTTGGAGCGGGGTCCTTGAAATGCAACAACGTTTGCAAGTAGGTTAATGGGGCATATTTTGAGACTATTGTGACTGTGGCAAACTTCCTCCGCGAAGAGTGCTAATAAGTTTGATGTGTGTTTAGCTATTATGTAGGAGTGTTGAACAAGCAGACCATGCGGATGGAGGTGCACAGTGCTCAGCTCTTCAACATGCAACCTGTTATACCAGGTAAAAGGAAAAACGAATCACCAGTATGTATTGATTCCAATGCTGAATATAACATTCATGTCTTAAGGATTCTTATAAGGAGTCTCCATACCCCGAGTTACTGATAACTGTCCAAAACAAAGGGACATGTTTGGTGCTTTGCTTGCCTTTGTCAATGCAAATGCAATTTTATGTATTTGTGATGTGTTTTTTTTGTTTTTGTCAGGAGAGACAGAGACTGCCAAACCCCAGGACGCTACTCAGACCTTCAGAGACAAGGTGCGGTGATTTTTGTCCTGTCTTTCCTAGAAGACAAGACAAGACTGGGCTCAAATGAGAATAAACTTGCTACTAATGTCTTAATCTTATGTCACATGTTCTCTTTAGGTCGACTCTTTGATTGAGGCGTTTGGCACCAACAAACAGAAGAGAGCTCTGAGCTCCCGCAGGCTGAACCAGGTGGGCAGTGATACCCTGCATCAAGCAGTGGCGAAGGCTGCCAACACTGTGATTGACCAGAAGGGTCTGGAAGGTAAGCTACGTAGTCACATCGTCTAAGTCATGGATATGAAAGTTGGCAGTCTAAAAGTCATCAACCAGTCATGTGAGGGCGGTTAATAAAGAAAGAGAAATTGTGAAGTTAACCCTAAATATCCGGCTGCTTGAGTTGGACTCTTTCTCTCTATCTAGTCTACTTCTGCTCCTATGATATCAGAATTTTTTTTTCATCTGCTTTTCGTCTCTCTGCCCTCAGCTCTTCAACAGGAAGTGGCTGAGACAGAGTCCCAGGGAGAACTGACTCTCCACCTGCCCCCCTGCAATGCAGGCGCTGACAGACCTGAGAACGTCTACCTGTTTGACGATCGTATCCTACATTCTCTTTGTGTGTGTGTCAATAAGGGAATGCATATAGATGGTGGAACAGATAATGCAGTTGGAGGTGAAAGCTGCAGCTGAGTTTGTTTGTTTGTTTGTTCCTTTCTCCGTCCTTAATCGATATCCACAGTCATTAGTCCGGTAGAGTTTGGGGCATTGGAGCAATCCGGTTCCAAGATGGCAGCCCTCACCTCTGAGGAGCGACAGAAGATGAGAGATGACGGCGGGTAGGGCGACAAGGAAACGGGGCACACTTGCTGAGGCTTTTTCTGAAGCGACATCTTGTTCCCTTGCATTCTAATGTTTGTTTGTACTTGTTTAAAGGTGCTTGTGTGTTGTGAAGCACCTGGAGAACATGGCAACTGTAGGCGAAGCCAGAGATAAGAGGGCACGCTGCACCTATTACCTTTCTCTGCTCCTCAAACTGGCACGGCAGAAATGCATCACCCGCAAGTGTGAGTAATGTTGTTTGCCTTCTTAAAACACGTGTTAAAAGTGTTCTGTTGCGCGGGCTGTTTGTGATTTAGGTTTCCATTTACAGTTGGGCAGGAGGAAGGCTGTCCTCGCATCATTCAGAACAAACTGTTGAGAACATTCACTGTGGAGACGTTCACCAACGGCAGGTATGATGGTGATGGAACTGTTGCACGTTTATCATCTAGTAAAATATCCGCAGGGACTGCATTTGCTTTGCACCTTGTGAACATCTATTTCATAACTACTGGGATGTTTCTAGAATTTGATTTGTTTACATTAAATTTGCAATTTCACATTAAAAACCCGTGGAGATTGCTTTTTACCTTCCTTGCCAAATTTCACATAACCATGAATGAAGTGGCTGGAATTGTCTCGTATTTTGCAACACTTTCTACAGCTGGTTGAATTTCTCATTCTTGCATACAATCACACAGTGATTCACGTCACCTTTCCCCTTTTAGGGTCCAGAACATGGTGTCTTCATCAATGCGTTCCAAATTGGCAGCTTACTCCTTGGCCCTGCTGCTGCACATGGGTCACATGACTGCTGACGTCACATTACTGCACCGTGACCTGGCAATCACTGAGGCCAAGTAATTAAATTTAAAAAAAGGCTGTTTTTATGTGTAATACATTGTGTTGCATTATTTTCCACAAATGCATTTAAAGGTCCAGTGTGTAACATTTAGGAGGAGCTAATGGCAGAAATGGAATATAATATTTGTAAGCATGTTTTCATTAGTGTAAAGTCACCTGAAAATTAGAATTGTTGCGTTTTCAGTACTTTCGTTTTTAGCTACAGAGGGAGCGGGTCCCCTTCCACGGCGGTCGCCATGTTTCGACAGTAGCCCAGAACGGGCAAACCAAATCCTGGCTCTAGATTGGGCCGTTTTGCAGCCACCATATATACACATAAAAACACTGTCACTGAGGTGAATTACAAGAACCCCTGTCAGTATACAGTAACTGATTTTTTGTGTGTCTTCCTATAGGATGATTGAAATAGCAAAGTCAATGGGACTGACCCTAAATAAACCGGCCCGGGGGAAGGCTGACGAGGCCGGACTGCGAGACGAACACAGGCAGGCCTCTCTTGTTCTACCTCTGGTCAAATATGATCAGTTCACAGAGAGACGGAAACGCAAGAAAATGCACTGAAGATGAGAAAAGACAAGAGTTGGACAGAGAGAGAGGACTTTAAGAATTGGAAATGCCACAAACAAGAACTGTTTAATAATGCATTTTGTAGACAAAAAGGGGTGAACTTTGAGTTGTACATGATATCGTTACTTAATGCTTACTGTACAAGATTAAAAAAAAAAAAGTGGAGTAATGAGGTGTATAAAAATTCTAGATGACAGAAAACATCTAGCTTAGACAGTAAAACATACAGGCACATATTGCAACGTCTTGTTTTCCTTCTATAATTGGCTATTACCAGGTGAGTCTGACATTTTCAAAAACATGAGGGACATGATACAAAAAGAGACTCACCAGGAAACAGCAGCTCAGTGCAAGAGGCAGAAGCTTAAGTTTGGTTCTTTTTTTTTTTGCATATGCACATCACACTATGACTCCTTCCCTAGCTACAATCATTGAGTTTTGATCAGTCATACAAGGCACAGCTTTACATTGTAGAATGGCTGAAGCTGGCATCTATGAAACCTTCGACTCCTGCTAGGATTTATATATGTGCACTTCCTAAGCAGAGAGTCTCAGAAGCAAACTGACAAAAACCAACGAAGGCTACGGCAGTTCGGTACATGAATATAATATCTTTATGTGAAAGAACACGATTAGTTTAAAGCTTCAGTATGGAAATGGTTGTTTTATGAGGTAAAACGGTGACTACGATGCTTGAATGTGTTGGGCTTCACTTCATTAATCCACGTGATGAGTGCACTTAAATTAGATCATAAAATTACAAAAGTCTGCCTTCAGATTTACACAACGTTGTGCCACCCTAATGCACTGGAAAGGTGGATGGCCCCTTTAGTGGTTACACTGGGAGCAGCCTCTCCCCTCCGAGGAAGCTTGGAGTGCTCTAAATGTACGATATACACCAGTTCAAAAGTGACCAGATGCTGACCTCTTGTGAAAATCATTCATGTTGGTTTCCAAGTGCTTGCCGGTATTCACAGGATGGAGCAGAACATGCTACCACTGTGGCAACCATTTTCTACAGTGGCGCTAATCCTGGTCGTCATAGAAATTCCAAGTCGGGAAGGATACTGGGATGAGGCAAGGCTAGAAGGGGAGCTGGCCAGTGGACGAGGTGGAGGGTTTTCCAAAACCCAGGGAGGAGCAGATGTACAGCTACAAAATGCAAAGAGATTAAAAGTCAGAGTAAATAATAATACTTTTTCACACAAATCAGGAGCAGTGTAGATGTTAAACCTGCAAAAACTAATCTTTTATGCACTTGGCAGCCGAAACAACTTGTGAACGCAATGACACATCAACTTTTAAGTCTAATAATAAGATAATTCTCTGTAGGTTCATCGCTACAAGCAATCCCTTTCACATCGTCATTTGATACATCGTTTTAATAATATAGATTACAGCCCCCTCTATGTGTGTGGACAGCAGAAGCAAAGGGAGAAAGAGCACAGACAGTAAAGCCGCTGGTGGTCTCTGAATCTCTGGCACTTTGTTGGTTGCCTAGTTACCTGTTATTATGCCTTAGAACACTGTTGTTGCGCAACACGCAGCTCTCATTGCCAGCATCCATATGTAGCAGTGTTTTCTTGTTTCCAGGGTGGCCCTGGAACAAGAGATTGTCATGGACAACACCTTTTACTGGCCCTTGCACAGCAATGCCACAGCCCTGTGCTGGTTGGACACGGTTGCGCAATACCTAGAGATAATGATAAATCCATCAAAATGCATATAAGTAATGTGTTAATGTTTCATTAAGGAGCCCTGTACAAAAAAAGGCTAACCATGTTCAAGCCTCAGTTCATCTCACCTTGATGTCAGCACCGCCAGAGACTTGGATCCCATATCCACGGTTTCCAACCACATCATTCTCCACAATCTGCCCGTTACCACTGAAACTGACACCATGGCCGCTATTTTTATAGATGCCGTTACCACGAAGCTCCACGCGGCAGTCTTTCTCCACCGTAACACCACCTCGACTATTTTCAAGAATGCAGTTTGTAACCAGTCGGGTCAGCTGAGTGCTCTGCAGCACCGCAATGCCGGTGCCACGGTTACAGTTTACGAGGTTAGCAAAAACATTCAGGGGCTCACTGCTCTTCACGTACAGACCAACCGCTACAGAAAGGGAAAGGGAAAGAGAGCGACCATCAGAGACAGGAAGTGAATGGCTTTGTGCACCTGACATCGTGTATTACTCAACAGGTCTATCCGTTACCTCCATTGTAGTTCATGCAGTTGCTCTCCACCAGGGCCACACTGATGGATCGACGGGCAGAGTGGCGCTCATCCTCACTGTCCAGATCACTCTCCCATGCAAACAGTTCCCCCTCTTCATTCAAGTTCTCCTGCCCTTCTCTCCCTTCTCCTTCTACCCCCCTCCTTTCCCCGCTGCCTCCGTCTCCACCAATAGCTTCCTGGCCTGGCCAGTTGCCCTCCCTGGCCTCGATGTTCTCTGGGTCCTTCCTGCAGAACACTGCCAGCCCGTACATACAGTTATGGGTGATGTAGTTTCCCAGGAGCTGCGGGAGGCTGGACGACATAACCCACACGCCACAGCCTTTGTTACCTGAAGAAACAAGAGGAAGAGGAGGAAATGAAACGTCTGTGCCATGGCTGGTAAAGATGAGGTCAAAGATGAGTTGTTATGTCAAGATCAATGTATGTTACTGCCTGACATTACATACAGTAGACATGGTTTCCCTCAATAAGTCCACGGCCTCTCTCTCCCACCACGACGCCGTCTGAGTAGCCATAACAGATGTAATTGTTCCTCAAAATGGGGTCACCTCCTCTGCGGATGTCCACCCCCCCCCACTGGTTCTCTTTTATAACATTTTCTGGAATTAAAATGTATTTGTATGTGAAAACAAAATCAGGGTTAAGTACCACAAATGGTGCTTTGACATTCTGTAACTGGCACACTTAAAAGGGGGGAAATGAAGAACCAATTTGGCACGCAGATGTGAAATGTGGAAAAGGAGGTGGGACTGATCCACTTACACACCTGTTATCATCCCTCTGCCATTCTCATTTATAGCTATCCCTGCTGCCTGGCCCTGGAAGATGTGATTCCCACTAAGAGAGAGAGTTAGGAGAGGATATGAGTGGAACAGGAACTCAATTCAGACCTTATGTAGCAGTCTATGTTAACTCTAACACTGTACGTGTTTAGAAGAGCGGTAGGCCGGCTCTGAACCCTTCCCTGACTGACAGACCTGATATTGAAATACATCTTGGCATGGGCCTCTTCACAGAAAACATGTCGAGGTGTCACAGCATGAAAAGCACAGGTGTAAATAATAAAATTGATGACACCTGAATTCCATTTAGCTGCTTCAGTTCAGGGTCCTGGTATCGCGCATGCTGGCTCACTGTAGCAACTTACTGGGAAATCCCTGTGCTTCTACGATGAGTCAAAATGTCTGCTGTGAAAAATGCCTAATGCAGTGGTGGTTTAGAAAACGGAGTGCTAAAGAATATTTCTTTAAATTGCTTAGTCAGAAAACCTTTGAGAGCTAAGCACTAAAATCCCCCCGTCCTTTGTCCTTACTGGAAAAATAAACTCTACATGTGTGAACACAATGAATAATATCCAAGCTATGGGAAAAGCAGGGACTAAACATTCTTGGGCAAGTTAGAGGTTTGTAGAGTCCCACTTACCTGACCACAGGATTCCCACTGAAGAGAATATACACGCCCGCTTCCTTGTTGTTATAGATCTGGTTGCTCCGAATTGAACCTTTTCCATTGCCAAGGACAACAACCCCTGAACGCAAACCACTATGTATTTTGTTGCACTGTGGAATGAAAGAAAGAAAGAGAGGGCAAATATGGATTAGAAAAGACGATCAAACTTAGAGCATATATACTTGGAAATGTACCTACTGATGTTACAAACAATTTAGGGCGGCTGTGGCTCGGTGGTAGAACAGTTGCCTGCCAATCGGAAGGTCAGCGGTTCGATCCCCCAGCCATGTGTCGAAGCATCCTTGAGCAAGACACTGAACCCCAAAATGCTCCCGAAGCTGCGCCTTCGGTTTGTGAATGTTCTCGTATGTAAGTCGCTTTGGATAAAAGCGTCTGCTAAATGTAATTTAATCTAATGTGAGCTTCTATACATCACTTTTACTGTGTTTCATCAATGTCCTTGTCCATGACAACTGACCGTGGGATGCAGTTGAAAGCTCTGGGAAAAGCTAGTAAGTGTTCAGATTATATTGTCAAATGAAGGGAATGGTTTGTTTCTTCCTTTGACTTCAATGACGGTGGAGCAGCAATTACCACAATGATGGGGTTAGCCCCTTTTCGAATGTCCAGCCCCGCCTCCCCATTTGAGTGGATGTTGTTTTCTGCGATGAGGCCCTGAGCAGAGAGCCGCAGGAACACACCTGATGCACGGCACTCACACACCTCGTTTCTCAGCATCACTATCTGAAGGAGGCGAGAGAGAGAGAGAGAGAGCGAGAGCGAGAGAAGGAGCTCAAGTAACACTTTGAAAAGGAAACTGCTGCTTAATTACTCATGAGCTGCTTCCTTAACTTGATACATGGCTCAAAAGGTATGCTGCCTATAAAAGTCACTGAACATATGAAATTTAAATGTGTTAAGATACAGTCAAGTGACACTCCAATAGTCTGAAAAGCGTTATTATGATCTTATTTACTGTGGAGTTCTGGATGCAGCGGACAGCATAGTTAAGCCCACGGAAAACATTGCCCTCCAGCCGAGCTTGTCCGTAATTAGACAAATGCACACCACCCTTCCCTTCCCTGAAGAGGCAGCGTCTGAGGATACAGCCGAGGGTGGATGCTGCCAACATCTGAGCCTCAGGGTCCCTGTCTAGTTCTTGCTGAAGGGTGAGGGGTGAGGGGGTCACAGAAGGGGGATCCGGGGAGGAGGTCAGTGGCAGAGAGCCATCTGGCCGGGGCTTGAGCAGATGGGATAGGCCATGGTGGTCACATGGGATTTTGTAATCCAATGTCAATGGATTTTTGGTGTTCTTAGTTCCTCCATCTTGGTTCTCCTCCTCTCCCTCGCTATGGTCACCATCACTCCAGCAGTCTTCAATCACTGTGCCCTGACACACTGCATCTACTCCAGTCCTCCTCTGCCAGTCTTCTATGTTCACATGCTCCTTATTAACATCAGCGCCTGGAGGTCGATGCCCACCGGTGGAGCCAGCCAGACGGCCTATGGGAGGGCTACTGTTACTCCCCGACACGCCGCATGATGGGAAAGTCCTGGCCAGGGCAGCTAAGTGTTTGCATGCCCAACTCCTTTCTGAAACTGAAGGACCTTCAACTGTCACAGAGGCTGTGTCACTTCCCGAGAAGTCACAGCTGTCGAATAAACTGAGGACAACGCCCAGCAAGTGGGCAGAGCTGCCTTGTGAGAAGGAGCAGAAGCGAGCCTGGCAGGTTCCTGGGCCCCGGATTTGCAACTGAGCCCCCTCAAAGTTGCAGTTGTCCAGTTGGACGTGACCCCATGACGTCTAGAGCAAAGCAAGGAGAGAAAGGTGACTGGAGACACACAGATTCAGCAAGAAAGACACAAGTATGATTACACGTGATTTTATAAAGATATTTGAGGATACAGGAGTGAGCAGCATACATTATTCTGAAAACTTGATAAAACATTGCTGTATTAAGAAACCATCATGAGAAGCTGTGCTTTACCTTGTAGACCACAGTGGAGAACCAGGGTGGCATGAACACCAGATTACACAGCCTGGCAGTAGGGCACTGCTGCTCCATGCACACCAGGAGGGCCACCTCACCCAATCGTCCCAGCCCAACCAGCTCCACGGGCACCTTCAGCGCCACTTCCGCCTGCTCCTCATACACCCCTGGATGGAGAACCACACGGTCATATGGCCCCACCACCCCAAGGGCCCCGCGCAGAGTCTCAAACTCGCATCCAGGCCCCACATGCCAAACCCTGCGATCTTTCCGGCGACGGAAAAAGAGGAGGCAAGCAGAGGACTGGAGCTCTGGCCCATTCTGAGTCCAGGTGCGGCTGGCTAGGGCGTGCTGCTTCAGGGCCTCTCTCCAGGATGGGGGCTCCAGGTGGGGCTGGCTCGGCCAGTTGGGATGTCGGCACTCACGGCAGCCCAAGCAGAGTTGTCTCCAGCGGGTGTTATCTAGAGACAGGATGAGCTCCCGCCAGGCGCGGCACACCTGGCAACAGCGGCCCAGGTCAGGGAGAGGAAGGTAGGCTAAGATAACCCTCCACAGCTCCACAGGGAGGCTGCCCACCTCCATGGCAGCAGGGACAGCGGCTGGGGACGAGAGGAGGCGGGAGGAGCACCTGGAAACAGTCAGCCACACGCACGCACGCACGCACGCGCAGTCAGGGCAACAGGAAACCGCCAACCGTTATACAACAACAATTAAGAAAAACATGTTCACATCTGAGCTTATAAATGATCCAACAGACAAACAACCAAGACTAAGTTACTGTGGCCAGCTATTACTGTGACTAGCAACCCTGTGTTGTTTTAGCAGGAAAACAACACGTAGCGAGGCAGACGTGATGGAAATGACGACGTGATTTCTGCAATGTTGTAGTATTTCCAGTTTATGTAATTAACTAACGGTAATATCTCCACGTGGGTGCGTTCAAAGTTTGCTACGATTAGTGACGGTTAGCTAGCGAGGTAACAGTTAACTTAGCGCTATGCCTGGTCGTGTAACGTTAACGTTAACGCTACAAAACCTTGCGTAACAGCCGTTAGCTAACGTTACAACCTCGCCAAACACAGGGGAGCATCGTGTCCGTCAACAACAAAAGCCTTAACGTTACCTTTTACCAGTTTGCCATACTTCGATGAATCAACACGGCTGCTCCAGTGTCCTGAGCCGCTGACGCATCCATGCAGCCTTACATGTCTGCGACAGCGACCTTCCCCTCACGGCTTCCAGACTCCGTAACGATCCGCGAAGACTGCAGATGTGCCATCGAAATGGAGTTCCGTTGCTTCCAGTTTACGGCAAGACGCCACGAAACTAACGGAGAGCTGCTCCCGTCTTCCGCTTCCAAAAGTGGGCGTTTACCTGATGGAAGTAGCCCGCTGCTAACATTGTCGTTAGCCACTTAAATGCGGTGTATAAAACGCAACGTTATGTGGTTAAACCCGATGCAACAGAAAGCGGGTGGCACTTTGGTCCAACTCCATTACATTAACGTACAGCTTGGCTCTCGCATTTCTGCAGCCCGGCGCGACACACCATGGTGAAGTGTTACTGCCTGTCGCAATAACTTACTCAAACATTTGGGTCTAAATCCGCCCCCTCCCTCTTCTTACATTATAACAAGAAGATACGATGTCTCTTTCCCATTTAGGGTAATAATTGCTTCCTTTCAAATTGTGCACAGATACCTTTTAATGTCAAACACAATTTAAACGACCAGGCACAACTTGCATAATCTTTTTGATGGGTTTTTATTCATTCGCATACCAACGCTCCTTAAATCAATATTATTCCCTCAACAGTAAGTGTCGTAGCACGATAACAGACGGAGACAAAAATGAAAATAAAACCTTTTAATGTTTGCAGAATGGTGTCACAGCATTTGCCATTTCCTCTGTGGAAACCTTTTGACAGTGGGTTGGATGGGATGTGTCGGTCTGGGTCTGCCCCCCGGCCCACTACACTGAAGCATCTTGATGAGTGACTTGTATCTGTAATCTAACTCTTTCAGTTTCTACTCAAGGCTCATGAACAAAAGTAGCCTAGGGTTTGGAACAAACAAACCCACTATTTTAAATTGAGAGCTTCACCTCACAACCAAGCGTGCCTGCCTCCCAATAAGGAGATCGCGGGTTCGAATCCCGGACCGGACCATGATCTCTCTGGTACCCCTTTTCCACCGAGGCGGAGCTGGTGCTAGTTCGGAGCCAGAGCCAAGTTGGGTGGAGTCTGCATCCCGGACCAGACCATGATGTCACCGTGGGTTTTCTCCGGGTTCTCCGGCTTCCTCCCACCTTCCAAAGACATGCATGTTTAGGTTAATTGGTGACTCTAAATTGACCCTAGTGGATGAATGTGAGTGTGAATGGTTGTCTGTCTCTGTGTCAGCCCTGCGAGGAGTTGGCCACTGTCCAGGGTGTACCCCGCCTAAGGCCCAAAGCCACTGGGATAGGCTCCAGTTACCCGCGACCCCGAAAGGGAACAAGCGGTAGAACATGACTGACTGACTGAACTCACAACCAGCCACATATTTCTATATATGATCACAAAAACTGAATGGGTTGTATAGCCTATACACTGCACTACATTGCGGATTTCCTTTATAGTATTTTTTAATTGGCCTTGCATTAGAGGAAAACGTACTAATTATGTCCAAAAATGTTATCAATGTGTAACTTTTGCAACTGTACTACTTGTACCTATGAAGAAACGGTTGTGAAACATTTATTGTATCTGACTGTAAGAGGTTTATACAGTCCAGTGTTGTCTGCCAAGCAAAATGACTGAACCCATCTGTTGAGGTGAAATCATTTTGTAAACTGAAGTTAAGATGCTTTAAATATATTCTTTAGTAATAATCATTTTGCTGTGTGTGCGGCTGTAGTTAACTCGCCCTTGTCTGTGTAAGAGTGATAACCCCCCCCCCCCTTGTGTGTTTCTCTGGGGGGTATGACTTTTATTACTCCCCTAGGCAAAGATAGAAAACAGATCTTTTAAAGATAACATGTGCCCAAAGAATATGACAGAGCTAAAGCAGTTCTGCCAGTAAGAATGGACTACATTTCCTCCTCAACGATGTGGAGGTCTGACCCACGGCTACAGGAAGCGCCTGGTTGAGGTTATTGCTGCCGCAGAGGGGGTCAACCAGTTATTAATTCTAAGGGTTCACTTACTTTTTCCACTGCCATTTTGAATGTTGAATGAGTGTGCTCAATAAAGAAATGAAAGATCTGAATTTTTTTGTATAATTATTTTTAGACACATTATGTTTGTCAATACCCTTGACTTAGATGAAGATCAGATCACATTTTATGACTTTATTCAGAAAACTGTGAAATTCCAAAAGGTTCACATACTTTTTTTGCCCCTAAAAATATGTATTTTTGATTTTGAGGTGAACTGTCCCTTTAATATACTTGATTAGGTGATCCAGACGAGGCAGTGATTATAAAGCTGCTGTGTAATGACTTACTAAACAGGGTTTGGAACCAAAAGCACGACTCACAGACCGAGCAGTAAGACAAAAGTGCACGTTTACTTGAGATCGCATTCAGGGAAGAATAAGTAGCAGGCAGGCAGAAACAAACTTACCAAAAAGGGGAAAACGTTTAAAAAACAGGCTGGGGTTTATAACAGGCAATAACTAGCAGGAGCAGGCAGATGCTGTCAAACTGTGGGAACACTGGAAGATCTGGTGAGAAACGAAGGGATGGGCTGGTATAAATACTACAAAGCTGATAGTGGATGGGGCAATCGGTGTGCAGGTGAGGTGACGGGGAATGGTGGGAACACTGGGGTTACTGCAGGACAGGTGGGAGTGGCTGGAGAGTTAGTGCCAGGCAAGGAAATAAAGCACACGTGAGATTAAGAACTGGCTGACGTTGTAACATACTGTTTGTCAACAGGTTTTCTTTTTTTTAACTCAGCACCAACTAGAATTGAGCACTAATTTCCTCCTTTCTCCAACTCCCATTCTATGATATGATTGGCTTATCCTTGTCACTTTCTCTATTTATTTCTGTTATTTACAATAATAGGAAAGGAAATGTCACTGACTATTTTTCTGAAGGTAGATGTTGATGATGCTCAGGTGTGTGATGCACATAACCTTTACAAACAACAACAGCCATATATTGAAGTAAATAACTGAAATGCTAATGTGTTTCATCAGGAAATACACAAATCCTGTTTCATTGACAGTTTTCCAAGTTTCCTTTTTCTACAACAATGGAAAGGAGGAAGGAGCTCTGTGACACTGTTGCTAACACCAGCCCCCCTCTGGTTTCATCAATCCTAACCAGCTTTTTAAAATTATTTACTGCCATGGCTGCAGGAGAAGGTGGTTAAAGAAGTTAAGGCAAGTGTGGGCTCGTTTTTAAAGAAGCATGCCAGGAATATTTTGCTTTGCAGTATATAAATGAGCACTCTGAAGCTCAGAGCGTTAGGATCAATGGTATGAATTTATGATTCCATCTATTTCTGTCATTGATATTGAATGGAAATAAATAATAGCAGTGGTCAAATTCAGTTGAGTTTCTCGATAATAAACCTCACAACAAAAACAGGTGACCTCTACGTGTACTGAGTAGCCTTTGCCAGACGCAGAAGCACTGATGTGATGGAGTTTTAGATTACATTGCCAATAGCTGGGCTGCAAAGAACAGCAATTTTATGTTGTTGTTGGCTCTTATCCTAATCCCCTTGGTTATAAGGTACACCAAAGCCGAATAACCGAATGGTCTCTTTGAGAACAAGTGACGTCAGTTGTAAGTCCTGATGTCCAAGAGGTGGCGATAGTACGCTGTTCTATGACACAACCCAAGAAACACGGTTTGAAATGTTGTTTTCCAAATTTTTAGGACATTTTATTGTGTCCATCACAAACAGCAAAAATACCTCGCCAAAAAACTAAATCTTCTTAGCAGAAGAGTGGACAATCACACACTGTTTATTTCTCTATGATGCGGGACGTTCAAAATGTGAAGGGACAAAGTAGTGTTTAGTGGGACACTGCTCTTCCAGACAGAACTTTAAAAAAAGAAGGTTTCTGAAAACAGCATTTGGTCAGTTATATTGTATGGCCTGTCAAGAGACAAAATTAGAGATCATGTCTGACCTCTGGGTGAGATTAATGTGGAGTCCGTGGAGTAATGTTATAGGAAATATCAAATCAAACATATTGTGTTTGGTTTCCATTTACAGACAAATTTTCATCATTATGGTTGATATGACTTGGTTTACATAAATGAGCCTGGCTGGATTTATTAAATTTTTGCAGGATATTACATTCAAAGATAGCAAAATGTGACACTAGCCAACATTTTGAAATACTATATATTAAATGGTCTATATTATTTTATATCTTTCAACAATGTTCTTTTTTATTTCTAATTGTTCTACAAAGCCACAACAAATGAACATAAGTGTTCTGATAAAATCATGGATTTAAACCAAGCCTTGTTGCTTTACCCTTCCACACACTACTGACCAACAAGGAAATTACAATGAAATGATAAAAATAATTGCAAAAGAGAAGGACTGACTTTCAATTCAATGGGACTTTATTGGCATTGGAAACAAACTTTAACATTGCCAAAGCAAGTGTGAAATAAAAAGATACATGAACAGAAATGTGCTATTAAAATATGTACAAATGAGTAAGATAAGATCACAATGTATTCTGAAAATGTGTATGTAGAAGAAATAGGTGTACACATGGCTGATTAATTTATTGTGCCGCACCTTTCAAATACAAGTATTTTAATTATATTAAAGTATTATCAGATTATAGGTTTGTGTCACTCATGCCTTCCTTCCTCGCTGCCACTCAGGAAATTGAAAAGTTGGGTACACGATCAAAGCACAACCTCTTGAGCATCGCAGCTGCCACATGAATCTTTCACACAAACTCTTTGTGCCCCGTCAGTGTCATCCATGCTTCCACTGTGAACTTCAGTTGTGATGAAAACGCGTCTCTAAAAAGTCCATCTTTACACATGAGCCAAATCTGTGAAGGTCTGTTCTTTAACGTGTTTGCCTATAAAGTAAAAAATGTACATATATTATAACTTACATACAACTGTTTATGAATTATACTGGGACTTTTGCTCTATTAGTGTCCGGAAAAGCTGCCTCCTCTGATTTTTAACAATGGGCTTGGCCCACTTATTCATTGAGTTAATGATTAACAGTTAAACAGCTTTCCGGAATATTCAATGTTAAGGAAAAGCGATAGCCTAACTTATTCTCCTCTGTGAACTTCCCAATCTTTTACTGTAAACACGATGCATTACTGTTTATACAACTGCCATAAAATAGCCAGAGTTTCCTTTCAGTCAACACTTAGGTAATAAAATATCCTTGTGTAGAAAGCTGTGGCTAAGACTTTGCAATACTATTGCTGTCTAGTCTTTACATTTACATTACATTTAGTCATTTAGCAGACGCTTTTATCCAAAGTGACTTATAGGAAGGACATATGAGGAAGACAATGGAAGCAATTATAACAACACAAGGTAACAAAATACATAAGTGCACCAGAAACTAGTCTGTTAAAGCCCAGCACAGTATACGAAGCTAAGGATAGGAATTGTTTCTTTATTTTTTATGAAAAGAGATAGAATGGAAGAAGAAGTTCACCCTGAACATAAATAATTCAATGTCTTCTTGTTTACATAAGGTTTGTTACGAATACGGACTTACTTAGTCAGGTTCTTCTCAAGCACTTTTTTGACCCAAGGAGCATCAGGGTCCAGACAAATCTTTTTCCCATTCTTTTTAAGAGTGGCACTGCAAGATCAAAGACAGGTCAGAGATATCAGACACAGCAGTATTTACCGTAAGACCTCATAACATTACACCAGACCCATTAAGACACAGGTGATCACCTCGGGAATGTTTCGAGTGTTTTGTGAGTACAAGTTAACAGAACATCTGTTGACCTTTGGCCCCAGGGCTTACATAATCTCAATGTTGTTACAGTGGGAGCTGGCAGGGTTCACCTCCACCTCTCCTATGTAACGCCCAATGCGCCTTTTCTCCTTGGTGATGCATCGACATCTCAGAATCCCTTCTTGATCCCCCATACTGATAACTGTTGCGAGAGGTCAGAGAAGGCTATAACTATCTGGCTAGAAACAAGGTAAAGCATACAGCTGATGCCAAATGCAGATCACAAACAAAGCGAGTAAGGCGTTAATGTACATTTCCAGGAAGTAACTATTCTTATATTGTAACAGTAATTGACAGATTAAACTCACCCTCAGAGATGGACAGGAAAACGAGGAGTGCCACAATAGTGATGATAGACATATCTGCTCTGGAGCTGAAGTCAGAGATACAAGTTTTAGTCAGTAGACTTTGATAATGCGTATAAAGCCCAGCTCTTCCCTCTGCAGTTGTAAAGTATGATGCAAGTTTGCTCTGTAAACCCTTTTCTTCTCTTTTTTCCCCCCTCCTTCACTTATTCCAAGGAAAGAGTTCTGAGACTAGAAGGAGGGTTCATTGATTGTGGACTAAAGTAGATCATTTAGAACTGCATTTATCTGTGGTTAACTTTCTTTGTGCTTTTATTGTTATTGTTTATTGTTTATTGTTTATTGCTCCATCTCACTGGGCTGGTCTAGTTAGCAAGCCTGGTTGGTGTTTATATTATCCTTAAAAAATGTCTTCATGCGAAAACCTTTTTCCCATCAAAATTGTCTGTGGAGTGCTGCAGAAGATGTCTCTTCGCAGGAAATTATCTGGAATTTGCATCTTTGCCAGACAAACTAAGTTCATTCAGTTTTCTACATCTTTTGCCAATGAAAATTGTTTCTTTATTGTCGCAGACCGAGGGGTAGTTAACAGGGAGTTATCTGGAATTTGGACCTCTGTGCAAAAACAACCGTGTACATATTCTTTGCATAGTAGCCTTTATATGTAATAGTAGACATATTAGGGTCAGTTATAACAAGCCAACAAGCCTGTCCTGGCATGAAGCTTAATGTTAGAGTAACACTGTTATACAAATATGGAATGTAAACTCCTGCAGGGCCACACACCCTCTACTCAAGGTTTTTTGTAAGGGGAAAAAAAGCGGTCAATCCCCTCCTTTAGCTATTTGTAAATCCCAAAACTCCCTGACATTTCTAGAAAACCCCAGAGACTGGCTGCCACTGAGTCTCCTTTTTGAGGGCTCTCACTTCCTTATGTTGTTTTTCATCAACAACAGTGCAACCCTAGTTCAGCTGAAACATGTTGTTTGCTATAATATTACAATGGAGCTTGCTTATACTAAAGCGGCACAGTAATGCTCAAGCATATCTATTATTTTACCTCTCAAACACAAAGATAAAGTAAAAAAAACAAAAGACTGGGCTATGACAAGTTCATGAGTCATTCCTGATTTCCCCAACTCCTGTTTTCATACTTTTGTATCCTTTGGTATCAATATGTAGTGTTTTGTGTGCACGTGCCTAGGTTTGATTTGTAAAACAGACTTTATGATAACACAGTGATATTGGATGTTATCAGGCAGAATGCCACTCAAGGGATGAGCAACCTCTCTCTAAATATCTCTCTATGTTATGTTATGGAATGCTATGCAATACCTTAGTGCACTATGCCATGTTATGCAAGTTGCTAAAGAGGGCAATATGTGAAAAACATTGACTTAACAAGACTAAGGGCCCTGTTTTCACGCCAGCACAAAGCCAGTGGTAGAGCAGTTGCAAAGCAATTTTCGTCAGGCGCCAGTCTGTTTATTTGCACTTGTTAGGCATTTTCCCAGCCCTAAAACTCTCTCTTAGCCGAGTTGGGTGGAGGAATGCAGCTGATCAGCATTTTTTTTTTGCATGCTAATACTTTCTAACAGGAACAGTAGCACTAAATACAAAGCGCAGCTGAAGCTGATAGTTTTGCAGGTAGTTTGACCTAATCACCACAGTTATTATGAGTCATCCTGAGGGGAACATGAATGTTTGTACCACATTTCACGGTAATCCATCCAATAGTTGTCAAGACATTTCACTCTAAACGAAAAATGTGAACCTCATGGTGGTGCAAGATGAAAAGGCAAGGGATCACCAAAGTTAGGATACATTGTCTGGGAACCATGATCGTTGCGTTGTGCCAATCCATCTCACAGATGCTGAGATGTGTCACTGAAAGAACTTTTTTTACCCACTGGTGGATTTAGAGGAAATGTCAGGGGATCACCAAGGAAATCCTCTGGAGACCTTGAATATCTAAACTAAATTTAATGGTAATGCATACAAAAGTGTAGTGAACTACCAACTGACACTGCAAACTCTCTACTGTGATCCCTCTTATCATTTACAGTAATAGCGTGTTACTATAAATCTAACCATGATCACGATGCATGGCCACTTGAGTTTAGTCTGAGGTTGCATATTTACCACATATAAATGGCTTTCTACTCTCCAACCATGAAAGTTTTAGATGAGGTCAACGGGAAGTTTGGAATATCCAAACATCTATGTATCATGCTGTCAAAGAGGATTTCATCATATGGTTCTTCCTCTATGATCCCATGAAGCTATGGAGCCTGGTTCCTCTATTGTGCATGTGCGTGCCGTGCATGTGTGTTTTGTTCCACAAAATAAAATCTTGCAAATCAGTACATGAATGAAAGTGTCCACAATTTGTCTTTGCCATTGAAAAAATGAAATGCCATAAATGCACACTACCCTACTTCTCTCTTCACTATATTTTCCATTCTGCACCTCCCCACTGCGGGACAAATAAAGGCTTCACTAAACTAATTCTAAAGAGTGACTGATATTACCACTCCAAACTCAGCAATATAGGGTAAATCTGGGGGAAGATCAATTGATAAAAAATGGTCATAACTACTGTGGGTCACATGCTGCCTGTCATGCCAGTTACATTAAATCAGGAACTTTCCAGTGAATTTCATCACATGATGTATCTAACCAAATGTGAATATCACATTTGCTTTCCTTTTCACTACAGTCAAAGCAGAGATGACCTCAAAAGGACATGTTAATTTCTAGATGACATCTGGTCATAATTTCCAGCCTGTCTGAGATTTATTTTAGTTCCTGTTCATTAAAGAAAGAACTAAAACTAAAATAAAAACTGTTATACTCTTAACAGACATCATTTTGTCTCCTGTCCAAAAGCTTTTACTCAGCACGCATTAAGTGGGGCAACAATTGAAGAATTTGTGTGTCAAAACCGCAAGTTCCTCCGTTAAGAAGTTATTCAATACTTCCTTCTTAGTGACGTTGTTACTGCGAGCAGATGTGTTTGAGCTTGTTGAGGTTGCATCAGTCTTCAGTCCCAATACAGTTTTCACACGTTGTCTGCTGTTGCATTTAGGAATGTCACATGTATGAGCAATGAGCAAGAGTGTCATACTTGCCTTGTAATAATGTGCTTTCAATCTAGAATGCATGAATGTGGTTTACAAACTCAAATGTTTCTCATTGTGATATTTAGTGTTGATTTATTGTAACTGAATTATTTAAATTGGTAGATTGTACCTTTGTTTGGAAAGAGTTGATGACAAAACTATGGATATCAGACACCATGTTCTGTGAAGCATTGTAGTGCAGATTAGGCAGGTGTGCATGTACTGTATGTACACCGTATTCACCTTGATGAACTTCAGTAGGTATCTGATTACTAATATTAAACTTTTACTGCAATGACCATGGCAGTGCATTCAGGGCAGTGTTTGTTAAATTCTTGTTATAGTGTTTTAATAGCAATATTACATTTTTATAGCTGTCTAGCTGTTGAACCTGTTCAGCTGCTGACAGCGACTTAAACACTACAGCAAGCAGTTGTCTGAGTATGTGAGAAGCATGCCAAGACAATGTTCATGAATTAACTCTTGGTAAAACAAATTCCCCTTCCTGAAGGTTACATTTTAGATGACAAAACCTTTAGGGCTAGATTCGTCAGCAGGATTCACGGATTGCATCTAATTGTTCATTTTATTACAATGTCATCTCTGAATCAGCTGTCAGTTGATCAATAGCTCATCCGTGAGCTTGAGGTGAGAAATGGTACAATACACTGCTAACAGCAATGTCTAATTCTCCCAGGAATTGCCTACAGATTAACCAACTCATTACAGATTTTTAGTCACTGTTTTTTTTCCAAATGATAACTCCGTATCGTGCAGACCCATGAGTCCTCTTGATAAATCAAAGATGTCAGTCAAATACCTTGGAGTGTAAATTCCCACTCAGCTGCCAACTCTCCCAGCTTGCGCAACCTGCCTGATCTAGGGAAATGACTCATTTCCAGAGCTAGCTATAAAAGGAGAGACTCTCCCTCTTCAGCGCTACATTCAAACCGCACAGCCAGAAGGCAGCTGAACCAAGAAAAGCAAAAGTAGAGGAGAGACACAACTGATCGAAAGAAAGCAGCAGAAGAAAAAAAACACTTTCTTTACTTTTACACAGTGCTTCTGGCTTCATTAGACGGCTTTTTGAAGGACATTCTTATTCTTTAGTGTTAATTGTTGCAGAATTTGTAAAAGGCTAAATGAAGAGCAGCAGAGTCATCGTCACCTTTACTGTGGTGCTCCTGGCCTTCCTGGCCATCACTGAAGGTAAGATTATTTTGTTATTCAATAATTGAATGTAACAGTATTGCGCTATGCTGTGAATCAAGTTATGCTCTCTGCATTTGAACTGTCACTACTGTGCACAGTCTGCTGTTTCCTCAATGCATCAAGAGTTATCAACACACACTGTTGCACTTTGTGACCATGTGTGACTCCTGTCTCCTAACAGGGATGAGCCTGAGAAGCCTGGGAGCGGAGCAGCACTGCCGCTGCATCCAGACTGAGAGAAAACCCATCGGCCGCCACATTGGGAAGGTGGAGCTTATTCCTGCCAACTCTCACTGTGAGGAGATGGAAATCATGTAAGACCTCATTTCAAAGCCTTCATTCCATCTATATAGTGATGATGTTGATACTTTGAGATTTTGTCATTGTCACGTGTTGGCTTCATCAACTTGTTCTGACTGTGTCTTTTTCTTGCTTGGTGTTGCAGTGCCACTCTGAAAAAGACAGGCCAAGAGGTTTGTCTAGATCCAGAGGCTCCCTGGGTGAGGAGAGTGATTGAGAAGATTCTGTCCAAGTAAGTACAGATAAATCATACCATATAAGGGCACTCAAACTCAATAGTAAACTTTCATGATTTAACTGGATAATGCCAGTTCACTTTTATAATACACATATTAATTATTCTTTGTTTCTTTTCTCTGCAGCAACAGACCATGAACAGCCCGGGAGAGATTTGTTTCATGAGTCTGAGCTGTTTACTGCAAAGACAAGTGAAAAGTACCAAAAAGTATTTGTTTGATAAGATGATGAAGCCATCACACTCATCCTATTTTATTACCAGAAGACCGCTTAATGTCCTGATTAACTGTGACAACAGAATTTACCCACTAAGGTTATGTTTGTATCAAACATTTTATTTATTAACTGTGCTTATTTGTATGTCACTTGTGTCTGTTTCATCCAATTACTGTCTGATGTAATTGTCTGTTGTCTTTTCTTTAACTTGTGTTATTTCGTATTTATTAATGTATTTATAATATGTAAGTATCTGGATTCAACTGAATGAAAACCTGTTGATTAATTAAAAAAAGTTTACAAGAACTTGAAAATGGAACGTTTTTTCTTTCTTACTCATTAGTTTGCCCTTCATGCTGTATGTCTCTTGCAAGGATGTAATCATGATATTTCCAACATTAATCCAGAATTTCAGCTTCTATTAACTGATATACCTGCATATATATTGTCTTCTTTGCCACTGTCAAAGAAGTAGTCACTGTTGTACATTTTAATTGCACCAATAAAACCACAGTTTTTGTAATTGTTTAAAAAAACTTAAAATTAGACAGCCACATGTGCTTGTTATTGCATGTGCATCAACCTTCCAACCCCTGCATATATTATCATCACTGGGATGGTGTTGCAACAGCAAAGAAAATTATTTCTTTACAAATTTAAAAAAAGAACTGAAGCACACCCTATGCTATGAACAATTTAATGTTGCTCTGGTATAAATTTGGGGCACTCAATTAAAAAAGAATGGTCTAAATCGAAGCAGCGGATTCCTGACTTAGCAGTATGGGTAAGGCTGCAGAAATGCTGGATCTTAACTGCCATAATGCAACTTTATAGTGTCTTTCATTAGACACAACCTACCTGGTTAATATGAATATATTTTAAAATCCATACTAGAGTAAATGTAAATGTAAATGGACTGTACTTGTATAGCGCCTTTCTAGTCGTCCGACCACTCAAAGCGCTTTCACACTCCATATCACATTTACCCAGACACACACATTCATACACTGATGGCAGGAGCTAACTGCCCATCAGTACAAATTAAACTAACCATTCACACACCGAAGGCACAGCTTCGGGAGCAATTTGGGGTTCAGTATCTTGCTCAAGGATACTTCGACACATGGCCGGGGGAGGCCGGGATCGTGCCGCCGACCTTCCAATTGGTAGACGACCCGCTCGGCCACCAAGCCACAGCCGCCCCAGAGCTGGAACACATTTCATCGATGGGATAATTGGATGGAGAATTTAATAAAAGAAAAGCCAAAATTTTACTGGATCCAGGTTCTCCAATCTGAATATTTGCTGTTTTTTCTTAGTTTTTATGACCGTAAACTGAAGATGTTTGGGTTTTGGCTGTTGGTCTGTAAAAATAAGGAATGTATATATCAACTTGGCCTGTGAGAAATTGTGATAATATTTAAACAAATTTTTTTTTAAATATCTACAGACTATAATGACTAAGGAAAATATTTGCTAGTTTCAGCTCTACTCCACAACACCAGCAGTCTGTTTAAAATGTGTAGTCTCTGAGCCGAAATAACCCGGATGACATCATTAGGGTTACAAAGGTCTCTCCAGAGCCACAGAAGACATTACGCTGGTGGAGTGGGACAAGATTATAGTAAAGTTTTGTATATTTTCTTCACCCATATGTCTCCTTGAGGCTTGTGTATCATAACTAAGTCCCAACTTTACTTTTACATAATATTCTCATAAATATGCTGTGCACAAGAAAAATCAACAACTACAATTTTAAGAAAACATGTAATTAACTGATCATTAGATTGTTACTTCTGCTTCAGCCTTGAATTAGCCATAACTTAATAAATGCTTATACAATCAACTTTTTTGTGTTGCCCCTAGCACCAGAGCTTAGTGTGGTTCTCTACTCCTTGTACATTTAATTAAATAAACTGTTTAGTCGTTTTCTTTGCAAAAAGGTACGCCTACATTACAAGGTACGCCTACATTAATAATGCCCATGTAGGCCTATCGATAGTAGCCTACTACTGTTAATATTTACAATAATACAATTATTGTTCTTATCATTCTGTGTAATTGGCCTGTGTGAGGATGCAGGGAAAGGGGGTGGGACTGAGCGCACAGCAGGGGGTAGGTGCGGTGGTGGTACGCGCAGAGAGACGACACCGCGCTGGACGGACACCCCCCCAGAGACACCGGAATGCACACAAAATGCTGCGTCTACGAGCTGTGACCCGCCGCTGTATGTGAAGGAAATAAAAGTAACCGCAAACGATAACGCTGGAGGCTCTCTCGTCCAGATTGAAGTACTCGTGCAGGCAGTGTATTTGCCGCAGAAATCATCCCACCAGAGCTCTCGCCGATGCGCTTCAGCTGTGCATGAATTCCACGTTCGGCTTCCAGGTCCAGGACAAAACCGGGCGGCGTTGACGTGTGTGAGTGGTGGATACTGTTTGTGAGTGGAGTGCACCTTATCCGCGCCTCGCACACCCCTTGGCACCTCCTTCAGGATGGCGTTAACGATCTGCACGAGATTTACCGACGAATATCAGCTGTTCGAGGAGCTGGGGAAGTAAGGAAGCATATATATATATATATTTTTTTATAATCTGGCATCATCTCTGTATGAAATGTCAGCCTGTTATGTAATCGGCCGCCTCGGTTTAGGGACGCGGATTCCGGGCTCTGTGTGTCTGTCTGCGTTTTTGGATGCGCGAGTGTGCGTGTGCGCGCTGCTCACAGTGTAGCCATGAAACCTGTGATGCAGGGGGCCTAAATACGCTATCATGTATCATTGCTGGCTTGTGCAATGGCATCCGGTTTGTTTTGATCCTACATCTGAAGCCCTGCTAGCGTTTTGCGCTTACGAAAGAAGCAAAACGAGCGTGTCGTCATTTGCCTCCATCCTGTGCAGCCACTGATGTTGCATTTCGACCTTTGGATGGCACAGGAGGGTGCGGCGCCACAATGTTGTTAACTGAACCGGGGTGAAATGCGTCGGGGTGTGTGGAATTGTGAGATTTGGTAACCCACCCCCTCCCTCCCTCCCAAAATCCTCCTCCTCCTCCAGCGTGACAGAAATACACACTCGGTAATGCGACAGCAGACCATGTAGTTGGCGATGACACATTCCCCTGCCAAGCACCGAGCTGCGGTCAATTATCAGCCACAGGCAGGGAATTCCTCACCCCTGAGAGAGACGCACAGCGATCCAGGTAGCTGCGTGTGCGCGCGCAAATGAACGTATATTTGTACCTGTGTGGTCATGCGTTGCCTGACCTGCAGTCCCTGCAGCACCCCGTGGTCAGTGTGTACAGCCCCCAGATGTCTGCGCCCTGTTGAGCAGAGAGAGAGATAGAAGCATGCTCCCAGTTGTCCAGTGTCTCCCACTTAGCATCCTAACTGGAGGAACTGATCACTATATCAGCCAACAGTTGGAAGCCTTTGTTTCTAGTGAGGAAGTGGAAATCTCCTCTACAGCCTCAGCCTCCTGCGTTTATGATCCTATACCGTGTTCTTCTTACACCATCTGTCATTAATAATTTAGGCATATTGCTTTTATAGTACCTTTTAACTCACCTGATTCCCCCACACCCACATACAGTAGACCAGCTGGTATACTGATAAAATGAAACTGCCGCAAATATTTTTGATCAAATACCAGTAATGTTTAAATGACCCTGAAATGATTATTTCAGGTGATATTTACACAGTGCTGTAATATAAATACATTTATACATACATTTAGAAAATTGTCACCCAACTAAGATTCAGCCCCTAAAGGACCTCCTCTTAACTACATCAATCTTTCATGTATACTTTACATTTTTGCTTGTTTTAAAATGCATGCTATTCAGTTTTGGATTACCAGTCCATTCTATGTGAAAATCAAATAGGAGACCCGTAAATGTCAAGTCATTACATTTGTTACATTATAGTTGAGGGGTTTTGCAGTTCAATTGACGATTGACTTAAAAAGACTGCTCCGTGTTACCGATAACAGTATTGTACTGACAAATAAATGCAAATATCTAGAGCAAGTTTAAAGAGTCTGCTAATAGGTTTAATATTGTATGGAAATGAATTGGATTGGACACATAGATGTTTTTATCTTTGTGAAGCATTTTTACGTAATTAGATGGTCATGTATGGAACTGTGTTCTACATTTAATAATCTTTCCACAGAATCCTTCCTTATCGGACCATTATTTAATAACTTTTGAACTCCTATTACTGGACTACACGCCATTAGGAGAATACAGCTACACTCGTTGTCTATCTGATACTGCTGTAGCTAAATTTTAAGGAAGTGATTTCATCTGAATTTAACTCAATGCTATGTCTCAATATTACCATGGTATAACCCCCAAACCCACAAATTAAAGCAAACATCATGAAAACTTGAAAGGAAATGGCGTTCCAACAATCGGGGAGGATCTCGTTTAGCCTGGCAAAATAGTCTTAAAAATATATGGGAAAGCCCTCTGTAATGCCAGAGCAACCTACTCATCATTAATAGAGGAAAATAAAAACAACCCCAGGTTATTTTCAGCACTGTAGCCAGGCTGAAAGAGAGCCACAGCTCCATTGAGCCATGTATTCCTATAGCCCTCCGTAGTAACGACGTCATAAGCTTCTTTAATGATAACATTTTAAATATTAGAGAAACAATTATCATGCAATTGTATTCCATCTAATTTTAGAACCATATTTGTTGGAGAACGTGAACTTTCTCATCATAGATGGTTTGGCTGCTAACCTTGAACCTTGTTCCAGCCGGCTTGCTTTTACTTTACTTTCTCATAAAAGTTCAGGTAATTTTACTGTGTAGCTACTATAGATTCTGTCGCGTAGGACGGTACAAACTTAGTTAACAGACACAGTTAGCATATGCACTTCACAGCACCATGCTACCTAAATATACAGGATAGTCAAGTAAAATTCTTATGTAACATTTTATGCGATGATCATTTCATTTACCAAATCCCCTATAAGATAAAATAGAGGTAAGCTTTAGTGGCAAGCTGCTCACTCCAGAGGATGTTAGATAACATGTTTATGGTACACATCACTATATACTCAGCAGTAGTTAGAGATTATATAGGCACAAAGGTTCAATGATTTCTCATTATTGAAACACTGATTTAACCAAAATATATAACATAACATTTTAAAATCACGCCACAGTTGTCAGCCATTAGACGTGAAAGAACAGGGTTAGTTTCAGTTAATGAGGTATTCTGTGCTTTTTCTCTTTAGTGTCTGTATCCGACAGCTTTTAAAGTGTTTGTTATATCTCTGATGTCTGGAGCTAGATGGGATCAGAACAGGATTTATTTGAAAGAGAAGGCATGCACATACAGAGATGGAGGTTGAATAGCAAAGTGGCCTGCATGGCTGCAGAGCTGAGGCAGACCACTCCATGGCTGCATTTAGAGAGCTGACCTAGTTTTTTGATCTTCATACATGTGCCTGAAACACCAGAACAACACATGGCTTAAACAATATAAGGCTGGTAGGTACGTTCGTTGGTGTTAATACATTTTTAGCTCAGCTATATTTGCTTTAACTCACCTATGACCTCTGAGGGCTGTTTCATAAGCAAAATGATCAGTTAAAATCAGGTTTAAGTGGTTTGTAATATACGTTTGATAAGTTAATAAGTTACCATGGAAACTTACCCCTGCAAACTATCTTAATTTCAGTCAAGATAGTTTAGGAGCTTAGCTTCACCTTAGCTCCTTAGCACCATCTTTTCACCAAAGTTACCCCCACCAGTAGTCAGAATCAAACTGCAGTGAATATCAGATTTATGAGAATTTGACACATACTGCCATTATTGGTTAATTAAAAAGAAGAGCGTAGACCTTTCTTACCAGTTTCTCCCCTCAAGCCAGGTTTTTCACACTAAGCCCCACTTTTCTGAGCCTCTGTTATGTTACTTTGAGCTTTTTTTGAATACATCACTAAGTATTTCTGTGTGTATGTACATTTCAGAGGCGCATTCTCTGTGGTCAGGAGGTGTGTGAAGATCTCCTCTGGACAGGAATATGCTGCCAAAATCATCAACACCAAGAAGCTTTCTGCCAGAGGTAGGAAACACAAACACACACAAACATGTACATAAACACACGACATGCACATACGGAAACACACACACCACACGAGCAGAAAAACATGCCCCAATTGTCACTGAGTTGCGTGTGGATGAGCTGTGAACATTGCTGCCCCTGAAACAGGCTTTGGGGCTCTGAGAGGCCACAAGTATATGTGTGTGTGTTTGTGACTGAAAGTCAGTAAGTGAGAGACAGACCGGCTGAGACTCATCTGGATTTTGGTTGAGTTTTCTGTGTGTGCGCAGAAGAACACAGGTAACATCAAAGTAAATGCTGTAGCTGTGTTTGCCCGCTTGCACTTTTTGTGCTGTGTGATACTGTACACGTTCTCCTTCCTCTTTGTGTTATTCATATCTGTCCTTTGGTTTCTATGTAAATGTTTGTCACATACAACCTTGTGTGTGTGTGTGTGCTTATGCGCACGTGTGTATGTGTTCCGTATTGATTCAGGGCTCTGGCTGGTCTTGTCGTCCCAGGGGCAGATCTCTTGCGAAGCCGACCCAGTTCTTTCACATCCGTCACGGTAATTGTAGCCGCTGGCCTGGTTGCCTTAGGCTTGGGGCACACACACATAATCACACACGCACACTAGCTCATGCGCACACATGACCCAGGCACTGCCAACAGCATATTCGTGATTATTAACCAATGGTGTTGTTGCGCCTTTGCTGTTCCTCCTTTCTAGCCAATGGTGTGTTTCTGTCACAGCTTGCTTGCCTGTGATAACCAATGATTGTGGACATACAACACAAGGAGTCAAGCTTCTGTAGATGTGAGCTAAGCCATATAACTAAAATTTAATTTGCAATACCTTGGCTGTTGTTGCTGCACTTGTTATGCCACTACCTATAGTTTCATTGTGATGATGCAAAAGTGATGTTTTTTATAGTGTTGGGATATGTGTGAATTAACAAGCACCTCCCTCCCCCTTTTGCAGTGTTTTACCTTTCCAACAGCTCAGTTTCCCTCCTCCGAAGCATCCTCCCCCCTCCATGTTCTCTGCTCTTTTGCATTTACTCTTCTTCCCTATTTTGCATTTTCCTTTTCTCCCTCTTTTATATCTGTTCTCTCTTTTTTTAAAATCACAAGTCATATATCTCACCAGGTACTTCTACCCACCCCCTCCTTCCTGCACATTTTCTCCTCTACTAGTACCTCACCAGCTCTCCCTGCCTTCATTCCTCCATCTCCCCTTATCTCTGCTTCTCTTTGCTCCCTTCATGGTGCATCTCTTTTCTCTCTGCTTTCACCTCTCTTATCCCTCACCAATCCTTCGCCCTTTCTATCTCTCTTCGGCCAATGTTGACCCTCCAACTTTCTGAGTGCGGTGTTGGTAATAGACACCTCGGCAGACGGTTCCGCCTCTGACCACTTGCATGCTGGGACAGATTTTCTAAAAATACTGCAAAGGGTTATCTCACCATATATGCATGCGGGTGTGCACAAATACAAACTGTCTCTCTTTCCCTTTTTCCTCTGTGTGTATAGAGGTTTACATACCGGGCATGCTGGCATGTCAGATATGATCTTACCCTCTTTCCACGATAAGCCCTAGAATTGCAACTCTGATTCCCTTCTCTCTGGCAGGATCATGACCTCCTGCCAACCCCACTCCACCACTGTGTGTGTGTGTGTTTTCTTATGCAAGTACATGTGCGTGTGTGAGTATATATAATTGAAATGGGTTTAGGGTAGGATTGGTGGCTGGAAAGCAGGCAGATCAAGGCAGTGTGTGTGTGTGTGTGTGTGTATGTGTTTGAAGTTTCTGGTTATACATCCACACATGTGTGGTGGTCCTATAGGACCAGTCGCAGTCCTGAAATCTCCAATCCTGATTATGCAGCATTTCATTAAGAGCGGCAGATGAGTCAGTGAATGAGAGGAAGCAGTGGAGAGAGAGAGGGGAAAAAAAGGATAGCAAGCAGAGGGAGAGAGACCGATAATCAGAGAAAGAAAGAGAAGACGGAAAGTCAACATTTAACTGTGTGTGTGTGTTTGTGCATGTATTCCTCACAGCAGTTGAATATTTGTCCTCTCACTTCATGTGTCAGTGTCCTTACACTATGACTGTCTGCTATCTTTTGTCACTTTGTATTTGCTTTTGATGTGCTGTGTGTGTACATGTGCAAGTGTGCACATGCTTGTGTGTGTGTGTGTGTGTGTCTGTAATCCCTCATCTGTTTGCGTGTGTGTTTGTGCACATGATTGTCCTTGTTGGTGTATCTGAGCACTAGCCTCACTGTCTGACTATGTGACCCTTTTAGCTTGTCTTAACAGTTGTCTTAACAGAGTAGGCTCACATTGTTGAATCCATTGCAGTAAAGATGTTGAAAAAAAAAAAGCCTGCCTTGTCTTTCTGTGTAAATATTGCATTGCCAGAGTGACACAGTGATATGGTGAAAAGGTAAAGAACTAGGGCCACATTTACAAAGAGGACAGAAAGATTTAGTAATATGTGTTTCGATGTAGGGTTGATGATGCTTTTCATCCTCTTTCCCCAATTTTTGTCATTTTTTTGAATTCTTGTTCTTAATTCATTGGAAGTGTACCATGCTGACAAAGTCCAATCAGTTCTGCCGAGACTGCATTAACGTTATTCCGGCCTTGATGTCGCGCCAGTCCACCGATCCGTAACTGACCCTCCTTAATAGTGGACAGTTTCTGTGGTAATAGCCGTGTGCCGTTGTTTTTTCTTTTATGTGGAGGTGTCATGGTAACAGAGATGATAGCTGTTGCTAAGGTGTAAGCCAGTTTGCCTCAGTGGTATGTATGTATAGATGGATGGATAGACAGACAGATAGACTGTATGTTTTTATGTGTACATGTTTCCTTTTTGCCTCATGTCATTTTTCCCTATTAGGCAAGATACAGATTTGTTTTCCCTCCTGCTTGCCCTTCCCTGCCTTATTGTCTTTATTCCTGTGTTCCTTTCAGTGTCACTGTGATTCTGTTGCACCTCACTTTAAAGTCAAGGGAAAGGGGAGAGAGAGGGGATGTGATTGTGGTAGAGATAAAGATAGGGGGAGAAACAGAGAAATAGGAGGGAAGGAAAGGAAGGAGTGATCAGTGGGAAGAAGGGGGATCACATGACTCACTTGAAGGCTAAAAATAAATGTTGGTCTTTCTCTGTCCCTCTCTCTCTCACACACACGCAGTATTGAAAATATTTCATCTTTTGAAAGGAGCCAGATTTTTGGTTTCAGTTGATGCTCACCTGTCTGGCCAATCCCACTGCCACTGTACATAGGGAAGAAAATGCATGTTTGTGTGTTTATCTACATATATGTTGTGTATGGGTGTGTAGTATTTTTGTGTAAAGAACTAAGGGATGATACAAGTAGTCATTGTCCATTGTTATTATAAACATATTGAATATAACTGCTTTAAATTAAAATTTGTTTTTTGTAAATTTAACTAAGCATTTTTTTGTGGTATACAAAGTATCAAACCCCCAGCCGAATTACAAAAATTCTCCTGTTTCTTTATGAAAAGAATCATATGAAATGATGCAGTTGCTAAGAGACTTGTGAGCTTGAAATGAGTTCCCCTCCTTTTCAAACCCACCAGACCAGCTCTGGAAGAAATCTAGTCAGTGAACCTAGAGTGAAGATTTTTTGTCAAACTACTATTTTTAAGGTTCATAAGAATTAATCTTCCAGCTCAGTGTTAAAGGTTGACACCTGACCTACCTGAAATTAATTGCTCTACTCTGTAGCTGCTTGAGCTAATGTTAGCTTAAGGGTGCTTTTACACCTGCCTAATTTAGTTCGGTTGAATCGTACTAGAGTTCGTTTGCCCCGTTGGTGCGGTTCGTTTGCTCAGGTGTGAAAGCAACAATCGAACTCGGGTAACGTTACGCGCCAAAAGCGGACCAAACAAGCATACCGAGACAAGGCGGTCTCGGTACGCTTTCAAACGAACTCTGAAGCGGTTCGTTTGTGGTGAAAACGCGAACCGATCGCGAACCGACCCAACTGCAAAAAATACTGATAATTTTTGCACTAAAGCAGCTGCAGTAGTCATATTTTCGGAAGATGAGCATGTCTGAGTTAAGAAGAATGAATGCACGCCTCCGCTTGAAGTGACAAGCGATGCGCGCTCGCTGTTTGCATTAGAACGTTGTTTTCAAGCCGCATCCGCGCTTCATTATATAAATGTATTGTCTGCATATTGTGGTGTGTACAACCAATGTAATAGATTATGGCTAAGGACAAAACCAGCCCGCAGTCGTCTCTCCGTAGTTGTGTTGTTGTTTGCTGTCTTTTCTCTCTTCTATTGGAATTTTCCTGCACGTAAATTCTGACCAATCGAAAAGCAGTTTGGGAAATATGCCATGGCCAATGAATGATGTGGATGTTGTCATGTGACTGCAGTTCGTTTAAACTGGTTCGGACCAAAGCAATAAATATGTTGTGAAAAGAAACCAAAAAAACAGAAGAATGCTACAATGTATAATTGTTTGCCCTTGGTTTGGACCAAATGAACTGAACTTGAGGTGTTAAAGTATGGAGGACTAAAAGTGCCAAAATGAAATAAATAAATACACCATTAAATAATTACTTAAATGTGTAATTAAATACATAAAATACCAATTATTTCAATATTTACATTTACATTTCACGATTTAAATTTACATTTCATGGTCCTGTGTTGCAGTGCTTCATGAATTGTCAAACTGTCAAACTCACCCATCAAAGTCAGTGGGTGGGGCTAATGCTAATCTAGTCTGATCCATTGCTTTGGTCTGAAGTCTCTTTCCTTTCGGCTGCTCCCTTTCAGCTGCCCCACAGCGAATCATGTGCCTCCATCTAACCCTGTCCTCTGCATCCTCTTCACTCACACCAATTAACTTCATGTCCTCTCTCACTACGTCCATAAATCTCCTCTTTGGTCTTCCTCTAGACCTCCTGCCTGGCAGCTCCAACCTCAGCATCCTTCTACCAATATATTCACAGTCTCTCCTCTGAACATGTCCAAACCACCTCAATCTGGCCTCTCTGGCTTTATCTCCGAAACCAAGGAGGAGTTTTGCTCAGAGCTTCTTCTATTAAAGTAGCTGCTTCTCGCAGCAGCTCCAGGCAACTTTTAGCCATTTGATCCTGGTGTTCTCAACATTAGGGGTTAGCAGGGTCGACTTGGCGGTAAAGTTTAGTTTAATAGTTATCTAAACCAACGTTAGAGGCCAAGAGCGCCACCCAGTGTATTGGAAGTAGCTCTGCATCGATCCATTATCTGGAATTGATTTGTCTTGACTTGATGCGCAAGGTAACCAATCAGGCGTTAGGATCCACCTACCAACTTTGATGGGTGAGTTTGACAGTTTGACAATTCATGAAGCACTGCAACACAGGACCATGAAATGGAAATGTAAATCGTGAAATGTAAATTTAAATATTGAAATAACTGGTATTTTAATTATTTAATGACACATTTAAGTAATTATTTAATGATGTATTTATTTATTTCATTCTGGCACTTTCAGGCCTCCATATTAAAGCACCCTAAGAGACTGACAGGAAAAGCCACTTTACAGAACTAAAACAATGATTACATGCTTAAAAAGGTTTGACAGAGATTCCAATTGCTGTTAACAATCTTCCTTTTTTGTGATTTGTGTTTGACCTACTTAGCTGTTACCTGTCTGAAAATGGTGCTAGATTAATGTAGAGACTCGGTCGGTCAGTAACCAGAGAAAACTTTCACCGTTGTTAATAATGTAAGCTATAATCAAAACTGCATTTTTAAAATGTCAGGCTTTTTATATAAAAAACGATTGATCGTTCAGCCTGGAAAGAACCTACATTATGACTAACAAACGTAATGGACTCTGTAGAAAGTGAGGGAGTTCTTAATTAGGAAGTACTGAATCTCCCAGCTTTCCCTTTCTCACTCACTTTTTTTGTCTCTGCCTCTGTCCTTTTCAACATCAAAATGTTATATACCCTTTCTCCCCTAACAATAATGTCATCTCTGTCCTCCCTTCTCTTCTTTCTCAGTCTATGGTTCTTATAGTAAAACCAAAGTCTCACTCTGTGTTTCATGGTGGAAATCTTTTGTCTGGTCTCCCTCCTCAAGTGCTTAGAATTCATGGCGTTACAGTCTTTATCTAACTTGTTCAACTAATAACCAAGACACAGCTGTGAAACAGAGAGATAGAAAACACTGACAGAGGCCACAGATAATTATGAAATCAAAAATTAAACATGACGAAAATATCTCATTGTTAGTGGAAATGTGCATGTCTGTCTATGTGCCTCGTATTATCTTTCCAGCAGAACCATATCGAGGTTGGAGTATGAGCACTTAGAGAAGCATTAAAGTGAAATCCACGCACTTTATAACAATGTGCCTTGCATTTCAAGAGGTAGAGATACCAAAATCTGACAAAAGCATTATTAGGTGTGGAATGCAGTGTCGCTGCGAAACATCTTGCTCTTATTACATTAACCCTATTGCTTTCTAATAAGGGTATTATCATTGTGGATAAACGCAGCAAGAATTTAGCTCCGGTAGATGTAGGAAATGTGGAATTTTCCTTTAAAAGTTAAGAGCAACAATGGTGTGTTCATGAGTTTTGGCCTAATGTTTGTACTGTTTCAAAGTTTGCACACTTTAGTATGCATATAGTTGCATAGTTATATTAAGCAATGTATTTGCCTTCCTTACTAATAAACCTTTGCTGGTAGCTATGCAAGCTCGTGGTAACCAGGGAGCTACATAGTTTCTTGCAAAAAATGCTAATGCTCTTTAGCACCACCGCATACTTCTTACATCAGGGATGTATTACAGAATTCACTGTACAGTAGGGTTTCCTTGCTGCATTTGTGTTAATAATGTGAATGTGTGTCTGTAGCTTCTGTATCTTCCTGTTAACGCTCTCATTGTTAGGATGTCTCCAGATCACCACCTTCAGATTAAACCACCTTTACATATTAGTCTAATGTGCATGCGACTGCATTACACTGGATAAGATAAAGGCTGACATTACCGTACATTATGAGACTCCTAGCAATTCTCTGGGGGCAGTGTTATCTCCGACACCAGCCACCTTTTGTTTCTCCTCAGAAGAGAAAGCAAGGGAGTTATCAGTCTCATAATTCTTCCTCAATTGGGAACCAGCGGAGGGTGATGGTGTCTCAGCGTCCTGGATGGTTTCATTAGACCCCCAGGTTCTGTGGGGGGTAGAATGCAACCGCATGGAGGAGGACTACTTAGCCGCTGGCCACAGAGGATGTTACATTTACACTGCTACATATTTTTAATTAAAACTCATATTTAAATTGGAGCAGAGCAATTCCTGCACCCTGTTGTGGCATGTGTGGTGGGTCGATTTGTGTGCGTAGTAGGGTTAGGGCTTCAACTAAGGTTTATTGATTGTTTAAACGGATTAAATCAAATTATGCCCATCACAAGCTCTCAGGGGATGTTTTCAAACTGCTCATTTTGTCTGACCAACAGTCAAAACATCAAAATGTATTAAACTTACAATAATATAAAACAGTGTACATTTGAGAAGCTGTAACCAACAACCCTTTGGTAGTTTTATGTGATAAATGATTTCAATTATTAATTATCAGAATTGTCAAGATAATTACTGACTGGTTTGTATACTTTAAAGATGCAGTATCTCAACCATTCCTCCTTTTCGCAATTTGCGAAATATGTTAATTAACAACATTTCCCATTATTGATAGAACATGTAATCCGGGCGGCACTGTTTCCTTTAAAAGTATTTACTGTTGCGAATTAGTTGTATATAGCCTAAACGTGATTTCTAGGAGATATTGTTGGGTATCCGCAAAATTCTTTGTCACTCGAGGAGGGGCAGCAGAATTAGGCTTAACTGATCTTTCAACTTCAAGGAGCTGACACATAAGGTAGTTTCAATCTAGTTTCAAAAGTGTATTTCCCTCCATACAAAATGTGTATTGTTGGCAAAATAATCTGCATTAAAATATGTAGTTCCTCTTCAAGATTTATTTCTCCTTTCCAGTTTGTATTTGTGTCTGCATCAGATAGACATATATGTAACAGCTTGTAACGTGGCTTCATATCTCTAGTACGATACCTTGTTATGTTAATACAGCAAAAGTAAAACAAGTCTAACCTTTCCGTTCATTTTTACTGCAGTAACAAATGTCAACCTCTTCACATTAAATGTGGCTAGGTGTTCCACTCTGTGTAAAGTCGCTCTGTAGCATAGGTCTACAGGTCACACTTCCAATACTTGCCAGTTAATTAACCTAGCCTACCATTTAAAAAAAGAAAAATTGATGGTAAAGACATTTACTGCAGGTCTATATGTTGTCCCTGGAAGAGGTAATACCAAGTCGAGGTACTTAATCCCAGTGATATACAGTATTTGTCCATACAGTGAATAATGTCTGTAAAATCAACACATTTGTAATAGAGAAAACTGATTTTTTATATTACATATCAGTAGTATTATTAGTTATCATAAATAGAAATGGCAAACAGTTGATATCAGCCTGGGACCCCAAAAACAACAACCATATCTATATATACATACATGCACATACATTTTATGTCTGATTGATACAAGAAGCCAGAAATCAGATGAGCACTTTAAACTTGGTCAGAGTGAAGATACAAACATGGACAGGATGTTTAAAGTGTACTCTGTTAAGTCCATCTAGAGCCACACATCCTGGCCACTTTGTGTCTTGGTGTTTGTTCTGTCTCTATTTCAGTCTCTTGGTTGTTTTTCCTCTCGCTTTCTATGTCTGCCTATGTCATTTCTGGCTTCCCTAAATCTGTTAGTATTAGATTTATAGGACGTCAAACTACAAAAAGGCAAAAAAAACACACACATAGAGGAGACACACACTCTGCTGCAGTGTGGTTGCAGACGTGACACAAACTGACTGAAAGAGATATGAGCAGCAGTGGAGAGAGACAGAGAGGGAAATACAGGTGAGGGTTTAGTCAGGTCAAGAAATTATGAAGTTTTTCTGCTGATGCCAATGGCAAACCAAACTTAGTAAACATACAGATCAAAAGAAAGTGTTGCAGCAAGAAAAGCCAGGATGGAAAGTTGATTCAAGTCAAAGCAATTAAAAAACAAACAAACTACAAAATATACAAAGTGAGAGGAAATATTCATATTAATCACCACATATATGCCTCCAATGTCCATTGCTATTTCTAAATATTTGTTGGGGCTTATTTTGCAATAAGGACCACTCCCCTGTAGGCCGCCATTTCCCACTCATTATATAGTAATAGTCATAGAAATATTCATACTTTTACAACATATTTTTATCATCCTTAAAACAAATGTAAAAATGATCTTCAGTAGGACTTAAAAGTGCTTAAGACACAAAAATTAACTAACATTATCAACAGAATGTGAAGAATAAATATTTCCTATGTATTTCTACTTTATTGTTTCGCAACAAAAATACCAAGGAAATTCTTCATATGTGTAAAAGTACTTGGCAATAAAGCTAATTCTGATTCTGATGTGTTCGCTGCTTGTCAAGTTAATAAAAAAAACAAGTTCACAAGAAATTTTCATTATTCAATAAAGGGAACCAATATTAAGTAATATGTTACATTTATAAATAAATTACTAAAGAAGTGCAGTTAGAGGATTCTTTGGAATGATTGAGTAACTCTTGTGGAAAGTTAATCTCAGTAGAATTCTTATGAGTGTTGCTGTCAAGTTGTTTAATTCAGTTGTCACAACTGATAGATACAACAGGAAGCTCCACTTTCAGGCTTGCTGTTGACTAACAAACACAGACGAATGACAACTGGACTGTCCTAAATATGGTACGATGTGTGAAATCCTAATCTGGGCAGGATAGAGGCTACATAATTGCTGGCAAGATAAAATAGAGTTTTAGACTAGATGATATATGATGTGACAAATGCAAGTCTGACTTCAGTGTCTATACAGACAGCAACACAGCTCTGTTCAGTCCACATTTAAATAGGCTTAAATGAGATGTGTGTTCATCCTCTAAAATATTCAGAATTTTTTCGTTACAATGTGCTGCATCTATAATATAACAATACATAATTACCACAGAAATACTGAGACAGTTTTATGATTACCATAAACAAACAAGACCACCACTAGAAATACTTAAATCCTCTTGTGGCTACTGCATTGCAACCTACAGTGTTTCTTAAAAACCTCTACATCCCTAAACCCCCCTAAAAATGAGGCTGTATGCAGTCCTGTCCAGTCCTGGACAGTCCAAATTAACAGTACACAAGCTAGGAAGCAGCAATCATGTCACACAAGATACCAAAACAAAGGCCAGAAAGTGAGATAAAAGCCAGTACCAAGCATCCACAACCAGAACAAAACACAATTACAACCGAGGCAATTATACTCATAATGTCCAAAAACACACAAATATGCAAATCACAATTCCATGATTTCACTATTTTCACCACTTCCAGCAATCCACACAAGCTTTACACCCTCCGAAAGGGCAGACTCTGCAGAAAACAAAGATACCAGCCACGTTGCCATACAATGAAATATCAGCGATCTACAGTCATAAATGTAACAAAAAATCATAACCATATCATAAAGCATGTCTTACCTTTGCTGTCTTCTGGTCAAAAGTCATATTCCAATTGAAAAAGACGGTTCTACCGTATTCTCTTGTGTATTACGGTCCCTTTGAAATCAATGGCGGCTCCCTGGGTTTTTCCACAAGCACAAACAGTCGGCTCATAGGGGGGAGGGAGCTGGTGTTGCTAAGCCAACCGTGGGCGGTTTCAATCGATTCTATTGGCTCTAACGCTCACAAAGAGGTGTCATTTATGCAGATCGGCCAATGGGCTGCTGATTTGTGAGTGTTTGACAGGCCACACACAGACACCAACAGAGACATACTGTAGGTTCAGAGAGAGTGCCTAGGTGAATCTGAGCCAGATTATAAGCTCTAAATGACTCAAAAACAGTTGTATTTGATGTAATGAGTTACTATAATGATATATTAGTGAAATATAATTAGTTTTTACTGCCTGGTACCTAAAACAGGTCAATGGCACATATGGATCCAAATGGGCCCAAATGCCATATTTGCTGGTTCCGCCTGGAAATATCTGTGATAAAATATGTGTTAAACTGCTTAGGTTCACTTTTTTAGCACCTACTTTTGCACAGTTACTTAGCAAATATTATTTTAATCATTCCTACAAAGTTTAGGCTTATTCCTAGATGATTCTAATGTGTTTTCACTATAAATTATGTGGGGTTTTTTAGGCAGAGGTAGAAATTTCAATTTTCTACTGCTTTCCAGATGCATATTATCTGACAGAGTATAGATACCTGAATCCCTACACTTCTAATCTCACAGGTCTTAGCTTTCTTTTGAGACCAAGTTTATGCATATAGCCTTTGTGGTTGTTAAGATATACTCAATCTATTTTGGCATGTAATTTTGGAAAAATAGTTTGAAAAATGGGCTTAGGGATGATCAGGTTTTAAAGTTAGATTTTACAGCAGATCTGTTAGGACAAAGAAATATTGCACATTAAAAATAAAAAACCCAACTTTCAACATTGTAGTAACTAAGTCCTATACTTTAGCCGTTACTGGCCGCTAACGGGGCTGCATAGTTCAGACGTGTACTCAGAAAAAAATGGCTATTGATTCTTTACCTACTTTACATCAAATGCGTTTTAGTTTATTTTATGTCCATAGTGTCCGTCACTTCCATTCATTTTTACACAAAAAAAATAACCCCAACAGCCAAAACTTTGAGTTCCAAGCACATAGACTCAAAGCCCATTGATCCGAGCACAGTCAAAAACCATGTGCTTCCCTCCCATCCCTTCCTTTAATAACTTGTGGCCTCAGCCTCCACCATACACCCCCTAGTGTTTGGAGGAACAGTACACCCAAACAAAAATCCAATATATGGCTCCTACACACCAGCCCCTAATTGCTTCTGGCAGAAGACAACAATATTTAAAAGAAGCCATAAAAAATGCTAAACAAAAAACCCCAAATATGTAAACATTCTTAAACACATATTAATAACTCATGTCATGTTTCTTATTGCATAATCTATTGTCAACACATTCAACTAACATAAATCCTTAATCTGTAGCGTCCCATAAAAATAAAAAAGACAAATTTTAGTGACAGGTCTTTCGATTATATTGGTCTTTGTTTGAAGACAAACGGATCTTTCCTGTCAGGACTGTGCACTTGAGATCCTTCCAAACCCTATGGGCACCTGTTGACCTTGAAATCTGCCACTTTTTCAAGCTCTTATACGAGGAATCTGAATACCTTTAAGATAAGGCCATTTAGCCAGCTCCTCATCACTGATTATGTTGTTTGTGGATATAGGCATCTCCTTCTGGGTGAACACATCAGGAAGGTCATAGAAGTGCTTGCCAGAAAATTCTAAAATGTCCAGGGCATTAATAATGCAGCTTGGTACTGCCTTATTAGGACCCATGGTGCATGGATGAATTTTAGTTCTTCGTCCCTCAGTGTTGTCCATCAGCTTTTCAGAACAGAACAGCATACGTCTCAATCACCTTATTTCCCTTGGAGCACTTCACATGTACAGGCAAGATGGGAAGAATGCCGTTGCTGTTGCCAGCCACTGTAAGACCACAAGTTGAGGCAGGTGTGCAACTCTCACATCTTTTCTTTGGAAGTTCAGTATATCCATGGGTAACCCTTTCCTTTTTTACAATAAGCAAAATGCTGGGATGAGTTTGGTTGCATTTTTTGCAAGTAATGGGCCTGTCGCAATTCTTGCTTAAGTGCCCTGTGCAGAAGCAACGGAAACAAAGACCTTTCTCCTTTAGAAAGTTACATTTTTCCCTGTATCGTTTTCTTCCCACTTGTTCCAAAACATGACCATGTGCACAATATAGACTGGTTACCTTTGTACAGGAGATAACTTCATTCTGAAACTTGCTTTAAATTCATCAGCAAGACACAGGACTTGCAAAACTGTTTATTTTGAACTGTGATTTTACTTGAGACTTGGTTTTCCTCCTTACCAAGCAGAGTGTCCTGTATGTCACCAAAAAGACTGGATGTGAAACAAATCTGACCTGTTTCTCAATAAACTTGACCATGTCAGTGAAACAAGCTCTTTAATTGTCTCCGTCCAGAATTTCACAAGCTTTTACTCTCCATTTTTTTAATGGAGTTTATATGGAAGTTTCTGTATCACAGTTTTCATATTGGCATGTTTAGCTCTTCCAAGTATTGTAATTCCTCCATAACTTTGGAACATTCGTGTAGGTAAAATGCACATGCTTGGAATCCTTTAATGTCCTCAGACTTGACACTTGGCCATCCAATGATCTTTTCCATGTATGCTGCTGTTAACTTTAATCTGTTCCCAAAATGCTCTTTGCGCAGATGCTTGGTGACCGTGTAAACCTCTCTCTGGAGCCATGTGAAGCCAGTTGCGCACAAGATCCCTTGGCTGTTCCCTGGTAAACTGCTCAAGAAAATACAAAACAGTCCCCTGTACTGTTCGTTTTTGCTTTCACACAATGTTCAAATGCCTTTATAAATGGTTTGAACTACAGAGGATCTCCGTCAAAAAACAGAATTTCCCTGCAAGGTAGAAACTGGGAGGTTTCATTTGAACAAGGAGTGATGTTATCTCATTCTACCATTGCAGCAAACTATAGAGATCTCCTGATGTTTGATTATTGCCTTGAGAAGGGAGAGAGGTTTGAATGACCTTTGGCTTTGTTTGCCGCTCCAAAGGATCCAAAGTTGACTCACGTACTGTTTGCAAATCTTGTTGTTGCTTACCACTGTGAACTGCATCTTACAACTGCTTTTTTCACCCATGACCAATGAGTATTGCTTTGCCTAAATGAGGAGACTTCTGCTGCTGTGAGGACTGCTCATATTGGGGCACATATTTTTTTGCCATGTGCTTTGAGAGATGTAGGCTTGTCTTGAAGTTTGGCCTCTTTCCTGAAATATGATTCCATTCCATCAGATTGTCCATCTTAAAAAAACACTGCAAAGGCCTGGAGTACTGCTAGCCTAGCAGTATAGGCTGCTATTTCAGTGTCCAGCTCCAGCTGCTCCTTTATCCTCAACAATCCCCCAAAGCATGGGTCTCCTTTGCAGCCCTGCGCGCCATGAGTGCGGCCGTGCCCGCCTCTGCTTTTATGTGTGCAGATGAAGTAGAAGATTTACTGCTTTTGTGACTTGACCGTTTTACTGGAAGTGTTTGACACAACATTTGAAATGATGTCATGAGGTTCAACACCAACCTCTTTATAATTGTCACCATCATTTACATAGTTTATTTTAGCTTGGACAATTTTCTTTTTGCCTCTCTTTCCTTTTAAAGATTTTCTCAATATTTTCCATCAATGCTTTGGGTGTTAATTTAACAGAGCCAGTACAGCTCTCTCCCAAGCAGTTCAGTCTCATTCAGTGGCAGTGTATAATCATTTAGTGAGATGCTTCCTCTTCCATATTTATTGTCAGCCAGGGCTTATTTAAGTCCGCGCAACTTTAATTTACATCGGCAAAACAATAACGTCTTAACGCGCACAGTTTGGTTAAGAAGACAGTTGCGACCAATGGATTGGATTTGGCTTCTTATCAATGTGTGCACACAATTTTACAATGGCCATTGTGTCAGCGCTGTAGGACTCACTCACCCCAAATGTTGGCCGGTTTAGGTGGTCTGATGTCCCCCTCTCTGAGTCCTGCTGTCTGTAACACTCTGGTGCAGCTCTAGGTGAGGTGAGGAGATGATACAATCAGATGTATTCACCGTAATGTAGCATTTGTCAACAACGAGCACAGCTGATTCCCACTGAATCAGTACGTCGTATCCCGATGATCCAAAACTAAGCAGTTTTTGACTCAAATGTAGCGACTAAATCCTATACTTTTGCCGCTAATGGTACTGCATAGTTCAGACGTGCACTCTGAAATAAATGATTATTGAGTCTTGCTTTACATTCATTGCGTTTATTTGCGTTCCTGTCTATAGTGTCCATCACTTCCATTCAGTGTTACACAGAAAAACAACAGCCAAAAGTTTGAGATCCAAGCACAGTTGTAACTGTTTGCTCCCCATTCCCAAAACCTGAGATCCTCTTCTTCTTCTTTTTTAACGGTGGTTGGCATCCAGCTTAATGGTGCATTACCGCCACCTTCTCTTCTCTTCTGTGGATCAGTCAGTAGGTTTGCTATATAATCTACATTTTCCATAGATTAAAAGAGAGAGAGAGAAAAAAAACAAAAAAAAAACACCATCATATCCTATAATAAAGCCCAGTATCCCTTAAAAAACCCAACAATACTCTCACCTGT
>CM022472.1:16104272-16184256 GCA_011952105.1 Coreoperca whiteheadi
TCACTTTTTTAGCACCTACTTTTGCACAGTTACTTAGCAAATATTATTTTAATCATTCCTACAAAGTTTAGGCTTATTCCTAGATGATTCTAATGTGTTTTCACTATAAATTATGTGGGGTTTTTTAGGCAGAGGTAGAAATTTCAATTTTCTACTGCTTTCCAGATGCATATTATCTGACAGAGTATAGATACCTGAATCCCTACACTTCTAATCTCACAGGTCTTAGCTTTCTTTTGAGACCAAGTTTATGCATATAGCCTTTGTGGTTGTTAAGATATACTCAATCTATTTTGGCATGTAATTTTGGAAAAATAGTTTGAAAAATGGGCTTAGGGATGATCAGGTTTTAAAGTTAGATTTTACAGCAGATCTGTTAGGACAAAGAAATATTGCACATTAAAAATAAAAAACCCAACTTTCAACATTGTAGTAACTAAGTCCTATACTTTAGCCGTTACTGGCCGCTAACGGGGCTGCATAGTTCAGACGTGTACTCAGAAAAAAATGGCTATTGATTCTTTACCTACTTTACATCAAATGCGTTTTAGTTTATTTTATGTCCATAGTGTCCGTCACTTCCATTCATTTTTACACAAAAAAAATAACCCCAACAGCCAAAACTTTGAGTTCCAAGCACATAGACTCAAAGCCCATTGATCCGAGCACAGTCAAAAACCATGTGCTTCCCTCCCATCCCTTCCTTTAATAACTTGTGGCCTCAGCCTCCACCATACACCCCCTAGTGTTTGGAGGAACAGTACACCCAAACAAAAATCCAATATATGGCTCCTACACACCAGCCCCTAATTGCTTCTGGCAGAAGACAACAATATTTAAAAGAAGCCATAAAAAATGCTAAACAAAAAACCCCAAATATGTAAACATTCTTAAACACATATTAATAACTCATGTCATGTTTCTTATTGCATAATCTATTGTCAACACATTCAACTAACATAAATCCTTAATCTGTAGCGTCCCATAAAAATAAAAAAGACAAATTTTAGTGACAGGTCTTTCGATTATATTGGTCTTTGTTTGAAGACAAACGGATCTTTCCTGTCAGGACTGTGCACTTGAGATCCTTCCAAACCCTATGGGCACCTGTTGACCTTGAAATCTGCCACTTTTTCAAGCTCTTATACGAGGAATCTGAATACCTTTAAGATAAGGCCATTTAGCCAGCTCCTCATCACTGATTATGTTGTTTGTGGATATAGGCATCTCCTTCTGGGTGAACACATCAGGAAGGTCATAGAAGTGCTTGCCAGAAAATTCTAAAATGTCCAGGGCATTAATAATGCAGCTTGGTACTGCCTTATTAGGACCCATGGTGCATGGATGAATTTTAGTTCTTCGTCCCTCAGTGTTGTCCATCAGCTTTTCAGAACAGAACAGCATACGTCTCAATCACCTTATTTCCCTTGGAGCACTTCACATGTACAGGCAAGATGGGAAGAATGCCGTTGCTGTTGCCAGCCACTGTAAGACCACAAGTTGAGGCAGGTGTGCAACTCTCACATCTTTTCTTTGGAAGTTCAGTATATCCATGGGTAACCCTTTCCTTTTTTACAATAAGCAAAATGCTGGGATGAGTTTGGTTGCATTTTTTGCAAGTAATGGGCCTGTCGCAATTCTTGCTTAAGTGCCCTGTGCAGAAGCAACGGAAACAAAGACCTTTCTCCTTTAGAAAGTTACATTTTTCCCTGTATCGTTTTCTTCCCACTTGTTCCAAAACATGACCATGTGCACAATATAGACTGGTTACCTTTGTACAGGAGATAACTTCATTCTGAAACTTGCTTTAAATTCATCAGCAAGACACAGGACTTGCAAAACTGTTTATTTTGAACTGTGATTTTACTTGAGACTTGGTTTTCCTCCTTACCAAGCAGAGTGTCCTGTATGTCACCAAAAAGACTGGATGTGAAACAAATCTGACCTGTTTCTCAATAAACTTGACCATGTCAGTGAAACAAGCTCTTTAATTGTCTCCGTCCAGAATTTCACAAGCTTTTACTCTCCATTTTTTTAATGGAGTTTATATGGAAGTTTCTGTATCACAGTTTTCATATTGGCATGTTTAGCTCTTCCAAGTATTGTAATTCCTCCATAACTTTGGAACATTCGTGTAGGTAAAATGCACATGCTTGGAATCCTTTAATGTCCTCAGACTTGACACTTGGCCATCCAATGATCTTTTCCATGTATGCTGCTGTTAACTTTAATCTGTTCCCAAAATGCTCTTTGCGCAGATGCTTGGTGACCGTGTAAACCTCTCTCTGGAGCCATGTGAAGCCAGTTGCGCACAAGATCCCTTGGCTGTTCCCTGGTAAACTGCTCAAGAAAATACAAAACAGTCCCCTGTACTGTTCGTTTTTGCTTTCACACAATGTTCAAATGCCTTTATAAATGGTTTGAACTACAGAGGATCTCCGTCAAAAAACAGAATTTCCCTGCAAGGTAGAAACTGGGAGGTTTCATTTGAACAAGGAGTGATGTTATCTCATTCTACCATTGCAGCAAACTATAGAGATCTCCTGATGTTTGATTATTGCCTTGAGAAGGGAGAGAGGTTTGAATGACCTTTGGCTTTGTTTGCCGCTCCAAAGGATCCAAAGTTGACTCACGTACTGTTTGCAAATCTTGTTGTTGCTTACCACTGTGAACTGCATCTTACAACTGCTTTTTTCACCCATGACCAATGAGTATTGCTTTGCCTAAATGAGGAGACTTCTGCTGCTGTGAGGACTGCTCATATTGGGGCACATATTTTTTTGCCATGTGCTTTGAGAGATGTAGGCTTGTCTTGAAGTTTGGCCTCTTTCCTGAAATATGATTCCATTCCATCAGATTGTCCATCTTAAAAAAACACTGCAAAGGCCTGGAGTACTGCTAGCCTAGCAGTATAGGCTGCTATTTCAGTGTCCAGCTCCAGCTGCTCCTTTATCCTCAACAATCCCCCAAAGCATGGGTCTCCTTTGCAGCCCTGCGCGCCATGAGTGCGGCCGTGCCCGCCTCTGCTTTTATGTGTGCAGATGAAGTAGAAGATTTACTGCTTTTGTGACTTGACCGTTTTACTGGAAGTGTTTGACACAACATTTGAAATGATGTCATGAGGTTCAACACCAACCTCTTTATAATTGTCACCATCATTTACATAGTTTATTTTAGCTTGGACAATTTTCTTTTTGCCTCTCTTTCCTTTTAAAGATTTTCTCAATATTTTCCATCAATGCTTTGGGTGTTAATTTAACAGAGCCAGTACAGCTCTCTCCCAAGCAGTTCAGTCTCATTCAGTGGCAGTGTATAATCATTTAGTGAGATGCTTCCTCTTCCATATTTATTGTCAGCCAGGGCTTATTTAAGTCCGCGCAACTTTAATTTACATCGGCAAAACAATAACGTCTTAACGCGCACAGTTTGGTTAAGAAGACAGTTGCGACCAATGGATTGGATTTGGCTTCTTATCAATGTGTGCACACAATTTTACAATGGCCATTGTGTCAGCGCTGTAGGACTCACTCACCCCAAATGTTGGCCGGTTTAGGTGGTCTGATGTCCCCCTCTCTGAGTCCTGCTGTCTGTAACACTCTGGTGCAGCTCTAGGTGAGGTGAGGAGATGATACAATCAGATGTATTCACCGTAATGTAGCATTTGTCAACAACGAGCACAGCTGATTCCCACTGAATCAGTACGTCGTATCCCGATGATCCAAAACTAAGCAGTTTTTGACTCAAATGTAGCGACTAAATCCTATACTTTTGCTGTATCATTCATACTTAGTATTGTTTTTAAAGTGAGTTTCTGCATCCCTAGTTCCTTTAGTCTATTATCCATTATGACTCTCTCCCTCTGATATTTCCTACAATGTAGAATTACATGTTCCACCGATTCCTCTTCCTGACACTCCTCACACACACCCGTCTGATGTTTCCCCACCATTTTTAATGTTTTATTAAGAGCACAGTGTTCCAATTTTTTCCCATATTATAAATTTTGCTTCCGCTTTACTGATTCTTAGAAATTTGAATTTGAATGTTCCTGCTCTCTCTATTTCTTTCCCATACATCCTTATTTTCAATCTTTCATCTGTTCTTTTATTAGTAAAGAAAACACTTTGGTTTTTTTTCCACTGAGAATCTACTTCCCCATTCTTTCCCCCACTCCACCACTTTATCTACAGCTCCTTGCACATTTCCAACTACATAATCCATATTTGTCACCCTTTTCCACAGAGCCCCATCATCTGTAAAAAGTGACCTACCTATATCAGCTAGAATCTTTAAAAATATATCATTAATCATTATTATGAATAGTAGTGGGCTTACTACACTACCTTGAGGTGTACCATTCTCTACAGTATACTGATTTGACAATTCGGATCCTATTCTTACTTGGATATTCCTTTCACACAAAAAATCTTTTATCCAATTAAAAACTCTTCCTCCAATCCCCAACTTGTGTAACTTAATTAGAAGTCCTTCCTTCCACATCATATTGTAAGCTTTTTCTATATCCCAAAATACTGCCTCTTTATTTTCCTGGGCTTTCCTTATTTCATGCTCTAGTCTAACAACTGCATACATGGTACTCCTACCTTTCCTAAACCCACTCTGATAGTTTGCTTTCTTTCCCTTCTTCTCAAGCTCATACGATAACCTTTCTGTTATCATTCTTTCCATTATTTTGCAAAAATTAGAAGTTAATGCTATTGGTCTATAGATGATGGGTTTTGATGTATCCTTGCCAGGTTTCTTTATCGGAATTACTACTGCTTCTTTCCATGTTTTTGGCAATCCTCCCTCTTCCCAGACTCTATTATACAGGTGCAACAATTTCAAAAGCGCACTGTCTCCTACATTTTTTAACATCACATAGCATACCTTATCTTTACCCGGTGATGACGATCTTGACATTTTTATTGCTCTATTCATTTCTTCCATTGTAAATGGTTCATATATTATACTATCTACTTCCTCCTTCCTTTCTAATATTCCTGGATACTGACCTATTTTCCCCTCTCTTCTCTTTTCTTCGTCTGATAGGTTTTCTGAACTATGTATCTTTGCAAAAGCTTTGACCATGCTCTCTGCTTTTTCCCTATTTGACACTGCTCGACCTTCCTCTGTAACTATAACCGGGTATTCCCATTCTCTTCTATCTCCTCCCATCCTCTTTATCATTCCCCATACTTCGCCCACTGGAGTTGTTCTACCTATCCCATCACAAAAAGTCCTCCAGCAACCCCTTTTAGCCTGTCATATTGTTCTTCTCACTTTAGCCTGTGCCTTCTTGTACTGGATTAAAACTTGCATATTATGGGTTCTTTTGACTAATCTGAATGCTTTATTCCTATCCCTTACTGCCTGCTGACACTCCTCTGTCCACCATGGTACCAATTTCCTCTTTTTCCTATTTTCATTTTTTGGAATAGAACTCGCTGCTGCTTTTATAATTACTGATATAAACTGATTATTCAATTCTTCAACATCTTCAGATACCTCCATCCTCATTATCGCCTCCTGATTCAATATCTGGAACTTGTCCCAATCTGCCTTCTCAAAAATCCATTTTGGACTGCCATCTTCTGGACTTTTTCCCCCTCGTTCTCCAATTGAACAGACAAGTGGGTAGTGATCACTACCTATTGTATGACATGTCCAAACCTCCCAGATACTAAAAGCAGCTAGTGAGTTAGATACTAAGGTAAGCTCTATTGCTAATTCTATTGCAAGTTTCTTGAATACAGATTATGTCTGGCTTCACTGCCAGTGTTTTAATTAAGTGTTTGAATTCCTGACCAATTAGCCAGTAAACTCCTAGCATTCCATTGTAGGAGGATTACCATAATTAAGATTAACCAATCCATGGTACATCCTGACTTGACTGAATGGCAAGGTTCTCCCTCACCTCTTCCCACGTCAGTCCTATTAATCCAAGGTGATTCACCGCTACTTTGACTACTAGCTGAATTTTATAATTTTTAGATTTAACATCTGTAGTACTATTAATAACACCTGCAATGAATGTAACCAGGTTTCTTTTATCCATGTACACCCAGTCATTTGATCTTTTTTCCTGCTCTTGGTTTCTGATTTACCTTGATTGATATGTTTCAATCTCCCTACTTCCCCCTCATTCTCTTCATCCCTCTCATCATTACAATCCACATCTGCCCAACTAGCATTACCTACCTCTGATCCATACACAGAACATTCATGCTCAACCGCCACAAAATATATTTCCACCTCGATTTGTTTTTTCCGTCAACTTCCGACCGCTGTTCTTCCGATCTCAGCCTGCTGATGGTATCAATTCAAACCTCTCAAGGTGACGTGTCAATTCTTTATATATCTCAGTGGAAGATCGAATATAGGACTAATGTTACGAATGCTCCCAACACCTGAGATTTCTGGCATGAACTCAAATAACCTCTGGCCAGCCTCGGCTTCCATCATACACTCCCTAGTGTTTGGAAGAACAGTACACCCAAACAACAATCCCTATGGCTCCTAAAAACATGTTGAACTTGTGACAGAAAAAAACTTTGACTGAAGGAAATAAAGGAAGGGGAAAAAAATAATATCTTCATACCAGGAAGCAACTCCGTATAACCAACCTTACTTTATATACAAATAGTCATTCACTGCTTCACACAGTAACATACATACATACATACATACATACATACATACATACATACATACATACAGACATTCAGACACTCAGCTTAGATCAGGCCAGAAAGGTCCAGGCAGTCCTGAATGATAACAGCTGACTGGAGTACCTTCACATTTGTCTGCACATTTACATTGGCTTCACATTATGTAGAAATGCTGCTGTCAGTTTTAACCACGTAAGCAAATGACTCCCACCAGTGGCTATGGCAGAAGTGCTCAAGCTTGCACACACACAGATACATTAAAGTACTGTAAAGCATTTTTGTCAGCCAGTCACAACTCATTGTTGTCAGTCTGAGACTTTTTGTGAGACAGGCAGATTTCAGAGTCTCCTGCAGCAGAAGTTGGTTCAGGGGAAGGTGTGAAATGTCATTTTCTAGTCCATTAGAAAATAAAAATGCTAACATACAGATACTCAAACCTCTACTCACACCTACAGGCACTTTTGTGCCCATATCCTCCAATCCAGTTGAATTGTTTATCTTCGAACTTTGCAAAAAATTAAGGAACTCTCGAAGGAAAACCACATGAGCACAGGGAGAACATACAAACTCACAATATTAAGTGTCAGGACAAACCCGGCACCCTTCTATTAGTGAACTAATGGTGCCAACCCCTGAGCAGACCTCAACCAAACTTCTTCTTTCTTTTCCTTTCGGCTGCTCCCTTTCAGGGGTCGCCACAGCGAATCATGTGCCTCCATCTAACCCTGTCCTCTGCATCCTCTTCACTCACACCAATTAACTTCATGTCCTCTCTCACTACATCCATAAATCTCCTCTTTGGTCTTCCTCTAGACCTCCTGCCTGGCAGCTCCAACCTCAGCATCCTTCTACCAATATATTCACAGTCTCTCCTCTGAACATGTCCAAACCACCTCAATCTGGCCTCTCTGGCTTTATCTCCGAAACATCTAACATGAGCTGTCCCTCTGATGTACTCGTTCCTGATCCTGTCCGTCCTCGTCACTCCCAAAGAGAACCTCAACATCTTAAGCTCTGCCACCTCCAGCGCTGCCTCTTGTCTTTTCTTCAGTGCCACTGTCTCTAAGCTGTACAACATCGCTGGTCTCACCACCGTCTTGAACACCTTTCCTTTCATTCTTGCTGATATTCTTTTATCACACAACACACCTGACACTTTTCTCCACCCGTTCCAACCTGCTTGCACTCGCCTCTTCACCTCTTTTCCACAGTCTCCGTTGCTCTGAACCGTTGACCCTAAGTACTTAAAGTCCTGCACCTTCTTCACCTCTGCTCCCTGTAACCTCACCGTTCCACCTGGGTCCCTCTCATTGACACACATGTATTCTGTCTTACTGCGGCTCAGCTTCATTCCTCTGTTTTCCAGAGCAGACCTCCATCTCTCTAGATTCTCCTCCACCTGCTCCCTGCTCTCACTACAAATCACAATGTCATCCGCAAACATCATAGTCCATGGAGATTCCTGTCTAAGCTCATCTGTCAGCCTGTCCATCACCAGAGCAAACAAGAAGGGGCTCAGAGCCGATCCTTGATGCAGACCCACCTCCACCTTGAACTCCTCTGTCTCACCTACAGCACACCTCACCACGGTCTTACAGCTCTCATACATGTCCTGCACCACTCTAACATACTTCTCTGCCACTCCAGACTTCCTCATGCAATACCACAGCTCCTCTCTCGGCACCCTGTCGTACGCTTTCTCTAAATCTACAAAGACACAATGCAACTCCCTGTGACCTTCTCTGTACTTCTCCATCAGCATCCTCAAAGCAAACACTGCATCTGTTGTGCTCTTTCTAGGCATGAAACCATATTGCTGCTCACAAATGCTCACCTCTGCCCTTAGCCTAGCTTCCACTACTCTTTCCCACAACTTCATTGTATGACTCATCAGCTTTATTCCTCTGTAGTTGCCACAGCTCTGCACATCTCCCTTGTTCTTGAAAATTGGCACCAGTACACTTCTCCTCCATTCCTCGGGCATCCTCTCACTCTCCAAGATCTTGTTAAACAAACTAGTCAGAAACTCAACTGCCACCTCTCCTAGACACTTCCATACCTCCACAGGTATGTCATCAGGACCAACTGCCTTTCCACTCTTCATCCTCTTCAACGTCCTCCTCACTTCACTCTTGCTAATCTTTGCCACTTCCTGCTCCACACCAGTCACCTCTTCTACTCTTCGTTCCCTTTCATTTTCCTCATTCATCAACTCTTCAAAGTACTCCTTCCATCTTCCCATCACACTCCTGGCACCTGTCAATACATTTCCATCCTTATCTTTAATCACCCTAACCTGCTGCGCATCCTTCCCATCTCTATCTCTTTGTCTGGCCAACCTGTACAAATCCACCTCTCCCTCTTTAGTGTCCAACCTAGCATACAAATCCTCATTTGCTCTTTGTTTGGCCTTTGCCACCTCTACCTTCACCTTACGGTGCATCTCCCTGTACTCCTGTCTACTCTCTTCAGTCCTCTCAGTGTCCCACTTCTTCTTTGCTAACCTCTTTCTCTGTATACACTCCTGAACTTCCTGGTTCCACCACCAAGTCTCCTTGTCCACTTTCCTCTTTCCAGATGACACACCGAGTACCCTCCTACCTGTCTCCCTGATCACATTAGCTGTAGTGGTCCAGTCATCTGGGAGCACTTCCTGACCACCCAGAGTCTGTCTCAGCTCCTCCCTGAAAACTAAACAACATTCTTCCTTTTTCAACTTCCACCACTTCGTCCTCTGCTCTGCCTTTGTCCTCTTCATCTTCCTCACCACCAGAGTCATTTTACACACTAGCATCCTGTGTTGTCTGGCTACACTCTCCCCTACCACTACTTTACAGTCACTGGTCTCTTTTAGATTACAACGTCTACACAAGATGTAGTCCACCTGAGTGCTTCTCCCTCCGCTCTTATATGTCACCCTATGTTCCTGCCTCTTCTGGAAGAAAGTGTTCACTACAGCCATTTCCATCCTCTTTGCAAAGTCTACCACCATCTGTCCTTCTGCGTTCCTGTCCTGAAGACCAAACCTGCCCATCACATTCTCATCACCTCTGTTCCCTTCACCTACATGCCCGTTGAAATCTGCACCAATCACCACTCTCTCACCTCTGGGGATGCTCTGCATCACTTCATCTAACTCACTCCAGAATTTCTCCTTCTCTTCTAACTCACATCCTACCTGTGGGGCATAACCACTCACAACATTGAACATCACCCCTTCAATTTCCAGCTTCAGGCTCATCAGCCTGTCTGACACTCTTTTCACCTCTAGAACATTCCTCACAAACTCCTCTTTCAGGATAACCCCTACTCCGTTTCTCTTCCTATCCGACCCATGGTAGAACAACTTGAACCCGGCTCCTAAGCTTCTAGCCTTGCTACCTTTCCACCTGGTCTCCTGGACACACAGTATGTCCACCTTCCTTCTCTGCATCATGTCAATCAACTCTCTAGCCTTCCCTGTCATAGTCCCAACGTTCAAAGTCCCTACTGTCAGTCCTACATTCTTAGCTTTCCTCTTCTCTCTCTGCCTACGAACACACCTTCCTCCTCTCCTTCTTCGTCTTCGACCAACAGTAGTCCAATTTCCACCGGTACCCTGTAGGTCAACAGCACCGGTGGCGGTCGTTGTTAACCCGGGCCCCGACCGATCCGGTATGGAAGTCATTGTCATGATTCGCATTTTTAGTTTGGCATGTGTTTTACGTCGGATGCCCTTCCTGACACAACCCTCTGCATTTATCCAGACTTGGGACTGGCACATGAAGACACTGGCTTGTGCCCCCCTGCGGTTGCATTACCTCAACCAAACTGCATTAAAATATTCACAAATTTACTGACATTCTGTCAACTATGCCAGTTTCTTTATATCAAAGCAATTGATTTATTGTAATACAGCACAGTTGTATTTTTTACTCATTAAAATTAACAGCATAAACCCTGTAGTATCAAATTTCCACATTTTCCAGGTTTTCTAGAGCTTTCAGCAGCCTCCTGTTTTCCACAACTGTATCTTCTTACTCCATATGTTGGATTCAGCAGCTAGACAAGTTTCATCTCAACTGCAGAGGGCTACAATGAAAAGTTACTATTTTAATATCATACATAAGCAACTGTCTAAACAAAAGCATCTAATACAGACAAACAGTAAGTATGGGTTGTGGTATTCATTGTAGTGCACTGCATGTTATTTTTTTGATGATTCTACTAAACATAAGTATCTTGGCACTCGAGTTTTGCAATACAGGATTTGTGAAGTTCCCTTTTCTGTTTTCTATCCTAATGCTTGTCCGCAGTGTGTGCTCCCTCTATGGGTTAAATGGTTTGATGTTCCAGAGGAGATGTGTTCAAATTACATGTCCTTTTATAAAGTGTGTATGCTCCTACAGAATTAGTTACTTGTGCTTTCCTGACTGTAGTTCTGTAGAGTTTGATAGTTGTGTGTGAACTCTCGATGTCGGCCATTTGCATGCAAGGCTGGTTCCACTGCAGAGGAGAGGAGAGGCCTGACGCTCGGATTGGTGCAGGAGTTGCTAGACAACAGATGTCCAGCCGGCTGGGAGATGGACTACCTGTGGAGGAGGGAGAAAGTAGAGAGAGAGAGAGAGAGAGAGAGAGAGAGAGAGAGCGAGAGAGAGAGAGAGAGAGAAAGAAAAGTGGAGTTGGAAAATGATGGTGAGGGGGAGTGAGGCTGTCATATAACAGACGTTTACAGTGTACAGAGAGATACAGTACAGCGAAAAATACAACCAACCTAACATGACCACCTTTCTATGTATCGTTAAAGCAGTGTTTGACATGGTGTTTTAAAGAGAAACAATTTTCTAGGCCTGAAACATCAAAAATGGTTACCTATCAGTATACAAAGTTTTAATTAAACAAATATTCTGCTAAAGATAAAAGCAACATCAAAGCAGCAAGATATTTGAACAAGACCATATAAGCTCCACTACAACTAGTATGCAATCAAGACTCAAACAATTGAAGACTCAGTGTTTCCCACTGGTTTAGATTTTTTTTATGGTGTTGTCGACTTCTGTGTCGAAAGTTTGGAAGCTCCGACATCTGAATAGGAAAGTACATTTTCCTGCTGTATATGAATGCGCATGAATGCTCCATTCTGGAAGACTTAAATCTTTTACACAACACTGCTCCAAAATTAAGATATAAAAAATTTATTTGTGTTGGCTGCCAGATATATTTTACAGTGTGTAGGAGAAGGCCTCAGGGCTAAAGATGTGCACCAGTCTGAACTTCCAACAGTGTTCTGTATGCTTTCTAGTAATTCGTCTGCTGTATGCTGTCATGAATTATGAAGTGGAGCTATTATAGAAGCCTGTGAGGAAGTTTTAAATGAACACAAGGTATCTGATTGTTTACATACAAAAACAAAATATTGTGAGTTATTACTGGTGTCCATAAAATGTATTCTGTATACTATTATTTTTACAACATTACATGTGAAATGTAAAAATAAGTAGTCTATTAAATTCCTCACCAACACATGCAGCACAACCACTGTAGCACCGTTGCAGCATGAAATTTGACGCTTTTAGACAAAAAAAGATGTATAACCAAAAACCAAAATCTTCCAATAACAAAAATAAAGTGCTAGATTAAGAAAACTGGAAGATGGGGTTAATTGAATTAATCTTATATCTTAGCAAAGGAAGACAGAGTTTGTTTGTTTGACTAAAAAGGGGCCAAAGAGATTATGTCAGTCAGTAACATGGTAGGACTGAGGCAGAGACGGAGAGATTACTGACCTTGCTCAGAGGGTCCTGCTAATCATGAAATAATGGCTGAGCTGCCCTTGTTTCTGGCTCTGCCTGTCAGACTCTCTGCTGTTTGTCTCTTAAACTGGCAGTATACTTCAAACTAAATCGAAATTGGCGTGTTCTCACAGGCAATATGGCGGACCACACAAAAGGGTTTGTGCTTTGGGGTCCGTTTGTTGCAGCGTGTGCAGGCCTCTTGTCAGAAGTTTTCACACGGTCAGTGAAAACCCCTGAAGTTGGTTTACACTGTCATGCAATTAATTGTTCCCTTGACTGGGGCAACTCCAGTATATGTGCTTGTTTGATTCATTACATGTCTAGTTCTGAATCACGGCTGCACCCAAATTGGCACAGAGTTAAAAAAACAAAACAAATTGTCATTTTATGTACAGATGCCAAAAAGTGTATGTAGAAAACCAAAATGGAGTGATTTACTTACAATTACGTTTAATAAGTCAATCATTTTGTGGCAGTTTATTGCCTTAATAATTTGATGGATTGTGTTTTATACTTGGATGGAGGGACTAGAAAGACGTTTAATGAAAGGGTTCACATGTTTTGGAAGGTCATCAAACTGACTGCCACACATCTGCCTCTTCATCCATGGTGCTTGTAAATAACTGTACCAGAGCAGGTTTTAAATACATTTCTTCCTCCTGTATTTTTAGCTTCAACTGTAGTGCATCCACAGATCATCCTGTATTTGTTTTTCATTTCACTGTTGGGATTTCATTCTGGCTTTATCTCTTTCACTCCAACTGATAAACTCCACCCTCTGGTGTGAACAGTCTTTCAGTCACAGTGAACATACTGTACTGGCTTTGTTACAGAGCATTTGAGAGCACTCCAAGTTCCATTTTATTAAAGTATACTGCAGCCCTATACGTTTTTCTGTTTGTCTGCCTGCCACTTCCTATAGATGCACTGCACCGACACAAACAAAAAGATACCTGTACCTATAATGGGAACAAGGTGCCTGGTGTTCTTTATTGGTCTTGCCTCCGAGTCCACAGTTTCCATAGCATCAAGAAGAGCAGAGGAAGGAGACACAGATGAGAGTGAAAAATAGGCGTCCTATTTTATTTGGAAAAAAAAGTCGAACCCGCTGCTCTTCTTTCTCTCCCTCACTTTCTCTCTCTCCCTTGCGCTCTGTGTCTCGAGGCAAAGCTGAAATGGGTCGCCTCAACACCATACTGCATCACTCATTATAACGACTGCTGCTCTGTTTCAGTTGTTCTGAATCAGAGTCACTGGACTTTGGTTTCTACTGACAGGGAGATTTGAGAGTCACCTCACAAAGTCAGATAAAATCAGTCTGGTCTTATAGAGGGGAGATATGAGATGTGACCATCCTGTCTGTGGTCACATGGAGGGAGTACAATAACCCTAATACCTGTTGTCCTGTCTGCCTCTCCCTGAAGACAGTGCTGTGTTCAGCTCATGAAATTTGGTGGTTTTCCTGTTGCACAAACTTTTGCGATGTAGAGTAAAATAAGCAGAATATACAGTATATAAGTGAAATGTCCCACAATTCTCACTACCAATGGTGTGTGTTAAGGTTATAATAGACATATGGAACATTTAAGTGTATTTCATTGTTTCCTGGCCTGCCACTTTCCTGTATTGGTCATTTTGGCCTGCAGCAGGCAGCTGTTTTCAGTGTAAAAACTCTATAAACCCACTGTACTGCTCAGCACAGCAGACAAAAACAGTGAGCAACTAGCTGGTGAACATAGTGGAGCATTTAGCCGCTAAAGAGCCAGATATTTTCCCTCAGTAGTTGGTGGAGACCAAAACAGAGCTAAAAAGATTAGATTAAAAGTACTGGGACAACAAAATGTAACGTTAAGTGCAGAGTAATGTAGGCTACATACTGTAATCACTGTGGTACAGAGCATAAGGTGATATCTGAGGGAAAAGAGATGTTCCTGAGCCTGTTGGTCCTGGAATGGAGAGTGAATATTAGACTTATTCACCAGGTGGTCAGATACACAAGTCCAAACATGTTCGCCATATCAACTTTATCAAGTTTTGTGTTCATAGCTTGTTGCACACTGCCCCAAGTGGCCAGAAAATCAGTTTTTGTAAATTTTATGGTCTGTATTTGGCAAATGAACAATATATAAAAAAACATGTCTGTTGATTGCACATTTTCTATCATGTCCTGTAGGGCTTCGCAATAATTAATTTATATTTTATTGTATATTCATGTGTATTGATTCCAAGCAAAATGTTATTAAACACTAAGGTTTTTGTATTCTTGCAATTGTATTATGTCCTCAGGGCAGCAAAAAGAAACCTGCGAGCACATTGCAGGCGCGCATATCAAGCCCAACCCTGGAGGTCAATATGAATCCACTGTTGCCTGCCTGTTTATGGCACGTAACCAAGCACATATCAGGTCACATTATTTTTGTCAAGCATTTCAGTTCTGATAAGGAAAAGAGTGGGGGCTGACACAAAGCCAACACACACACACATACACACACACAGATGTGTGGATGTCAAGTACACAAACATACACTGACAACGATGTCCAAACACTGCGCTGTGTCCTCTACTAAGTCAAAACTAACTTGCAAACGTCATGTTAGATGATTCAGAAAGCCAATCATGGCAGGGAATAATGAAGAGCATTAAAAAAAAAACTGTTTCTCTGTGTTTGTGTCTCCTCTGTTTTTCTTTTAGATCATCAGAAGCTGGAGAGAGAGGCGAGGATTTGTCGTTTACTGAAGCACCCCAACATCGGTGAGCTGCGAGTCCTCGATCTTAAAATGCGCAAACACAAGAACACACGCTGATACAAACAAAAACACACATTTTCTTCAGATCTCTAGTGAATCCTGCTATGGCTATTCATCTTCTAGACACATTTATGAGGGAGAGAGAGAAACCAAGTATGTATATACAGGTATCTAATGATGATGTATCTGTGTGCTCTCCCAGCCGAGTCATCAAAAAGACACAGGAGCCCTGCACCCTCTCTCTTAACCACTGACCCTTTACACCTCATTATCTCTCTGATAGAACCTGTCTCTCCTCTTGTTCTTTTCACACTCAGCCGCTCTTATCTTTTAACTCTGCTCTTATAACTTTTCAGAACAACTATGATTGAACATTTTGACTCCCAGGCTTTGAAATCTTAAGAAAATGTTAAATTGAAAAAAGTCACTATGAGATATATTGGAGGTACTACAAAAGTTATATCAGGAAACTTCTTTAGTATCAGAAGCCAAATGCTCAGTGGGCTTTGAGGGCTTTCCAATGTCAATAGAAAGTCCTGTGTATGTTGATACATAAAACAAGCAATTTCAGCACACCAGCAAGTCAGAAAGTTGGAAAAAGATAATGCACTGTTTATGGACACCTCACCTTTTATGATGTCCATTGCAAAGAGGTATTAGATGGAGGATTATTAAACTTCTGGGTTGGAGCTGTATGTATAAGGATCATCAATTATTGCTCCACACCTACAGCACCTACACCTTCTACCAAAACTTGTTTCAGCATGAAAGGTTACTTTGTTTTGTGCAAAGAACAGAGGACCCTGTGCAAATGCACAAAGCTTGCCAACTTACGTTGGTCTGGATTCCTGATGTATCTCTGCCAGTGGATCAATGCAGTCTGCGCTTTATGTGACAGAACCACAGACTGTCAGACAGGTACTAGCAGAGTAGCTGGAACACACAAGGGATTGGACCCAAGTTGCAGAAACCAAAGGCAGAGCTGGTGCAGTTTAAATGATTTATTGAAACAGAACAACAGGCTAACTGAGTAGTCAGGCAGGCAGAGGTCGCAACCAGGAAATCAGTCCAATCACAGGCAAACAAATCCAATCAGTGAGCAGGCAGAAATCCAAAGTCCAGATAACATGCAGATCAGCAAAAAAACCAAGGAAAGAAGTCCACAATGACCAACACTGGGGGGAAACCCACTGGAAACAAGAGCTGGTACACAAGGCACAGAAACCAAGACGAACTAACATAGAACAAAGGAACCAAATAGACTATATACACACACACAGGGCAGGATAATTAGACACAGGTGAAAGTGATAACCACAGGTCTGAAAAATCAAAACAATCTCAGACAGGAAGAAAGACCACATAAGACACAAGAAGCAGAACATTTACCAAAATAAAACAGGAAATAATAGAACACAAGTCACAGAATATTTACAGCATTTCAGTCACCTTCTTGTTTGTTGCTTTTTTGACTCATACAAATACAGCACATTAGCTTTATGAGGCAAATTCAACTGCACATCTATAATTCCGCCTCTGGAGATTTCTCCTTTTCCTCAGTGAAACCCCTCTTGGGTAAAGTACAGTACAGAGTACATTAACTGTTCATGAATTAAACCGACATCATCCTGCAGATTACTGTACTGCTTTCTTCTGGAGAGACCACTTTATTTAAGAATTCGTTTAAGTTTACTTTCACTAATTATAACCATGCATGCCTGTTGAGCAGTAGTATTTATCAGCATACGTAATGCCCATTTCAAATAATGAATATTGACAGTGTTCATATTGCGGTATTGACTGCTTCCTGTTTCATTTTGTTTTTTCTTCTGTCTCTTTCCCTTTTCTGTCCTCTTTGTTTTCGCTGTTTTTGTTAAATTTCCTTTACAGTACGACTCCATGACAGCATATCAGAAGAAGGTTTCCACTATCTGGTGTTTGATCTGTGAGTAATAGACTCTTACACACATTCTCTAGTGTCCATTGTATCCACCCTACCAATTTCACATGTTTTGTTTTGTTGCTTCCTTTCTAACTTGAATATTTGCATAAGGTCAACACAGTGTGGAGAAATATCCTTAGTTCTTCTGAAGCTGGATTAGGTTGCACCGGCGTTACGTACATCCATTACTGTTTGTGTGTAAAGTCCTTCCTACTAGCTACTTCAAACAAGTGATTTTCTAAACCAGGCTGCACCATAAGATTTAAGGAACGTCTTAGCTAGTAAAGACTTAAGTGATGTGTAAAGCGGTTGGTAGGAAACATCTGTAGCCCTGTGAAATCAAAAGCAACCAACTATGTAAACAGTACTTTACTGTAGCATCATATGCTTTAATATAACTACCAAAAATAACAGTTTTAAGGGGATAAGTGATACATTTTACTGACAGTCCTTTGTAAATGTAGGTATTATTTGTTTTGATTAAATGTATATACTGTACAGAGTTAACCTACAGTAAAGTATTTATAAAGTTTGGAGTCAGTGGGATGTACTGTATCCTATTAAGCTAACTTAACCAATGCTATTTAGCTTAGTTAGCATTAGTCATTTAGTCTGACATTATTAGCATAACGTTTTGTAATTTAAGTTGTACCGTGTTATTTTTGTGAAATGTAATTTAAAATCTTCCAGGTTTATGTCATTATTAAAAGACGTTTTGAGTGTCTTGGGCCAACCATATTTCATATTAGCTACCTGTTTTATTCTTAAACAGGTTACCTTAGTTAGCTTCATACCAGTTACACCTGGAAGTCATTTAGGTGGAAATATAACAACTAATCTATCCACAAGAACTAGCTTGTGTGGTCCTAGCCATTTTAATTTAGTGATGCATAAATCTCCATTTAGCAAATTCTAACTAGGCTAAGTTTGAACTCATGAAGATCTGCTACAAATGGCTCCTGACCTATGCCCATACAAACCTTATTGGGATATGCACAGACATTCACACACACCCGCACGCACGCACGCACACACACATGCACACATGCACACACCCACACATATGCAAAGAAACATGCAACCATATTCACATCTTCTTGCACATTACCATGCAAGCTTACATTGCACACAACACAAGTTCATGGTTTTAGCTAATTGTTTATGGATGCAATAACTAAATGGTGTGTGTTAAGATATCTATAAATACATGGGGCATGAGGACAGTTAAAAAACAATGAATGATTGTGTTTCAGCCAATACAAAAACATGTGCACTATAATATTTTCTCTGTCTCTCCACAGGGTGACAGGTGGAGAGCTTTTCGAGGACATCGTAGCCAGGGAGTACTACAGTGAGGCTGACGCCAGGTAACACGCACACACACACACACACACACACACACACACATTCACACTCACTAAGCACAGCAGTCATTATGCATCTCTGTCTGTTACTGTGTGTATATTTCTGTTTCACATATGGTTGTCTCAGAGGTGTGATACAGCTGTCTTGTCTCTGAGGCTTCTCAAAGAGTTAAGGTGATCAACTGATCAACAACATATAGTATCATATATTAATCATACACAGCCTACCTTGCACTACCAGCTTTATGTTGAAACACTGCCTCTCCAGACAGAGAGACAGACAAAGGGGGAGAAGGTGTATGTGTTTTTTTGTCATAGACAGTACATTGCTTTGGTTTGTCTCTATGTGACATAATGTCATCCATCAAGAAAACAGAATCATACATAATAAATTTAATGAGAGCAACATATGATACGTTGTTATGGGATTGTTTCCTCTTCTCTTCCCATTAATTAATTACCATTTTCTTCACTTTGCTGCCTTTCGTCTTTTCCTTTTCTTCCTTGCTTTTCTGTCTCTTCTTCCATTTGTTCCCTCACAATCCTGCGCTTGTTCATTACTCTCCTGCCCTCAGCCACTGCATACAGCAGATCCTCGAGAGTGTCCATCACTGCCATGTTAATGGGATCGTCCACAGGGATCTGAAGGTTTGTATTACCGCAGCCACGGCTACAGCCATGTTCAGTCCTGACTCTGCACAATGGATGGCAACATTCAGAAAGAACCAGTGACACACAGTGACAAAAGCTTTGAGCAATAAATATAGGTGATTTGACCTTGACCTCAGCTTTAAAATTGGCTGCAATTCTTGTGTGAAGGAATAAGATTCAAACCTACCAAAATGCAGAGGCTTAAGGCCCGGCTCTACAATCTGCCTTCCTATATTGTTACATTAGAATCTTGTTGATATTCTGGGCTTAATACACGTCCTACCTATAAGGATCCTCCCCAAATACTACCCTTGATGTTGCAGAGAGCAGGCTAGCATATTTGTGTGTGTGTGTGTGTGTGTGTGGGGGGGGGGGGGTTGTAGTACTCTGAGTGTATCGCTATAGTGACAGGAATAGGAGCAATCACAAGCCTGAACCTCAGGAATGATCAGAATTTGCATAATTATGTAAAAAAATATGTTGAGATGTGAAAGATTTTCCAAGGTCATGAATATTCTAACGGTAGTCTGTATTCTCATAACCTCCCAGGAGTGTTTTTATTTGGAGGAAAAATATTTTGAATATGTTCAAATGGATTGTGGATATACTGTATAACTGTACCATGAGAAAAATTGAGGAGAAAAATCTGAATAACCATGATGATTTATGAGATTTGCAATCTGTTGACTTTATTAGGGGAGATGTCCTTTGCTGAAGTAATTTTAAGTTTTCAGATGCTTAATAATCAGGAGGATTTATTCATCGTTATGTAAATGATTATGTTGATGTGTCCAGTTGTCAGTTAGTGTCCTGTTGAGTCATATGTCTGCCATAAACTGACTGCTCACAGGCTGTCTGTGTTTAGAGTCTCTAAATGTTAGGAAATGTATTATTCAGAAGAGCACGCTTTGTAACTGGCCTTAGGTTAGCAAAGACCTTTCTGCACCTGTGTCCATGTGTGGTTGTGTGTGTGTGTGTGTGTGTGTACATGTGTTCTTGCATACATTTATGATTGTGCTAAACTGTGTTAGTGTGTTTGTCGTTACCCATATGTGGCTGAGTCACATGTTTTTACACCCACGTCTCCTGTTACGCCACACCTCCCTCCTGTATCCTTCTCCCTGCAGTGCACTTTGTTCCCACTCATGGATTTTAACAGTGGATTGGTGTTACTGCGGACGAGCACATCATGTCTGCTACCAATTCACTCTCTCAGAATCCATGAGGCTGAGGGAACAAGTCCACAGCTCCAGCGTGGAAAATGTCCGTTGTCACGTAGAGATTTGGTCCTGTGCACATTTATGTTTCTCTGTCATTTGTGTGGCAGAAAGGGAGTTGCCTCAGACACTGATTTAAGAGCAGTTTAGCATTGTAGACCCCTAATAGTTTGGATTAGGATTTGGTTTGGCTAATCTGATTTTAGATCTGTGTCTGTGGGCGGCTTGCTCCCAGAGCGTGTGACCTCTCACCTCTAACCTGTTTGACTCCGCCCCCCCCAGCCTGAGAACCTTCTATTGGCCAGTAAGCTGAAGGGGGCGGCGGTCAAGTTGGCTGACTTTGGGCTGGCTATCGAGGTGCAGGGGGACCAGCAGGCATGGTTTGGTGAGTATTCATCCATCCATTTTTCAACCTGAATCAGTTGGTCAATCAAGCAATCCGACCAATCAGTCAATCAATCAATCACTCATTTAGTTAGTTGAGAAACAGCCAAGTCACTGAATTGCCCACTCCTGCCTACCATTCCACATCTCCTCCCTCCTTCCATTTCACTCCTCCAGGTTTTGCTGGCACCCCGGGATACTTGTCTCCGGAAGTTCTGAGGAAAGACCCATATGGGAAACCAGTGGACATGTGGGCCTGTGGTAAATAATTCTCTCACTGCTACTGTTTGAATGAACTTGACGCTGCAGCTAAAGCCTCATTCTATGACTTTATCTGACCTGGTCAGGTGCATGAAGAAGAGTGTTCTGCACCAACACTGCACCTTCATGTTGTTTCAGGTGTTTTGTGCTGTGTTAAATGAGTGAATTTTATTTTGTTAGAGTTAGTATACAGTACTATAGTGTATTGGTATATTCCGTTTACATGCTTAACTTACCATGTCACTTCCTTCCAGGTGTGATTTTATACATCCTGCTGGTGGGCTACCCTCCCTTCTGGGATGAGGACCAGCACCGCCTTTACCAACAAATCAAGGCTGGGGCCTATGATGTAAGCATTCACACACATACAGTACAAACTAGGCCTGTTATAAAAAAAACAAGTTCGAACAAAATCTAACATGTCATTTGTTTGAATTAATTAAAATGCAACCCACATAACCCGATTCTAAAATACGTTGTAGAATTGACGTGGGTTATGTTCTTTCACGACAGACAATTTAAGATTTGTTGTCAAGGTAACGTTACCATAAGGCAGTGGCATTTTTAAAAGTCAGCCGACAGCCTTACATTTAATTCAATTCAATTTTATTTATATAGGGCCAATTCATAACAGAAGTTATCACATTGCACTTTTCATATAGAACAAGTCTAGACCAGTGGCAAGGAAAAACTTCTTTTAAGATGCAGAAACCTCGGGCAGAACCAGACTCAGGGTGGGCGGCCAGCCGCCGCAAACCAAAAATGCTTCAACACACTATTTCTCAGATGGACCATCGTTCAGCACGGCTTGCTTGTTTCCTCTACTGTGAATTTTGAATTTGGACGGATCATTACAGATCGAACATTAAATCTTTTCCCACTGATTTGAACTTGCTCTTCAGTGAAAATGTTAAAATAAAAAATGACAGCCCATATGCGTATATTTACTCTTACATTTATGCATTTATTTACTTTTTGATTTTTCTCTATTCCTCAGAGGATGGTTGTTTTACTAATTCTCTTTCCGTTCACTCCTTTGCCTTGCTATAAAAAGAATATCCAATGATGTCAAATTTTGTCTGCGTAATGAACGTTTGACACTCCTGTTTTTTGACAGTTCCCGTCCCCCGAGTGGGACACTGTAACTCCTGAGGCCAAAGATCTGATCAACAAGATGCTAACCATTAACCCCAGTAAACGCATCACTGCCGCAGAGGCCCTCAAGCATCCCTGGATCTGTGTATGTGGCAAACACACACAAACAGAGATGCAGAAACACACACATAAATAGATATACAGATGCAGACACGGAAATAAAGTACTACGCACTGATAATGAGAAACCATTATTGGTAACCGAATGCCTCAATAGCATCAGACATGCCATCAGATCCACCTTGCGCCGACACACATAACTGGCCACAGTCTCATTGCCCACACATGCACATCCATACATTCTCCCCATCTATTGTTTCCATTCTCACCTAATCCTCAAATCCTCTCATCTTCCTGCAGCAACGGTCCACTGTAGCTTCCATGATGCACAGGCAGGAGACTGTTGAGTGCCTGAAGAAATTCAACGCCAGGAGGAAACTCAAGGTGAGATGTCTGGCAATCCGTCATGTTTCTATTTATGTAGAACAATCCATCCAGCCATCTTTCTCCCCCCCTCTCTCTCTGTCTTCCTCGCTCAAGGCTTCTCAGGGTAACTTGGAAATTATGACTTCTTCTCTAAAACCTTCAAATTGCCCTTTTGCTGTGCTCCTCTTTCTTGCCATAACCTTATAATCAATCTTCCTATTTATGTCTCTTCCTGCCTTTCTTCCTTTTCTATCACTGCAGGGAGCCATATTGACCACTTTGCTGGTCACAAGAAACTTCTCAGGTACGTTTCTCTCAGCCTGGTTTCCAAGACCTGGTTTCCCAAACATATGATATAAACTAAAGAAATTCAAACAACAGGGGGCTGGAAATGCTTCTTAGCCTTTAATATTGGAGTTAGTTTGGCTAGGTGCTCTATGGAAAATGCATCTTAATCATGTGGAAAACAGATCAGAGGCACTACAAAGTAGGTAAAAATGTGCAGTCAATATTTAACTTTGAAAAAAAATTAATAGTGGCTTTTTAACCTATTTTTGAATGCCTTTGATCTGTTTCTCTATAGCACAATGATGATCTTGGCACAAAGGTGTCACTGGTAAACGGTCATGTCTCTTTGTCTCTTTAGCTGTTGCTCTTTCACTTTAGCTCTATTTTGCACTCTATCATTCCCTTTTGCATGCATTTCCTTTAAACTATCTCTATTTTCTCAGGCTCTTACCAGCCTTCTTTCTCTCTTCATTCTACAGTAAAATGCATTAGTGCATTTGTGTCTCTTTTTATTCATCATTCTCTTCCTTTTTCAATTTTCTTTCCTTCTTTTGTTTGGATTGTGGTTTCCATTTGAGGTAAGATTTTTGCAATGACAGGAAAATATGTGGGGTTGGGCCCAACTAAATAGTTGATTTTTGGGTATTTCTTACTCATCTAATAGCCAATCACATATGCATGAAAATGAGGTGTTTTGTATTCATTAGATATTGAACCTTACACTTGCTAAAGTGCCAATATGAGATCAGAATGAAAATTTAACAAGGATACAGCATGCATTTTAAAATGCTATCTAGTGTTTGGATTATTTTTATATCATGAGAAATAGAGTGGGAGTGGAAGAGTGATGTGATTGTATGTGTGGGTGCAAGTGGTTTTAAGTGCATGTGTATGTGGGCAAATGTCAATTTAAGAATGCTGTTTGAGTTTGCTGAAGATAGGTACATTATCCCTTTCATCACCTGCTGAATACACACCCAATCAACCCTTTACATGTGAATTAGTACGTAGTAGAACAACCTTGTATAAATGATGATGCCATTCTAAGCATCTGTTGTATTGCATTTTGGATCTTGCGGTTGGATTTTGCACCTGGAGTTTGAAGATAAGCACTGCTGACTGATATGCTTGCTGCATGTTAGTGAATTGCCGCAGGCTCAGGACTCTGTTTGTGAACTCTCATGCTGACGTGTTGTCTCCTTCTTTCCTTATACAGCAGCCAAGAGTTTGCTCAACAAGAAGCAAGACGGCGTTAAGGTGAGTTGCTTTGCACAGTGAAGAAAATGCATTGTTACTTGCATTAGTCTGTTGGAATGCTCAGTGTCTGAGGAGCCTTCTGGATAATTATTATGCATTGTGCACTTAACAATATCATCATTCAGGGACAGTCACTCCAAGCAGTGGCCAATGGTTGTTATTTTCTTAGCTTGATCTCACAGTTGTTCTTGTGACACTATGATTATATGTTATATTTATAGTTTTATCATCCTGCCTCTATTTCCTGAATAGACCATGTCTTATATTTTCCACAGTCACTTAATCTTTACTGTAAAGCCCCTGATGTGCTCTATCGTAGTTTCTGTGTGTGTCTGAAATGAACACTTGCAGTACATGTACACGTGTGTGCATATCTGCATGCACTCATACAATGTTGAGATGTTTGAGTGACAAATTCTGTGTGCCTTTTTTAAAAGGGAGTGTTGATTTGAGATTTGACCTCTGCATACATTGTTTGAATCAGTGTCACTGTGCTGTTTACACCTGGCATTAACATGCATCTTGGGTACAGATGTGAATGCACACGACACATAGAGATCCGATAGCTAAGACCAGATTCGGAGGTGGTCTGGGCCACATATAGCCACAATCGATGTGAATGTATCCTGGGCCACATTGAAGGTCCACCAACTCAACTCACGCCCTCTGCGTAAGCTGAAGTAAAGTGAGAAACAACAACATGCAAAGCCACAACAACAGGCAAAATGGATTCTTGAGGATGGAATAAACATGCTCCTATTGTTATTATAAGTGTCTTACAACATTATGAAAACCACCATACAGAGAAAGACCTTTTTGTTAAAGAGTAAGATCCTTTTTGTTTAACAAGAAACGCCTGTTATATCGGTCTCCTAAAAGCCACCAGACTCAATTGACAAATGCAATAATTTTGCCTCGCAGATTATTGTAAAACACAATTCAGTCAAAAGAAACAAAATAAAACTCACCAAAACCGTGGTGGTTTGTCTTTCCATTGTTCCAACAATCACCAACTCTGGTTTGGTCGCTATAAACCCCTAATTCACAAAGTTAAAGTTAGGTCAAATAACTGTATTTTTCAATGGAGTCTGGTGGCTTTGAGGAGAGCGATAAAACAGCTGTTTCTAGCACTGAGAACCTGGGGAGTGTTGCTGCTTACGCTGCTAGCATATAAACTTTGGACCACTAGGAGAAGGACGTTTACCTTAATGAAGCTAATAAAGCTTACAGCTACTGTTGGTAGCAGTTAGCGGTTACTTTAGCAACAAGTAAAGCTTTCTTTCTTGTGTCACTTGTGATCTGATCACCCAATGCCAGGTTTAAACAGCCTCTTTGGGTCTTACTCAGACCTACAATATGCCTATGTCAAGCTACGAGGTCCATTCCAGGGAGTTTTTCCCTCATCCATGTGACCCCATCCAATGAAAATGAAAACAAAAGTAGTACTCATATGACTCATGAGAGTTAAATATGAAGGGGCATTTCTGGAGAGAAAAGGGTTGCTTGCGTATATAGTATTTTTTGAATATGGAAAAACTAAATAAAAAAAAAACAGGGAACCCTTTCCTACTAAGTTGTTGAACCCAGATAAAACCCATTACCCTCTATATATTTCCTTTATTACAATTGTCACAACTGGTTACATACAATAAACTGTGTTAATTGTGTATTAATTCAGTGAAAATTGCAGTCCTGCCCACATGTTTGTATTTAGATTATTGAAGTTTTATTTTTGTCGCTTGATTGCACCAATACATCATTTCTACATTTCTAAAGTGCCTTTACAAACCAGAGTGATAAGGTGCTTCACAAAGTACAGGGATAGATGGGTTAAAAGTTGGAGGAGGGTCTGTTGGCATAGTTTCCTATTTTATTATTGTTTGAGTATTGAATAAATGTTTTCTTACCTGTCAAAAATAAATGTAAACTGCTATCTCCTGATCTCCTCCATGTTGTTAACAGCCTCTTTTGTATTCTCCCAAATCTAATTTATCTAGTTTTAATGTTTAGAATTAAATCCAAATTTGTTACCTATTATTATGTTTTTAGAAACACACAGTAAGCAGTTCCCCTCCAACTACGTTTGATATATTTTTCCTACCTTCGGCACAGCCCAGTTTAACTGACCTCTTTTACATCTGCTTCTGTCTAAAATGCATCTTACCTTCCTGCCTAAGTGTACTTTAAAAATATAAACAGATTTCATAAAGAGGTCTTGGTTGGAAACAATGTAACACTCAGTATCTTCAGATCTCTGGGACACATGAGTTGGGATGATGTCTTTGGAATGGAATGTAGCCTGTGTGTAGAGCGTGTGTGTGTACGTGTGTGTCTGAAAAGTGTGTACGTGTATCATGTCCCCTCTACACTGCCCTCTGCAGGTTAACAACAAAGCCAACACAGTGACCTGTCCTAAAGACACTGGCCCTGCTCCTGCACTGGTATACACAAACTTCACCTACACCTGCACCTTCATCCACAAAACCGGTACACCTCCCCACTTCAGGAGGTACAGGTTCACCCTTTCACACAGGGTCATATAATTTCCTATTTGATCTCAGTATTGTTTGATAAGATTTAAATTCCTAACCGGGTGTGTAAGAATGTAGAAAATAGAAACAGATGTCTAGCCCAACGTTGGGCTATCCCTGAATGAAATAATGTGTAAAAGCTTTTGTGGCTGCGCAGCATGTTCCAGCTCCAGCATACTTGATACAGCTAACCACGCCAGCTAAAAATTAAATTTTAAATGTGTCGTTAGGGGCAACCTTTACCCCCCCCCCCCCCCCCCCCTCCATCCCCTCTTCCTCTGTAAGGATCCCTCCTCTATCCTTTCTCTTTACACACCTATGCTATGCATGAGCTCCTCTCATGTCATAAAATGTACTTTAGTGCTATCAGTTTTGCATTTGATAGTAAAATTCTTCACAATTATGTGTTATTTAGGGTTTGCTGCTCGTATAGTTTGTGTGTGCATGACTGGAGTGTGAGAATGTTGGCTCCTTAGGCTCATTATGATGCTACATTCCCAAGTGATTTGGCTGTCACTCACTGGCTTGCGCATGGTGTCTGCTGACTGGCTTGTCTACGTCAGGCCACATGACTGCTGCTCAGCATGATGTCAAAGGCTTTCTGTCCCCCCATTTGCTGTCAAGAAGATTACGCATGAACACAGGCACATGGCATCTCTCTCTCTCTATCCTCCTTTCTCTTTCCATCATCATGCACACACAGTCACACACAAATATATACACATACAGACACACACAAATTCAGGCTGCTGATGTTATAATCTACTGTAATCGGGGTGAGTGATTAGAAGGACTGAGCTGGTCATCAGGATCGATTCCACAAAAGCCCAGACATCTGATTACCAAGGCACGACGCTGTTGAGGGCTGATGAGAGAAAAGAAGACGCAAAAAAGACATTGAGCGACAATGCGATGCAGCAAGGGAGATAAAAGCATGAAGAAAGAAAAACAAGTGGGCACAGGCAATTAAAGAAGGGTTTATTTTTTATATTATGTAAGATACACTGATAAGTAGATTTATGGATTAGTGTATGTATGCATGTTTTCGACAGACAGATAGATAGATAGATAGATCAAAATAAATGTAGACCACCTTCTCAACCTTCAGATTCTGAAAATACCCATCAAACACATTTCCCAGTTTCTGTGCCATAATTCATCTTCTAGCCGTCATTAGTTATTTCTTCACACACGTTTTCTGTCATTTGCTCTCTTTAGGAACCACAGACAACTGTGATCCACAACCCCGTGGATGGAAATAAGGTATTACAACAAAACCACCATTTTCATTGTTAGTTGCATTTATTAATATCCAAGCTGTTTGCTCCTGCACTTTAGGCCTTTTCCTTTTGCAGTTAAAATTAATAACAATAGTATCTCCCTCCACCAACTATAAAAAGCCCTTATCTTGTACTGTTATATAATCAACTGTAAATAAATAAATAAAGACCCTAACCATTTAATTGCAAAATCTCAGATTTAAGCCCAGCCTGGGACCTTGCATGTCATCACTCTCTCCCTCTTGTTTCTTGTCATCTATATTGCAACAAGGAAATAAAGGCAAAGTTTCCCCCAAAATACTTAGTATAACAAAAATCTGAGTTTGCAACAGCATTTAAAACTTTTTTTCAAACATAAATTGTACTATATCATTATAGACACATGTATTACATATACAAAATCTGTAGGTTGTCATTCTTTGTCAGGAGTCCATTGAGAGTGCCAACACCACTATAGAGGATGAGGATGTAAAAGGTAGGGAAACTTGTGTTTTTTTCTGGTTTACCTACTTACAGTTCTCACCTACACTGTGAGGTAACAAACGTCATCGTTTCCAATCAGACTGATCACTCCTTTGTATGTTATTTCCATTCTATTTCGCAACTACTGAAACCCTCCTTTTGGCTTTCAACTGGCTTTCAACTACTGCAAAATGCAGTCTGCCCTGTAAAATTTGTTAACACCGTTATGTTTTCAGTATTAGTAATTCCCCCACCGCCTTTCTTATGTTTTGATGAAAATATATTTTTTTCCCGCATAATTCCTATTCTGCCTTTGCCCATACATACTTACGCCTCAAACAACCCTCTCCTTTGTTACATCCCCCACCCAATACACACACGACACCCAATTACACACCCATCCATGCAACCTCTGACAGCCCTTCGTCTGGGCAGCTTAGTGAGTGGTATCTTGAGCTTTAAGAGCCATTCCTCACAGATGTCTGACTCAAGACAGACTCCCACCTCCTCAGTTCAGAGTAAGTCCCTCCATAGTGGGGGAGATGCCCTGTTTTGTTCCCCACCTGTTACCCAGTCATCACTGGAGGAAAGTGTGTGTAAAGTCTGTGTAAAGTGTCTCAAATCCTGTGTCCTGTCCTTATCGTTTATTTGGCTTATATAAGTAGTTGTTTGTTACAGTGTATGGTTTTAGATTATTGCTCCTTATACTGCACTGACTATCCCTTCTCCAGTAAAATATATCCTGCTTTTGGCCCCTAAATATCTGCTCCTTCCGTCCGATTTATTCTTCTTTAGTTTAATTGATGAAGATGCTCTCCTGCTGTATATTTGTTTCTTGTATATACAGATGCTGTTCTCACTCCTCTGTTTGCCTTTAGTTCTGATTTACCCAAACACTGACTTACAGTAAAAAGCTGAGAGAACACACTCATGTACAGAAGCTTATTGTAGCTTATGGCTGTGAAGGCAACGGAGCTAAAACACTGCTTTATATATTTCTTTACTATTTAACATGTCTTTTTCTTGCACAAATTAAGTACTTTTTTTAATACCCCCCAGCCTGCACCAATAACAATAAAGGTAACTGTCAACATTACTTAGTTAAAACTGCTTTTGTAGCAAATACTTGCATCTGAGCATCGGTTTGTCTTTGTTCATTTCGAGCTTTGTTGGGTGAAAGGAATCGTGTCATCCTGCATTTTCCTGCCTGATATCACTATTAGTCATGGGAGGCTTTGTTGTTGTTGTTGTTGATAAAAAACAAAAACAAAAATGTCATGAAATACTTTTTTTTTGAGTGCCTTCCATTTCTAATATCAATTAAATCCTGCTAACTGGTAGACTAGAACATTTGAAGCTGATTTGATGTCAGATTTCCTTTATCTGCACTCAGACCTACAATTTGCCTGAAATACAGTAACAATTAAGAATTTTTACATCAGTCTGTGTGACTGATGATGTTTTGCAATCTTGTGTTGTAGCCCGCAAACAGGAAATTATCAAAGTCACTGAGCAGCTGATTGAGTCTATCAACAATGGAGACTTTGAGGCCTATGCGTAAGTTTCTTTCTCTCTGCATTTGTTCAGTAACATCCAACTGACTATACTGATTTTCTTGCTTCTTTTGCTGATTCTGTATTCTTTTTTTGGTGAAACAGGAAGATTTGTGATCCTGGTCTAACTTCCTTTGAGCCTGAGGCCCTGGGCAACCTCGTGGAAGGGCATGACTTCCATCGCTTTTACTTTGAGAATGGTGAGTTCAAATACGTTAATCATGACTTTGGCAAAAAACTAATTTTAACAGCATTATCAGGGCAGTTGTATGTGGCCTGAAACTGTCAAATTTTACAAAATAGATCAATTATATAGCTAATTATACTAGAGTATCAACAGAATCATCCAGCTGAGAGGGAATTTGTCACATTATGAAATGCTTGCCACTCTTGTCCAGAGCAGTTGAAATGTGTTGTATCTGTGGGTCTGGGGTTGCTCAAAAAGCTGCAAATAACCAGCTGGCTCCACATCCAAACTAAAAGCTGAAAAAGAGAATTTCCTTGGAAGGGGTGTGTATTGTTCGTTCACATCAATTTACTTTTGTTTTTCTAGCCGCTCTGGAGATTAAACAGAAAGATTTATAAACATGCTTTTTTACATTGGCACTGTGTCCTAATGAATGGTTTGCCAGGACATTAAATTAAACAAAGAAGTTCTTCCAACTGGAGGTTTTCCCAATGGTGCTTCAGAGCAAACTGTTACATAGCTACTATGGAACCAAAATTACACACTATACATTAGTTCTAACATGTTCTGAGTATGAAAAAATGGACAAAAATGAAGTATACTTGCAGAAGCCAGGATGCATACTAAAATTACTCACTTTTTAAGTGAGGTTTTGTCCTACAATGTAACTTTTAGGCAGACCAGCAACAACATATGCCATAACAGACACCATAACTAAAATAGCTCACACACTACAGTAACTTCCCTCTAAATTGTTTGTTCTATAATAATATTTAGTCCTATCAGTTTACAGTTCATGTTAGCTACAAGGTCACGGCTGTGATTATAGTCTAACCGTCGAGTAATAAATCACTAATGAATAATGATTGCTCTAAATAGCAGAATGTCCTCAGACTGGGGAAAAGCAGATAAACCAGATACGTCCTAGAAACCTCTACTTGACAAACATGCTTGTCCACGATCCAACATCAACATATAGAGACTATTAGTTCCAATTATTTTCAGTTTGAATTCCAGTGTTTTGTTTTTGAACAGTCATGCAACCGTATTACATTTTCCCAAACCATCCTCACCCAGCACAGTGATACAACTATAAATTATAACTAAACACATATACATAACACTGATTATCCATTATATTCATTTAATATGTGATACTATGTGACATTTGCTCCCTGTAATCAGCCATTTTGTCTTCCTTCCAGCCCTGTCCAAAGGGAATAAGCCAGTACACACGATTCTCTTGAACCCACATGTGCACCTAATTGGGGAAAATGCAGCGTGTATTGCCTATATTCGCCTGACCCAGTACATGGATGGGAGTGGATTGCCCCGCACCATGCAGTCTGAGGAGACCCGTGTGTGGCACCGCCGCGACGGCAAGTGGCAGAACATCCACTTTCATCGCTCCGGCTCGCCCAGCATCCCTTCCCAGTAAGGGGCAGTAAGAAACACACATCAGACACCTTGATTAGAGAGAAATAAAGAAACTAAACAGGAGCTGAAGCTCAGTGGTTTAGCTTCTCCCCTTGCTACAGTGATGTGAGTGTGCTATAGGGTGCGGATAGTACACTGACATCGCTGTTGGATGTGGTTACAGGTGCAACTAAGTGCACTCAACCAAAGGTTTCAACCAGAAGGGGCAGTGAAATACTGCTTTTCATTCTTGTGTTAAATTACTCTTTAAAGAAGACTTACCAAGAGGGAATTTACCGTTCATGAAGCCCCTCCCCTTAGTTACTGTTGCTACGCCTGTAACGCTTCCATTCTAGCACGACATATAAAGCAGTTCACAATTACAACAGGAGCAGGTTTACCACTGGTAATTGTGAAGGCTTCTGATTTCTAGCTGACAAGCTTAGATTTTGTCAGCTTAAATGATGACAGATTTTATCAGCTGAGTTGGCAGTCTCCAGCTGACGTTTTATTGTTTCCAGCTGACTCGTTTTCAAAGAACCTGTAAAAGGGTATTAACTATGTACTTAATGGCTGCATACATATAGATATAATGCTTTAACCATGGAGACTAAAAGAAAAATATACAGCACCCTGCAAACTCATGAGATACGGAGTAAGTGCACTTCTTCAATATGTGAAGAAATCCAAAGCTTGACACACCTGCTGGGCCTAGTTGTGGTTACTAAGCTATGATTGGACAATTTCTGTTGGGCAGAGGCGAGTATTTACAAGCATCACATTAATGACAGCTCTTTTCTTTTTGTTGGCCCTGCATACACATGCAGGTCTTTTCACAGAAAACAGCTGTGTGGGTGGACCATAAGTGTGTAAGGGCTATTCCCAGCAAGTATAATGGTATTGTGCCATGGCCTTTTAATGTTCACACCTGTGCTTTCCCAGCTCTATGTTCTAATATCTACTGTGAAAAAATGTCTATGTCTTTACACAATAAACATTTTCAGTGCTCTGTGTGCCCTTTCAGTAGCCTATACATTCACATGTATGTTCTCTCTCTCTCTGTTGTTGCAGTTAATGGAATATCAACATGTGGTCAAAAAATGACAACAAAAAAAAAAATCCCATCAGCAATTCTAGTAGGGCAGTCAACTAGCCAACCCATGACTGCTCTCCGACCTTTGACCCGTCTGTAAGGACATGACATCGCACAGGACACATGTATTAATACATTTTACTGTTATGGCATTTTATTAATGGACATCAATTGAAACCACCACCGGGTGGCTGCACACAGTATTTGGACGTTATGAATCAAGCATATTGACAACATATTTTTTGTTTGTTTTTTAAGATGTTTTGGTATGCATTTTAAATATAAAATAGAGATGTTTAAAAATCTACTACTGTAACCTCTCCCAAAAATTAGTTCTGTATTTTTATGTGTATTTATGTGTGTGCAATACTAAAACATTTGGAAGATCAGAGTGTTAAAATTGAGCTTGCTTTAGTTCTGGTGATGTATATACATTGTGGTTGTTGTTGTTAAAAACAAAAACAAACATTGAAATTGCTATTCTTGCTATCAGAGGAATTAAGAGTTTACGTAAAATCCAGTTTATGAGCTACATTTATGTTTGCTATGAGCTAAGTCATACTGTTTGAATCGTCCGATTTCAACCTATAATACTAATTTAAATGTAAAGAAAAGCATAGCAGCTTACACTTTGCATTGAGATATGTTTGCCTTTATATCAGTGAAATAAGAAATAAGAGAATGTAGCATATATGTAATATATGAAAATTCAAGACTATTGTGTAGTGCATGGGGGGGGGCTATTGTAAGTAAGATCATATGAACCTATAATATCTTTTGTTTGATTTGTGAATCACTGACTTGTTTGTTAGCATTTGTTAATGTTGCGCATCAGTCCTGTCCCAAATGTTTCTAATGTCCTCCACTATCATGGAACTGTTGTAAAAACAATAATACAGTTATGGTAACATCCAGCGATATCAAAACCTCATATCGAAGAGGAGGAAAAGTAAACTTTCTGAAGCATCCCTTACATTTTGTATAAAAATGAGAAGAAAACAAGCTCATTTTTCATAATATTTGTATTTGTATTGTATGACTGTATGTAGGGTTTCTGTTGTCATTTTATTTTTGTCATTTCCAGTGTGTTATTTTGCCAATTGCACAGAGAAGGTGGAGATGATGAAGATGGAGCAAAGGCATTACAGTCTCTACCTTCGGTCAGGTTAAGTGTTAACCTGACGGTTTGGCTATAAGCCTGGAATGTCGTAAAAGCATTGGATTAATAAACGTTTAAATCAGACAAGAGGATGTAAGACACCAGTGAAGGAGTCAAATGAGAGTTGGACTGTAATAAATGTTTGGATGTCTTCCTTGATCAGTGCTTCTACGAGCCAGTGGTCTCCTTACCACAGCAGGACAATGCCAGTGTCTTCGTCATCCTTACTATTTGCTCTATTCAATTGGCTGGTCTCTTCTTTTTTAAGGGGAAAATATGATAAACATTTCTTTTGACGAAACGTATGATGTCAGTGCAAAGCACCACTCCTTATATGGTGTGTACCTGTTGCCAGCACGGCAATGGTTGGCTTAACATGTAAGAAATAAATAAATCAGCTAAAAGGTGTGATAATGAACAAGTTTAAACTTGTTTTGTGTTGTTGGTTATATTGCCCCAGTGTGGAAATGGTGGGGAGCTGCTGTTGTGTGTGTTAGACTTGAGGTTAATTATTTGAAATATTTCTTTGTGATCTTTGCTTTATCCTAATACACTCTTTGGATACAGGCATGATATATTAGTCCAAAGGAATTCATAGGTGCTCTCATGCTAATTAATCCACTTTAAACCAGCAGTTTGACTCCCTTAGAGTAAAGTCAGTCAGTCATTTTCTACCGCTTGTTTCCATTAGGGGTCACGGGTGACTGGAGCCTATCCCAGTGGCTTCGGGCCTTAGGCGGGGTACACCCTGGACAGTGGCCAACTCGTCGCAGGGCTGACACATAGGCAGACAGCCATTCACACTCACATTCATCCACTAGGGACAATTTTAGAGTCCTTAGAGTAAAGTTTATATATATATATATATATATATATATAATACGTATTATTATGGCATGCCGTTTAGAAAATTATTATAGATATAATATGAAGTTTGAATATATGTAATGAAATCAGAGGTCTCAATGCTCTGGTGCCATCTTGTGTTTTTGATGTGTATTATTATTATTCCGTAGGGCTGTTGCTGCAAGACGTGTGTCATTATGAGTCAGCACGAAATCTTATAGCAGCAATCCCAATTAATGAAGAGATAACTAACACCCTGACGAATGCATGTAGGCTACGGGCCAAAATATTACTTAACCGTTTTATTGAACATGATTACTCATAAGCACTAAGAATGTTGCAATATGATTCTAAAGGTGACCCAATATAGACTCCAAACTGTCTGTGTCGTTTGGAGTATGACCAGCTGTTGCAAAAACGGTTTCCAATACAAAAACAAAATATTGGAGTATTTCAGCCAGTCATTTTGTAATGCCAGAGAATTCAGACAGCTATCACTTTGATGACAAGGATAACTAATTCTCAAGATTTCATTCAGTATTCTCATATTTCTATCAGTATATCCCGAGTTTTCTTCTTATATTTTTTAGATTTATGTTTTTGGTTTTTTTTTAGAGTTTAGACTTACATTCTATATTTTCAAGTTTTTCATTCCATATATTTAAACTTTCATTTTATGTATTCCGACATTCATTCCATATAATCAAATTTCATATTATATTCATAGTAATTTCCTAAACTGCTTGCCATAGTATGTAGCAAACAATTATGTCTACATACATAAAATACATAATCAATCATTTTATTTCTATATATTTAAAGGCAGGTCAGTTGTAGGGACCTTATCAAAGGAGGAGCTTAAGCCTATGATTGCAACTCCTACAAAATTATGGATTTCACCCCCGCCTGTGCATAAATGGCATTTCTCCACAAGCAACTGATTTAAGTGTCTTAATAAATGTGATACTTTCAGCCTTATGAAAAGGTTGACCCTGCTGTCTGAGAATTAAACGGATTATTGGATCTTTTTATGCTTTAGAATTGTGAAACTGCATAATGTAACCATAATTATTCAATTATATTATAAAATCTGTCATTTTTCGATATCAAATGTCATACTAATATTAACAAGTATCTGCTGCTGAGAGTTCTCCACTATCGCAGTACCTCTACGGCCCAGCTGGGGACACCACTAGGTCTGCTTAGTACTCAGAAAAGGACCTGCCCTGCTTCTCTTATGTCCAACTGTTAGAGCAGCAGTTAGTAAATTAAAGATTAAAAACGTGCGCTGTTGTGTTTTATGTAGGGCTCTTTAAATACATTTATAGTTTTGCTACAGTATGCGCTGTGCATAGTAACAGAGCTGGTATTGTATTGTATGTTTAAGTTACAGTAGCAAGTGAAACTACAAATTCACAATATATGACACAGCACTATACATTTGTAGACTTTTATTCTCTATCAGCCATAGACACACTGCAGCCATTTTGTTTTTGTCTTTTTGAATTTTGATACAGTAATACATGCCCTTATAGATATATATATTTATATATATGAATTGTATATGTATATAACTGTCATCATCACAGAAAAGGGATGCTGATTCTTCAAATTAAAAGCATACCTGTCACAGTGAACTTCCACTAGTCTGCATTTTTCTAAATCACAAAGTAAACAGTGATAGTGAAATAAATACATTACATTTTGTAGATACATAGAGTAGCGATGCTCAGAGCTGTGAATAATGGCATATTTAAGCTCTCAACCTGCCTCATTATGTGCGTGCCTGGTGTAACGTTATCTTGTATTTATCATCTGTCCTGCCAAAATGAGACTCGCTCTGTGGCTAAGATATACTGTACCTCATATCCTGGGCACAAAAGCATGGAGGGGTTCCCTCCTGACATTCAGGAGTGCAAAAACGGTTTGTGTAAAATTAATGTTTTTCCTTGCTGACAGAAACCGGCACACACTCTTTTACTACACTCAGACTCATTCACACACAAACACACACCACACAACTGCAAAACACCAGGTCTAAACCTTTTATCGTTCAAAAGATAAACTAATAAAGTCTAGCATTCAACAAAGCAGAAACACCTGATCACCTTACCACAAATGTCATATCAGACAAGTGTCGCTAAAACAGCTGTGATGATCTTATTCACCAGTGGCAAATTCTGAGAGACTTCCGAATAAAAAGAAGCTTCTCACTCACATTCAAACAAAGATTAAATATGTTCTCTATACTAACTAGTAAATAAAATAAAAATAAACCCCCCTCTAAAATAAGAAATCTTTAAACAACAGAATTAAAATCAGCCTTAAATAATGCCCTCTTCATACAAGCTGACGATGCAGTATTTAACTCAACACATGCATAGACACAGTCAAACATACAGTACAACCTCACTCACACATTCACCATTCATACAACAATTAAAGAGAAAAGCAACAAAAAACCCCCAAAACAAATAGAATTACGCCGAATAACACAGTAAGAAAGACACAGACTGAAGGGAAAGAGAGGCAGAAGGGCAATCCATAGAACTACAAAGCAGTCAAAGCTAGGATCATAATGAAAGATGTTGATTAGTCATGCCTGTTCTACTTCACATGAGTGATTATTAATTCCTAGGCTACTTATGTCAGTAATGTCTAGATTATAGATAATATATAATTCCCAAAGACAGATTACACATAGCCTACACAAAACACAGCAGCAGCAGCAGTTAAATTCAGTGTCGATACAGTCTGGTTTTCTCTGTGTGACATCTTGACCACCTGAATCAAAAGAGCGGAGAGGCTAGTACAGTGAGTGAGACAGTTTTTAAATAAGGAATATCTGAAAAACTCTGGGTGTGAGAGGCAGTGCAGTGTGAGATATTGTCTTTCAGTTCAAGCACCTACTCAGAGAGCAGTACCAGTATTTTACAGGTAAAGTGTTCTTTACCTTCAGGAGGTTTGTGAGTTAGTTGATGTGAATAGTATCCCTCTGTTTTCTTTGTTTTTTGTTTTTGTTGCTCTACCAGAGCATCAAGACAAAAATATTAAAGACAAGTCTGACATGGAATATAAAATTAATCAGGAAAACAACAGAAGACTTTCTTTGGTCACAAAAAGGTGAAACAACATCGGAACATGAAAAGAAAATCATGAATACGTTATAGAAGTCAGGGAAGAAAACTCCATATTGTGAACTAAAATGTATCTTCCAGGACTTAAATGGGAAGACTGTGGTAGCTTTGAGGTGCCATGGTGCACACTGGGATTGCATGTGGCTAATGCATAGGATTAGGGGGGGACTTTAGTATGGGCAGAGCCAGGGAGCGGGGGAGAGTGTTACACAATCTTCTACTCTTCCTCCTCATCGGTGTCCTCCTTTTCTTCTTCATAGTAGCGGTGAAACAGCTGGTGGAGATGCTGCTGGAGATCATGTGGTTTTGACCCTTTTCTGGGGTTGTCCACTTTCTCTAGAAGGACCTGTTTGCGCTTCCCTTCTCCCTTCACCACTGTTCGTCTGAGAGTGCGACCTTTACGCATGTGGGCCCTAGAGATGGAGCAAGGAGGGAGTGGAAATAAACAGGGGAAGACACGTCAGCAACCTCAAACAATGCACCTGAGCCGCTGTGGAAATTGAATTGAAGGAACTGATGTTGCTATACTTGTAAGATATGTTATGGAAGAGAAACCAAACACCCACAAAATATTTCATGCTTTGTAAATTGTAGTAGAACCCTAAAGATTATGTTATAAGACACTTTAAACAGGCCAATGATCAAGTCCAGATTCGATGCGGTGGCACAATCATGGTAATTACATTTAAAATGTAACAACTAAAGATGGGTGACAATTTCAAGGAAAAAACAACATAAAGTGTCTTTTTTAAGGTGTTGGGCCACCATGAGCTGCTAACGCAACTTCAAACTCAACAATTGGAATGAGATCTGCTGAATGCAAAGGCCATATCATATGATTTACATAATTTTCATGGACGCCTGCCCAACATGGAAGAATCTGCATTTATGTTTCTCCACTTATTTATTCAGGGTTTTCCATTGATTTGTGTGTACCTCTTTGTATATATATGTCATTATCAGCCTTTATAAACCTTGCTGAGAGCATACCACCAGTGAGGCACTTATTGAAATTGAACAGACTACCTTTGTAGTGCTTTGCCTCTTGTTTATATCCTTAATTATGTGAACTACTTAAGGCTATCTGGCACCTACAGCATGATTGCTCTTGCTTGTCTTCTCTTAAGAGGCTTAAGGTGTCACAATACATGATAGAACACGGTAAACACAAAAGATAATAATAATAGAAATAACAGAATAGAATAAAACTATGATTTACTAAATCACATATGAACTGAACCACAGACTAATGTAAGAAATGTAAAACTATGGGATGCAAGCTGCAAAATCTCTCCACTAAATTGGACAACAATGGGCCAACAGTTTAATTCCTCACAATTAGAAATAGTATTACAGATATTAGATTTGCTAACTCTCATATCTCATTGATTTCATTGTAAGTTATCTCTCTTTGATTGATTAAGAACACAAACATTTTACAACACGTTACTTGAAGTGGTTAACGATACCAACATTCACAAACATTCAGTAGTCAGTATTAGTAAAACTAATAAACCTACAGCAGGGCTGTCATTGTAAGAAATCACACTCACAAAATACAAGTAGTCACACACACATACAATCAATCAAACAGGTGCACTCCAGCACTCACACACCTCCTGACCACGGTTCCATCTTCTTTGACAGTGTCTCTCTCTACCACATGAGGGAGCTCTGTTCTGCTAAAATCACTTATATAACCTAGCGCCTGGTGGCATGAAAAGGAGAAATCAATATTGACTTAATTTTGAATTATTTAATAATGAAAACAAAAAATGGAGACTTGGTATTAATCCATATGCATGTGAAATAATTTTCTAAATAAGAACTGTAGTTAAGCTACAATATGTTGACAATATTATGCTGCTATCCTTAAATATTTTTTGGCAGATTTCTAAAAAGTAAAGGCCCTATCACTTACAGTGTATCAGGTAGGCATATACAAGTTTCTAAATCTGGGTTAGAGAATAATGGAGACGAGGTTATTAACAAACCTGTTTGAAGTCGTCTTGGGCTGAGGGGAGGTCAGTGGCCAAAGACGGATCACCCTGGTGTGTCATTGTTCTTTCACCCTCCACCACCGTTGTCCTTTCTATACGACTGACATTACAACCTTCCTGCTTTGACGATGAGAAACCCTCACATTCAGCAAATGTTACCTTGGTCAGAAGAAAAAGTCATTAGTTTGTTATTTAATTTTTTTTTATATACTACTACCAATATAAATGTTGCTGTCTGGTATTTTGTGTTAAAAAAATATTTTGAGGAATATTATAATGAACACACATAATATACAGTACACACACCTCTGTGTGGTCTCCCTCACTCTTCAGTACAGTCCGCTTTACCACCTTAGAGTATCCATCTCCCTCTGTCATACTGATGGACCCCTGGGGAGCTCCTTCTAATGACACCTCTTCATGCTCCACACCATCCGCGGAAACACACTTGCGAATAATTTTACGGGTAACCTGAGGAAGATCATGTGTTCAAAGACCATTAGGTGGTTAAGTATTTGTTTAAAGGAAAAGGTAACCAAACACATAATTTGTTGCAATCATTCCAGAAACCAGTGTTGTCTGTCTCTGAATTAAATGGAGCAAGAGTGCAACAAAGAGCTTTTGGTATTGCTGCAAAATCACAAATTTGCTTGTCTAAGCTTTACTGGCTGTTGTCGCTACCAATTTAAATACTGTCATGTGATATGTGCACGAGAGCTTTACCCTTTTGACAACAATGTGTCCATTTTCATCCTTGTACTTTTCTTCCATTACTGACTGAGTGGGGAGGTCAGGCATTTCATTAGCCTATAAGGGACACAAGACAAACAATAATCAGGAATGCTAACTTGGGTCAGTATAATGTTTTTGTGTTGAATTCTCCACTTCAAAAATAAAACTCAAATGCATGTTAGAGAAAATTAAGGATACAGAACTTGCATTTTAGGTAGTAAATCAGTGAGTGAAAAGTGACTTTGGGATACAGAAAACAAACTTGCATTTTCAAGAAAAAAAGGGTAGGTTGTCAAATAAACCAACAAAGAAGTGCTCACAGCAGCATAAAACACCTCCATGAGGATCAGCTATCTATGCAAATCAAGTGGTCAATCTTCAAATACAAGTTTTTCACCCATTTTCATGAGATTTAAGGTTGTTAGACAATAAACATTTCAACTTGGCAGTGAAGACCTAGCCTAGTTGCACTCTGGATGTCACACCCTCCATGCTCATCGTGCTAAATCAGATACCTGAATGATAACTCTCCTTCGCACTATTCTGGTGGTCAAAAAATCATCATCTGAGCTTTCTGACATTGATCCGAGCTCTGCGGTGATCTCCTGACCAAGCAACATAAATCCATTAATATGTAATGAATGACAATATATGAATGCTATGTTTGCAGCAAAGCAAGTAATAAGCAGAGTGATATGGTGCACTTTCCATTCAATTTTAGTATTTTACAATTCATTTTAATTTCTCACATTGGAAAGTACAACATGGCAGTCAATAATGTGGAAAAAAATGTTTGCATAACATACCATGCTTTTAATTAGTTAAAAAATGCATGTGGTTATTGCTGGTGAAAAAAAAATATTAACTTATGTTACTAATGTGAATGATACAGCTGGTTACAGGCAGCAAAGTGACATGCTGAAATCAAAACAAAATAAGGCTTATAAGGAGTTATAGATCCCATCCATGTGGCCAGAGGGTTAGCAGTCACTCCTCTCTGAAGCAAATATAGTATTTGGTTATGCTCAGCTCTGGGAAAAGCTTGCAGGTTGGGGTGGTTTACAATATCTCATCTTACCCTTGTCAGATATTTATCAGTATCATCATATGCCCCAATTTCACATACAGGAGGCAGATGTGAAGCCACACACAGGGTGAATTCTTCATCCGATGCTTCTGAATAGTGTAATAATTCTCCAGTCTCTTCCTGTACATTATAAAGAGGCTCATGGACAAAAGGAGCATCCTCATAATCTTCACTTCCAGAGGACAACAGGACTCTTTGATTCACCTTTTCTAGCAGTCTAGGATAGCTGAGATTATCCTGGGTCTGATCCCCACTTAACTTAGTGCTTGTCTCAGGTTCATCAGTCTCAGTCTCTGAGAAATCTGATGCAGCCTGTTTGCAGTCAAAGTAAGGCTCTGGATCAGAGTATTCAAAGGTCGGGCTGTCTGCACCACTACGCACAACTTTAGTGTATTCTGGAGGCATTTGGGTATGGATGGTTGTGGTAGAAGAGATATCTGCATATCCAGGTGGGATACTGTACTCCTCATCAGATGTTGATGAAGTAATCTCTGCTTTGGATTTAACTGAAGTGGGCTGAGAGGGAAAACACTCAGAGTCTACAGGAGTCAAAGATTCTTGTGAATGCTGTCCACTGGTCCTTGGCCTTTTCTCATCTGAGGATGTCTCAAAGTTCCATGGAGAGGGGTACACCATCAGTTCCTCAAAGCTAAAATGTCTTGCAGATGTAACTGTCTCCGGAGTCAAATCAGACAGAGACTGAGAAGAGAAATCTTCACTCTGAGTAGCTTCAACAGAAGTTGACTCCCATAAATATGGAAGTTGATCTTGGATATTCTGTGTTGATATTTCTTCTGGCACACCCATTGAGTCATTAGAAGATACAGCTAAATCAAGTTCTTCATGTCTTTGAAAAATGTCAGATGTAAAATCTTCCTCCTGATGATTAGCCAAACGTTCCTTAGATACGTCACATTGACTCTTTGCAGCTTCTTTGGGGAAAGACACTGAAGAAAATGTCTCAGTAACATTTTCATCATATTTGTTGGACTGGAATACGTCGAAAGGAAAACTTGAGTTCAGTGATGATTCCAGCACTTCACAAAATCTTTGGGGAGAATCTGGAATTGGAAGGGACTGAGTAGGGGATACAGAACTATCTTTATACCTACCATGGCTTGATGGTACATTTGTCTCAGAGGTTTTTGTTAGATCAGGAGTGACTGAGACTACTTCAGGTTTACCTTGAATAGATGTGTGGAAATGTGCAGGTTCTGTGACTGCTACATTTGTGTGGTTAGTAACTTCCGCAAGCAGTAAATAAGATGACGTGCTGACTCTTAGGGTATCACTATCTTGTGTAGGGAATTGATCTTCAGGTGAAAGGTCACTTTTAGGGCTTTCATCACTGGATTCTGACAGAGGTGGGTAAAGTGTCTCTGTTCTAAACTTAAGTTTCATCTCTTCCAGATCTGACAGCAGCTGGTCAAGCTGAGGGGACCCAGACCCTGGTGGTGTTGGAGTGGACTCTGAGGACAAGATGGTTTGGTCATCTGGACTCTCCTGAGCTGTTTGACAGAGCGAGTCTGGGATAACTGAGCTGGGTTTAGCTAAGTCACAATTTTCACTTTGTTTGGGGAATGACAGCTTTTCATCTTTTTCCTGTGGTGAGCTACTTTTATTGGTCAATATGATTTCAGATTGTGTTTTACTTAGGTCAAAGGTACTTGGAATTGGTAACTCCAGGATTTTAGTGGAAAGTGTGTTTGAATCATGTGCCAAGGATGGTTCTAAATGAAACTGTTTTTGTTTTGAAGATTCTGAAAGATTTCTCTTGGAAGATGCTGTTGATACCTGCAAGAAATGGTACAATGAAGTGGGAGAAAATCATTAATAGATATGATTTGTGATTTCTTTTGGTCATGAAAGGAAGACTCAAATGAAGCATGCATTTATCAAGGACAGACTCTGATTTTATAGATGAGAGCAGTGTCTCAAATGAGGAAATTCACTTGTAGCCCACTTGTGTTTAGGTCTTTGCAGTAGTATCTTGCTAATTCATTTTACCTAACAGACCATATACAATTTTAAAATGCATTACATACATGTAATGACTCATTAAGATGCTGCAAAATTAAGATATTTATTAAATATTCTTGATAGTAGCATTTTTGGAGATATTACATTGAGAGCATCACTGACAACATAATATAATTTTACAGTAATATAAGCAGGGTACAAATGAACTTGAGTCAAAATCAGGAGTCAAAATCAAAATCATGTTTGGTGTAACATGAAGGTGGACATGCGTCATTTTACACTCATTTTAAGTACAAGGTTGCCGCCCTGTCATAACATAGGGCAGGAAGCGCTGCACTACCCATGAAAATGCTAAACCCACCAGTTTACAGTATTTGTCAGTGTCAAACACTACTATTGTCTGTTCTGTTGCTAGTCTGCTTCACACACTGCTTCACTAATGTAATTCAACATTTTGAAAAGCAAATTGCAATATTTTTTGTAAAAATGATAGGCCCCTACACCAGGTAAATATAATACAATAAACACAGCCAACCAGTGTTGTGTACTCTGCCTAGACATTTGAGACGACAGAATGTGGGAGAAAAGTGGTAGTGGGAGGCAATGTATAGCTACAGACATGCAAAAATATCATCACATTTAATTTTGCAACTGAAATTTATTCTAAATTGAACTTCTTTGGATATGGCTTCCAGTGGGCATTGTAATATTAGAAAACAACAGGGGTACCAATGGAGACATATGTCTCTGTGATCTGTTTTTATGTTTGTTATGAAAAGAGTGGGAGCTTGTGCCTTACAAACAGGAAAGCAAACAGAACAGACAGTACTTGCCTCTAGCTGTGGCAAGTACATCGATTGGTTTAGACTTATGGCTGTTAAATGAAGATCTAAACAGCGCTATGCAACTTATTGGAACTACAGTACATTGTAATCTTAAAAAATAAAATGAAGAAAATGTATGGCACCTATGTAAGATATAATGAAGGCACATGAATCTCCTTAGGCTTGAAGCAGTCAAGTCAGGCAGTCTAATGGTATCACTAAGTCCATTGGTTAGCTCTTTATCTATGTAGCTTATGAGAACATTCCGTACCAGGACAAGAAGCTCATGTCAATAAGACATGACATTGTAATTTCCATTAGTTGTGCTTCACTAAAAGATCATTTATTCTGCTCTAATGCAAACATGCCACAGCATAGGAATGAAGCATCTGTGTGTTATTAGTGAGAGCTTGAAGCAAGAGTTCTACATTCACACTTTATTTATTGCCACGTTTATTACTTTTGAACACTGCATTCACTGCTGAGCAAAAGCTTGTGCTGTCTTACCGACACCAAGGAACTTTGCTCTCGTCCTCGCTCATGGATTTTTTTTTTCACGTTCTTGGAAAACGAATCTTGGGTGTGTGTCATCTTTAATTGTGATTCAGGGTTTGTCCATGTATGTTCATGCACATGTGGTCTTCATTTAAATGATTCTCTCTATGCTTGAGTTTGTTCATGGAAAGCCTCCTCCAGCCAGATAGCATGATGGCATTCAAATTGTTGTTCTACAGATGGCATGTGACTCAACTCAGAGCAAAACTTGCAAAACTAGCTGTTTTCTGCGCTTATCTAGACTAGGTTCTTTTGTGTTCAGGGAGGAGGCGTGACAAAAAAAGACTTGTCATTTGTATTTGAGGAAGGAATTATGAGTCCTGTCTCAAATGTTCCAGTTGGTGACATCAGCATTTCAGGATGTGAATCTGTTACTGTAAGATCAAGTACTGTAGAATGGGACAGTGAGGAATCCTATAATGGTTTGGAGTCTGGTATGATGCTTTCAAAATGACAATATTTGGCTGGGCTATGTGGCTTTTCCATGCTGACAGTTAAATCTTCAAATTTGTTTTGATTGCAAGCCTTCTCAGACCATTTATAAACTGCATCTTCAGAAAAATGAACCTCATCACAGACATATTTTCCTTCATAGACTGGATCACATATGTGTTGCTTTAACCTCCTGGAGACTTATATACAAGTCTGTTGTCTGAAGTAACAGTCTCTTCAGGGAGACGTTGCCCACCTTGCAGGTGGTTTAGAACTGTTGATTCAAGAATTTGAGGGGTAGATGGTCTTAACTCAGACAGCCAGTTGTCAAGGAATGACTGTGTGTACTTATTATCTGATGCCATATTGCTGAAGTCCTCATGAAATTCACTGTTAAACTCAATGGACTCTGGAGAATCTGGTCTCATCAAACAAAGTATCAAGACATGAATGAGTATAATCTCTCTCAAGCATTATGTAGTCTGGTGAAACACATCTGTTTTCTGACAAATGCATGTAATAACAAGGTTGACAGTTGAACTGGCAAATTTGTGAGTCAGGAGACAGAGCAATGAACTCATCAAATGAGGAAAACAATTCTGGAGAAGGTGGCCTCTGGTCAGTTAATAAGCAGTTGGAATATAAATCGTTTCCATCATCTTGACGTATTATTTCAGGTGAAGGTGATAGTAGCCTATACTCTGAAAGTGAAGGACTCTTATTAAATGTATTTTCCACTTCTTGTGGACCTGTGGCTCTTGTTTGAACACTTTCCGAACAGGATAGAATTGTTTTGACATGCTTGTGAAACAGAACCAGGGAGCACAGCACTTGAAGACAGACACTCATCAGCCAATTTGTCATCTGACATGCTATAAAAACCTCGAAAATTCAGCATGAAAATTCTTAAATCATGGTGGCTATTATGTCATAAAATTTTTGTTGTGGTGGTGATCAAGTAAGACCGTTTTTCAGGACAAGAACATTTTCCTTTATACATTGGATCATACAAATGTGACATAAAGTTCTTAAGGACAGGCCTGCACCGTTCCCTGTTTTCATTAGTATAGTTTGTGGAATCTGATGACATGGATTCAGAAGTGACAAATTTGAGCTTGGACAGTTTTTTCTGTGACTCGTGCACTGAAGCAAAACCTTCACCAGATAATGGTTTAATTTCAGATAAAAAGAAGTTTAGGGAGATAAAATTTTCTTCAAAAAAAGAAATTGATTGTTTTTCAACTGTAATGCCCCGCACAATATCTGCATATGTAAGAGGTCTTGCAGCGGACAGTGGTGGGGATGCAGTTGAGGTTGCGCTTGGGTGTTTAGCTTCAAACTGTGAAGCAAGTGAATCTGGAGAATCTGGTCTGTTTGCTTCAAACAATTCCTCGAGACAAAATCTGGAATACTCAACATCTGACAGTGTTGAAAGAGGGGATACTGGTCTACTTTCAGAGTACTGTAAGTAATAGTCACAATGTTGACTCTTCATCTGGCCAAATTTCATGCAAGAAGAAAAAGAGCGCTGTTCAACTGACGCAATGGATTCTGGGGAGGATGCTCTAACGTCCTCCAACCAGTCCTGCAGGAGCGAAAAGTCAAAATCAGAAGACAAGGATTCTGGGGACAACGGCCTGCTTTGAAATAACTTATTATGTTCAAAGTCTGATAAAAATGACTGCGGGGACTCTGGTCTGGTCTCGTCAAACAGGGATTCCAGACACAAATCAATATCTTCCCAGTCAGAAAATGTTGATTCTGGTGTAAACGACCTGTGCCTTGAAAATTCCACATCGTAAGCGATTTGTGGAGATCTGAACTGAGGAATAGGTGAGTCAGGAGAGAGGGGCCTAAGTTCACTTCGAGACGCCACTGACTCGGGAGACTGTGGGCTCAATTCAGTCACCCAATCATCTATGGAGGACTGAGCGCACTGCTTGTCTGACAACACTGACGCAGGCCAAAGCGGTCTCAAGTCGAATGATTTGATGTCCAAACAATCGTCTGCATGTTTTTGAAGTGTAATGCCCCGCACAATATCTGCATATGTAAGAGGTCTTGCAGCGGACAGTGGTGGGGATGCAGTTGAGGTTGCGCTTGGGTGTTTAGCTTCAAACTGTGAAGCAAGTGAATCTGGAGAATCTGGTCCGTTTGCTTCAAACAATTCCTCGAGACAAAATCTGGAATACTCAACATCTGACAGTGTTGAAAGAGGGGATACTGGTCTACTTTCAGAGTACTGTAAGTAATAGTTACAATGTTGACTCTTCATCTGGCCAAATTTCATGCAAGAAGAAAAAGAGCGCTGTTCAACTGACGCAATGGATTCTGGGGAGGATGCTCTAAAGTCCGTCAAAAATGCTGACTTTGGAGAATCCTGTCTTGTTTCATACAATGCGTTTTTAAGGCATAAATTATTATATAGTTGTCCTAAGCATTCATCTGACATATTGGACTCTGGCCATAATGTGTTCCTTCCATCGTCAAATATTGTATATTTGCCCACTGATTTTGCAGTTTTATTAGGTAAGGACGCATCTGTGTTAATCATTGGAGTCATTCTATTTGCAAACTCTAAAATGTATTTTGGTCTATCCAACAAGTTAAAGACCATTGGTTCGGGTGATGGTAGTTGGTAAAACATATGAGAAGTTTCAACAGATTGATATGACTGATCTGGTGATGGTATGTCTTTTGAAGTTTGTGGTTTTAACTTAGAAAACCAGTAATCAAGGAAAGATTGACTACTCTCCTTTTCTGGTTTTGGGGCTTCAGATGACAGCGGTCTGACCTGAAATGACTTTTTTGTTTTACTTGAACAGCCTGAATCTGCACTATGGATATTTTTGATATCTTTATGTGTAAGATATTTTGCAGCTGAAACAGCTGTTGTAAACAAAGGTGCTGTTTCTTCAGGTTTTACATCCCATGTCAATGAATCTGGTGCATCTGTGCTTTTTTCATTCCAGCATTCATCAGGAGATGATGAAAGGGCCTTCATAGAATATTGCCAATCTGGTGGGAGATAACCTTTTGATGTGAGTGATTCCTTAGGGAGGAGTGGATCGTGATATGGAGCTACTAATTCTGGTGTCAAAGGGCTACCTTGACCCACTTCCTCACCACAGACTGTAGTGTAAGGAGCTGATGTCAGTAGTGGTGAGGGTGGATTTCTTCCTGAATATAGTAAATAATAATCACAATACTGACTCATAAGTTGGGCACGGATAGGTTTTGAAAGCAAGAGTTCAAGAAATGAGAAACTGCACTGAGAAGCCTGAGATTCTGGTGAGGATGGTCGGCAATCTGAAGATCCATATCCATCAATAGATGTCACTGAGTCAGGTAGAGATGCTCTCTTATGAGGAGAAACATCTTCAAGTATAAACTCATCACACTCAGTATCTGATGTCACAGGTGAGAATACTCTGAATTCTCCCTTTATCTGTGGACCTTCAGGTACAGGTGGACTATATTTAGGTACTTGAGAGTTAGGGGACAGTGGTCTATACTTATTCCAAGACTCAAAGGACTCAGAACAAAGGGAGTGCAAAATTACAGCATTGGCAACATCTTTAGAACTTTCAATACATGCGTATGTATGTGATTGATTGGGGTGTAATTTATTTTCATTGATATTAATTGTAACTTCTGGTGAACTAAACGCATCAGATCTCGGAGAGAGTGCCTGGCTGTCACCCAATACACTGGCAAAGTCAGGTAAGGCCCTTTTTCTCCCCTGTGGAGAGTCAGGTGACATTGCCCTATAATCACCAATTGACATGACAGATTCAGGGGATGACAGTCTAGGTATGTGGTCATCTAATATCCATTTCTCTGAAGGGAAGAGACCCATTTCATTAGCAGGTGAAAATGAGCCACACTGCCTCTCAGATGCCAAATAATCAGTGGTCAAAGGGCTGTACTCTATAAAAGTGGAAGGTAATGTCACATCTTGCTCAGGTGATTGTGGAGCGAGATGGGTGATCGGCAGGAAAAGGCTGGAAGAGGCAGTATTCCGTTCAGAGATGTAGGATGTTGTTTCCCTAACTATGTCATGGTCACTGTTTGGACTTACAGAACAGCAATTATGGAACCTATCAGTTGAGTCACAAGCCATGTTAGCAGGATCACCTGTTGTCAGACCGTGTGGGAAATTGGCCTTTGGTACCTTTATTTTGAATGGTTTCACCATGCTGTACTTAGCTGTAGCAATAATAGGTTGAATTGACTGGATAGAATTATCATCAATGAAGGGCATGTTTTCCAGATACCCATCACTGTATACTTGGGATTTCGTGTTTTCTTCCTTGCTTGACTTGAAGGGTTTGAAGCCCATGTTCACACCAGAAACCTGTGGGACCTTATCATGACCATACAGTACTTTGAAGAATTGGGCTGTGACCTCATCAGCACACTTCTGGGAGAGCCTGCTTTTTTCAGATACATCTGTGTCATCTTCAGTCATGGTTAGAGTTGCTTGGTGGTCCTCTGATGGCAAGGCTAACAGACTAGGGTCAGAGATTCTTCTGACAATGGTTTTGGTTGCATCTGTATTACCAAGCTGTGGTGTATAGCTAAACTCATCACAAAGATCGGTGAAGTCAGTCTCAGCTTGCTCTGACTCTGATAGGCTCAGACCAAAGTCTCTGATATATACAGATGATGGTAACGTCAGAATTTCAGGTGATTGCCCTTGCTCATCTTCACAATCGCAATGCGTCAATGATAAGGTTTGGCTGCAGTCATCTTTAACTTGGCACTGAGCGCCACCTGGGAAAGGCCTGATGGAATGAACTTCAACACTGCAGCAATCTTGCTGGGCTTTCCCTTTGGGGTCATAAACCTGAGTTGCTTGAGTCCCCAATGCTGCTTCTTTTGAAGTGGGAAGCGTACTTACTTGCTCATCCAAGTTGTCATAACTTGTAGGTTCTTGTGTAATTACATCCTCAGAGGTCCACAGGTTAGGATTCAATTCACTGTAACACAAAAATAAGGCTAGGTCACAAAATAAAACTTTACATGAATTTGATATGTCAAAGCCCTAATCTAACAATACTAAAGGGCAACACCCACAAACAATAGGCACGGGGGAAATACCTGCATCCACTGTGTTCTATGTAAGCATGCACACTGGTGGCGTCAAGATATGGCACTGTTCAATGTCCCTGTGTCGACATGCTGCGAAATATTGACCTCGAAAAATACAGCAGTTTTGACTACTTTATGTTTTTATGCCTAAATGGTATGTGCTATGGGTCTCAGTTGAAGCATGTCAAATTATGTGACACTACATTATGCTGGAGTGTCACAGATGCAGGAATCATTTCAAATGAATTATTTACTGTGGGATCTCAAGCTCCTCCAACAGGTCACCATGCATGCTCTCTGAGTGGGTATGCCCAATAGGCTCTGCCCAGGAAGGAATATCCAGTAGGGAAGCAACTGAGAGGTCCTCTTCAGAAACAGCAGGGGGTGGTCTGCGGTCTGACTCCACCCGTCTCACGATTCTGGGGCTGTCTGCATCCTCTTGCACTGAAGATAGGGCTACTGACACTGAAAAACACACGTGATGAATAAGAGTGCAAGCAAACACACAAATAGAGCCTGGCGTTAGATAGAGGCTTCAAACTGGTTGCTGAATTAAGTGTTAAGATGTGTTACTACCTTCACTATGATCCAGTGTCCTCTCTATCTCTGCATATGTTCTAGATGTTTGCTCTTGAACTGACTTGTTCATCTGGGTTTCAATAAGATGGACGATGTCCATGCGGTTGATCTTGGTAAGTCTCTTAATCAGACAGTCCTCTGTGGGAGGATTTATCAATCATTAACAGACTGTAAGAAAGCCTTCAATTAACACAACAAAGAAATTATTTAACAAATTGCAAATGTAAGATTATACTGAATCTACAGAATGAATATTGGTCTAATAAATTCACAAATCATTTGATATATTCAAAACCAAAGAATAAATGATTCATTTTACAGGCTGTGTTCACACAACTGCCTAGAGAAAAAAATATAACAGTGCATTCAGAATCTTCAACCAAATTAGCAATGTTTACAGGATTTGAAGTACCGTATTGACAAATGCTAGTAATATGTCTATTGAAATCTGTCAGACCAAAACGCCATGTACCTGTGGCATGTTTGCCTTCCCGCTCAACCCAGCGCTGTAGCAAGGCATGGCTCTGCTCTTGAAGGGAATTAGGATTCTCTGTTCTCACTAATTGGATATCATCCTCACTGAATTCCAGTTCTCTTGCGAGCTCTGAGGTGATAGATATCAAAACAAAGGATAAAAATGTACAAAACCTTGAATCATATTTTGTGTGTTTTGCTGCTAAGAACACAGATACTGCATTTTCAGCTATTCCCCCAGTTGCTCACAAATACATCAGTTCCAGTTAGAACAAAATGCATTACATGCTTTTCCCTAAATTGAAATTAGAAAATAATTGCATTATTTTACAGCTTACCAGTCCAGCTGAAGCCAAGAAGATCTGCAATGATAGCTAATGTCTCCTCTTTCCTGTCAGCATCATCCTGCCAATCCACTAGAAAATGCCGTCAGAGCCAAACATTAAATCTTAATATCATGGTCAAAAGTTTAAGGTGTAAAATACCATTAACTATATATATCTCAAAGTAAAAGGTTTTTCACATTTCAGGTTACAGTCATGTAAAATATACTTTGCAATTGTAGATTTAAATTGTAATTCCTCTATTTGTTTTACTCTATGTTATGGGCTGTAATACTCTGAAATTAAATGTGGATCTGTGATGTTGACATGAATGATAACAAAGGTTGGATTCGTTACTCTTAAGAGGAGTTGACTTGTTAACGGACGATGACTATTTAGTCACAATTAGCAAAATATGTTTTTTTAATAATTAGTGTAAGGAATGACATGAATGTGCGGATTAAGAAATGTGCATGCTAATATTAGTAAAGCTGTATTAGTAGTACAGATATCAATACCAATACAATAGTGGAATTCTGCATCAAAATTGTTAAAGCTACAACTTCTTTAACCAACATGGCCATTCAATCTTGAGATTGCATATATACAAATACATGCAAAAAACCACACACACACACACACACACACACACACACACACACACACACACACACACACACACACACACACACAAAATACAGACAAGAAAACTCAATGGAAGATAGGACAAGACAAATCACAACATACAAAAACAACACAAAATGACTAATGGTGACATTATGTTCTTAGGAAGAGGAAAAGGGTCTTGTTGCCGAGGAGAAGAGATAGGAAAGCAAAAGCCCATGTAGGTCTGGCCATACCTGGCGTAAATTCTGAAGTTTGGTCATCGATGATTCTCTGCATCTGAGTTTCCACTGTGTCATTCCATGCAGGCCTGGATTCAAATACATCCTCTGTCTCAGAAGATGGTTGTACACCCGGCAATAGATTGCCATCAGAATCGAAACTGTGTGAGGCTAACATGTCATATGTGAAGATAACAGAATCTGGACTCCTGTGACTAGCGCTGCTTATGTTATCAGTATCCAATGAAGACCTAACAGATGTTTCTGTAGTCTTAGAGAGTAGGATTTCATTCCTTTGGGGAGAAGAGGAGGAGATCGTCTGAGCTAGAGGTTTCTGCGTCATGACAGGAAACTTGGAGGGGGAAAGGTTGGATTTATTAGTGGTCTGACTACTGTCAGAATAACTCCTGTTATCTTTATTAGAGGCTTTTCTTTTGTCACTATCAGCCTCAGATCTAGTCCTACGATCCAAAGTTGATCTTTTGTCTGCTTTTCTTTGAACCTGATCAAGCTCAGTTATCTGTGAGTCTTTCATAGTTCTTTCCTCATTAATTGCGCTGGCTGGTTTAAATGCCAAAGGTGGGGGTGACTCCTGATGATATGCTAGGATGCCAGTCTGTGCAGCTGAAAAGGACATCTCTATGACAGAGCACTGGTCTTCTTCATCTTCCTCTTCCGTTTCGTCATCATCTGGAGAGGAGTCTGAGGAATCCTGGCTCTGCTCTGAGTACACTGAATGGGCAACAGTGGCCGTGTCTGATTGAAGGTCAGCTATTGTAGAGTCTAGATAGTTTAGACCAAGGCTTTCAAGGCTTCCAACCTCACTTTGAATTATGGTTCGTCTCTCCAAAGAACTGGGAGAACCAAACTGAACCTCTATGAAGCTGCTAAGATCAGCTTCAGAAAGTGGCTTCTCACTCTTTGACTTGTCACTTGAGGTTTTGAGTGTTTTTGGTTTGGGAGTAGGAATATCATCATTGGCAACCTGAGTCAGAGGTGATTCTGGGATCTTTTGAAGGTTTGTATCTGTAAGAGAATCACTATTCTCTAAAGTTAAAGACTTCGCTTGACCTTCCCCAGTCTCCTCTGGCACAACTTCATCAACAGCATGTTCCCCTATGTGAAAAAATGCATATCCTTCCCCTTCCTCAGCAAAGCTTCTTCTTGTCATATCAATAGCTCCCCCTCTGGTCATTTCAAAGAGCTTCCCCTCTTGAAACTGAAATGGATCAGGTGTTCTCTCATCACCTGATGTCTGAACAGGTGTATTATCAGGTGTTTTTCTGTCCTCTGCAGAACAAAGAGTCTTCTGTTGCTCAGCCTCAATCTGTGCATTGGAATCTACATCATTCTCACCCTTACACCATGGAATAACATATTCTAGTTCTTTAGTACACGCGATAGACTGAGGTTTGCTAACAGAATTTGAATCATCAGTCAGTGGTGAATCAACGTCTTTGTCATCATCTGGATAGTGCTTATCTGTCACACAGCTGGAAAAATGTGTGTCAGTGACTGGGGAACGGTCACCTTCTACAGCATCCTTATCTTTGTGTACTTCAGCTTCTCTTTCTCCTAAGAGTGTCACAGAATCCTCACTCACTGGATCAGGTTCCTCTCTGTGAGTTGTCGTAAAACACAATGAACCATCAACTGATTCAGTAGTTTTTAGTTGTGACTGAATTTCTACCTTCTCCTTAATGCTCGAATCAATATTTGTTGCCTCATTAAGTGTGTGAGTACTTTCTGTCACATATTTTTCGGACGTTTTCTGAAGTGTATCTTGTGAGGAAGACTGTATAACTGGGCCAGAGTTTAGATCTAGCTCATCATCTTTGTGATCACCTGTCTCTGACAGTGCAATGACATCTAAAGATTTGTCTCTCTTCATTTTAGCCTCCTGTTCCATCTCTTCAAATGTTTTGATCTTTGTAGCCATTTTAAACATCTCCTCTTCTGGTGTGAGTTGTTTATTGGTGGTATCATCTTCACTATCATCTCTGTTGAGAGAGTCTTGACTTATGAGCATGTGAAGATTCTCACTTTCACATATTTGTGCATCAGAGCACATGTCACCATCAGTTACTGAGTAGGAATAATTGTCCTCCTTAATTTCACTTTCCATTTGGATGATCTCATAGTTGTTTTCTTGTTCATCATGCTCTCTTTCATCCCTGTACATATTTCTGTCAGCAAAACATGCTCCTAGCTGGGAGGCATAATCCTCATACACAGCTGTCTTGGCTGGCATCTTAAGTTCTGTGCCCTTTGATTGACTGGGACTTCCCTCAAGAGAATCTGGACAAGGGGATTCTCTGGTAGGGGTTGGCTCAATTGAATCAGGGGATGTCTTTGAAGATCTATTCTCCATGAGAGGACTTGCCTCTAGTGAGTCTTGATGCCATAGTTCTTTATCTGGGTCATCAAAAACCCAAGAGTTTAGGTTCTCCAAATCGGCTGGTCGTTTTAGTGTGTTAGAACTATTTGTTAGTTGCAAAAAATCAGGTGTTTTGAGAATTGAATGAGCAACAACTACATTGACACCCCTATGATCATTCTTACAGTCATCCATTGTCACATGTGACTTTGTAATGTCCACTGTCCCTTCAGTAGAGCAATTTAAATGTGACACTGCACTTGGTGAGGTTTTAGCCTCACCTTCCTCAGATGAAAAACTCTTGGGACCTTCATCAGAACATGCCTGCCATGCACTTTCCAAAGATCTCTTTTTATTGATGTCCACAATATCTAAATTTGTATCCTTTGATGACATCGTCTTAAGTTCAGGAGAGAAGGTAAGAGTCTTTCTTTTATTGTCTTTTGTAAGAATAACTTCTTTATAGTTCTCACGGACTACCTCCTCTTCTGGGTGGCATTGCATCACCACTGGCTTTTCCTTTAAATATTGATCTAAATCACTACTGAGCAGTGACAACATGCCTGACATGTCCTTCTCAGTTGCAGACTGTTGTTGCTGTGTCTTTCTCACGATGCAAACTTCTTGGAATGGTGTCTCCAATACAGAACGTGGTGTAAGTTCTTTGAAATCAACCACATGAGTCTGTTCATGTGACTCTCCAATTAGCTTACCCTCCACATCAGTACTAGCTACAAGTTGTGTTTTTTCACATTTTGTTGGAGTTTTCTCTACAATAGAGGATTTTCTGGTTTTGGTGCGAGTAACTTCTTCAAATTTCTCCTGGATAACGTCCTCTTCTGGAGGTCTACATTTCACTGGGCTGTCCTTGAGGTACTTGTCCAAGTCACTGTTAAGCAATGATAGCATGCCTGACATCTCCTTTACTTTTGTAGACGGCTGATATGAAGTATTTTCCTGTACCCACTCTTCTTTCATTGGGAGTTCTTCAGTCAAGGTTGCTTGGGTTTCTTTAAATTCCCTCGCCATCTCTTCACCTCTCCTTGTGATCTCATGTGTCACTCTAGCACAATCTATTTCTTGTGTTGTGCGATCCACTATCACTCCTTTATTTTTATCAGTGAAAGATGAATACATTTCAAATTTCTCCCGCACGATATCCTTTTCTATTGGTCGACTAGCCACAGGCATAGCCTCTAGATACTGATCCAAGTCACTGTTCATGACCGACAACATCCCTGGGGTATATTTTACGTCTTTGTTTTCTTTACATTCACTCTCCGCTTCTTCACCTCTCCTTGTGATCTCATCTGTCACTCTAGCACAATCTATTTCTTGTGCTGTGCCACCCACTATTGCTCCTTTATTTTCATCAGCAACAAATGTGAGAATTTCTTTATCTTTGTCCTTTGTTACAATAATTTGTTTAAATTTCTCCTGAACAATGTCCTCTTCTGCTGGCTGACTTGCCACAGGCCTAGCTTGTAGATACTGATCCAAGTCACTGTTCATTAAAGACAACATCCCTGACATATCTTTTACCTCAGTGGATGCCTGGCTAGATGTTTCCCTCTCAATGTAGACTTCTTGAAGTTGTGGCTCCTCAGTTTTGACCTCTGTTACTTCAGTGTCAGTGTGTGCAAAGAATATTTTGCTGCCATGATCAATTGTTGTATTTTCTTTGCTTCCTTCCTGAAGTTTCTCTTCCTGTGAAGGTATGATGTACTTTCCTTCTCTTCTAGTAGAGTAAGTAAGCATTTCATTGGTCATCTGATCAGTCAATGCAAGTCCTTCATAATTCTCGCTCTCCCCTGAGCTAGAATGAGGGGTCCTAATATCAACACCAGTGTTTGAGGATTCAGCCATACCTTCATGCTTGGGACTTTCAGGACTTAGATCATCTTTCATCTGATTCTCAGTAAGAGAAACGCTTTCCCCAAAATAACTTTCTATATAGAGACTTGAGATGGATACTGGATTTGAAACAGAATCATCAGCCAAAGTCTCGTCATCAGATGCCTCCAACTGATAGCTCCCATCTGCGGCTGTTGATGTCTGCTTGAAAAGCTGGTACTCAGGGCTTTCTTCCAGCTCAGCCTTTATGTCAGCACTGAAGTCCTCAGAGGGTCTGCGATCAGGGCTGATCTGCATGTCTTCAGATAAAGCCATACCAGTGCTTATGACTGGTTCTTCTAACTGCATCCTGCCCAGACGCTTCCCTGGCAACTCTGGCTCCTGTCCATCATCAAATTGTATTGTATCAGCAATTTTTACTGTCTCTCCCAAATAAGCACTATCTGAAATTAGCTGTGAATCCTCAGAGTTATCTCTCTTTAAGTTTACTGTTTGCGCCTCTAAATCCAGTGTTCCACAGATGTGGACGTTACTTTGTGGATGGAAAATTTTGAGATTCTTTGATTCTGAGATTCTTTGTTGAGGCCTCTGCATCTCTCCAGGACCTACCGATTCAGATATCAGTGTTGAAATACAAGACGAAGCAATGGCTTTGTGTTCAAACATCCCAGCTCCACTTTTCAAAGGTTCCTGCCCAGTCTGGCATGCTTTCATCAGCTCCTTAACATATGTAGTCTCTTTCTCTGAACATTCTGGCTCCTCTGTCTGTGGGCTAAGACTTCCATCATGACATTGAATTGTATCTGCAAATTTTACTGTCTTTCCAACATAAGCAGTACCTGACATTACTAGTGATTCCTTAGAGTTATTTCTGATTAAGCTTACTGACTGATCCTCTAAGTCTGTTTTGTCACATTTCTTGACATCAATCTGTTGATGGAAAATTGTGAGGTTCTGAGTTTGGATTTGTAATTTTGGCTCCTGCATTAGACTTTGTTCAGTTGTCTGTATCTCTTCAGAATCTCCTGATTCAGATATCGATGTTGAAATGCGGGTATCCACAACTTTGTGTTCAAAAAGCCCAACTTTATTTGTTGAAGGTTCCTGTCCAGTCTGGAATGCTTTCATCAGCTCCTTAACAGACAAGGTCTCTTTCTCTGAGAAGTCTGGCTCCTCTTTTTCTAGGCTAATGCTTCCATTGTCACATGGAACTGTATCAGCAAATTTTACTGTCTTTCCAAAAGAAGCACTATCTGAAATTAATAGTGATTCCTCAGATTTATCTCTGCTTAAGCTTACTGGTTGATCTTCTAAGTCTGTTTTGTCACATATCTTGGCATCAGTTTGTTGGTGGAAAACTGTGAGGTTCTGAGTTTGGGTTTGTGATTTTGGCTCCTGTGTTGGACTTTGTTCAGCCATCTGTATCTCTTCAGAATGTCGTGATTCAGATATCGATGTTGAAAAGCAAGTATCCACAACTTTGTGTTCAAAAAGCCCTGCTTTAGTTTTTGAGGGATCATGCCCAGTATGGAATGTTTTCATCAGCTCCTTAACAGACGTAGTCTCCTTCACTGACCATTCTGGGGCCTCTCTCTGTGGGCTAACTCTTTTATCATCACATTGAACTGTATCGGCCAATTTTACCGTCTTTCCAACAGAAGCACTATCTGAAAGTAATAGTGATTCCTCAGATTTATCTCTGATTAAGCTTACTGGTCGATCCTCTATGTCTGTTTTGTTACATTTCTTGACATCAATCTGTTGATGGAAAATTGTGAGGTTCTGAGTTTGGATTTGTGATTTTGGCTCCTGTGTTGGACTTTGTTCAGTCATCTGTATCTCTTCAGAATCTCCTGATTCAGATATCGATGTTGAAATGCGAGTATCCACAACTTTGTGTTCAAAAAGCCCAACTTTATTTGTTGAAGGTTCCTGTCCAGTCTGGAATGCTTTCATCAGCTCCTTAACAGACAAGGTCTCTTTCTCTGAGAAGTCTGGCTCCTCTTTTTCTAAGCTAATGCTTCCATTGTCACATGGAACTGTATCGGCAAATTTTACTGTCTTTCCAACAGAAGCACTATCTGAAATTAATAGTGATTCCTCAGATTTATCTCTGATTAAGCTTACTGGTCGATCTTCTAAGTCTGTTTTGTCACATATCTTGACATCAGTTTGTTGGTGGAAAACTGTGAGGTTCTGAGTTTGGGTTTGTGATTTTGGCTCCTGTGTTGGACTTTGTTCAGCCATCTGTATCTCTTCAGAATGTCCTGATTCAGATATAGATGTTGAAAAGCAAGTATCCACAACTTTGTGTTCAAAAAGCCCTGCTTTAGTTTTTGAGGGATCATGCCCAGTATGGAATGTTTTCATCAGCTCCTTAACAGATGTAGTCTCCTTCACTGACCATTCTGGGGCCTCTCTCTGTGGGCTAACTCTTCTATCGTCACATTGAACTATATCAGAAAATTTTACTGTCTTTCCAACATAAGCACTATCTGAAATTAATAGTGATTCCTCAGAGTTATGTTTGATTAAGCTTACGAGTTGATCCTCTAAGTCTGTTTTGTCACATTTCTTGGCATCATTCTTTTGATGGAAAATTGTGAGGCTTTGAGTTTGGAATTGTGATTTTGGCTCCTGCGTAGGACTTTGTTCTGTTCTCTGTATCTCTGAATCTGCTGATTCAGATATCAATGTTGAAATACAAGAAGAAGCCACTGCTTTGTGTTCAAAAAGGCCAGCTTTATTTTTTGAAGGGTCCTTTCCGGTCTGGAATGCTTTCATTAGATCCTTAACAGACATAGTCTCCTCTAATCTTTCTGTTTGAGATCTGGGGGATTTAGGGGACTTGGGAAGTCTGGGAAGTTCTGGCATGTCTGCCTCAGTCTTCTTCGAGGTGATAGAAGCTTTTTCCTGAGGAATTATTTCCTGAGTATTTTTTAGCACCTCCTCCTCTTCGAGTTTGTTCTGTAAAGCTTTAACTCTTTCCTTTATAGATCCTATAGGTGTCTCAACCACTAAAGGAGAAGCTGGAGGATCCATAACTGTGGTGGGTACAAGGGCACTCTCCTTAAGAACAGCATCCCCATCTAAAGATTCCTCAGAGCTCATCCTTTCCAGCTCACCCTCAGAGCTGCTACATCCAGATCGCTCTCTATCTCTAAGTTTCTTCCTAATAGGTTTCTTGATATCTGGGGGACGCCGTTTGCCATCACGCTTTTCAATAACCTGTTCAAATCTGTCTTGGGCAAGGTCTTCCTGAGAACCACATATCACTACAGGTCTCTGGTCCAGGTATTGTTCCATGTCCATGCTGAGGTGTGATACCATGCCTGTCATGTCTCTGACCTCTGTGGCAGATCTACTTGAAGTCTTCCTCTCAATGCAAATCTCCTGTAAGACTGGTTCTTCGACAGGGGGATACTTAATTTCACTGGTCTTAGTCTCATAAAGTGAACCCCAATTCTCGTTTTTAGCATCATCCCGTTGTACTTCCTGTCTACTATTGTTTATGCCATCTCTTTGAATCTCTCCAACCTTTTCCATTCTGTCTTTGAACTGTACTACAATGGCCAAAGGCTCTTTTTCCTCCAACCCTCTTGCTCCAGCTCTCTCTTCATATATTAATTGCTCCATTTGCTCTGCAGTCAAAATAGCAGACATTTTGACGTCCGACATATCTGAGAGAAGGTCTGGGCTTGCAAGGGTTGCGGGGTCAAGAGGTTGGTTAGTTCTCAGGGAGAATGTTTCAGTTGATTCAGATTCATCATCTTCAATTTAAAAAATGTCATAACAAAAAGGGTAAAGAACATAAGGGACAAATGAAGTGGGGAAGAGAGACATCAGAAAACTGTGATCAAGACAATGCCATCAAAAATCCATCTTCAGTTCACAGAGTAACGAGAAGAATGACAGAGGATAAAGAAGTCTTGAAAAGAAGATCAAAAGGAAGATGACAAAGTGATCCAGAATAGTTTAGAGGGGAGTTTAGCAGCAACAGCATAAGCAAAGCCAGGAGGAGTAAAAAAAAAAGGTAGAATATGGACAAGAATAATATTATTAATCTAATTTGTTGATAGACATTCAGAAAATTTTCACAAAATATACAAAAAGAACAAAAGGGAACAAAGAAACCTACATATGGAACAAAGGGACAGGAAGGAAGGATAACTGACAAACAAAACTTCTCAAGATTGTTGCTGACATGAAGCGTCATGTCTTCCTACAAATTACATAGAAAAGATAAAAATTAATAAAGGGTTTTTGTAAGAGGAGTTGTAAGGAAAGTAAATAATGTAATGTAATCAGGTCATTGTTAATGGATTTTAGTTTTACAATAACTATTTTGAAAGCTATGCAAAGGATTTCATTCCTTTACTTAACTGTGAAAGCAATGTAAAGTACTTCATTCCTTTACTTAACTTTGAAATCAATATTAACATTTTCCATCATATACAATCTCATTACAGGTTAAAATTAGTAAATGTGTTATATAATAATTTACACTGTGACCATATAGCACTATTAGTTCACATACAGATAATAAGCAGTTAACGTAAAATTATTTGCAACTCAATGAATGAATGAATGCAACTTAGGAAAATTTATAAATGATAAAGAAATTTGTACTTGAAGTAAAAAAAGAGGCCAAATTCATACAAAATTTATGATAACAATAAAAATAAACCAGCAATAAATATACACACTTTAACAAAGAACAAACAACATTATGTTGTTTGTCAATTATTTCTGCAAGAAACAAATAAGGTTTTTCAGCTTGTCACTGATAAAACTGTTATAGGAATGTGAGATGAGAAAATACTCAGTCAAAATTAATACTTTTTATATAATATTACCACAAAACATAATTATTCTCAAGATAAGATTAAATTCTAACAAAAATGAACTGAAAATTAAAGCAATTTTGAGTGGTTTGGATAAAAAGTATTATTTTGACCTTAATTTATGATTAATTAAAAAAAGTTCATAGCAATTACAGAAAATTAAAATGTTACGGGTGATTGAAAGTCGGTGTGGTTTGGAGTGAGGGGAATGCAGAGTACATCAGCCATAGCATAGGTGCCAGTAACAAACATGTAACTATGCAGTGTTAGTAGAACAAAATAAGAGAGCAGGGTTATTCCAAATGGAATATAACATATATCAGTGCATCTCTTAGCACATACAGATGTTTATATTTCTAAACTAATACAACCTTTATGACCAGTAATATTATGTTAATCAAGTGATGTGATTCCAATTTAGCCTGTGTTGTACTGTAAACATAAATACAATTATAGATATTAATTATAGATTAAAACACATATAACATCAACACAAATATTGCAGCTTACATTTCTTGTCACTCTTCTCACTCTGCAAAAAAGATAAAAAAGGCATAGTTAGCTACAACCTAATTATGATATTATTGCGTCTTTGTTGTGGAACTGTATCAAGTAAACTTTATTTACCTCATCATCTGCATCTTGGTCTGAATCAGACTCCTAAAGAGAAGAATAAAACAGGGAGAAAGCAAACAATGCAGTTAAAGAAATAATTTACTATTATTATACAAATACAAATGGAGATATATTAAAACTAACCTTTGAGTATGTTGGGAGAGTGATGTTAAGGTTACAGATAGCATTGTGGGTAAGACTACGGTATGTGCGCGGTTCCTTGGTGAAGGACAAGCGACCACATGGCTCCTGTGCTGTGTCTCTAATCTGTACATTAATTAAATAATTATTCAGTCCATTAATTACACATATTTGGATTTCTGAATCTCGGAGTACATAAGTAGAAATTTCAGACATTTTTATCAAATGTGTAGTCATACTTTGATGAAGAGGGCCAGTCTGTTCTCTTTGAAGGCAAAGAAACTGAATACATGATGCTGTCCACTCTTGGTAAGAGGCACCAGGTTTCCAAAGCAGTCAGCAAATATAGGTTTTCCCTCCAGTACCTGTGTGTGGATGAGAGGCATTTTGATGATTCAGACAAACCATTAAGGTTTACCTAACAGTATTGTCAGAATTGAACTGTATTAATAAGAACCAGTTGGCAGGTTGTGTCTGCACTAATGTCTTGCTAGTATACCGTAATTTACCCACTTCACCTACTTCACCAATTTCTCACCCCCTTTAGATGAACCCTTTCTCACACTTTTCCCTCTTCTTATTTATTCCCCATCATCACACTGCACCTCAACATCTCGGCTACGGGCAACTTCAGTGAAGTTCTCTTGCTGCTCAAGGGTCTTGTCCATCTTGTCATCTGTCATGCAGAAACAGCGCAGGCGGGCCTCAATGGGGTCCAGTGTCTTAGCAAAAATGACGAACTTGGCCATGTATGGAACACAGATGATCTCTCTGTACAGCTGAGAGGCAAAACTAACAGACTCCTGGATCTGTCTGCAGTCTATCAGCCAGAACCTAGGAATATGAATGAGACTGTTAGTTACTGATAGACATTACCAGGTAGGTGCACATTACGCTGGGTACTCATGGTATAATGTTAAATCTCAATAAAGGAAAGAAGTATTAGTTTAGTATCAGATTAAAGCGTTAAAATTCAACTGGAAGGTCACTTGACTCCACTTTTGAAAACTTAAGAAGAATTTACCTTGCTGACACATTTGTGGTGAAGGAAACACATCGGTTAACAAAGGTGAGAGGTGTGGAGCCAGTGATGTCCTCCCATTGGGCAGGAGTGGTTCCACCTGAAACACAAACTCATGATTTGTTGCCCGAGCTGTCATGGTCATTCACACATTTTTTTGTATTTATAAACAATAACAATTATGACAGGATTTCATTACCCAAGCATGCATTGATAGTAAAAGCCAAAACACACACAAAATCACATAGACGTGATGCATTGCATTAGATGATATTATGTTACAGATGTAACAAGTATCTATTTTGACAATCCTATATTACCACAAACAGCTAGTGGTAGCTGACAATGAGATATGATATTTGATGTGTTGTTTTTATTGCTTGCTGATGTTGATGATGATTGATTATTCCCCATACTTACCTGTAATGCTGCAAAGCAAACGTAAGGTGGGGGTCTCCCCGCCAAAATCTGTGCTTGGCCCGTCACTATTCGAGCACTTGGGAATGGGGATTGTCATGGTGATTGGTTTGTGGAACTTCCTCCTCCTTGGCTCCAGTGTGACAATTGAGCTGAAAGTGGCTTTATTGCCAAGAATCTTTCTCACCACCTCGACATCAATGGGCTGAGCCTAGGACAAGGTACAAAATGTTTCAACATAACTTTATTGGTTGCCTTTGAACATTCCATTGATTCGTGTCTGGCCAAGAAATGCACTGTATGTACCTGTAGCCCAACTCGAATCTTCTTGGTGAGGGCTCCTTCAGGGAAGACAGCCTGGACCTGGGGCACAAGAGTGCTACTGAGGACCCCGCCCTCTGGTCCAATCGAATGACTATCCTGCTTTATCCGTGAGACCACCGCAAAATACTGTGGGAAGTCTCGGGTGATGATGCGGCATATTCTTTTCTTTTCAAGCTCCTCAGGGGAATCAAGTTCTGTGCAGATCAGAAATATTCAGTATAAATACCCTATTGAGCAGTTACTTGTGTGAAGTTTGGGGAATGAGGTTTCAAGTGTAAGATTATTTTAGTTTCTCCTTCATCCATTACTTCCTCTACTTTCTGCTTCCCATTATACTTCAGAAATGCTGTGATGTGAGCTCAAAAACCCTTGTTTAGCATCCCAATCTAGTGAAGATCCCTTACTTTCATCCATGCCATTAAGTATCTGGTTCAGTTCCTCTTCAGTGAAGTCACAGTGGTGTTCCCTCCAGCTCTCCCCTGTTTCACTCCTCAAGATCACTAGCTCTCTCTCTGTGCCCCGCAGGGCTGCAAAATGGGGGATCTCCACAATCACAGGCCTAAAAGGGGTGACAACATAAAATCAATCACAAATTGAACTTAAAAGAACATTGGTGGTAAGAGCTTGACAGAGCCTGCTTTATCTGAGAAAATGAAAATAGAATGTTTGGGGTGATTTATGCATGACCTTATAAAAAAAAAATAAAATTAAAGAAACAAAAAAAAGAACACAAGATTCAAATTTGAGTGTAAAAACATCAGATGCATTTCATGCCTAGTAAAACAAACATATTCATGAAAAAGTCATTTAAAAAATGTTTAAACAGAAAAACATCCATTCTACATCACGAGCAGAACCCAACTAGAAACAAGTCGGGATTGGTACTATAGACTGAAGAAAGCACGGGGATAGCTCAACAACATAAGGTAACAGGTCAGGGGGTTTCAAACTAAGGCTTGCACTTTTATAGTACCACGAAACAAAGGAAGTAACAGAATAAAAACAAGTTATAAATATAATATCATGGAAAACTAAAAAAAAATCTGAGGTGGACACGTGGAAAAATATGGGTGAGTATGTGACCACTTCTAGGGTGTCCCCCAACCATTGTCCTACCCGAGGAACTTGGTTCCTGGAGGACCCAGCTGCAGGATGCGACTGACCAGGCTCTCACCCTCATTTAGAGGGGGCGGAGCTGTGGGAAGGTGGAGCTTACTGATCCATATGCAGCACAGAGGGGGATTGAAGAAGAAAGTATGAACACACCAGACAACAGTGTAAACACACTCACACAAGCAAATACACAGACACACACACACACACACACACACACACTCAGACACACACACACACACACACACACTCAGGCACACATACATTAAACGCACACTCAAACACACACTTACCCCAGGAACTGGGCTCCAGTGGGTCCCACTTCTATGATGCGACCAGCCAGCCCCTCACCCTCCACCATAGGAGGCATAGAGGCCAGACGGTGTCTCTTCACCAGTCTGCAAGTCACCCGCGTGGGTGCAGAACACTTTCTTGGAGGTACGATGATTCGCAGGCCATTGTGACGGCATCCACGCATAGCCCCACCCCTGGCATCTACCATGAAGCTGACAAGGAAGCTGAAGAAAGGGTTTTTTAAGATTGATTGTTAATAAATGCAATATTTCTGGCACATATGTTAAGTCTGTTGACCATGAGCCTCCATGCAGGCAAAGTTACTGACATTACTGTAAAAATCTCAGCAGGTAATATTTCATTTCAGCCTGTTCTCATCCTTTTCATTCCACTGGAAATTGTATTTGCAAGCCAGGCAAGCAAAGAGGCGGGCATTGAACAAAATTATTTCTGGAACATCTTATATATCAAGGAACAAATAGGTGTCAAATATTACATATCTTCAGGCAAGCAAGTGCTTACAGCAATACTCAAATTTTCTGTATATGAAATGTTAACACATGTTAACTGAAAGATGTCCATAGTTAAACTGCAAGACCAGTACTTTTCTTCATTTGCTGTTTTAGAAAATTATTGAGCCAAGTGAAACTACATATTTGTGACCAGTTTTTAAAGATTTCTGTCTTCAGTACGAACAAATGGGCTTGAAGCTTCAGGCCACAGAAAGGGGTAGGGAAGTCAGAAAGTATTCAGGGATGTACTATCACATTATTTATTTAGAACTTTTCATGGGATGTGTTGACAATTCAAAAAAAATAGAATAATACCAGCCTTATTCTTTAAGGGCGATCAAATTAGAATCCAGCTATCATAAACACCCTGTTGTGCTATGTTAAAACACTAAAACCTATTCTCAACATACAGTGCTGTTATATTACCAGCATTATATAAACAGCATATTGGGCCTATGTATCAGCAGATGTTCAGATTAAAGAGGTCAGATCTGCATCAAGGATAAAAAAACTTGGTTGGAACATCTCTAGTTAACAAAATATGAACCATGGTAATGTAAAGTCATGCATTTTGGAATCGTGCAGTCAGACAGGAGGGGAATGAGAAAAAATAAGGGCACAGAGGAGAGAAGAAAGAGAGAGTAGCCAAAATAAAGAGTATCACCTGCTGTTGTCATGGTCTAGGCACGGAGAGGAACGGCTAGAAGCAGAATACAACAACACACACACATACACACACAATCACAAACACAGCCAAGACAAGAGAGAGCACAAAGAGGCAACAGGAGAATAAACAAAAAAAAGAATAAAGAATGAGTAAAAGGGACAAAAACCTGACCAGAGAGCGAAAAAGACACAGCAGCAAAGATAAAAGAATGAAGGAGAGTAAAAAACCCAGATGTGAAGGAGTGAAAAATAATGTCAGGAAAAATTAAAACTGATTTAGCGGTGGCTCAAACACACCTGATAGTGAACAAAAGCACGTGAAAGACTTTTACAGCAGGAAACAGTGTGAATGTGTGTGTGTATACCCAGAGTGTAGCAGACTGGAGGACAGCACCACATTATCAAGATGCTCAGCACCCCAGCTCAGGCGGAACGAGTCCTTTTCATGCTCTCTAGACAGTGCTGATACCTACAGACCAGCAAACAGAAGCAGGCCAGTTGGAGTCAAAAAAGTAAAGATATTCTCAAACATTCTAAACTAAGGATACCTTAAGCAAGGTTATCTTAGATAGTTAAACCAACAAAATGACAACCATTCACTTTGTATGTTTTGTCCTCACCTGGTGGCTTGTAAGCATGTCTTCGATGAGAACTCCCTCTTTCTGATGGAAACTTTGGTGAATGGGAGTGTGTGGCCTGTTGGAAAAGCATGTTGGATTTTCAGAGTGTCTTTGTATGTATATTTGCATGTGTATCATGGCAGGTCAGTCAACAGCAGTGGATGAAGGTATGAGTGATGTGTCATTACCAGCTTCACACTTGCTGTAATTTATTTTTTTCAAATTAGTCTTTTTGTGTGAGTATGTGTGTTGTTTGTGACCTGTCTAGGTTGTGGCTTATGTAGCTGAGGTCCCCGTAGTGTCCTGGCAGAGAGTCATCTCCCAGCTCTCTGAGATCTTCTGCTCTCAGATACTCTCCTCCATCACCTGTCATGGTGTCCTCACCTGGCAAACAAACATTTTTATGTGAAACTAAAATTGCTGTCCACCTCCACCAAATTATGTCCACCTCCCCAGAAAGTTCTGGATCTTTTATGACTGTGCTTATTTAAAAATATCCACAATCCTGCTGCTTGTCTCTGGCCTGTTACACCGAATTTGCAGCATAGAAGCTGCACTGATTTGAAACATGAAATTATTTTCTTCTTGCTCATTTTGACATGTTTCACTCATCAGAACAAACACCATACTTACGGCACATGCATGAGCATGTGAGAGCCCTAAAGTAGGACTCACAAATGTATCTGCAATTTCTGAATGACAATCATTTGTGAAACATGATGCTGCGTCTGAGCAGCGCTCGCAAATACATTTCTATGAAACGGGTCACTGGTTCTGAGGTCACTAGATTCTAGGCAGCATTGTGGAAAACTTGTCATTGTTGGTCAGCATTGCTAAATCTGTGCATTCCTCGATCATCATAACTGTCATGATCATATCCACAGCCCCACACACTTCATGCAGTTAGTTTCCACAATTGCATTAACACACAGTCATCAAAGTTTTGTTTACACCCTATAAACAACAAGGTGTTAGATCAAGGAATTTCTGCTTATGTAAAATCAAGTATATAATATATATCAGCCATATTAAGTGCACATACTCTATACGGGCTTACGAATTTGAGAGTAAAAGGCTAGAGAACAAATTCTCAAAATTCATTGTTTTAGCAAAAAAGTAAATGCATTACTGCACACTACCAATATGATCACAGTGACAAGAATACAAATATAGTCCACACCAAGCTGGCTGAGCGGGGCAGACATTTTGCAGTACCTTCCAGATCCACAGACATCTCAGATAATGGCTCGTCTTCCAGCCTCAAAGCTATGAAACATACAGCTTTAAAACCCACAGCTACAAAACTACATCACCCACAATACATGCAAGGTCAATTTTGAGTAATAGTATGTGATGATAGGGGTAGCCTAAACACCTTTGCCAGTCCCTTAGGCTGCCAAGCAATGAATATGATAGGGACCAGTAACACAGTAAGTTCTTTGTTTTTTTGCTTTGTCTGTTTAGAGTAACTCACCTTCTTCATCAGACACATCAAGGATCTCAGTCATGGTCTCAGGGACATTGAGCTTGTGTTTTTCTGTGACCGTCTGATGTGACCCCGATTCACAGTCATGGAGAAACACAACCATAATAGAAAAAAGTTAACATGGTTTTCTGGGAAATTTAGGAGAAAACGTATTGGTATCACAAGCTTACCGTTGTGGTAGTGATGACCTCCTCAGTGACGACTTTCAGGGTGTCCACTACAGAGATGTAACCCAGACGTCTGGCGATAGACAGAGCCGTGTTTCCGTTCTAACAGAAAGACAGAGATAGTGTTCATGTGACATAAAAGTGAGATTACACATTTACTTGTTACAAAATTTTACTTATTAATGAGTGGAGAGTAAATACTTGTTGTTTTTTTTCTTACCACTGTAGTAGCATTGGGCTTGGCGCCATGTTGTAGCAACACATTGATAATGTGTGTGTTCCCTTGTTGTGCTGCCTGGTGAAGAGGTGTGTATCCACTCTATAGAATGAAAAAAGGAGACAAGATTTTATCACAGACTTTAACTGTATTATGTAGTGTGCTTATTATTGCAGTTTAAACTGATCCGAGTTTCTACACTTCATGTTTGATATTTGAATTCTACCTTGGTTTTGGCGTTGACACTGGCACCCTGTTGTAACAGGAAGTTCACCATCTTGGCATTTCCATAGTGACAGGCCACTATCAGAGGGGTATATCCGAGCTGAGGTGTAGCGAGGATGGGGAGATGATACAGAGGAAAAAATGTTATTTCCAAATTTGCCTGATTTGTTGTTTGTCAAGAGTTGTGTATAGCAACAAACTGTCATAAATACAAAGCCCTCTGAATGACGTAGATGTATGATGTGGACATTGCCATACTTCCCAAAAGCCAGTTGGTGGCCGATATGCTGAATTTGTATGTATGCGTTACTTTGTGTGATTTACTGGTTGGGAGATTCTTCACATTTAAAAAGCAGCTGGTAAACAAAACTTCCTGCAGTGAATGCACACAAAATAAGCTACATAATACACTGTGGGAGTCCCATTAATTAGCCATCGTTTATAATTCCATGGTTTCACCACAGAATTAAAAAGATTCCCTGTCTTGAATGGAGTCTCCACTTCCATCAAATGACATGATTAGTGACTAGTTTTTAATCTGTGTGTCCCTTTTAGTGTGTTTGTGTGTACATTCGTGTGTGTATGGGTGTGTTTGTACCTTAGTTTGCTGATCCAAGTTAGCATCATGTTTGGCCAGTACTTCTGCTGCATCGACCCTGTCTTCTTGGGCTGTGAGGTGCAGAGGAGTCAGTCCACTCTGCAACATACAAAGCGCAGAGTTGTCTTAGTGTCTTTGTATTGTGTGTCTCTGTGTGTAACTACTTTGGTTAAACACATACACACAGTTATTGTTGGGAACTATAGAAAAACATACATATAACTAATTCCCTGTTGCATATTCTGAATGTTTCCAAGATTAACGGCATAAGATTCTATGCTTATGCCCTTAATCTAGCAGATTCCTGAAAATGTGAGAACTATTGGTGCTACCTGCACCTTTAGCAAAAGATGTAGCGTCTAATCATTATCAACACAAGTGTAGTATCAGAACATGTCTGCATTTGTGTGTGACCTTGGTGACTGAGTTGACGTGTGCTCCTTTGCCCAGCAGCAGGTTGGCCATCTCAGCGTGTCCTTCCTGGGCTGCCAGGTGTAGAGGGCTGACTCCCTGCTTGGTCAGAATGTTGGTCTCCGCTCCATACTGCAGCAGCGCTAATGCAATGTTCGTCTGGTTCTTTTTGGCTGCAATGTGGAGAGGAGTGTAGCCATTCTGGAGAGGGAGCAAGGTGAACAGTTACATGCTTTTAAAACAACTATATGGGTAAAATTCACCCTATAGATTTTAAACTGTGGCTGAAATAGCAGGCATTTATGTTTTTTCTGGTTTACCTAAAATCTAAAACATCAAGAATATCTCAGATTTTGGTATCACCTCTTAAAAATCAATGGACGTTACACTCAAGCTCTCAGTATGCCATCACTACTATAAAGTAAAATCCTCAAAAGAGCCCAATTAGGAAGAAAAATCTTGTGGTAAGCTGAGGAAAAGGGTGCACCCAAAAGGTAAAGTGCAGTGCTTGATCAAAAAATAACTGCTACAGCAGAATGCAACGCATGCTGTATAAACCATAGCGTGAGAGTGACGAATGTCTTTTCTTCTTTGAAATCCTTTGTCTAACCTTTGCAGTAGCATGAGGCGATGCCCCTGTATCCAGAAGCAGCAGAGCTACATCTCGGTTGTCATAATGAGCTGCCACATGTAGCGGAGTTAGGCCATTCTGTGAGAAGAAGCATTTGATGAAATGACAAATATTTCCGTTATGGAACAGTGTACCTTTATGATTCTATTCTACATTGTAATGAGTCTATTTCAGAGACAAAAAATGTATTCTATTCAGGTACTAAAAGATTCAGTGCACTGTGTATCTCACTGAAATGAATAACCTTGCCCTGAAATCCCTTCAGACCTTGAATCTGACTCTATACGTTCTATTTAAATAATCTGCATAAATAATCCTGATTTTCAGTTCACCTTGCCAGGATCATCAGTGAGAGCTTTGCGCTGAAGAAGAAGTTTTGCTACATCAATGCTTCCATGCTTAGCTGCTACATGTAATGGAGTGAATCCTTTCTGTAGAGGGAACAGGAAAAAGTTTGTTTCAAACACGCATGTCCAAACTGCTAATGTTTCACTGGATATTTGTGAGCCTATATGATAATCTTGAATCTGTCTGTTTGATTAGGTATTTCTCTGTCTGTAATGCATGATGTTCTATCCTCTGCTCACCTTCGTGGCCAGTGAGTGTGAGGCTCCGGCCTCCAGCAGCACGGCAGCAGTCTCTACCTGGCCCTCCCTGGCTGAAATGTGGAGGGGAGTATAGCCGTTGGTGGTGGCAGCGTCTGGATGAGCCATGTGCTGCAGCAGCAACTGAACAATATCAGTTTTCCCCAAACGGGATGCAATGTGGAGGGGAGTCTGGTCCTCCTGTGGTTGAGGGATGAAACGGTTGTACAAATTTGAGTGGAGAGGTAATATGGGAGGGAAACAAAAGAAGCAGAGAGAATATGAGTATTTGTATGCAATTCAGTGGATTAAATATGCTTATTTATGATAAACAGGAAGAATCAGTGATTCACACTGATGATGCAACAGCTGACTTACCCTGGCCATGGCATCCACCAACGCTCCATTCCTCAGCAAACAGCGAACCACTTCCATCTGACCTGCTCGTGCTGCCATGTGGAGAGCTGTCTCACCCCGCTGATATGCAAAGACAGAACATTTATGAGCAATAAGATGCTGTGCTGAATGAAACCCTCATGTTTTCTAAGAAAACCTGCTACAATAGGGGGTTGAATTAGGGAAAACAGATGGATGTATTTCTGACTCTCACTACAGAGAGCTGAACAAATAATTTGTCATTTCTCACAATGTTACGGACGTCAGGAGATGCTCCATTCTGTAGCAGAAGCAAAACAATGTTGAGGTGGCCCATGAAGGCAGATACATGGATGGGAGTCAGACCAGACTAGAAAAAGAGAGACACAGCAAGAGAGAGGCAGGAAGATGAGCATAAAATGCTAAATTTTATACAGAAAAGTGTACTGTATTTACAGATGCTATTCAGAGCCATTCCCACAAAGTGTCAGTGTCACCTCAGTAATGGCCTGAATGGATGCTCCATATTTGACCAACAGTTCCATCACCTTCACCCTGTTCTTCTTACAAGCAATATGAAGAGGAGTGAAACCGTTCTGGTAGAAAGAGTGAAAGAGAAAAAAAGAGGTAAATACTATATGTACATACATTGGGGGCAGGAAATGTAGTTTTATTTTATTATTGGCCCTTTTTATGATTCTTACAGGAAATTAGGAGCATTTACATTGCAATGAAGTAATATATTGCATATTGGCAAATAATCACTAAATTTACAGTATATGACTTATTTTACACTGTTGGCTCACATCTTAATGAAGAGAATGGTGCTGTTTTCCTATGTTTAATCAAATTTGACAGATATTGTAGGAATCAACAGCACCCATTCCCAAACCCTTTATTATCTTCGGCTCTTCCTGTCTGAACATGCTTACGTGCCTGTCTATACCTGCATGTGTAAATATTTGGGATTCTATGTTAATGCCTATTTTTATGCTTGTGCTGTTGTTATTTCCCTACCAGTGCTCTAATATTGGGATTGGCCTTCTTGTCCAGCAGAAGCTTGGTGACTCTATAGTGGCCACAATGAGCTGCGACATGCAGCGCTGTGAGGTAGTCCAGTGTGACATCATCAACGGGCGCCTTGTGCTGCAGCAGGAGTTTAACACACTCTACGTGGTCTCCCTGGGCCGACATGTGCAGTGGGGACAGTCCGTTCTGTGTGAGGACAAAAGTGACGATACATGGACAGATGCAAAAGATCAGAAAAAGCAATTCATTGAAGAAATAGATGGCAGAGAGGAGAAAAAACAAGTAAAATATATTGTGTGCTTTCCAAGCGAAATCCCACTGAATGCCAGAGATTTTTTGATTGTAGAACAACTGTATCCTGGAGCAAACCTCAAGACATTTATTTAGTGGAAGGGAAAATTGCTGACCCAGTAATGGTACAGCCATACACTACCTTGGTTCTGGCTAAGATGGGAGCTCCTCTCTCCAGCAGAATTTCCACTGCTGGGTCATGTCCACTCCTGGCTGCACAGTGCAGGGGGGTCAGCCCATCCTGCGAGACAATGACACATGCACAGACAAAGGCACAAACATATAAATAATAACACAAACTGTAGACATTAATCCAGTGTGTCTGTTTTGACAAAGAGGTAACTGACAAGTGGTTAGTATACTCTATTAAGCAATCACGAGAGGGTAGCAGAATTGTGACTAATTAATAAAAGCTGATGTCCAGACTTTAAATAAAAATCTCACCCTGGTTTTGGCATCAATCTGAGCCCCTCGGTCCAACAGCAGAGCCACCATGTTGGTGTTGCCTCTCTTGGAGGCCACATGGAGCGGCGTTATCCCATTCTGACAAGGCAGCCAAGGAAACAATGGAAAGTACATTTTTTGCCACAAATACTGTTCAATTTACACAGCAAAAATATAATTCATAGTTGTGATTAGGAGCTGACATCATTCAAATCCCCTTTCAAATCCACATAACATGGAAAGTGCTAGAATTGGTTTAAACAATAGTTTGTATGAATTCAATTTTTCTGTTTCTGTTTAGTTGAGGGGCATAGTAGAAAGTTACATCACTAACCACCACTAAGTGTATTTAAAGAAACTGAAACTAACTTCATGGAACTGTCTCAAGAAAGCAATGCAGCGGAAAACACGCAGAACAAATGTAACCTTTGACAGGCTAGGGGGAAATCTAATTAATAAAGGCTAAGATTAAAACGTAAAGTTCATTATGGTAAATAGTAAACACAGTGTTCTGCAAGCTTCAAAGTGAAAACACAGGTCAAGTTTTAATAGACAGCAGTACAGTGTCTTGATTTGCTAAGAAGTGGAAATGGGGTGCTACCCTGGCTGTGAAGTCCACAGCAGCTCCTCTGTTCAGCAACAGGGTGGAGACATTCACGTTACCATAGTGAGCCGCGATGTGTAGAGGGGTGAATCCACTCTGTTTGAGACGGATGAGGAGAAAGGAGGGAAGGGGAGAGTGAGAGGGATAGGAAAAGTTGAAGGACACAAAAAGGAAAAAAAAGAGAAGTCTGGTTGAAACAGTAGGTGTGGAAGAAAGAAAGAAAAAGAAAGATAGAAAGAAATATTTTTCTGTAGCAGATACAATAAAGAAGCAGGACTCTACTGAAGCAGTTTTATGATGAGGCAGCATGCTGAAAGAAAAGAGACCAGACACATAAAAAAATGAGCATATCTCAAAATAGCACATGCAATACATAATGTATGCAAAAAACCCTGTTATTCTGCCATGCTTGCTAAACAAATTGTGAAAAATTCAAAGCAGTTTGGTATTTGGATTCAAAAAGTTCAACAGAAAGGACATTAAAAACTGAAATACACAAAGCAACTAAGCACGATGTGTATCTGCTTGGACGAACAAATGGACATTTATATATAAATATATATGTATATATATAAAATATCTACAGTGTACAGTTGTAGGTGGGTTAACTCCTTACCTTCCCATTCTGATAGACATGGTGCAATTTAATTAAGAAACAGAGTTAACTTAAAGATCAACAACGTGTTTCAGAGAGGAAAAACAATGCTATCAACGGGCTTAGAAGTATACATGCTGTAGGTTATGCACAGAAAAAGGGCAATAAATAATCTAATATATGATTGATTGAGAATGATTTTTTGATTTAAAAAGAAAAAAAAGAAGAAGAAATGTAAAACAAACAATCTATATTTAAAATGCAATAAACTAACATTCTCTGATATATATTAATACAACACAATATATTTTACTGTCAGCCATGCAGGAGTGTGTAGTACAGCATAATCAGCTGCATGCATTAATATTAATGGTACATAATTCTGACATGCAGGACTTAACAAGTCCTCCTTAAATAAGGGGAAGATCAGGACAAAAGAGCTGAAAGAGATGGTCAGAAGTGACAAAAAGTAATTAAAGGAAGAGGTGACGAGTCTGTATACCTCCGTGGTTCTATTGACCATCATCTGGTTAGGACGCATAGAGAGAGAAAGGGGGGATAGGGTGCAGGGTTGTTAGGGAAAGGGCTCATCACAACATTCCCATAAAACATGGTTTACGAGGTCACACAAAGAGCAAAGACAAGGAAGCAAACAACAAAGCGTTCTGAGAGGCTCTGTCTGTTAATATTATTGTATTCCTAAATGGACAAATAGTCAATAAAATAAATAAAACTGTCAACATGAAAAATTATCCATTCAGTCAGATACATTATCACGTTTCCTGCCACCTCCCTATATGCTTCCCTCTCCCCCTTTTGTAATTACACTCTCCCTCTCCTATTCTCCCTGTATCTCTCCCTCCCCTCCTATCTGGCACTCCACCTCCACCCTTCTCCACCCTGCCGCACAACCCTCACCTTAGACTGAACGTCAGCATTGTGGTCGTTCTGGAGAAGCAGGGCGGCAGACTTTGTGTCGTCTTTGCGGGCTGCAATGTGCAGGGCTGGGAGGCGGACCTTACCCTTGGTGTCGTGCTCCAACAGCAGGGAGACCACTGAATTGTGGCCCTGCTGGAGGGCAATGGCCAATGGAGTAAAACCATCCTGGAGGAGCAGAGAAGAAGAAACAATAAAAATTCAGAGTGAATAACTACAATCAATTTAGGGGATAGGAAAGGGATTTTAGTACATAAAGCAGCTTTATAACTTGTACAATTCAACAATTCAATTTTTTTTGGGTAGTTTTTCCGTATTCGAATCGAGGGTCTAAGGACAGAGGGTGTCGTATGTAACAGATTGTGAAGCCCTTTGAGGCAAATGTGATTTGTGATATTGGGCTATATAAATAAAATTGAATTGAATTGAATTGAACACATGTACAGGTGTTTTACACACAAACTTACCTCTGTTGCAATGCTTTGGTTCCCTTCATTTTCCAACAGGTATTGCACCACCTCCAAGTGACTCTCCTGGGCTGCCATGTAGAGTGGAGTGAAGCCATTCTGTAGAGGCAATGCATACAGTCCATAGACACGTTCTAATATTATCTAATAGCTTTTGATCATTGAGAAGTTTCTCACCTGTGACTGAGAATTGATATCTGCTCCTCTCTTCACCAGTAGTCTAACCACTTCTTTTTGTCCAGCCAATGAGGCAATATGGAGGGCAGTGTTTCCTTTCTGCAGAGAAAAAGAGAGTTAAGGCTACCAGCCAAGTGTGTATCCTGTGCAGTGGTGAAAGAAGTTTAGATGCTCTACTTAAGTAACAGTACTAATACCACACTGTGAAAATACGCCACTACAAGTAAAAGTCCTGCATTCAAAACCTTACTTAAGTATGTAAGTATTATCTGCAAAATGTACTTAAAGTATCAATAGTAAAAGTAAAAAAATGCTCCCTGTCCGTGTTTTACTATTATATCTTGTTGTTTCTGGATTAATATTAGTGCTGCATTAATGCGTATGTTGTATTTTAGATGTAGATGTTTAAGGTTGAGCTAATTACGTTACTCTACATTATATACAGTTGGGTAGTTTAATCTACAGAAATGCATCATATTCTATAAGACCATTATATATTTGTAGCTGTCCTGTGAGAAACCACGTATCTCTAAAAAGTCAACTTTTCATGAGCTCAGATAAAAAGCCCTGTTATTAGCTTTTTGACGATACATTTGACGAGCAATCATAAAAAAAAAGTTTATTTAGTTAAGAATAAGGAGAGTTTTTCCTCAACCTATAAAAGAACACTTAATCCTTCAGTTTATCAGAAACATTAAGATTCAAAATCACCAAATGTGGAGTTACATGGTTTTCACTGGACGGGAGAGGTATGAAACATTGTAATCTGAAACAGAACTAGTAACTAAAAATACAATATTTCCCTCTGAGATGTTGTGGGGTAGAAGTATAAAGCTGCATAAAATGGAAATACTCAAGTAAAGTACAAGTACCTCCAATTTGTACTTAATTACAGTACTTGAGTAAATGTACTTAGTTACATTCCACTACTGATCCTGTGTGGACATAAACGCCTTAAAAATCAGAGCTGGTTAAGTATAAAAGGTGTGATGGACACAGAAACCTCTGATATTAATATCTCCTCATTGAAAACAAAATTATGCAAATTGAAAATACTTACATCTGTTTTTATTTTCAGGACGTGAAGGTTACTGACTGATTAATATCAAAGGCCAATTTAATGTCACCCCAAGGACATGGGCAGCAGGGTGACAGATTCCTTGTTGGCTGTTTACTGTGGCTAGCTGTTAAACCTGACGTGTTAGGCATCCACAGAGTCACATAAACAGCTTGCCAAGAGGCTTAATCCACACTCACTCTCATCCCTCTCTGTCCTTTCCAGTAAAGGTATAATATCTAATCAGGATGCAATTGTGAGTCCACTGTGACCTCTTTCAAAGCTGAAGACATGAAGAAACTCATATTAAATTTTGCTATGTCAATTTAGATTAAAAAAAAGAAGCCATTCAAAAGAAAGAATCCAGAAACGCAGATAAGAAATTATTGTCGGCTATAACACTTAGTGAATATACAGTATAAGGTTACAAAATTAAAGTCTTTTAGACCTAAATCACCCTCGTGTCTACCACCACCCTTGTGAATCAAGTTTCATAGTTCAAGAGAGAAGCAGTGATTTACATTGATTTACAGTGGTACTATACAACTGACACAACTGCATATTACTTGCATTAATGTGCACTCCGTAATGTCATCTCCATCTTTCTCTTTCTTTCACTTAGCTGTCACTTTCCTCCCTCCCTTCCTTCTTTTTTCCACCATATATCTTCCCTCATGTAGGGCAAAAGATGACACTGTGAAATGTTCATATCTGGAAAGTTGATAAAAAAACAATAACTAACAACTAAAACACTACAAACATGTGCATGTACCTTGGTGGAAGAGTCAACAGGTGCTCCTCTCTCCAGCAGTTCCTCCACTAAATCCTTGTGTCCCTCCTTAGCTGCCAGATGTAGCGCATTCAGACCGTTCTGGAGAGAACCGAAAAAGAAAACATCAACATCAAAACCTCAAGAAAACAAATGTGGTAAAGTGGTTATTGCATAGCTGAGTGGTGCTCATGGAATTACATTATGAGCATTAAGACCCAGACCATAGAGTTTGGGCAATAAATACAGTACCTGCATTACATCATAGGAGGCAGAATATACAGAGAGTGGACACAAATACACCATCAACTGCACAATCCAGTGCACTGAAATATAGTATTCCTGCAATAAATGCATACTACCCTTGTGAAGCCTGTAGTATAATGTAAAGTTGCTGAAGTCTTGATGAGGCAATAATGTGAGGTGTTGTACTAAATAACAATATATTGTAGAGATGTTATTATTACCATTATTACATTAGAAGGGCGTGGGAACATTTTCTTCAATATATTTGGATCAAAAAGAAAACATTTGAAAAAAGGTAACCGCGTGTAATATATGCACTTAAAAACAACATTCAAATCAATTTAACGTTGATAAAAGAAATTCTCACAGTGGCATGAATTACAGTTCTACAAAATGGTAATAACAAAAAAACAACAACAAAAGAAAACACAAAGAAAGAAAAGGAAAGAGATGCTTATTTCTAAAAATGTTTTGGGAGATCAACATCCAGCAACTCATTCACACAAAGAGCTACAGGTTAGGAGCAGCACAAGAGGAGAGTAGAGCGTAAATGTTTCACACTGACAGGCAATCGCAAAACTGGTGTATTTATACGGCACACATGCACAAACATATTTCCTCTGAGACAGACATGTATAAACACAGAAGAATGATTCACCTCATCCTCCTCTTCTTCCATTCTGCACTGTCTCTCTGAAACAAAGTATCTTAAAATTTTTATCCTTCAGGTCCCCTGCTCCTTTTCTCAAACTCTCTCTGTCTTCTTTCCTTTCTGCTCCTTTGTAAGTCTTTCTTTGTTCTTTTTTTCCGGATTTAAAAGTGATGGAGCTCCGGCCCTCAACAGTGGTCCTCTGCCTCCTTTCACAAGCCCCCTGGTTTAGAGCCAAGTCCTGTGTCTGTCTGTGTTCTTCTCCTCCAAGATGGGTTATAGAGCGGAACTGTGCCTCCCTCCTGGCACTGATGTAAAAGAGGAGCTGCTATGTTGCTAACACCTCTATCATTGCCTCCTTCCTTCCCTCGCGCACGGACCACACACACACACACACACACACACACACACACACACACACACACACACACACACACACACACACACACACACACACACACACACACACACACACACACACACACACACACACCCACAAAATAT
>CM022472.1:16184377-16211627 GCA_011952105.1 Coreoperca whiteheadi
AGTCATTGTCATGATTCGCATTTTTAGTTTGGCATGTGTTTTACGTCGGATGCCCTTCCTGACACATCCCTCTGCATTTATCCAGACTTGGGACTGGCACATGAAGACACTGGCTTGTGCCCCCCTGCGGTTGCATTTATAGGATATGACTTTAAAAGGTAAAAATAAGACTCCGCATCATGTCCTAGAATAAAATACTTAAAAAGGGCATAGATGTTAGAAGTTCCTAATGAAGACAAAAAAGACTTGTATTTACCTTTTTTGAAAAGCAATAACAGGCCTTTGATTAGAAAGCTAACTTGCTGTATACAAAAGGCCCTTTGATAGGGTCCCTTTAACCAAATCTGACTTAGCGAGAAGCCATCTGAAGAACTATTTCAACATATCTTATTCTTACCTCTTCACATCAGCCTTAAACCTGCAGTGTTAAAACACTAGAAAAGTGAACCCATAATTAAAATCTTCTATCCTGGTCACACTTACATTACACACACAACAAACTAGGGCTTTAATTAACAATTATTTTCATTATCAATCTCTCAGTTGTTTTCTTTATAAATGTAACATTTAGTCTATAAACACTAACACTAGTCAGAGCATTGTGAAAAATGGCCATCACAATTTCGATGAACCCAACTATTTAATGTTATTTACAATTATATAGAACAGAGAAAGATTTTCGCTAAATTACTTTAACGATTCATCCCTTATGAAAATTACAACTAGATGATTAATAGACTATTAACTTCAGCACTATCTCGCACTACTGTATGATGTACACAAAATCATACAAACCTCATCCACTTTTGTGAAAATGCCATTAAATAGTGAAAAATCCATCTCCATCACAAATTCCTAGAGCCAAAGGTGACATTTTCAAATTGCTTATTTTGGACGACCAACACACCAAAACGCATTTAAAGCAAAAAAAAAAAAAAGGAAAATAACCCTCACATTTGAGAATCTGTAACCAGTAAATCATTGATATTAGTTGTAAATACATTTTTTTAATCAAATGATTGATTAACTGACTAATCCTTACAGCACTATCATGGAACTCATTATTATAATCATCATCATCATCACCACAGTCATCAGGTGATGGGTGTGGTTATACTGACCTGGAGATGCTTGTCATACTCTGCTATGGAGGAATGTTCATCATCACTTCAGTAAATCATAAATCACAAATCACATTACTCAATCAGTTAGTGACATTTTGACTGCAGTGCCAAAAGGCGAGATGAAACAACTTCCAAACGTGAGACTAGCTGCTCTTTGAACATGCAGAACATTTCAGCTTCAGTCCTTAGTTCTGAAATGGTGGAGTCACTGACAGAGAAAGAATTATGCAATCTAATTATAGAGCATTTCAATCACATTTCAACCATTATGTATTTCAGGAGTGACATGCAAAACCCACAACGGACTCACACATATTCACACAAACTGATCTAAATCTCCTCTTCCTCTGAGCTGTAAGTGAAAGCTTCATTTAGCTAATGGACGAACGTCCATTGAAACACAGTGATCCCTGGCAGTCTGTAGTGCTTCCTGGCAGGAGGGACACTGTTGAGCTCCATCCAATGCAGATTAATATTCACGCCCCTATGACCGCTGACCTTTGTTATAATCACACATGGTAATAAATGGTCATGTTTGTTTTTTTTAATGGACCAAGTGACAGAGGGGATGAATGTTAGAGGAAAAAGAGAAAATAACGTAAATGCATGAAGATTAAAGAGTAATATCACTCTCCAAGGATTAACATTTGGGTAGATTATCAGGGAAGTTTAGCTTTTAATTGTGAGGACATAGAAACAGCTCACATACACAAACACGACACACAGAGATAAGTCTACTGTCTTCCCTCTGCAATTCCAAAATGAACAGATATTATATTATCAACATACAATAACATACTTGTGTGTTCACAAAGTCCACTTTCATGTGTATTCACTGTCTAAAAACTGGGAGCTTAAGTTATCTGTTATCTGTTTTATTTATCTCATTCATAAAATCTGTGCAACTGCAATAGTGTGGATTTGGCCGACAGGGAGTGTGTCTCTTTCTCTCCGTCTCTTTAACTAACTTGGACATCCTTCTGCCCTTGGTGCCAGACTCTGGCCCTCGCCACCCTGTTGCTGCTTTCTAGGATCTGACTCTTCAGTTACTAATGAACACATCGCCAAGGGTAACACTCTAAAATTCCTATGTGACATTCTAGCGTCTCCACTGAAACCACTGATAAAATTACATCTACTATTATTGATTTTAGGATAAATTTCCTGGATCATATCTGATCACATTACAGAAAATAACAATTTATACTGTGGACGTTATACTGTAACACACTGACACTTGTGAAAATAGGATGTTATTCTCCCATAACCTGTACTATTACTAACAGTGTATTAATATATGTATATAAAATATGTATAATATTTACATTTACTCATTTAGCAGACGCTTTTATCCAAATCGACTTAGGGTGCTTTCACACATGACCAAACAAACCGCACCAACAGGGCAAACGAACTCGAGTACGATTCAACCGAACTAAACGAGGCAGGTGTGAAAGCACCCTTACATATGAGGAGAACAATGGAAGCAATTATAACAACACAAGGTAACAAAATGCATAAGTGCACCAAAAACTAGTCTGTTAAAGCCCAGCACAGTAAACAAAGCTAAGGATAGGAAGTGGGGGTTTTTTAGAGATAGAAAGGAAGTAGTTGTTAGTGATTGCAGTTAGGTGTTGACGGAAGAGATGCGTTTTCAGGTGCTTTTTAAAAGGTGGCTACAGACTCTGCTGATCTTGTAGGAGTAGTCAGATCATTCCACCAATGTGGAACGGATCCAGAGAAGGTGCGCGAGAGTGATTTTTTTCCTTTTTGGGATGGTACCACCAGACGTTGTTCGTTTGCAGAGCGCAGGGATCTGGCAGGAACATGGGTCTGTAGTAGCGAGCAAAGATATGATGGTGCAGAACCAGTGGTGGTCTTGTAGGCCAGGAGCATCGCTTTGAACTTGATACGGGCGACAACAGGGAGCCAGTGTAACCTAAAGAGGAGAGGGGTTACGTGCGCTCTCTTCGGTTCATTGAAGACCACTCTTGCCGTCGCGTTCTGGATCATCTGCAGAGGTTTGGTTGTGCAAGCAGGGAGTCCAGCCAGCAGCGCGCAGCAGTAGTCCAGTTTGGACATGACAAGAGCCTGGACTAGGACTTGTGTAGACTGCTCAGATAGGAAAGGTCTGATTTTCCTGATGTTGTAGAGAATGAATCTACAGGACCGGGTGGTGCTGGCGACATGGCTTTTGAAGTTTAGCTGATCATCAATTATCCACCCCCAGATTTCTGGCAATGCTAAATCATCAGCTGTTGAATCCGATGTAGGTGGGGGAGCAGGCGGAGAAAGGAGAGCAGAGAAGGTTTTAAAGAGAGTGCACGAGTCAGGTGAGTTGTTGATCTTAGAGCGGTAGTAGTCAGTTTTAGCTGAGGTGACATCAGCTGAGAAAGTAGAGAGGAGAGACTGGTAGAGGCAGAGGTCTGTGGGATCTTCTGACTTGCGCCATTTTCTATTTGTAAATAGCTGACTGACTTATACGTTAAAAAGGTTCCTTAATTGTTACTTTTAATTAACCACACAGCAGACTTTAGTCTTTCATGTCTGTTGGTGCTGTTGGTGACTCTATTGACTGCAATGCTGACAGTACTCCTACAGATAATGGTTCTGTAATTGTGTGGAGTGCTTTTCCACGGACATGATTCTGATCCACTCATTTCCTTCAGAGCAATTTTTCTGCTAATCACGGGTAATATAATACCTTTGTGGTTGTGGAAATTGGTATCTCCTTGATATAATCATTATGGTTCATGAAAACGTAAAGTAAAATGAACTACAATTAACTGCTTAAGGGCAAGGTCATATTAGCTGAGTGGTATTTATCTCTTGTGACTCCCTAATAAAATTACATCTACTGCATTACAGTATATTGGTCACACACACATACGCACACACACGCAGAGTGAGAGCAGCACAGGGATATATATGAAAATGTCACTCACATTTTTGGTCACCTGACAAGGGCTCAAATGTGATCATCTGACCCCTGACAAATACTACGAAGGGCAGGGCTCTCCTGTTGCAGCAAGGGAGCTGTGTGTGTGTGTGTGCGTGGGTGTGTGCACAAAATAAAACCCATGGTGCCCATGACAACAAGTAGTAGAGCTATGGGTGGGCAGTTGCCACTTCCTGCCTGCCAGCCAATTAAAGCCCAGTGTATAAATAGTATTGAACTGCTGGAAAAACACAAAAGGCCAACAGCAATGAGACAGCACAAAATATGAGGTGCTAACAATACACCCGCAGACAACACACACACACACACACACACACACACACACACACACACACACACGTAGCCACAGTCCCCAGGCTCTGTTAAGCTACCTTGTGACTACTGTAAATCATACTGACATAGACAGGGCAGAGGGGGGTGTACAGAGCTCTAAGGGGAAGTATTTTGTACCCTCCCAAATCCCTCCTTCTCAGTGGAATGTGGATGAGGGTGGGTATGGGGGTAACAGCTGTCAGAGGGACGTAGACCTGTCAAATACAGCTGAGACTGGAGGGAACAATGTGTGTGGTCGTTAGGGGAAGACGAATGTGAGGGCGGCCTGGCAGGTTAAGGTATGTGCTGACCTAGTATTGTTGTGTGATGCCACCGTGACACAGCAGAGTGATGGTTAGATTGAGCTGGTTTCACAGACAGACCAGCTAACAGCTTTGACCTACGACCGTGACAGTTGCATGTAATGTATGTGCTATAACTTAGCATATGTGCGCAATAAACCATTAAACAGCAGATTTCACAAAAAATGTTTGGTGTGCCAATTCTGCCTAGATGTGGATATGTTGAATATTGAATATGGTGAACTGTCAAAACTTACAAAAATAATAATAATAATAAGTCAACTTTTGTTAAATTTGCTATAGCTGCTGTTTAATTGACATGAGAAATGTATTTACCTCAAATAAGAAGTGACAGCTGACAACATCTAGACTTCAACTGATGACAACACAATGAATACTGTATGTCTTTAAGTCAAGAGTAAATCCTTCCATGACTTTGTCACCCTACATTACCCTCTAATGCGTTTTGTTGCTAAGCCTGTAGATATTTGCAATATTAAAGTAACTAACAAGCTATAATGTTCAGACTAGTCACCACTTCCCATTTAAAAATGGAAATCATTGAGTCTACTTTGATAGTTAACATGTAGTATTATCACACTATAGCTATTTCATACATGTTTGGTTAGATGCATAGCAATATGGTGTGATTGTCACCTGCGTAACAATACACATTAGCACATGCTTGCCTGTCACAAATATGATCAGTCAATCTAACTTAACTCCATAAGGCTTATATGATGCAAATAAGACTAGACAATATCACAATTATCATAATCTGAATCAAGACCTCATAACAAAAACCCAGGTATCCAAAAACAGTGCTTTACATCAGTAAATGTAATGTGTAACTTCTAAATCTTTCTCCTACCCTGGAACAGGTGGTGTGCACATTATGTGGAGATCTGGTAGGTCTGGCAATGGGAGATGACTCAAATTATAACAGAACTACATCTCAACTCGCTGAATATTGCATACTGAAGAGTGAAAGGGGGTTTAACAATACAAACCTTCAAAAGTGCACATATATTTTTTTCACCCAAACACATCAGTTATTAAACTAAATGATCGATGTTATTTCTAGCATTGAAGTAATGAATACATTTTATAGAAAAGGCACTGGGACACCTTCAGATAGCTACTGTAGTGTATCGCTCCATTTGCAACGATAACACAGGAATAACAAAGCACATCGTATATTGTAACAGACACGTCATCAGGCAACAGATGCTGGATGTAGCCTCTGTTGAGGCTGGTAACAAGTTTCCTTACCTGATTACAGGTGTTGATGTCTACTCCATTTTTCAGGAAGTCGAGGACTTTGTCAATGTTCCCCGCTCTGGCAGCCCGCAGGAAACTGGTGTTACTGTCGGACTAGAAAGAATGAAGACAGGAAGGAGCCTAATATTAGGAACACAAGCATGTTTTTAATTTTCAGTTTTATTACATTTCAAAAAATTTAACCAGCACATACACAAAAACAAACAAATATTAGACTAGATTTAAACGTATTAATCTAAGTGATTTTGAACCCCATGTTTTTGTCTTGGTTCTGTTTACATACAATGGAATGGAAATTAAATCCTTCTATATAACAAAAAGACACAAAAAACATAACTTGCATATCTGCCAACATATACACTAATACCAATATATCTGTGATAAGCAAATATCAGCCAATAATATACGTCTGCTGATATATTACGGGCGGCAAATAACAATTCTTTTCATTATCAGTTAATCTGGTGATTTTTTTCGACTAATCAATTATTCGTTTGGTCTATGAAAATGTCAAAAATTAATTCAGTTTACTATCACACAGTACAACAAAGAAAAGCAGAAAATCCTCACATCTGACAAACTGAAGGGAGGAAATGTTTGCAATTTTAGCTTGAATGATGACTTATACAATAAATCAATAATCAAAACAGTTGATTCATTCAGTTGATCAACTTATTGATTAATCGACTAATGATGAAAATTTACAAAAATATTATTTACAACTTTTATGGAGCTTCTATTCTGCTGCATGAAGACCACACTACTTCTGCAAAGGACTACGGGCTGTATTGATTCAAGAGTGTTGACAAGGTTTTAACCTCTTTTTAGTGGGGACAGTCAAACACCACTGGATGTGAACTTGTAAGTTCAGCACAAACTCCCCATCGCATGTCTGGGATGAAGCCACACCCCAGTGCAGGATCAAGGGTTAAACCTCTCACATGGGATGTCACCACACACACACACACATATACCAGCAGCACAGAGATTAACACGGCATGTTCTTGAACACTTCCTCGGTGCAACATGTGAAACAGAAAACACGAAAGCTGATGAACCATGTTTCTCTCTCCACCTCTTACCAGGGAATCATCAACTTCAGATGCAGAGTCAGCAGCTCCGTAGAAGTCAGTGTGACAGTTTAAATCTTTGTTACTCCCACTGGTCTTTAAAGCTTTATCTGAGCCACAGGCCTTACACGTTGCTGCATTACCCATGGTTACCATCCAAATCAGTTGGTAATTTCCCAACTAAAGATGAAAACTGTGGCCTGTCAGCACTCACTGTATGGTGTTATATGGTCCACCAAAATCCAATCCTTGTAGTTTCTCACTTTGCGTCCTTAGGTAAAAGCCTCTCAAGTCCACCTTCCTGATGTTTGGCTGCATCAATCAATCTTACAATACATAAACTCTGTCCATATCTTCAGTCCAAATCTCACTTACTTCAATATTACCACCACTCTTTGTGCCCTTTTACCCCTTGCCCAGCATAAACTCTTCAGTCTTGGATCTCTGCCTCTGTCTTAGTGTGTGAGCTGAGCATAGCCAAGGCCCAGTCCTGCCTACTCTTCCTCTAGCTATCCTCTCTCTCTCTGTGTAGGATAACAACTGCAGCCATAAACATTTAACCCTAACTGTCTCTCCTGCCTTAGCTATTTTTAAACTATCCAGACCCTCTTCAGTGAAGACCACAACCCCTTGCTGCATCTACCCAGGGTGGGGTCCTTGACAGCTGGGTTTGAGTCAGGCTGGAAAATGCATTGCCTGTGGTGCTCTCCAGGAAGGGTCATGATGGAGGGATAGTAGTCGAGCCTGAATGCAGTACTCAGATCAAATTTCAGTAACTTACAACCTTACACAGAACACATTGTTCATCATTAGGGGAATGTAGAAAATGTCTGATATGAAGACATGGTTCATAAAACTTATAACGTTTTATCTATGTGTATGGGGTTTCATCTGAGCATGTGCTTGGACAGCCATGATTGCAGAATATTCCAGATACTGGTTCATACTTTGGATAACAAGTCTATGTGCCTCTTCAGATTGTAATCATAAATGCGCATAATAATAGACTTGCAAACAGGTAACAAAACCAGCAGCACTATACAGAATTCAGCAGTATATCGAAGGCACACGTGTGTCACTTCTGTTTTCGCTGTCTCTTTAGTCTCTTTGCCAAGCAAACACACACACAGACAGAGATTGGATTGATTGAGAACCAGCTGTAACCTCTGTATCTGCACAGGATTTGACCTGCAGTCAGTCATGTAATGAAGGATACTGGATTATACACTGTACTCTGTCCAAGTCTATGGTCACATTGGAGGAACATCAGAACTCTACTCAGTATAATAAATATCTCATTAGCAGCTGCAATTAAGTACACACAAGGCCACTTATGGTAATTGTTACCACTGCCATGGCCTATGAGACCAAGTATACTTACACAATATTCATTTGATGAGGACAAGTGCTGTCAAACACAGGGTTGATCCAAATAAACTAACCTGAGAGTGTGGCAGTATCTTTCAGCGAAAATTAGACTGCATGATCTATTTAGAGGTAATTTCATCTCTAAAGATTAACTACTAAAAATGTTTTGAGTAGATTAGACATTCCTTTACTATGTATTAACGTTAGTTGTATCTGTGGCCACAGAAAATACTAATTTCTGATTGGCTGGCAGGCATATCAGAACACCTCAAACATAGTTCCATTCAACAGTTAAACCGCCATTCTAAATCAGTATTAAGGTTAACTCCAAGTAACCATACCAACAAATCTAATTCTTTAGACTACATCACCAGTTAAACTAAAATTGTCTTCAAAGGAGGCGTTTCAGCCTCCTCTTTCAGGACAAGTGAAATCCAAGCAGTTACGCGGCCTGTGTAGACAGCTGGATTGTTTAAAATAGAAGAATATCTGTTCCGTCAGATCAGCGTAAGACAGACGACTGAAAAAAGCAGCTGAAATGCTTCCCGTATAGACACACTCTAATCTAACCATAGCTTAACTGACAGCAAGTCAGCTTCAAAAATTAATGACTATTTTATAAAAGCTTTCTTTTTTTTCCTTTGGTAAATGTTCATGGAATAAGAGCAATGATATACTGTGTTCCAATATTAGAAAATAATGGACTTGGTGTACAAAATTTCTATGACTCTACTTTGTTTTTGACTTTATTTTTTTCATTCTTCTGAACTTGTACTTTATACCATCTCGACATATTCTTTTATTTCAAATATTACCAAATTTCTCCATACAAGGTCTGATAACGCCAGCATGTGACCTCCCTCTGGGCTTGAGCCTTTCTCACATCTGTCATCTGTTCCGCCATCATCCATCTCCCTCACACTGAAATCATCTGAGAGGACAGCAGGACAGCAAACCACAACACACTGTACGGTCAACCACATTCACATCTGCGCAACCCCCACAACCTGTTCTCACATACAATGTCCTAATACACTTACAGCATACTCTTAAGCCCACAAGAGAATGCGTGGTGAAAATCAAAATGGTAATGAGCACAATATACGACATAAACTTGTGAATATGATTTGTTGAGTTTTACCAGACGCTTTCGCTCGGCTCTCTCACGTTGCCGTCTCCTCCTCTCCCTGGCTTTCTGTAGAGCTCTGTACTCTGGATTTTGCTCAAGCTCTCGAGCTTTCTTCAGGTGGGCAGCAGCATGGGCCATGACTTGTTTGTCTCAAAAATGTGTTTTTCTAGTTGCTGAAGTTTCAGTTTGTCAACTTTCATACATACTTAACTAACACTAAGTTACACATATACAACTAACACTTGCAGATGCCAAAAAACAGTTTTACCGTATTAATTATAAAAAGGAATTAATGCTGTGTAAACCATGTGCTAAGTCACTAGAAAAAAAAGTTACTTTCCAGAAACGTTTCAGGTAATTTTCCAAATGGTTAAAAGAAATCCACCATCAAATTAGTGTTCATCTGAACTTAACTGAAAATGCAATAAAAAAATGTCCTTGGACTGGCTCCAAAAATGATCTTGTCTTCAAACTGACACTGGAAAAAAACAACTGCTGACTATTTCTGCCCCTGCGTTCCCCTCCTCTTCAATTCTTCTATGTTCTTTTCTTCAGTCTTCTTTCTTTTCTTTGTCCCGCCACATCAAGCCAAGAAACAGCCACCGGATTTTCACACAAAACACTCATAGGTCCACACATCCATAAATCCCATTTGAAAATGGAGCATTCACAACCATGTGCACAGACATGAGAGCGGGAGACGATGACTGAAAAGCATTGCTGAATGAGGAGAGTAAGATCCATCCGCTTACTCACTACATATTCCAACACACAGGGAATGACCCAGTCCAGATGTACATGAAAACCCTACTCCATGTGAACAGATGTGGCTCCAAAATGTGTTTGTGTGTGTGTGTGTGTGTATGTGCACGTGCATTCATGTGAGTTTTAATGTGTGTATGCGAACTACAGTCACCAGAAAGTGTTTATTGTGTAAGGGGTTTAGGGAAGCTGCATGCTAACAGCCAGCTGACTGCTACAGCCACAGCTACGCTCTCTTACTACCGCTCTGAAAATGCACTCTATCCTGAGGGAAAGAGGGACACATGAGGAGAAAGGAAGGTTAATGGGTGAGGAGGGGTGGATTAGAGGGGGACAGCTGGAGAAAATAGGGCAAGTAAAGTGAATATTAAGCCATTTTGTGTGGAATATTCTTGCATTGGCGCCCGAATGGGTAGAATCAAAAATTCTCAGATAAAGTTAAGGGCTAAACGTTTTGAGATGTTAGAGGATGTGTGCACTTACATGACCAAAGAATCAGGGACTACAAAGACACTGAGGGTCCTCTTGTGTATCATAGTTGACCTGCCCATCTGGGGTCGAGTGTCGTTAAAAGAACAGAAGTCAAATCGGAGTGGGTATCAAGACTTTTGACATTGTTGTGTTCAACAGCAGTTTGATTTCTGCAAAAATAAAACATTTAAACTTTTCCGAAAGAAGAAGACATGGGTACAGGGGAAAGTGGGGGAAGTGAGGAATTACGGGACATAAAGAGGACATAAATATAAAACATCTGATTAAATAAATTAAAACTGATAAATAATGGAGAGCATGAAAAGAGGGGCAGCTGCAAGGAAGAGAAAGCAGAGTGGGGAGGAAGAGAAACAGGGTGAACTTGAGTACAGGCCGTCCTTCTATGAGCAAGCAGAGAAGACCGGACACACCATCCGGTCCAGAGGGGGGCCAGTGAGCACAGAACAGTGGCTCCGAATCACCTGCAAGTTACAGGCCTCCCCCTGCATGGGGAGAAAGTGGGTCGGTCTGAATCTCAACTGCACTGCACCGCCGGTAATGGTGGCTGATGAAATATGATTTGACAGCTCGTGTGTGTGTGTGTGTGTGTGTGTGTGTGTGTGTGTGTGTGTGTCCACCACCAGCAGACGGGTGTCAAGGTCTCTCTCTGTCAATGTAGCTAATGTTAGGAGTTTGAAATTTCAACACCAGGGATAGGGGCACTATCTCACGCCTCTATTTCTGTTCACACATTTTGCTGGATATGTTTTCACAGGCTCAGTCAACAACAACATCAGCAACATCTCTTTCTCCTAGTAATCATGAATGGGACAGATCTGCTGAATCACTCCACACTGTAATACTGTCTAAAATGCTCTACCCTGGTGGATAAAGCCTGAATGCTTCATTCAGTGCTTCATTCAGTTCCATAATGATCCTTCTGCTGGAATATTTCTGTTGATGTGCTCTGCACCTTTAGCACTCTCTGCTGGTGAAACCGAGAGTCAGGCATTTTTCTTAAGGCAACGTCTATGGATCTTTGATTTGACATTATAAACAGAAGAAATAACAGAAAATTAAAACAGCGATGATGATGGTAAAAAAAAAAAAATGGACAAAGGAATTACATTCTACTTCAGATTATTGAATCATTATTCTATGACACTGACATTCAAAACAAAATAAAACATTCTTCAGACCTACTTGTTTATTTTCTGGGATTATTAATCAACGTTAAAATATTTTCAATATTAAATTAAGCTCTATGAAAATGTATGTAATAATGTATGCATATTATTCCAAATAGAATTACAATTGCTTTTTTTAAGTCCTGAAAAGTAAAAATACAAAAAAAACTCCCCCATAACATACAATATGCTGCACAATGCAAGTAAATGTAAACAAGTGACTGTACTGCCACACTTCTTAAGTTTCAGATTTAACAGACAAAATCTATAAGCTTATTGATCAGCATGTTAGTTGAGCCTGAAACAGTGTTCTTACGGTAATTTTGTTACAGTTGTGTGTGTGTGTATGTGCGTGTGCACAGTATGTCTTCATCAATACTATTCTACAAACTTTTCAGTGTCCATGCATCAGCAAAGGCTGATCAGTCATCACTATTGATCCCTTCCATTACTCATGAAAGATAATGAGGATTAGGAGAATACATTATAAACTAAGTCTGTGTGTGTGTGTGTGTGAAAATGAGTGTCCACTTAGGAGGAGTCAGATTACATTGAATGGGGGGCTCCAAAGAGAGCTGACGTGAGCTCTTGTTTCTATTGGTTTAGAGGATCTCGTACATGGGGAGGGGTTAATGGTCTGCTTTTCATTTTATAGATCCAAAGGCTTTTATATGGCCCATTAGGACTCACTCTGATAGACAGATATAGGAGACGCAGAGACCATCACACATATCCCTGCATGCTTCAAACTGGGAGTGGAGGTGTGCAGGTTTGGCACGTGATGTACATACTTCATCACGCACACACATTTACATGTATGGATATAGAAAAAGAGTTGCTTGCAGCCTTTATAATGTGAAAAGTTACCAAATTAATAACCTTTTTACAAAGTTCAAGTTCATGCTTTGTCTTTTGTGTTTGATTTTCTAACAAAAAGTATTGAGAATGCAGAACTTGTGTATTCTGTGCTTGCTCGCAACTCCATTATCAAGCAAAAGGCAATGTAACTAAATGCAAGTTTATTTTCATACCATACTGAGATGAACTAAAATGAACCAGTGGCTCTCTGGGAAGTAGAAAAAGGTATTCATCAATTATATCATGTGCTTTGGAACACGGTTAGCTATAATGTAAACTACATAATATACATATAGCAGTGGTTTATTTGTATACTCATCTCTCTGCTCCTGGGAGACAGTATCATTTCCTATTTGTTTTTGCTGTTATTTCTATGGGTGTTTTGGATGTTGCTGCTGTTGTTGTTGTTCATAATTTGTCTGCCTACTAATGGAGCTACAGTGCTGACTAGTGGAGTTCTGCCAGTGATGAGTGTCTTGTAGCATATAATGCAACTGAGATCTAAAATATGACTCATTTAGACTTCTAGAAGGTTATACATTTTTCATGAGCACAATTTTCAACCCCCCTCCTAACTGCTCCTCACTGAGATAGTTTTCATTATTGTTTAAATCTGTTTGGTTTAAGTGATGGATTAGGTTTATGTTAACCTGGTAAGTGTGCAAGTGACTGAAAAGTCTTCATGGGCAGTGATACAGCAGAAGGGCTTCATTCCTTGTACTTCACTAACAAGCACCGGACAGGAGGCAGATAAAGATTTTTTTAACAAGTGGACTGGAAGGCGAAACCAAACACACCCAACTGCTTTCCATGCTTTAATAAATGTTCCATGACTATCAATGCAGGTGCATTACTGACTGAGTTCTACTAAGAAAACACCTGTACAGAAGACAAAAGAAACAATGCCAACTTCTCTGCTGAAATAAATATTTGAGTACATTCTTTTCCAAAGAATTGTGAGAACTGAATGACAACATAGAAATGTTGTTCTATTACAGAGATGTCAAGGCTTAAAACATAGAAGAGAAATAAAGAGAGGAGAAGAGAAATAGTTTGTGATAAAATAACAGATGCAACTGAGGCTTCAGTTTATTTTATTTCAGACCATGGCTTCATAATAAGGACAACACATCCAGAAACCTGAGGGAATATTTTCATAAATCTATAGGCCAACTCAAGACAACAACAGGTCAGCAGTGCCCACACTGAAGCTGAGAATATGCACACACACACACACACACACTTTCCCTTAAGGATATTGATTCTAAACTGCAGCTGAACCCTGCATCACATGACTGTAATGTACATGAGAAAATCAACACTGCAGCTTTACTACCTGCCTGATTCCAAAAACAGTATGTTCAAATAAACATAGTTTCATTTTGAGGAGGTTCTTAATATAAGTGGTGAGTTTGTGCTTAAATAGTAGTTAAAAAGACTACACAGTCTAAACAGAAAGTTTAAAAAGGTTTTCGTAAGATTCACAACAGGAACGAGTTATGTGACAAACCTGTGGGCTTCAGAAATCCACCAACAAGCTCTACAAACAGCATAATCAATGATAATGTTTTGTTAAAAAAAAACAAAAAACTGATTTTGCACTTAAAACATTAATAGTGCTATAGGTAGGCTAGTGTAAATATTGGTAATGGCATAATTGCTAGTCCATAAATTATGTCTGCCTTATGCATAACAGAAAGAACAAAATACAGAGCAGAAACAGTAATGGATTAGCTCACAGATATGGTTTAAATGTCAAGTCATTTTGCAGCCTCTTTTACCGCTTAAGAAAGGTCAGTGCCATAAAGTAACACTCTCTCTGTTTCTCACAAAACCAAATCACACAGACTCAAATTTCATAGCAAGTGGACGAAGCAGACAGTTAAGAATCCAGATTGGACCACACCCAAATACAGTGATACAGTATTGACACTGAGACATTGGTGGGGGTGGGGGTGGTGGCTCAAATGAGTAGAGAGGGAATAGAGAGATGCAATGTAGATGGGACACATAACCTTGGTATAGTCGCATGATGCGCTCAGAGAGAGAGAGGCAGCTGGATGGAGAAAGTCAAGAAGACCACACCCTGTTGTAATAGAAGGCAGTACCACGTCAACACACCGACACATGCACACACACAAATGGGTACATCTGATTTGTGACTTAGCTGATTTACCAGTAACATGGCTTGAGCAATTCGTCCTTCAGTGTCGCTACCATATAAACAGACAGCCCTTCCACTGACAGACAAGCGGCAGCCCTACAGGCAGACAGCAGCACTTCATTAACTGATTGCTTGCAGCTTTTGCTTTTTGCTACATTAGGCCACAGCCTTCAACATCCTTTTTTCAAAGCAAACTATGAGGGCTCTAGAAGAAAAGCACAGTAAGCAACCGATCACGTCCACAAATTCATTATTCACTTCCCGCAACTGATGCCAGGTTTATGTTATATCTAAAAGCTATAAGTAAAATGCAATTCTTGCAACCATGACCAATACACACTGCTTCTGTGATACAGGAGGCTTGGTAAAATACCCACCGCCTTGGAAATGGCGTCATACTAATTTACGATTTTTCTTTTTTTGTCTTTGAAACCCTGCCCAAGTCCCTTGGGAACACATGACGTCAGTTTGCCGTTCGTGTTAACAAGATGAGAAAGAGGCCTAGAGTCCATTGGAAAATAAATCACCATACCATCCCATATGCAGATTCTATCAGTGCTAAGTTATTTCAATATCATAAATAAATTGACTAAAAAAAAATCAGATACTGTTAACATAAGGAAATTGTCGAAATGGTCATTTGTTTGTATGTATAAATGGATGGATGGATGGATGGATGTGACTATTCTTCATCTCCAGACCACACACACAGAGAGCCACAGTCCTCATATGTTGAATGCATTTCTACTACACAGAAAAACACAGTTTCTGTTTTACCACTCTAACCCACAGTTCATGTGCTAGCACTGCTAAAATGTTGGGAGAATGTATTATCATCTGATGGCTGATCTCATGCAGCGTCAGATGACAAAGGGCACTGAGGCAGAAACTGATTTTGCCTCCAAGTCGAATGTATAATGAATAATGAAGCGTGTGACCTAAAATTCATGGCAGCACACAGTCATACCAGGAATGCTGAGTGATGCTGTCAGACGCAGAGAGAGAGAGACAATTAGTCAGACAGACAGACATAATATAACACTGTGAGCGAGAGAAAAGGATTCAGATTAAATAAAACAGATGGGAGTTGAAGAATAAACATTTAATTAGCAGTCACAATTTTCTGTTCTGTTTTAGGCTAAAACCAGATATAATGACTTTGAGTCAGTGCACAGAAAGCATTTTAATTGTTAGACCTCAGTGGTACATAATTAATGTAACACAAATCCCAGATTTAGATATAATAAGAGTGTGGGATTAAAACAAGCATTAAGGTGGTTTTACAAGGCAAACTGCAGTCTTCTGATTCTCCAACTGTAGGAGTTAGAAATTGCATCACAGCATCTTTCTCAGCATGTGACAAAAGCAGTCCGGTGTTTTGCTGGCATGTGCGTGTGTTTGTGTCTGTTTGTCTCTGTCATACGTGCAGTGCTCGGAGACATGCTATTCTCAACAATGAAAAGCTTTGATGTGTTTTCCTGTGAGGAAACCTTCACTTACTCAAAATGATGGGAGGCAGTGGAGAGAGATGGGGACAGGAGGGGGGTTAAGAAAGAGCTGACGAGAGGGAGAGAGCGCGCACATTTACATGAAGGTGTTTGAGCTGAGCTTCTGAGAAGTCCATTGATCACCAACCACACCCTCCTCTTTCTGACGGGAAGTTCTAAGGCCATAATGAATAATTGACATTTAAATGACCCCCACTGCCCCCAGTCCAAAAACAGCTGCTCTCTAAAGAGCATGACTGGCAAAGGATGCAACTTAAGACAAAATCTTTCTATATCCTACTTTGCTTGAGTACACATTTCAAAGCTTATTTCCTTATATCCTGCAGCTTTGACCAGTTCGTGCAGTCATCTCTATGCATTATGTACTCTCACTGTCAACAACAGTTTTCTTTGTCACTTTTTGACTTTGTCTGTGCTATTTTGATGAACGGCCTTTTACCTAAACAAGAAAAGCACAATGATGATGACAATGATGATGTGGAACTGTGACTCATCGAGCGATGCAATCTCTGCCCTTCAAACATCCATCAGGGTAAAATGGGCCAGTGGAAGATGGTGTCAAATATAACTAGGCCACCCCAACTAGTTATGAGGTACCATGACGACCAAGAGGGACAGTCCAGGATACAGAGTGTCAGAACAACGTTTGTACCCAAATATAGACATGCTGACGATATCGATGTTGGATCCGGGACAGAAATACCAATGCTTTTCTCACCACCCAATCACCATTACACAGTATGAAAACTCATACAAAACCCATAGATAACATCATATGACTGTTGCTTGTATTTGGAGGCCTGAGTATCATGCCAAATATGGTCACTCTCTGAGTGGAATATGAATACTCGTGTGTCAATTCTTTAGGTCAACTTTGTACACTGAAGTAGATATGGTTCAGAACAACAGAAAGAAGATCAGGGCTGAAATGATTAGTCGATTAAACAATTAGTAGATCGACAGAAAATCTACTGACAACTATGCTGATAATCAAATAATACTTTGATTTACTTTTCAAGCAGAATTGCCAAGAATGTGCTGGTTCCAGCTCCTTAAATGTTAGGAGTTGCTGCTTCTCTCTGTTTTATACTATTGTAAAGTGAACATCTTTGGGTTTTGGACTGCTGATCGAACAAAACAAGGCATCGCCTTGAGTTCTGGGAAACTGAGACATTTTTCACCATTGTCAAACATTTTATAGACAAACGTATAATCGATTAACCGAGAAGGTAACCAGCAGATTAATCAATAATGAAAATAATCATTAGTTGCAGCCCTAAAGAAGAAAACAAAAGCTCAAATGATCAGTCAATTATTTGATTAGTCATTTGGCAAAAAAGGAACGCTTTTCACTAATAAACTAATTTAAGTTATATCAAACATTCTGTGGTTCCATCTTATGAGGATGTGCTTGCTTGCAAATTGTATATCACACAGTGTGTCTAACCAACATTCCAAAACCCAAAGTGGGACAGTGTACTGGATGGACATATAAATCATGCCCAACTACAGTATGCAACAATGCAGTACCTAGCAGATATTTCACAGGAAACAAATATTAATTCTTAATGGCTCTTGGTAAACATCAGAAGAGGTACTGGAGTGGTTGACTTGCAGTCATTCACAGGTCTCTGTGTACGCACTAATAACCAGACAAGTGCTGTAACAGCTCTGGTAAATACACAGCTAGTAATGTGCCGTGTGTTTGGGTGTGTGTATGTACATACACCCTATAAAACTGGACCCACAGAGACCCCAATTAGCCAAACACTCCTATTGGACAACATGCATTGGAAGACAGCCATGGCTATACGTGGGTGGGTGTGTGACTGTAGCTGTTCAGAGTAATATAATGAAGGCCATGGCTCCATTAGGACTCCCTTCCTCCAGAATCCCATCATCTCCACTCCCAGTGGAGAAAGAGAGACAGACAGATAGGCAGGCATATACAGAGACGCAGAGACACAGACAGAGAGATGGAAAAGAGAGAGATGAAAATGTCAAAGGCTGCAGTGAAACCTGACCTCCTGGCAGGAGCTCAGTGTAGGGACCAGTGGTGGGGAGGAGTGTGGGGCAGACAGGGTGAAGGGAGGGAGAGCGGTATTTTGGAGGGAAGTGAGAGATGAATAGAAGTGACAGCCAAGAAGACAAGGCGAAAACTAGGGTAAAGAGTCAAATCCCCGTTTTAAGCCAGTGAGAGGAGGTGAGGCTCTGGAGGCGGAAGGATGGATGGTGAGCTGAAACGAAAGTGGGGAAGGAATGTGGTGCAGGAAGAGCTGTAAAATAAAGAGAAAAAGGGGAAGATACAGTAAGTTCACTTGAAAAGGGATCTTCCCACAAAGCTGAGTAAGAAATAGGCCAAGTTGTCTAGTCCTAAACACAAATCATGTCTAGATATAATATAATATATTTAAAATGCAGACATTTGTATTTGAACAAATCCCCTATATATTCTTATATTCTACAGGATTCAAACTTATCTCTGAGAACTTACATCTAAAGGCCAGCGTGTCTCAACTGAAGCCTTGAGATTCTAAGATTTCAATAATCAATATCCAACTAAAGTGGACATAAAATCCAGTCCTGAATTGATCTCTGCAAGCTGAGCTCTTAAGTATCCACTGTTCAACCACAGGAAAGTGGACAGGCTGGGGGTTGACAAACTATGATGCAGTCTTGGGATTGTTTAGACAGAGGCGAAAGCAAAACTGCGGGAAGCAATCGCTCGGCACCAGCCCAGAGCAGTCAGTAAATGCCCAGTGTCACAGGTTCGGTGAGCACAGGGACATGGACACAGCCACTTGGCTAGGAAGAAGCTATTTTTCTCCAGGACAATCACACGAGAGACAAGCAGTATTTTTAGACCTGCAAGTTAAGCCTCACATGACATTGTGTCCCTCTGTCATTTTCTCTTTTTGTTTCAAATACATGGATCCATTATATCTGTACTGAGTTCTGTCTCAGCATTAAGTTTTATTAGCTATATTCCATTTGACATCTCTCACACTTTTTCTTTATCACAGAGCCCTCCACCAGCTTAAAGTGTCAGTTCACCTGAATCACAGAAAACATAGTTTTCCACTTAACTTCTATTGGCATCTAGCTAGGGCTGCACGATATGGTAAAAAAAGTCATGTTGTGATTATTTTGATAGATATTACGATTGCGATATGATTCACGATTAGCGGGGATGATAATTTTTACATAACCATTTTTATTTCCACTGAAAAAAAAACTATTAAAATCACGATGATGACACATTTGTTGGGGTCTGTGTACCAAACAAATATGTATTCTTACATCTGGAGAACACGATTTTTAGGCCAGGGCATCTCTGCAGCACTTCATTTTAATCAAAAAATTGCAGCTTCTGCGATTTGGATATTGCACTTAGCCATATTGTGATTTCGATAATATTTTGATTAATTGTGCAGCTCTACATCTAGCCATACATATACATTTATTTGCAGAGATTGTCAGATAATCAATGGTGATACATCTGTACCAACACTATATAATGGAGTTGAATGGAATTTAGTTTCTGGTTTTTCAAAGCATTGAAAATGCCATGTGAAAAACGTAACAATGGGTCTTCCTAAAAACAATGTTCTTGTTAACTCATAGTAATTTAGACATTTAGACATTGCTAAAAAAGCTAAAATTACCGTAAAAAGCCTAAGAAAACAAAATGTTCCTTTTAAGCTCTGTTAATCAATATTTTTTTATTAACAATGAATGAAATCACTAGCCTATGTGCAATGTAAAATGGTTAATGCACAGTGATGAACTCACAGAGGCTTCTTACCCAACACTGCAGCACTTTAATGCTTTTTAGCCTCGTAGCTCATTTTTGTGGTTTTACTGCACACATCAACTCCAGTTCCAACATCAGCAAAAATATGCTCTGATAAAACCACTCTACACTACCTTCCCAGCACCAAACTGCAGACAAAGTAGCAGCTAGCTGGTGAAGAAAGTCAAACATCTAGCAAGCTAACGACACATAGATTTCACAGGAGCTGGAGGAGACCCAAACTAGAGCAAAAAGCAAATCTTATGTCAGGGCCGTGTCAGTCAGCTTGTGGTGGAGTTATTCTGCCACCAAGTGGCAAAAAACCAAAACTAAACTAAACAACTGATATAGCTTTAAAGGCCCGACACATCTATAGGTGTTTTCACTTATTTTGCCTGATTCGACCTCGTCAGGACTGTGTGGGCATGTACAAATTGTGCTTGATTGGCATCTTCCTCATTCTGCTGTTACACCTATTAAGGAGGGCTGACTTACACCTTTATCATTCTTATGGGTACACTGTACAACGGTACATTGAGTTTGGTGACCTCACGTAACTCCCAGCATCGCCCCACCCACCTTTAAACGGGTGGGTGTGTTGGGGCTTTAAACAATTGTATATTCAAAAAGGCAATGGGCGTTACCTCTATCAGTTTTTGTACTTTTGTCTACCACTGTCCAATTCTACCTGCAGTTTAGTGCCTGCTAACGCCAAGTCCCACTCTTGGCCATGGGAGGGTGGAAAGAAAAGCAAAAACCACAGACAGAACAACCAGTTACTGGTGCTGCGACAAGGACATGATCATCACCACTGCCTCTTGTGAATGATCAATGGAGCCAAGTTGGAGGCACTGCAACAGTTGTGTGCAAAGATTAGCTTTAAGTGTGACTTCTTTAACCAGTTTAGCCTCCAAAAACACTTAACAGAAACAATCAGCTTTTGTTGGAAATAAAGGGAAAGTCTCCTTTGCAGGCCTACTTTCATTATAGAGCATTTCAAGATAAACAGACACACATGCACACGTTGAGCAAGTTATGAAGAAAACACCAATAAAAGGACATAACTATTCAGATTCTGTCAGCATAATATGCTCACTTAATTATTAACACACAAACACCAGTCATGATATGATGGACAAACTCCTGATTGCAACCAAGTATGTGAGCTCAATGGCCCCACCCTAAAAGAAGAGACTTAAGTGTGTGTCTGTGTGTGTGTGTACATGTAGCACTACAGTCCATTACTGAAATCACATTAGCCTGAGAGAGTGCACTGAGACAGGAAACAGCCATCTACCATCTCCTGACTCACTTTCTCTGAATACACAAACACACACATTACATGATCACATCTAGATGGTAACCCTTAACATTCATTTTCTAGTTTATGCCTGAAAAACATACTCATGGATATAAATGGACTGCATAGATTTAACCTTTTTTTTTATTAAACTCATGCACAGCAGTGTATACATTTATTTTTATTAGCAATAGATATACTGTATGTGATTATGTTGATGTTTTTAGACATGGAGAGGGGAGGAGGAAGAAGCTGCATAGTAATATCAGAATTTCAGTCCAAACAAGGACAGAAAGACTTACTGGCAAACCAGCCAAGCCCAAGAGTGGCCTGGGAGAGCACATGAGTGTGCGACCACACATGTTGTGTTTCCATCACTTTCGGGGACATTACATTGACTTACATTCATTCCTTGGAGACCTACCCTAACCCTAACCATAACCATAACCACTACTAGATCAAACCTAACCCTTACGCTAGCCTAAACCTAACCTTGCCCTTACTCTAACCTTAAACCGAGTTTTCATCCTAAAATGTAATGATTTACGTTATGGGGACTTGCATCTTGTCCCCATAAGGAAGGCTAGTCCTCACAATGTGACTGTGTAAACAGATTCATGTCCCCACAACATTAGTAATACCCGCCCACACACAAACACACAAACACACACACACCCACACACTCTTCACCAAGCAATGCATTATGCCGAAGAGAACAACAAGCAAGCAGAGATTATATACAGTGTGTGTGAATATGTGAGCTTGCGTTTCTCAGACAGAGAAGAAGCGCAATGAAACTACCAATGTTTTGACACAGACCACCAAGAGACCAGGACTAAATAAATTACTTGCAATATGTCATGTTTCGTGCAGAAGGATAAACTCAGGGATGCTCACCCTCTGACCAGTGAAGCATAATATGGTCCATGTAAACAGCAGACAACCAGTGGTGTATGTGCAGTTGTAAACATTCCTTACTGCAGCCTGCAATAGTAACTAGTGGAGGCAGTGCAAGGCTGGTGGGGTTTATTTTTACAGCCATAAAAACGGACACAATTGGCCTGTTTGGCTATTATCACATCCCCCTGAAACACATAGCTGTTAAATCAAAACAGAAGGCCTTTTATCTGAAGGAAAAGCTTGCTCCTGTTAGCAGCTCATTTGAACACAATTTAACGTGATCACCAGCGCCGATGTGCTTTAAAGCACGGCAACGCCTTTACGGATCTTCCTAAAGCGCACGGCATCAGCAGCGGTGCTCGTTACACGGCTGACTGGGCCAGCCAATGCCGAGAGCAGGCTGCGGAAAGACACCCACCTGCCGTATTCGGTTCTGGTGCAGCGGTGGTGGAGGTCCACCCTCGAGGGACGTGTTGCTCGAAGAGGCCATTTTCAAGTCACAGTCGGAGCCGCCGCCCCTGGAGCGACTGTCTTCAGGGCTACCTGACATTCTGTCTCGGCCCGGCGGCTGCTGTAGGAGAAGCGGTCAGTGAGGGTGCCTTTTGCCGGTGCAAGGTGTATTTCTGCGCGGGCCTCAGAATCCAGACGGCTCGGCGGGGCCCGGAATCATTCTGCGGCGTCAGAGGCAGACTGTTATCAAGCGTGACAAAACACAATACAGTGATTCTTCCAGGTTGTCCAAACCAAAAACGAGCGCTCCCTCCGTTCTGGGATGCTCCCGGTGTGTTGCTGTATGCCTGCTCGTGTATGTGTGTGGAGATGTGAACGCGCCTCAGATGCGCTTCCCCGAAACTCCGCAGGATCAATGCTGCCTTCATGTACAGTCGGAAGCTTCGGAAACGCACCTTGATTAGGGTGATCAATTTTGAAAAACTGTAACTTTCTGACACTCCAGTTGCTGAAATACGATCTGTATATAAGTGACGTAGACTATGTTATGATTGGTTGATAGTCTAAAGTGACTAATTGGAGTAATATAATGCCTATTTTTTACTCTTTGCGATTTTTTAGCCTACTACACCACCTAAAACAGTAATTCCACTGCCACAGCAGGTTTAGTCATCTTTTACTACTGCGAAAAATAGCTCTGCTCCACTTGATCCCTATAATAAAAAAACAGACCTATAACAAAACATTTTGTGACTAGACCATTACCAACCAATGGCACATGAACGCACCGACAAGCAGTAGTGCGCTCCTGTTTTGCTTTTTGTTGCCCCCACCCCTCGGTGCTTCTGCAGCATCAGTTGCTTCAGATGGTAAAGTAAGTCTGCCAGTGTAGTCGGGATGTTCCATGATTCAATGAAAACTAGTAAGATCTTACACAAACATGAAATTACCGAAGCCCAGGCACATTGGGTTGGGCTTTCATAATCTAATCTCCCCTCTTAGTATTGTATTCTTGTGCCCCCACCTTGGCCTGTGTGTCTTCACCGAGCTACAAATTTAATGGAGGTTGACAGGGCAAAATCAATAACAATGTGACATTTAAAACCAGGCAGAACTCTGGTAGAGGAGGGAGCAGTGGAGAAGGAGGTGTAAGAAATCATGTTAAAAAGACAAAACCTTCACTGTTTGGACAGAGTCTTCAGAATGAGGTTGTCAGTGGAATCATATTATTAGATACAATTATTTTAATGTATTACCTATTCTTTAAATGGCAGAGTAACAGATGAAATGTGTGATTAAGGGTCGACCAGAGGTGCAGCAAATTTTGTAATTTCTTGTTAATTCAAAAAGCACATGTATGAAACATAACCTGTATTAAAGAGACTGATTTTGGAGCCTGTATTTTAGGTAACTCTGGATTCATGACAGCTAATTCCAACAGGAAGAAACTTTTTCCACTGTTTCTTTTAGATTTAGGTAGGCAGATTTACTATAACCTAAACACACAGGTGTAAGGGCTGTTATGGCTACAGAAATAGGTTGATAATGTCACCAGCCCCATCAACAATGACTACTTTGGGCCTTCTGCTACTATGGTTAGATTTTGGACATGTAATAGGCCTGGTGTAAGATTGCCAAATGTGTATCAGTGAGCATCCATAACCAAAAAAACAGAACAATTTTTTGTTATGACTTTGACAACATGAAAACAATTAGCAGACCACCCTGCCCCAGATGATCTCTGGGGGGTTCAAATTGTATGACCATAATTATCTGAGATGGAATTGGCCACAAACATTGAGTGATTTATGAATGCCCAGTATTATTTTAAAATTAATATGCCAACACCAAGGACACCAATACAGACATTTGAGAACCAGATTCTTTTTTGTTGTTGTTAAAGGTCTAGGAAAATTTGTACCACTTAAGTAGCCTAAAATATCAACTGGGTTCTCCATTATGATGTAATCTTGTGGCCCTGTGTTGTATTTTAGAGGGACCTCTGTCGAAAGGGTTGTTGGAACACCTTCACCGGCACTGGACAAATGGAAAAAGATGGATGGATGGATGGATATTGTGCTCACATGGTGGATTTTCCTTTTGGTTTTTCAAAAATAGAAACACACATAGCTTATAAAATGTATCACGCATCAAAATATCACAGCAAACCTAAGACAGGAAAAGAACAGGAAACAAGGACAAAGGGAATATAACAGAGATAGAGCATTATATACAGTATATATTCTACACGATACTATATGTACCGAATAGTACATCATATTATATGAACTAAACAATACTTCAAATTATAATACTGGGGGGGGAGGAGAATCAACAAGGGGGATTCCAACAGACTGAACAAGCTGGTGAGGAAGGCTAGCTCCTTAGCTGGAGCTGAACTGGATAATCTGGAGGTGGTTACAACAAGTAAGAAGTTGGACGCTGTCCTGAAGAAACCCCCTCATTCTCATTGCTGGTGCTGCTATGACACCCGAATTTCCTTCTGGGAATCAATAAAGGTTTATCGTATCTTATCCATATTTTCATATTTATCTTGCCTATCAGCTTATAACATAATCTTTCATAGGAGGACAAATCCAACCATTCATTCACTGATATATCTCCTTTAGTTTTCCAGTGTCGCAGCACTATCCTACATCCAGTAATAAGTGCTATTCTGCAGCCGGAGATCTGGTGGGCATTTTGACCTCTTCCCTTTGGCAGCATGCCTAATAGGCAAAGCACTGGTCCCTGTACCAGCGAAGACGTCATCACTGTATTGATAAAGGTGATAATCTTAGATCATAGAAGATCTATCATGCGGCATGAATACAACATGTGTAACAGTTTCACAATATCACATCTCCAATACAAGTTAGAACTTCTGAGTCCTATCCTTGCTATTTTACTTGGGGTCCAATAAATTCTATTGATAATTTTAGAATGAATCAGATGTGTCTGCATTTACCTTAACATTTTAAACCATTATGCAATGATTTCCCCCACATTTTGCCAGTTATCTCTGCCCCTATACCCCTCTCCCAGCATCTCTTAAGGCTTACATTTTGTTTGGTTGAGACTCCCTCAAAAAGTTATAAAAGCATGTTTTCCGTTTAGTGCCAATCCTGTATCTCGGTTCTAGATATAAGCAGTAATTTTCTAAGGCGTGCCAAGATAAAACTCCACAGATGCAAGTACTTCCAAAAATCCTTATTGGCAGTGTGTACTTTTTTTTAATTGTTCAAAGCACATAAGTTGATCTCCGTCAAATAAATCCCTAATATAAACAATTCTCAATTTAAACAATTCAGCCCTTAAAATGTTTTTGGTTTTTTTTATGACATAGTGAAGTTTTATGTATAAAAGTTGGATTTGAGCCCATGATCTTGCATGAGATTCTTCACGTGGGTGGTTGTGGCTTGGTGGCATAACGGTCGCCTTTCAATCGGAAGGTCATGGGTTCAATCCCCGAGACATGCATCGGAGCATCCTTGAGCAAGATACTGAACCCCATAATGCTCCTGAAGCTGTGCCTTTGGTTTGTGAATGTTCTGATATGTAAGTTGCTTTGGATAGAAGCGTCTGCTAAATGACTAAATGTAAACGCTATCTGTGAGAATTGAATAGGGATAATCTCTCTGCTGAACGAGCTGAACGCCTTCTTCGCTCGCTTTGAGGCACAAAACAACTCCACCTCCTCCCAGCAACCAGGTGATGATGCTGACCCCGGACAGCGTGAGGAGATCCTTCAGCAGGATCAATGCACGCAAAGCTCCGGGTCCTGACAACATTCCTGGGCGTGTACTGAGAGACTGTGCAGCAGAACTCATTGATGTCTTCACAGACATTTTCAACATCTCACTTAGTCAGGCTGTTGTTCCCACATGCTTCAAAGCTACCACCATCATTCCAGTCCCGAAGAAGCCATCTCCATCCTGCTTCAATGACTACCGTCCTGTTGCACTTAGTCCCATCCTCACAAAGTGCTTCGAACGGCTAGTCATGCACCATATCAAATCTGCCCTCCCCCCCTCCCTGGACCCATTCCAGTTTGCATATCGGTCCAACCGGTCAACCGATGATGCCATCTCAACTACCCTCCACTCAGCACTCACACATCTAGAGAAAAAAGACTCATACGTCAGAATGCTGTTCATAGACTTCAGTTCAGCATTCAACACAATCATCCCTCAACAGCTCATTCACAAACTGGTCGAGCTGGGGCTCAACACTTCGCTGTGCAACTGGCTGTTGGACTTTCTGACTGGAAGACCTCAGGCAGTACGTGTCGGCAGCAACACATCCAGCATCA
>CM022472.1:16212018-16326939 GCA_011952105.1 Coreoperca whiteheadi
ACTTGAATTCTGATAATACAAGTGGTTTAAATAAAATATATATGGTCTCTCTCTATAGACAATCACACTGTCACAAAAAGTTTTGATAGCTGTTTCAGACAAAAAGCATAATGATACCAGTCTATATGACAAAGGTCCTCTCTTCTATATGGCCACATAAGGTTTTGTCCGACTTGTTTTTTTACCAGTCCATAAAAAGTTGTAAACAGCTTAATTATATTTCAATAATAATAATAGTCTATGTTCCTCACCACCAGCCTTTATGCCAACTAGTAGCAAGTGCTAATGGTTCAAGAACCAGCGCCAGATGGTGGATTTTCCTAAATAAAGTTGTTTCATGAAACTCTGGGGGCGTCTGAGGTGAGTTGGTGTGCACTGCAATAGATGGGACCTGGGAAGCAACAGGGGCCCAACAGCAAATGAATGCCCATGGCCCTGCAAACAGGTTAACCTGGCCATGTTCCTGAGGAATGTGCTGCAACTCATTGCTAATTGTTATTGCAATTTCCCTTTTTCATACAGCGTGACCCTAGAAATAACTCCCTATTTAAATACTAAATTGGATATCTAGAATCTAAAACCACAAGCCAAATGCTGTTATTTGTAAAGGTTTTACCCAATTAGTGTAAATGATTGCTAACTGAAAGCTGACTTTATCTTAACTACAGGAAATGACTAAATGATGACTAAACCGGCATGGTAGGAATATGTCTTTCGCAAACACCTGAAGATACAAATTTTTGTATATGCAACACTGCCCTCTGTTTCCACTGCATGGTATCACACTCAAAACACAACACTGTCCTACAAGCCATGTTATGGCAGTGGCCGAACCAATTGTAAAATACATCCTGCCTTGAAGATCTAAATCTAAAAATGAAACTAAAGTACAATACACACAATAACTGCTACACTAAACGTAAACTCATTACTTCAGGGTTCATTGAGATCACCTTAAGTACAAAAATTTGACAGGTATATATAAAAATACTTTATTAGACATCTACCTTTTACAAACAGGATATCATTGAGCCAGTTCCAATCAATGACAGCAGCACCAAAACCACCAAAAACATTAACAATGACAAACAACAGAAAACAAGGACAAATGGTGGAGAAAAGCTTATAAGAGCTAGAACTGAAATGTACTTCCAAGTCTTAATTTTATTGTGCAGAGAGTTGGTCCAGGTCGTCATGGCTGCGGCTAGAGAGGTGGGCCTCCAGAATTTCCCCAAACAAATTCCTTTTCAGCAAGCTGTAGGCCATGGGCAGAAGTTGCTTGATAACCTTATGGAAATACTGCGGAGAGTTGGGAAACAAAAGATTAATGCATTTACTACAAGCTTAGTGATTTTGTAACATTAATGGCCTTCGCATGCAGTGTTTTCCAAACTTTTTTGCTTGTAAATCCAAAAAAGAAATACAATTTTGTGTGGCAGAAATTTTTTTTATGTTGTCTGTCCATTCCCATTAAATCCCACCATGCCACCCACCTTATCTTGTGACCCATTGGAGGGGTGCTGACCCCTACGTTGGAAACCAACAACAAAGCTGTTAGGCAATGCTTTGTGTTGAGTGTTTTAACTTTACTCTTACCACTTTGCAATAAACACCTGCAAAACCCAGGGGCAAATACAACACAACAATGTCTAACAAGACACAGAGGAAGCACAGTGCAGAATTAAAAATGCCCAAAACAATCTCAGAAGAGATTCATTTACTGAAACACGCATTTGCATAAAGGAAAGTAACCATATCCCATCGTCTGAATATTTGGTTTCATGCAGTATATTTAACAGAATGGTCAGGAAGCAGAAAGTCAAATCAAATTTCTGAGTGTGAGTGTTGAAGGGCTTTTATGCACCACTTTATGAGACTCACATGGGATCCATAACAGAAGAGGTCTATTCCTAGCTCATAACCCATGCCATAGTCACACTCATCGTTGGCAAACTGAACAAACGTGATCATCTCTTGGAGAGGTCCAAAGGCTTTGACGCGTTCCTCATCATTCCGGGCTTCAGCAATTGCCTTGCAGATCTTCTTGAGACCAGCTGGATATAGAGAATACATTTCAAGTCATCACGGGAAGTCAAGTCAAGAACGGGAATACAACAAACTTATTTTCTCACCTTAGCCAATTCCACTCTTGGTGTATGCAACATGTCAGTCATGACCTACATCTGCTTCGCGTCAAGAAACATACCACAGGCAGTCTACGATGGAGAGCATGTATGTACGTGTACAATACATTGATAAATAAAGTAGTTGAATTTAAAGTAAGGTGGTTGAATTTAACCTTTTTCCTCCTGGTCATTAAAATGTATCAATAATAATCGACTGAAATCAAACATTTTATTCTGATAAATTTTTCAGAAAAAATAAAACCGTCCCTTCACGTTTTCAGTCTTCACAACAAATCCAGTCTGTGTATTACACTAAAGCCTAAAATACTTCTAGATCAAAGTGAACGAATGAGCCTAATATCAACAATAGATCAATCAGGAGGAAGGAGACAAATGAAAAAAGTTGCAAAGATGCATTTCATGAACTCCAACATCTTATTAGTATATATACACACACTATATAAGCTCACCATCTGTTTCTGGTAGTTCTCTGTATCCCACATCATTCTTGTCTACGGGTACAATGATGCCGGCACCGTGGAACGTCTTGGTGACCACCTACGGTGTGACCAGAGGTTTCTTATTACCTATTAATGTCAACACTTAAGTTAAACATATTTTTCATTTTCAACATGTGACCACAGCCACTTTAAAATGATGTGCGATTATGCGATGCGCTGTGGGTGGCAATGTGTCCAAAAAAGCAATAAGTTTATCTACCAAGACAATACCAAGGTGGTACCAAAATAGACTCTATTCAAAATGCTAGGGGTATACATGTGCAAACTATATTTTAATGTACAGTTCTAGAGATAAAGCAACACATTTGGTAAAAATTAGGAGCGTTATAAGTGAGTTCCTAAAACAATATACTGTAGATAATACCACTGTTAGCTCCTTTGTGTAAGTTACCTTCTTGTCTCTCTGCTTCATGCCTTTGCTCTTCTGCTCTAGAGACAAGCCCAGAGCCTCCGCCCTGTCTCTCAGCTGTGTCTCCAAGCTTTCAAAAGCTTCTCCCCCTGCCTTCTTGCTGCCCCTCTCTTTCCTCCTCCTCAACAGATACAGGCTGGTGGAGGAGGGAGTGGATCGACAGCAGGTAAGATGACATGCATGTAAGGAGAAAGACATTCTGAAATTTAATCTCAGTTGAGAATGATCACAAGTATAGAAAATATTTCTGTATGCTGAATATGTGGTCGTTACTAGTACTCACAGGACAGCAGCAAACACATTGTCCCCCATCTGCGTAATAGTGTAGCCTTTCTTGGCTTCATTTTCCCCAACAAACGAAGGGAGGGAGTCTGGAGTATCTCTGGTGGATTTTCGGAACAGTAAAATTCAGGAAATCAGAACCACTCATGCTCATGTAGATATACAGCTCGGGGGAAAATTAAGAGAGCTGAAGCTACTGCTCTTTCCTAATTATCAGCCCCTCACTATCTAGATTGTGTTCTCTCACTGTAGCTGGTATAGTAACAGTTAGTAGTACAGACAGAAAAGTCAAGGGCTCTCTAGCAGTAGCTACAGCACAGTTCCAACACATTCACAGACTTCAGATGGCAACAAGTTGTGCGTTCTATACCTGTAGTAGCCAATATGATGCTGACTCTCCTCACTCCCCTGAAGGATGGTCTGAAACTCTGGTGGGTCATAAAAATATCTCCAGTGAAGGTGGAAGTTAGGCTGAGGATTCTTGGAGGTTTTGTGAGCTCCTGCCAGAATGTCAAAAGGACCGACCAGCTGCAAACCCAGTGTGTCTTTCAGTGCACCTATATAGATTAAGATGAATACAATACGTATATATTTATACAGAACTCAAGTGACAAACAGAAATCACTGAAATGCTTGAGTTCACTGATGGTTTTGATACTCATTACAAAGTACGATATATATACACTGTTTTCTAATCCATACTTTTGTGGGAAAAACAGAATACAAAATATACAAAACCAAAGAAAGCTCAAAGAAATGTTCAAGAAACCAAATTCATACAGTAGCTTCCCTTTACCTTGATATGGCCTTACAAAACTCAAGTAAAATATTTGAGCAGGAAATCCGCCACATTGGACGAAGATAGAGAACATCCAGCCACATGATGTCCTCACCTTTGTCCTTTGTGGGTGATTTCCGATGCACCTGCTAGTTTTTTAAGGATTTTCATCTTGCTGAACGATGCACAGCACAAATTTGGAAAGAAAATTAACAAATTACTGTAATAATAATTAAACTGGAAAGATTCCATCATTTTCTGATTCCTGCATCTCAACTGTTGAGATTTCATGTTTTTCTCTGTTCCAGCCCTCTTTTATACATTTGGACTGTTTGACTGTTGGTCACACAAAATTAGGATTTTTATTTTTCAGATGTCACTTTGGGACACTGAAACAGATTTTTCTTTACACTTAAAGACTAAATGATTATTGACTGTTAGTAGCTGTTCTACTTATATGGTATGTTAAATAGAAACTGATTCTGCAAAACCAGCAAATATAAAGGCAATATCTAACAAAGACACTTGTGTAATGTCTGGTCAGCAGGTTTCCTCAAACGTTGGGATGGTGCTGTGTATTTTACAAATAGTCTTGTAGAGCATTTGTGCATCTAGCCCATCCATCCAGAACTTTCCATTGGTTAAGTATAGGTCCATCCTGTTTTCTCTATTTCTTCAGACAGAAAAATGTATTAAATGTCAGACGCACCTTCTGTCCCATCAGTATTATTGTAACAAGATACACCATTAATGTACACAGCATACCACGGGGGCTGTCAGGACAAAGCTCCTTGCAGAAGTCCCAGAAGTGGTACAGATCTTCTGGCATTTGAAGCTTGTACAGTTGCGCCATCTCATCACGTTGCTCCACATCCGCCTCTGATAATGGCACGGCTTTGGACTCATCAGTACGAGCTTTCTTCAACTGCCCATTCCCTGTACCTGCCTCCTAAAGAAATTTATTGTAAGAGAAACAACTGTGTTATGCCCTAAGTTGCAAGATAATTTGCTACAACTAATGTATTTTAATACTACAGCCCTGTAATAAATTGAATTGTATTGGGTTATACTGGTGGGTCTTTCCAAAAACGTGTCCTCCACCCCATTTATATCAATGAAGTTGGACTAAACATTAAAAATTATGATTTATGTATGTATGCATGTGCAGGTACAATATGCATGTACATGTTAACATCTTTAAGTATTTAAATGTGAAGCTCCTGCTGGGGTAGGGACAGTTTTAGAGGGTCCTCTGTTATTTTTATTTATCATTGTTCGGGTTTCACGTTTTAATTCAAACAATTTGCTGTTGTCAAGGAATGTTAATGTTTTTATAATCTCTTAAATAATAAATAAATACGGTTTAAAAAAAAAAAAGAAACACCTTTCAGCTTAACACAATCAGACTCAACAGCATCACAAACTACAGCCTCCAAAATGATCCAGGCGAATCGACACGACTCTACATCAGTCTGAACAAATAACTGATCATTAGAACCCTCATAAAGGAAGGATTGATTGCAGGATTGTTGTAACGTTATTAGTATTACCAAACTGTCTGGCAACTGACCTGAATGAGGTCATGATCGCCCTTACAAGTAGAGCTGTGCTTAGTGCTCTGCATCTTGAACCGGGCAGAGGACCATAAAGAGACCGAGAACGACTCCCAGGGAGAGCCTCTTACACAAGCGGAGGATCAAAATCTTTGTGAACAGCAGCGTGAAACCTGTGCTAACATACGGTTAGCTCTTATGGAACTGATGTAACGTTATGGCCTTTGTGGGATCAAACCACGAATCAAATGAAGACCCTGCAGCTGACTAGCCAACGGACGTTACCTAGCTAAAATACTCAGCGCTGCTGACTGCTACCAACACGGAAACGTTTTGTTACAAACGGGTGTGTAGGTTGGGAACGTCACTGAACGCAGTGCTGCTGCCATGTTGTCGTCCGACCACTGCCGCTCAGGCAGCGTGCCAGGCAGTTCTGCCCAGAGCGTCTCGCAGAAGTTGCTTTGTCGCCACTGTAAGCACGCGCTGCACAGCTCCTTTCCTGGTAAAACCGCCCTTTGAACGGACATTTCTGCAGCCCAAAGGACGTGGTCAAAGCAGTGCAAAATTACCTGACTGGATTTGGGTTTTCTTTTTGCGCGCCCTGTCATTTTCTTCCTCTTGTCTCTCCGTCGGGGTCTTCTTCTGCGAGTCGGAATCGGCAGCAACTGCGCCGCCTTACAGCGCATCACTGCTCCCCAGAGGCCGGGTCTGCTCAGTGCAGAGCCCCGAACCCACGGTAGCAAACCCACGTTATTTCCATGGACCACACAGTACAACTTTAGGATCAGGGCTAGTGGAAGTTGAGACCTTATGTAAATGTTATTTCTTTTGAACAGGCTCGTTCCCTGCAGCCCATTGATGAGGCGTTCATGTTTCCCAACTGCCTTGCACTGGGTTTGAAACAGCGTGACTGACCTTGCTGAGCGGTATGGAGTCCAGATTTGTATTTTTATTTTTGCCAATTGCCCTTCCAGTGTTCTTTCCCGTGGTTTGACACTGCTATGTTGTTATCAAACCGTATTGGGCCAGGGGTTTGTCTGTGTTCCCACCCTGCTGTGTGGACCTAAATGATGACACAAGTATGTGTCTGACAGGGTGAAGAAGGGCCTCCCAGTCTGGAGTATATCAAGGCCAAGGAGCTGCTGCCCCCCCCCAGAAGGAGCTGGTGAAGGTTGATGAAAGCCTTCAGGTGAGCTGAACAGTTTTCATCAACCCTTTACAACTGCTGCTCCAGAGCACACTCCCATCTGCTGCGACATCCAGCTCCATGTCTGTGGAGCAGACGGCCAGGAGCTGGTGTTCCTGACGGTCCCTTTTTCATCTTTATTTTTTCATACTAATCGATCCATCAATACATCTAAAACGAAATAGATATTTTAGTAATGTGAACATATTTTCAGGAAGCGACATTTACAGTGAAGTTTGTTTGCTGACAGTGTACCATTTGAAAGGATATGTTCAAGACTGAAAATAAAGTAATTGATATAGAAGTGGCCATTCTGATTTAAATGGTTTGTCAAGAATGTACTAATTAATATCAGTGTAAAAATAGCATGGACTAAAAGTATTTTGCTAACAAATTCAGAACAGAACAGGTATCTAATTTTCAGTGGGGATGAAAATCCATAAATAAATGAGGCTTTTTTACCAACAACATGCAATTTGACCCAGTGACTCCAAACATTATTACTACAGTGGAAAAAATAGGCCACCCCTCTTCAGATTGGGTTTTAGTGCACTATCTTATAGGAATATTTTTATGTAAAAATATTGTTTTTTTTTCATAAGCTTCCATGTAATTTGACCCAGTTAGGGAGCACTAATATCCAATATGAAGAGGTGTGTCCTATTTGGTCAGTGCAGAAATAAGTCAATTACATATTAGCAAACAAAGTGTGCTACATGAGTCCGATTTAATATAATTCTTTTATCACAGTTTTCACTCTGATTGGCAAGTCAGCCTGAACATATCGAAACACAGATATTGTGTCATTTAAACAGAGATTTATTCATGGTCCCTAAATCAACCCCCAGCAGTCAAGCGCTGGGTAGTGAGGTGAGCTGACAGTTCTCTTACTGCCAACACAGGGTGAAACTGAGTAAGAAGATGCTGATTGTTGTGACATTTCTTATCCACAATTTGCAGATTTACAGGCTAAAATAGCAATTCTGACCCCAGACTGTGAACATTTAATAGCATTAGCAGGGTGTCAAAAATCCTCCACAGGGCTGTAGCAGAAAAAGACACGCATTAGTTCATCTGAGTGTAGTATCTTATCTCTGACTACATCACAGGGTGGATAACATTTTACAGAAAGTTATTTTTTGTGTGCAATTTTTCAAATCAAGTCTTTACATTTTCAACACACATACATCTCAGTAAACATTTGATTAAGTGGATATGCATTCATAAAACACAGTACAGAGGAAATATAGTATGGAAATTATCATTTGTGCAGCTTCAGTACTTTAAAAATAATGAAACAGATCAATGTTAATTATGCGAGACTTGATACTGCTGACAGGTTTCACATTGGACTTGCTACAGGATATGGTCTTAGCCAGTTGATTGGGACATAACTGCAGCACTATATTAGTCAAGATTATTGTATATTCCATTAACACATTTTGTAGTCAGAGTTCTGCGGTGTGGGCACTGAGCCAATATTTAGTCAAGATCTGTCCAAGACAAGATGGAAAACAACAGGTGCAGGTAGGTAAAATTCTTTTTTTGCTTCCAAAGCTATGTCTTCATCTTCTGCCCTGTCGCCTGTTCCTCTGTCTGTGTCTCATCCTTATTGTTTTTATGTGTTTCCAGGGTTACACTACTACTATTTTCACGGTTTTCTTCCTCTGCTTCCTCAGCAAGATGCAGCCAGTTTTCCCTGTTCTTCTTACAACCATTCAGCAGTGGGGAGCAGGTGTCAAACAGTCTTGATACAGCCTGAAGGAGACAGAGGCCGACAGTGTGATGATTGGAGTGATGGAAAAGTGGAAATTAGAGCAGAGACTGAGACAGTAGGACAGCAATAAGGACAATATTGTGGCTCTCTTTTCCTTACAAACATGCACACATATGTTGCCTGTACCATATACATACATACACACACATAGAACACCTGCAGAAATAACACACCTTGTAGAGTGGATAGCAGATTCCATCAATATATTCAACTTGCATGTATGGCAGTCGAGTGCTGTTTTCTCTGTTCATTATGTCCTGGTGAGAAGAGAGTGTAAACCGGCTGTCATAGAAGGCCAGATCAATTGTAGTTGATCTAATCAAATATAGTATTTTTGGGTTCTCAAAGTACAGCCTGAGAGGCAAGAATGATCCATAAAATTACTTTGTGCAATCTGTATAAAGACCCTGTGGGATTAAATATTGCATAAGAAATCACCTATGATTCCACCATGACTAAAGTGCCATAACCTACAGTAAGACATTCCCCTCGGAAGGCACACAGGTCAGTTTTTAAAAAAGCAAAAAGATGGCTGTGTGTATTTCTCCATTTCTTCTCTGGTGTTATCAAGGTTTGACATCAGCTGGGTGTGATGCTATATTAAAGCAACCTTGAGTTATATAAATTCAACAAAGATCATTTAACTGGGATTAAAACATGCCTGACAGGCGTGGAAAAAAAAGGCTGCGGTAACAATTTCAGGACGAATGTGATTTACCTTATAGAATAGGGTAAAAAAAAGATGGTTATGACAAATAATATTGATATTTAAAATTAATTTAGGATTTATGAATGTATTTTCTAGTGGGACCCTCGATCCAAAGCAGGCTCCCCAAGCTGAATTTCAACAAAATGTTGACAACCCTTTGGTACAATGTAAAATGTAACAAAACAAAATCCTGCTAGCAACACTTACAATGGGTTTGATTTTGAACTCTTGTTTCTCTTTGTCCCCCTGAGCAAAGAACTCCATGGCAACCAGGTTGGCAATCTGGTTTGAGAGCGAGGATAAGGTTGTGATGAACTCAAAATGACTGAGAGATTACGTGTCAAGTGTTCAGATGAAAAGTGCTCAAATGACCTACCCTTTTTTGTTCAGGCCAAGGCTTTGTGATAGCAGAGAGGTCACTAGCTGTCATCAACATTGACCTGTGGGTGAATGAATATCTTAAAGGAACAGCACATTGCCCCACTCTATCATAGATATCATTATCATATGTACCTGAGTCTAAATTCTTTTATTCTTACCTCAGTAAATCTCTTTGTTTCTCACTCCTCCAGCTCACTCTGCTTTTCTTAGTGAGAGAAAAGAACTCTTTTCTTCTCCTAAAAAGACAAGCACAAAAAACAAAGGGTCTCAGGGGTAAAAACAAGACATACACAATGTTTGACCTACAGTTACTTTGACATTTTATGTTTTAACATACTCCATGTAGACAGTCAGGTCAGTGGCGAGGATTGCCCTTTTGATCATCTGTAGTACAGCTCTGTGGTCTTCTGAAGAGAGACCGCTGAGAATCTGACTCCCCTGGGAGAGGAAGAGAGAGGCAGCGACCGAGTAAGAGACTGAAGTAAAGTGAAGACTTAAACTCAGTGACCACCACCCACATACATGCAGAGACATTCAAAAGGGATAAAGTCCAGCTAAATGGAAATTTGGTAATATTTCTTTTGGAGAATATCTGATGACATCACAGCTTTTGCATAGTATGCCATTTTTGAAGAAACACAAGAATATATTTTTTTTTGTGTAGCAAGCAGAAAAAACAATAAATTAATATATATATATATATAGAGAGATCAAACAATATATTAGTTTATCATGAAATTTATTTCATTAGTGAATTTGTATTTCATTTATGTTAAAATCTTTGCTATGAAAATATGTGTGCATGTGTGTCATTTATTTAATTAAAAAATGTGTCAATAAGTCAAAGAGACAGAGAAAGAAAGATAGAGACAGATAGACAGATACAACTAAAAAGACCAACAAAATAAACGCTGGAGTATATTAGGGTTTATGTGTGGTTGGATTAGATGAAACATGTAACCGGGACAACATGGGCATGACACATACACAGGTGTCTCATAGGTTGAGAAAAAGAGATGAATGACAAGCTGAATGGATGAGGTCTTACAGTGTTGTTTAGAATGAAGAGGCACAGGTTATAGTGGTGGTTTTCAAGAGAAGAGTGTCCATACAGCTGAGCTAAAGGCTGTTGACTCCTGACAGAGAGACAGAAAGAAATGGCATTGGCTGAATATAAGAAGGCAGTGACTGCCAAAAGATAGAATAACCAGTATAATACAGGATAAACATACCTTTCTATGTAAGAGTTACTGACTCCTCTGTGGTCAAGATCATGACTCAGAGTCGCTATCATCAATGCTAAGATCTCCAGACGGGAAAAAATTGTCTGAAATACAAACAGAAAGAGATGGACACGCACAGAAAAGTAGAGATAGAAATTGTGAAAAAAGTTATTTCCCCAGCTCTCTACATTTGTAGTTTACCCAACACTGACTTGTTTTGGCATGTGCAAAGACAACCACAATACTCCAGCATGGTTAAAATATAACAGTGTGTTGTCATTTCAAGTTTGTGGTAAAAAAGTCTTAAATATGGGATTTTTTTCTAAGTTGACATGGATGCTGATGTGTTATTAATGGTCCATGCCCTAGTCAAAGTTAACACCAAATATCTTAGAACATGTTGATAAAGGGCCAAACTCAAACTCAACAAAATGGAGGCTGATGTATGGCTGAAATTAAATTTCACCTAAATCCTAAAGACCATTAAAATGTACTGGTGAGAAAGCAAACTTAGGTTAAAGCTAAAAAAGCTGATTTATGCTCCGCAGGACTAGGCCTTATCAGATTTGATTGACTGACCCAAAGAATTCAAAGATCTGGCCAAATGTATGAATATCAGTCTACAGCATTTAACACTTGATTTGCATGAATACCTGTAAATCAAACAGAAACACTTATTGTCATTAGAACCCATTAACAGCTACAGCAACCCAATAAAACATCCAATGTGCAAAGCATTGACATATAAATCAGAATGAAGTTTCATAGCATTGCAATGCACAATCAATCGTGTATATATATATATATATATATAGAGAGAGAGGGACTAAAATAAGTGCGCGGCAGAGGTCACTTTAGTAGAGATTTTACCAGGTATGTGATCCCCATGGAAAGCAGTTAAGAGGTTTTGGAGAGGTCCAAAATGAATCCTCTTTCAAATAAAAGAGAGCTCTGTGCTTGAGAAACCCCGCAGTCCTTGACCCCTAGACAAACTCCTAGAATATTTGATTTTAAGAACTTAAACACATTAGTCTCAGTAGACAGTAGACACAACTGTCGAATATGACAGTTCCACATACTGACGTCAACTGTCACCAAAATGCATAAAATGTCCCATGTCCTGTGGATGCATACATTTCCTGTATTTAAATGAGACATGAGTAATACATAAATTCTTGCAACTTAGCAAAGTAGCAAAAATGATCAAATACTGGCTACGCCACGTGGCCAGTTAGCACAAACATCTTTGATACTCTTTACTAACTTATTGTCAATTTTTATAGTTATGATTTTTGACCTGCAGTACTATCTCTACGTTTCTTTATATTTCTACTATGTTTATTGTTTTAGACCGAAATACCAAAGAAAATTCCTCAAACCAACTTAGCGATAAAGCTGATTCTGATTGGCTCAGTGGCTTCTATAGGACCATCTCGGCTTAAACCATGTTGAGGAAGAATTGGCAGGGCAGGCAAGTCTAAACCGCAAATAAGCTCGCCCTGTCTGTGGTGTTTGATAGACACAATAACAGATGGTTAGCCTCATCCTCCGTTTGCTGACAAAAGCTTGTTCTAATGTGTCACTTAATCCACTCTCTTTCTGGTCATCTGAGAACAATTCTATCAACTGTGTGATTTTGTAACAAAAATGAAAGTCAGCGTGCAAAGGTTTAGGATTCAGGGAACATCCTGAAACATGCTAGTTTGGCCAACTCAAAAAAGTTAATTATTATCTGTCCATATTTGACTTTTGGCAGGGACGGCTATTGTACGTGCACAAGAGCAAAAACACACATACTGTAGATGCACGTATGCACTGACCTGGAGTTGGTCTGTGGCCATGAGCATAGCGAACATGCACTGAGCAGTGCTCAGTGCATGGTTCCAGTTGTGATAAGGCACGCTGTTCCTGTAACCACGTCTCACAGTCAGGACCCACTGGCAGAGACTCTGGAGGAAAGAGACATGTACAAGAGATGGTAAACAACTTAAGAGTGATCAAATTCTTTAGCGATCAGTTTAAATTATCTGAGTTTATTATGCTTTTGATTTTCTAGTTCAATTTGCCAACTGTGAAACTCTTGGAGGAGAACTACATCTTGTCATATGCCATATGTAATAGCCAACAGATTAACAACACAAAAACTTTAAAAATGTTGGGGGAAAAAATGAATATGTTTGCCATTTTCATAGATACTCATTTAGTAATGTCAGTGTGTATATGAAGACAGATTTAAAGTAGCTCTATTGGAGCTGCACAAATATAAAACCATCATGTTAATATTGTTTAATCATGAAAACCTCCAATAAACTAATTAAAATCAATCTTTTTTCCATATTCAGGTGGTGTCATGGTTAAACAACAGTGCTACTGCTCTCTACCAGAAAAACAATTGTTGCCATGAAGCCTAATAATTAGCGGGTGAGTTACCTTGTAATCAATGTTAAAATCCTGCACCAAATTGAGGTCCAGGAACATACGAATGGTGGCCTTAGTGGTCAGGTCTTCTGGCAGACCAAAATCAGAGAAATGGAAGTCAAGAACATGCAGTGATTCAGCAGAAGGAATAGTAGCCTCCTGAAAACACAAAAACAAAAATAAAAAGCCATTGAAATATACACTTCATCCACCCACAAACACAACTGAAAAAATGTGATTTATTTTTCTCCCTCTTTTGCCTACACAGCGTGCGTGCAGAGATCTAGGTTTATTTATTAGTGGTTTATTTGTCACCCACTAATCATGAAGTTGGTAGAGAAGAGTTTTAGGTTTGCATTAAAGCCAGTGAATTTGACCTGCAGAAATAAACCAAGGGGTGATTCCAGGACTAATGATGGAGTAACAAAACAAAAGGGAAATCGAAGAAGGAAGGGTGGTGAAAAAAGGTGGCATGGAGGAATGGAAAATGGGAGGATGTAGAGCATGGAGAAGGAAGTGAGTTTGTCCTATTATTTTCATGTATGATATTACACAGAGGCCAGGAGCTAATAGCAAGTCTAGGGACTGGACTGAGTAAAAGTGCAAATTTCTACCAAAGAAAGTTAAGAATCACCTGCAACGTTTGGATTTCCTCCTCTGCTGCGGTGATGTGGTAGGCAAGAACCTGTGAGAAGCAGAGTGAACACGAGTTGCAAACATCTGAATAGGTTCACTTGGCTCTAAGCTATAGATGTAAGTAGAATGAAGGGGTCACCCACCTCCTGTGTGACCTCTATACTGGCCCGTCGCTCCTCAGTGATCTGCACAGCCTGAGCATACTGCAGGGCCAGGCCACAGTACACCGCCAGGTCCTCTAGTAGGCGCTCATCATATCTGTTAAAGGCTTCCATCTCATCAGAGTCTATGCTCCTTTTGTTCATCAGCTGGCACACCGCTATGTGACAACAAAGAAGTTGCATAGACAACAGTTGTGCAGCTTGAGCAAGATGTTTTAAGACGTGTCTCATCTTTAGTCTGTGTCAACTTATCTATATCTGCTTAACCAGAAAGGGGAGGAACAGTTTGGACTTTGGCTCCAGATGCAGGACTTGTTTGGGTAGGAATATTGAAGATATCTCTTCTGTGTATCAAGTACATGATCTAGTAGTTTTGAAGAGTTTCTTGTCTAATATTAACTAATAGTCATAATCACGCTACTAGCAAACAGCTGACTTTGCTTTCCAGGTAGTCAACACCAATTACATTTTTATGATTAGTGTGCCAATAATGAATGACCGTATTGCTATGTTTTAGAGAAGGCAGAGTTTATAAAGTCACATTTGGAAGCCTGGTGTTTGTGATCTAATACCATGAGTACAACTGCGACTGATGAATAATGTATCATGACCATTGCCATTCAAAAGAGACTCACCAATAACATCTTCAGACATCTCATTTCTGACGGGGCTGCAGATCAGACTCTTTATCGATTCCTCAGGACTCCTCGACATATTAAGTGTTTCCATGATAACCAGAGTTCGAAGGGCATATGATAGGTCTATATTACTGATGTCACGCTCCCTGAAAAACAAAACAATTTACACAATGTCTGATGTTAGATGAAGAAAGTATAATTTGTTTAATGTAGATAAGCAAGACTTGAAATGTATTTTAGTTCACTACAAGTATTACAAAACAAATCTGTCTACATACAGTAGCTATCGACTAGACAATAAGCAACATGCAGGCAGAACCTTCTGTAGATCTGGCAGGTTGATCCAAGCTCCTCACACTCCAGGTGGATCACTCTGGAGAATGATACCTAAAATTAAACCACCACAGGGACAGAAAATACCGTACCGTCAGGAAAGATACAATTAGATGCATAATTATCTAAGCAAACAAAAAAGGAAACAAAAAAATAATGCACCTTGTCTTCTGCAACTGAGGATTGCTCGGGGATGAAGATGGTGCAGTACTGAGCATGTGTGAAGGGCATGATGGTGGAAGCCATCTTACTCAGGAGAACTTCAAAGGAATGGTGCCCTTTTGACAATACCTGTGCCATCTCTATTAAAGCCTGACACACAAACACACACACACACACACAGGTATAGATAGATGACATAGATATACATACATAGAAGTAGACTCCTAGATTTTATATTGTTCTCCGGTGGTGGTACCTGACTGCGTTTGGCCTCGTGTCTTGAGCTCTCATACAGCTGGACATTATCCAGGACCATCCCCAACACATCCATATGATTGGACAGCACCTGGCCAATAAAATTAAACAAAAACTTAACTCAAATTAATTGCTTAATTACAATTATTTAATTAATTATAGACAACCATTAGTCACTTCTTAACAAAATGTGTACATTTATTTATAGTTAGCATTAAAATGAGACATACATACATTCCATACTAAGTAATATCCTAAAGACAAGAGCTCTAACATTTGCTGCCCTGAAGTTACAGACCCAAACCTCCCGTCCCTCACCTTTTCATCCATGTTGGTAAAACCAGAAACTGATCCATCGCAGCCATTTCTCTTGTTGATCATTACCACTACACCTACCACCTGTCCACAAAAAGAAGGCATATTTTATTATTACACAACCTGTGCTATAACCTCTGCTGCAAGAAATCGACACTAATGCCACTGAAAGTTCCATAGGACTGTGTACATATTTACGTAAGAGGCATGTGCAAAAAAACACAAGAACACTATTTCCAATATTACCTCTCCCCTGTGGTTCTTAATGGGAACACTCAAAACAGTCCTGATATTTGATGATTGATCGTCATCTATGTTGAATTTGGGGTCCTGAGGAGGTGAACAAAGAAAACCCAAGTTAATAACACTGCAGACAATCACTTATTTAAAACAGGTGTAGAGCACCATAATGTGTATAAACATCTTTATATAATTTGGCAGCAACAGATGTTAACACCTACCTAAAACTCTATTCATACTCTTGTGGGATATTTGTGATATATAATTATATTTCTATTGTCTTTATCCGTATATTGCTGTGTTTATATCTCTATGTTTCAATGTTGAACTTGCTGTGAAAAAAAATCTCCCTCTGCGACATTACAGTCTAAATCGAAATCTGTGTCCTTAAACTACCTGGTAATGTTGTTCATCAGCTTTAGACACATCCGGCTAGGTTAGTAGGAACCACCCATCCATACCCACACTGACTGGGGATTACCTTGTATGCAAGTCTGCCAGGCGTTGGCACTGGTTCCTAATTACATTGGTGGTGAGGACAAGGAGGCGTGTTTTGAGCACCTCATATAAGACGTTAAGTGAGCTGTGCCATCTTCCCTCTTTGCGTGGGTGTGTGCAAGGATAAGGACACACTATAGCGTAGTAGAGAACATCCCCATCTCAATAATCAGAGGTTAATCAGTGCAAGAAGTCTCTAAAAGGATTAAAAGCAGGTGCGTCATCTGGGATTCCCTTACACACCCCCAAACTCCACGAAACAACCATGTCATCATCTAAAAACAGGTTATAAGGAAATGGATGACTCATTTAGTGTACAGTCCTAACTAAAATACCTGTGCCCTAGAACAAACAACTTTGTCATGTGTAGAAACTTTGGCCACTTGTGTGTTGGGCAGAGGTTACAACAAAATTCAGTCATGATAACGACAACTTAAAAACGTGTGTCAGACTGAAGGTTTACCTCTGATGCATCTCTCAGGTTCATTGGTGACCCTGTACCCAGTACACATCCCATGATGCCCTTCACTAGCTCCAGGCGTGCATGGTTGCAGAAGTTGCCTTCACTCAAGCACCCCAACGGTGTCAGGGCAATCACCTCCTCCAAGGTGTTCCTTCCACCACAGTCTTTCTTTACTAGAGAGAGGGAACAGCCCTCAGCTGCCAGCAGCTCCCCAGAGTGCAGGACAGCTCCCTGGCAGAGCTCTGCTATGGAACTCATCCAGCTGAGACCTCCTCTCAGGAGTTCCATCATCCACGGGCAGCACTCACCATGGCCACAGGCTGCAGTCTTTGTAGCAGTGGGATGCAGAGGCTGAGGGGAGCGGGGTAAATCAGGGGAGCAGGGGCATATGGGAGAAAGAGGACGGCAGGGAGAAAAAGAGAAGCGTGAAGTGCGAAGGGAGCGGGGAGAGCAAGGGGAGTGGCTGCCCAATACATCTGGACTGGAGCGATCCATCCAGTCAGGGGCACTGAGATTGGAAGCGAGGGGTTTGAGCCTGTCTGTTAAGGATGAAATGTTCAAGTGTGAGCTGGTCAGTGGAGAGGACGCTCTGCGATGATGAGCCTTCATGAGGAGGTCAGAGTGGTCAGAGCTGCTCCTGGGAATGGGCAGCAGTGGAGGCATCTCTGCCTGGGGCCCACTGACCCTGAAGCCACAGACAAGACAGATTACACAACTAATTGGCCGGGAAAACACAAATCAGAACATGAAGAATATTTTTCAAAAGGTAATTTCCTTACTGCAGTAATGCTTCTAAAGCAATTTTCTAAAGCCAAATTGTCTTGTCTTACAGTCACTAACATCAACATACAGTATAAAGTACAAAGCTGTTTTTATTACAGTCATGTAGGACTTTTCATAAATACTTATTCATAGATTCAGCTACATTTGGAAACGGTTATAGCGTAAAATATCTTACGCGGAAGCTCTGCGTAAAAAGTACGCCCTTGTAAAGTCGGAGTGGTCATCCAGCCAGGCCTCCACTTGGTCGCTCTTCATGCCGTCTCCAAACCTCGTGCGGTGCGTCTTGGAGCGGGGGGTCCACAGCGGGGAGAAGAACCAGCCCATTCCTGTCACAACCGGCGTCTCAGCCACTGTTTCCCTGTGGAAGGACTCCTCTGTCCCAGCGGGAGCAGATGCCCCTGGAGTTGCGCTGACAGGCTCCATAGACTCCAGCTCTTCAGAGTGGAGGCAGGGCATACCCTCGCTCAAGTAAAGCGAAAAAATGTCGACTAAACTCAGTTTGAGTTTATCTGCATTCTCTAGGAGAAACACCTGCCATGTGGAGGAAGTGAGGCAGACTAAAGTGACGTGCGAGAGAGGAGCGCGATCTCTATGGAGGAGCCCGTGGAAACGATTACGTCAAGGTAATCCCCTGACCTTTATTTAGCCGATAGGCGCCACAGGTTTATTCATTAAAGGGAAGCGATTTAAACTTCATTACAGAATTAATGGATTGGGTCCAACCTCGGGCTTTGCTCCATTATGGATTGAATTGGCTCATAGGTTTGTCCCCCTGTCATGTTTTTTGCTAAGTGCATTACCTGAAGGAAGTTCTAGTTTCCTGTCAAGTACTGCCTGTCTGTGACCTATTCATTAAAAATGGATTGACCTTATCATCATTCATTTCTGTTGTGGTAATAAACGCACACATTTCACGTGGTTGCCCTTAACACTCACATACTGGGCATAAGCTGCACAAAAGATTGAAAGAATTTGTGGAATTGTACTGGAATAAAATAAAGAATTGCTAGTCAAATCAAACTATTGCAGTTTTGCATTCTAAAATAGTCAACACATTTGTTACTTTTTATTGTATCATGGTTTCTGGTTCACTTCAGAGTCATAACATGTATCTTCAAAACAAGACTGGTGGGAAGCATTCTAGATAAATAGCTTTGCTTTAATTAGACATTTGCAAAGTACTGTGTAACATGAAATGTGATCTATAACAGTTAAAAAATATCTTAAAATAAACTTCCCTTCCCCTACAGTTTATGCCGTTTTTATTTTTACAAACGTGCACCAAAACATCCACACATCCAGACTAAAAACATGACCAGTATTGTGTGATAATGAAGAAATACATGCCAGTGTACTGCAGATGGTAGTATAGTGAGGGGTAACCGCTCTTAGTACATGTGACATAAAAGAGTGGAGTACTGAAGCTTCTGAGAGAGATGTCAAATTCTGTTTAAGTTTAAAGAGAACACTTGTAGAGTTAGTTAAGGGCAACAGGATAAGGGATAAGGGACATGTGCTCCATGTAAGAAAGAGGAAGAAACAGAGGCCATAAAGGCTACTTAGTCAGAGCAATATGTTTTGTTGAGGGGATGCCTAACAGTGATCTAAAAGGAAAAGTCTTATCAACGAGTAAGTTAATGATGAAAATATTTCATTCCACTGATGGTCAGATTCTGGGATTGCCAGATAACACTGCTGTGTGTGGAGACAACCACAAATCAATCAAGAAATTGGTGTGTGAGAATTGAATTCCTTTCAAAGCCTCTACCTATGTTTTAATTTAGTATTTTCTTTTAAAACTCCCAAATGTTATTCTGAATTTTACCTGTGTTTAACCACACACCACTCAGTGTCTAACTGCTCCCTCTGCTGGCCTCTTACTCTTTTATCATCTGCAGTGGGTGGATCCTCGATTGACAGCTGTGCCGTGATTGGCTGCTCCAGGAGGAGGCTGCCATGACACAGTGGATGCTGCACAAAATCAGTTCCACAGCATCAGCAGGCAGCGGACCTCCATCCTCCTCGTTGTCCCTCTCTCCTTCTCTTTTTTCTCCTCCTTTGCCTCTCATCCTCTCACCACCACCCTTGCTCTCTCTTCTCTCTCCCTCCTCCTCTCCCTTGGACAGACAGACAGACAGGCAGGAATAGCAGCAGAAGCAGCAGCAGCACGCGGACTGGTAGGTGTGCTGAGGCCTCTCTCCCTCCTGCAGCACAGGCAAGACATCACGTTCTCCTCTGATCTCCGTCAAGGACTATCTATTGAAGTGTGTGTGTGTGTGTGCATGTGAGAGCAAGGATCCGGAAAGTAGGCAGAGAGGACTACCACACCTTGGGAGCATTTACTACCACTGCCGGAGCTACACAGGGTGAATGTAGTGGATATTTCATACTCACATCCTCTTCATCCTGCACTTGTTTCTGTGTGCATACTGAAGGATTTATATTCTCTGTTTCTCTGCTGGGGCTGTCTGTTGTTTTTTCTCCACTCTACAGCTCTGGGATTTGCTTCAGCCTCGACTAGGCTTTGTATGTCTGCACACGTGTGTCTTTGCTAATGAGTGTGTTGAATGTCTAACAAAGGTCACACCATTTGGCATGCTGTGTGCATGTAATGTCAGCCTGCCTAATGACAGCCATCCTCTTTTCTTTCCAAAACTGACTCCATCACCAGCCTTTCCATCCATTTCTCTCTGCCTTGCATCTTCTTCCGCCCCACTTTTCTCTCCTCCTGCATCTTCTTTTCCTCTCACTCCTTTTCCTCTTCCTTAAAACCCTCTTTCTCCTCCCTCACCATTCACGTCTCCCATCTCCAAGTCACGCCTCTTCTCCTTCTGGCTCGCTGGTTTCCCAGGATGCCTTGTTCCAGGCCACTCCGCTAGGCCCTAGCAGCATGGGCGGAGCCTGGGTGGGGAGAGAGAGCACGGACTGGACCCTTCCCCTTAGGGCGGGCGCGCTGGCGGGTCACCCTCCCTCAGCTTCAGATGGGCGAGGACGCTGAGAGCCCCAAAATCAACCACACCTTCCTGCGAGACTACGTCACTGAAGGTAGAACCGCCAGTGTGTCATCGCTGTCTCTGTGGTGTCAGATAACATGCTTCAACGGATTCATTTCAGCTTCATGGGTGCATTATCTCTGCACTGTAGAATGTATGTATATAATAGGAAATGTATGTTAGCATTAATCACTCCAAGGCTTACTGAACACTCACTTAAGAAACACTGCATTCTTGGACCTATTTTACATTTTAGATATGATTTTGAAATCATATTCTCCTATGACAGATACATGTTTTATTTGTGGTTGGGAGTCTAAGGAGCTAGTAGCAGAAATAATATTTGGTGGTTATCTTCTTGTCCCATTAAGAATTTATCTATGGCCCAAGCATCACTAGTAAGAGTCATTCTGGTTTTATTGAACAGGATGCTGTGTATTGATCCAGTATTTTTCTTTCATTCATTCCCTGTACTATCATCGCTTCATCTTTTTCTTCTTCACCCCTACTTCTTTTATTCTGACCATTATCCTGCATAATCGCCTCACATCTTCCCATCATCCTCCCAGCTGATGTCATCTCTACGGTGGAGTTTAACCAGACGGGGGACCTGCTGGCCACAGGGGATAAAGGTGGCCGAGTGGTCATCTTCCAGAGAGAGACTGAGGTCGGTTTAACATATTAAACTTGAATCACCCCAGTCTATACTCAGGATATCCACAGTTCATACATGAATTAATAGTTACTTTATACATATGTCCATTCAAAGCTGTATTTTCTTCACTATTTTCCCTGGACAGTCTAAAGGGGAGTCAGAGGAGGCGGGGGAGGCGGGGGACTCTGGGGAGTACAATGTCTACAGCACGTTCCAGAGCCACGAGCCGGACTTCGACTACCTGAAGAGTCTGGAGATTGAAGAGAAAATCAACAAGATCAGATGGCTGCCACAGCAGAATGCAGCACATTTCCTTCTCTCCACCAATGGTGAGTAACCAGTGACACCTGGAGATCAGCTAGATTTTGAATCCCCTGATAGGATGAAGCACAACTAGTAGACCTGTATGCAGTTTGTACTATGCGATATCAACCTTAAATATGCATGATTTTGATTGATAGTAGACATGACATTAGTACAACCTACCCCCAATTCCCAGCATTGTGCTAGCCTGGCTTCATCTTCTATGAGCTACAGCAGGTGGGATAATGTAACATCAAGCCAGTCATCTGAGTCACATTTTTGGGTACAGTAGTGGGACCAACCTGCCAGTGTGAAAACCACATAATCTAATCTGTGCTTTCATTAGATTCCTGTCATGAGACTTAATTTCCCTGAAATCTGTGTGACAGGGATCATATTTTGAAGAAATGTAGCTCAATTTTAAAAAATAGATTTCGACCCTAAAGTACAATTTTTAACTACACTAAAGACTCATCTGGACTGCCTTAGAAACTGGCCATATAAAGAAGAAACCATTTTCAAGTCTTCTCTACTGACTATTGAAGTGAAGGCAGTCTAAGTTGTCTGTAGCATTTATTGTCACCTTTTTCTGAGCTTAATCAACTTCCTGTGATGTGCAAATTGTCTTGCCTGCCACAGATAAGACCATTAAACTGTGGAAGGTGAGTGAGAGAGACAAGAGACCAGAGGGATACAACCTGAAAGATGAGGAGGGACGGCTCAAGGATATCTCTACCATCACCTCTCTGCAGGTGTGCGCACACACACATGCGTGCGCACACACACGTGCACACCTTTAGTTTGGTCAGTCAAATACTATATGTATTAGGTTAACATTCGATTGGCAAGCCCGATGTCTGCCTTTTATGCCTTTGCTCTATCCCTATTGTCTTCCTTGTTGGCCTTCTATCATCCGTTTTGTTTTACCCCTGCTTTCTTTCTTTCCTCTCCTCTTTCATTAATCCTTTCTATCTCGGTATCTTAGGTGCCGGTGCTGAAACCTACAGATCTGATGGTAGAGGTTCGTCCCAGACGAGTGTTCTCCAACGGACATACTTACCATGTTAACTCCATCTCAGTCAACAGTGACGGGGAGACATACCTGTCAGCTGATGACCTCCGCATCAATATGTGGCACCTGGGCATCACAGACCGCAGCTTCAGTATCCTTCCCAACAGTGATTAGTTTTTATTATATCATACACATTTCATTTTCAGTTCCTCCACGTGCATGACCATCATACTCTGCTTTTTATAACTCTGTAGCTCACCTCTGATTTTTGTGTGTAACATAATCTTTTACTGGAGGAAGCGACTCAGATTTCACAGGGTATGAAATTCCCAGAACTTCACTAAATAAAAATACAAAGTAGGTCACTGTGGCTATCTTTTTCACTGTTCTGAAAGTATTAGTGTGTGTCCTCACCAATTATTCTGCAGCAGCAATGTAAAAATTATACTAGGATCATTTTTACATAAAAATCCATTTCTGAAACAAGAACAAGGAACAAAACAAGAAGAGTGGAAGAGATGTATAGCAGAAACCCCAAGTGCATGTCACTGAGCCTCTTTCAAGCATGAAATGCTTATTAAAAAGCTTAAAGGACAACCACATTTTGATTATAGCAAAATAATAATTTTCCCATGGACTATATTGTATTTGCATATGGCATACTCCTGTAAAGAAATATCTACCTTTGAAATTTATTCTGCATATACCATTGTGAACAGCAAAACCGTACGTCTGAATCGTCTTGATATATACATACAGTCTAAAAATACTTTACATTCTTGCTCCTTTGAATACATCCTGGATCTATATTTAATGTAAACAGCACATGGCTATATTTGGATGTTTGTTCGATTAGATTGCCGTGTACTGGCTCAGAGTGTGTATTCAGTGGAGGCTGTAGCATGATGGACAGGGTGCATTTGGTGATTTCCCATTCAGATGGAAGCTGACCTAGAAAAGCACAGAGGCATCTATGGAAGAAGAGTTTAAATAATTCACTCAGCAGTACACTTTCTACTGAACCACACAGGACTACCACAAATAGAACAGAGAGAGGAGCAGAGTGTGCATGCATATTGGGGGTTGGTTTGGGGAGCATTTTTCAGGTTGTGATTATGAATCAAAGTGTGAGCATGGAGAACATGCTGGTACTTGTTAAAATATTAACATAAAATAAAAAAACTTTGTCAATCCTGGAATACCTTTGCTCTGTTTGCCACCTCCCAAGAATGTGGTGCCATCTCTGTTATGTTTAATCCCTAACAGACCTTTTTCTCAGATATTGTGGACATCAAACCAGCCAACATGGAGGATCTCACGGAGGTGATAACATCAGCTGAATTCCACCCTCACCACTGCCACCTGTTTGTGTACAGCAGCAGCAAGGGCACCCTGCGCCTCTGTGACATGAGAGCCTCCGCACTCTGTGACAAACACACCAAACGTGAGCATGTTGTGGAGATTAGAGAGCTTATATCAATTGATTTGCATATTGGTCTCACACGAAAAAATCTGTGATTATATTTTTTAATAATCGATAAAATACACCTTACCACTCTTTCGTTGTTTAGAGTTTGAGGAACCTGAGGATCCAGGGAGCCGGTCCTTCTTCTCAGAGATCATTTCCTCTGTGTCTGACGTTAAGTTCAGCCACAGTGGACGCTACCTGCTGACGAGAGACTACCTCACCGCCAAGGTGTGGGACCTGAACATGGACAAGGGCCCAGTGGAGACGTACCAGGTAACGTAGCACATCTGTTGTCTGATCTGTGTCTCTTCCATGTGTTCGTTACCATCTGTTTTACCTGTGCTGAGAGTACGATAAAGGAGATGAAATCTAGCCAGAATTCAAAAGCATGCAGTTCGCTGTAGATGCTCTGCATGTGGTTGATCCACTGACCCATCATGTATAATTGTGAAGCTACCCTAGAAACTAACATTGACTGTCTGCATGATCCCCAGGTCCATGAATACCTGAGGAGTAAGCTGTGTTCCCTCTATGAAAACGACTGCATCTTTGACAAGTTTGAGTGTGTTTGGAACAGCTCAGACAGGTAAGTGGCTAAAAAGAAAAAAAATTAGAAAATGATGGACAAAGTACAGTATATTTATGTCCATTTGGATGCAAAGGAGGGGGAGTGGGTCAGTGTGTTTCTGCTTACAGTGATTACCAGAATGCTTTGCCATCATTTAAATCAATCCTAGAGACAAGCTTTGCAGACATTAAATCAATCCCTGTGCCTTCACTTTTGTTTTCCTATTTTCCACTTCCTCACCCTTCCCTGAACCTTGCTTTTCCTCTCTTCACCATCTGCATTGCATTCACTTACCCTTCTCAATATGACATCTCATTATCTCCATCTCTCCTCTCCTTTCCTCTCCTCGTCTCATCTTCTCTTCTCGTCTTGTCTCGTCTCCTCTTTTCTTCTCTCCTCGTCTCCTGTCGTCTCTTCTCTTTTCCTCTCGTCTCTACTCCTCAGCGTGATCATGACAGGGGCATACAACAGCTTCTTCCGGATGTTTGACAGGGAGACGGGGCGAGGCGTAACCCTGGAGGCTTGGCGAGAAAGCAGCAAGCCTCGGGCTGTGCTGCGGACCCGGCGTGTGTATACTGGTGGTAAGCGTCGCCGTGGAGATGTGGGCGTTGATAGCCTGGACTTTACCAAGAAAATCCTGCACATGGCTTGGCACCCATCTGAGAATATCATTGCCATAGCAGCCACCAACAATCTGTACATCTTCCAGGATCGCGTCAACCCTGAAACGCAGGCACAGTGACAGAAGTGGGAATATGAACAGTGGCACTCACAATGCTTTTATTGATTGTCACAGAACACAAACAGCGACCCAAATATATTTGGATGTCTTAGAGAAAGCATGGGGAGTGGACAGCCTTTATGAGAAGATTAAGTCAAAGTCAAGCTGTTTCACAACATACTGAGATGCAACATCTGTTTGTGTTGATAAAAGATTGGAGTCATGATAAGACTGTTAATTTATTTGATCCCCAAGGAAGGTGTATAATCATTTTTGTTCAACACTGAGGTGAACTGACGTCTCCAGCACCCATCAGGACATGTTTTTGGTCGCACTACACCCACTTTTTGAAGATTTTTGTGTAACTGCAGTAAAAGAGATGCGGGGAGACCTCTCCATCTATAATGACTCAGTGCTGTTAACCACACAATGTTCCACTGATGTACTCTGGTACCTTTTGACTCAAAATGGAAGATGTGTGTTGGGTAGCAACAGAGAATGAATGAAAACAGTTGAGATAATTAGATTACAGACTCCCAATGAGTTTGCCAGACAGTGCATCTAAATCTAAGCATTTTTTCACTATTGTGGAACATTAGGAGTGGCGTTTTACTGTACAGCTCTTCACAACACCATCCTGCACCTTTTTTTTCTTTATCAAATGACAACTACAGCTGAACCTCTCTTCTAGAGCTGTGCTCTTGGAGATTAAATGCGTAAATGACCCATAATCTTTGCCCTATTCACTTTGCAATAATGGCACTAACAAAAACAGAGTGCAGCAGTATTTCTGCTTTAAAATATGAGCTGTTCTTCTACAGGTATACACTCTTTTTACTGTTAGCTGTAAATATTCTGTGTTCTTTTTTTTAACGCGTTGCAGAGAGCTAAAAATATGGATTTTGTTTAGTAAACTGGAAATTAACCTGGGATCTCATGTATAGAAAAGTTGCGGAATCACACTATTCCAGTTAAAGACTTGATGTAGGGGCTTGTTCTTGTAGCAGTACATAGATAGGTATTGCTGCCTGTAGAGAGGGAGGGTTGTGCACAAATCAACACTTACTGTTTCATTGTGTAGGCCTATATAAGGCCCACATTGGCCTTTGATTTGCTGTATTAAGGTAATTTTCCTGTTTAAAGTCTACATACCTACGAAGTAAATTACTGAAAATGAGCGTGACAGTTGAGCTCCCTCATATGCTCAAATTGAGGCTAATTGGTGATTAAATCTAATATAGACAAATGTTGAATTTAAGTGTTATGCTAATTTAAAATGAGCAGTGCTCATTTTATAATGCATAAACACAATTTGAAGAAGTGTCTTACAAATCAAGAAACCCTAAGCACATTGTTCATAAATGAGGCCCCTGATTCAGCTAATCAAAGTTTTGATGAGTAAGTTTTTGACCAGTTTATTTGAAGGTCAAAGGTTATCATCGGTGCAATAACTCATTATGTACATTGCCGAAACAAATTAAAACTTTAATGTCATGTGAACTGATCATATCACAAGTTCTTAATGTCATTATACTGTATACCTCACAGTGCCACATGCTACTCTGGGGTATGACACTGAAAGCCAAGGATGTACAGCAGTAAGGTGATGTTTGAGTCGGACTGAACTGTGTGACTTGGTCAAGATTTGATTGTTTACAGTGAAGTGCTTTGTTTTCAAGTGACCTTGGCCCTGATGGGATTATTTTAAGTTGTCTGGATGTGTACTGTAGAAGGTGGAGTAATGGAATCTGTGCAAAGAGGTGGAAAGTATCAAGTCCCTTTGCACTTATTCAAAAAGTAGTCTGTCTGATGGATCAACAACAGTTTCACGGTGTAAACCTTAAACCCCAAGAAAAGAAGACAATTGTTAATATCTATGTTCCACTTATCTGCTCTCTCCTCACTTTTCACCTCCTTTGGTTTCCAAACCACTGTCCACTGACATTTATGTTACAGCCTGTGGACTAGGGGGTTCTTACATGGGAACCCCTACTATGTTTTGTTCTTCACTGTCTGTGTTGTTGAATGTGGACACGAACGATATTGCACTGATTGGTTTAACAAAGTGTACAAAACACAGCAAAATCCACAATGATGACAACCCACAAGGAAATTGTTTACATAGTGACAGGCCACCTAAAGTATTACACAAGTTGCAGGGCTCAGTCCTCCAACGGTGAGCTTTAGTTTTGAGATTACAACCATCAGTTGTAATCTCATCATAACCACCACCACCACCACCATGTACAACCAGTGAGAGGATTTGTGTTCAGGAGCACAGCAGCAGCAGCAGCATGTTGCCACTACTCAATGCTACTAGTGTGTATATCTATCATACTTTAAAAAAGATAAATCTAACAATACAAAAAACATAACTCAAATGAGGTGAATGAAAGGAATGTGCATTAATAAAATAATGTGAAATCTGTATCCCTTTACGTCTGTGTTGGTTTTTAATGGGATACCATTTTGTCCTCATCACTAGAATACCTTCAGACTGAGTCTGAATAAAACCCTCCAAAATGGGTTTGTTTGAAAGACAAGCACTTTAATAGTCATTGCACACTCCCATAAACTCCATCACTAAATAAAGAAGGCACTCAAATTCACAGTGTACAGGCATCAGTGATTTTCATTCACAGGTAAAATGCTGCTGTCCTGAGAAAACCATTTATCTCAAAGAAAAACAGCCCTGTTTTCAACTTTGTGACTGCTTTTTTCAGATTATCAGATTTCATAATTTGCTTTTTAACGTGTTTATTTTGGTGAGGAAGTAAGAGAATTTTCTCAACCCAAAAAGGAACACTTAATTCTTTAGTTTATCACAGACAGTTAAAATCCTCAAATTGAGGAGATACACAGTTTCACTGGACAGTGAGTGACAAAGAGTAAAGTTGTGAACTGTGAAATTTATTTTGTCATCATTAATGTGACTAAATTATCATAACATAAAGGCACTTTGTACTGCGAAGCAAAACAAATCATTTCAAATATTCCCACTACTGGCACTATTACTACGGAATGAACACTGTTCAATGTTTTGTTGGTTTGTCAACAGTCAGAGATAAAAATAAACTAGGAATTAATGCACTTATTTAGTTTTGATTTTATGTTTGTTTCCCAGAGGAACACTCAACATAGACTGTGAAAACTTGTGATGTTTATATTTAAACAAAGAAAATCACATTTAGATATCATCCCTCTCAGTTAAATTTGATAATTTTTTTATGTTGGTTTTCCAAATGCAATTTTATGTGCATTGTAGCTCAAGGCACAGGAAAACTGATCATTAATAACAAATAAGATTAAGACTCTAATGTTTTAAGACCACAAAGCAAGACAAGTTTGGCTAACAGAAATATATATTCTACCACACAATTTTACAGTTAAAAAGGCACAAAGGTACACACATACTGTACATACAAACATATTCCCTATACACGTAGAAATTCCTTAATACAAAACATTCCAACATTGCTCTATCGAAGATAAATTCCACTCTGATAATATTTAATTTTTTAACAAATTGACAGTATCTCTAGGCATTCAGAAGTGGTCATCAACCAACATTATCCTCCCTGCATATAATCTGGAGCCATCAAATTAGAAGTTTTTGTCCAATTCTTTAAAACAATACTGATTAAGAATTTTCACTGAATTTAGAAATCAAAGAAATTGTGACAATCAAGCCAAAGTTGGCATCTGACCATTCTTGAACTGCTTAAGAGGTACATGAACTAAAATAATAAAGTCTTTGCACTAATGCACTATTAAAAGTTTTAAAGTAATAAAAGTATTAAATAATGTCCTAGATGCTATCACCTTGTTGAAATTTCAATACATAAATATGAGCTGTAGATCCATGTTGGATCAAATTGGAAACAATACTATAAGTTACATTAGTAGCATGGTTACATCACAAGACAAAGACAGCACGGCTTCCTGAAGAGATTGGAAGTGAGTCATTACTTCAGCTTCACTGTCTTGCTGTCTTTCTTCTCAGGCAGATATTTTTGCTGACAGGAAGGGAGAAAAGAAAAAATCAAATGCAAACTTTAGGGCTCTCATTGTGGTGCGTCTCCAGTCTCTCTCTATCTTCACCTGCCTGCCTCCAGTTAGCAGTGAAGAAGAACAGTCCAGACAGTGGATGGCCTTCAACTCAAAGGCCGGAGCTCTGGCTCCAAGACGGCCTTCCAGCTTGATGCTGAACTCCACCATATTACCAAGATTTAGGTTTAGCAGAACTTGTTTGAACTCATGGCTGGCTATTAGGATTATATCCCCGGCTGGATCCTCTGCTTCCAAACTTCCATCCTGGATCATCCCTACTGTCACCTCAAAGCGGTGGCTGTCAAAGCGCTTGATATGGCAGGTGTGTTTGGCCAGGGCCTTGGTCTGACACAACTCTTCCTCTTCTTGCATTTGGAGCAGTAAGGGCAGTGAAACGGTAGTTGATGCAGAACTGGCTGCCAAATTGGCAGCTGTTAGGTTTGCGACTGTAGCATTCTTTGGCTCACATTTGGGATACGTTTCTCCATACAGGCAGCGCAGCCAGTCTCCCATGAACACTGGCAGCATGTTGATGACTGACTGTGCCCCGTTCTCTGTCTCGGCCACACGAACATGCTTGAAACGCCCAGCCCAGGTGACTCTGTGTCCATGCAGGTGGCTACAAAAGATCTGTGTCTGGGCCATGCCTTTAGTTTCCCAGGCAGGGGGACCACACGCCTGGCTGTACTGGCTCCAACTCAGGGTGGAATTGTATACCTTCTGTCCCTCTGCATGGTACACATAGATAGAGAAGAACAGGATCACCATGGAGATACAGAGTAAGATGAGCTTGACTGGGCCGCGGTGGGTCAGTGAGCGGAAGACATCCAGAATAGACATGCTGAACCGTGTCCACAGCCGCAGGGTGACAGGAATCGCACAAACTACCAGGGTCACAATCATCTTCGTCAGTTCCAGCTCGAGGAACCACTTGAAGAGCTGGATGAAGAGCATGGCAGCAAGGCCAAAAGCCAGAACAGGCAGGGCAAACAGGAAGAGAAAGTAGGCCACCAAGGTTCGGATTAGACCCACAACAGAAGAGCTCTGGAGGAGCACCACTGAAAACTCACACCACATGAAGCACACCAGGTATGGAACCAGGAAGCAGTATGTCCCCCTGAAACCACGCATCCTGGCCATGCTGAAGATGAAAACAGACAGAAAGAAGAGGAAAGAAAAGAAATAAGTTGAGGACACAAACTTATTCACACATTTACAGAAAAAGCTAGGGTTCGATTTTCAAGCCCACTGACACAATCCAGTGTCTGAACTGGTGTTCAACAAACACATTCAATGGCCAAAATGCTCCTACTCACCTGAAGAACAGATAAAAGAGGTAAACATACAGCAGGCAGGGGAGACTGAGCTTCAGCACCACTGACTCCCCTAGTGGCAGTGTGGCGAAGGTGTGTCCCAGGAAACGAAGCACTGTCATGTTCTCTGGCAGAAACTGGGTCAAGCAACACAGAGACGATGCTACCTGGATTTATAAATAAAGTACATACATAAACTTTAAGAGGACTATTTTATTTCAAATTCAAGTCTGTCAGATGAAGAAACATTTAAAGGACCACATTTCTGCAACGCTCCATTTTAGCTAACGAGTGACGCATCTCACTTCTATTCGATCTTTGTTGGGAGTTACACATGGCAGTACCTAGGTAAGGACTACTAGCTAATCAGAAGCAGAGTAGGGCGAGTCCTGAAGAGCAAGGTATCCAAAACAAAGCCACTTCAGCTTCAGGTGGTATAGAGTATGGCTTCAGTTCAGCCTACATGTTTGAGTCAGAGTCTGATACCAAAACATAGGCAGAACAACCCGAACCAGCTTCACAACCTAGACTTGAGCAAGACATTTCAGAGTGGTAACTTATTAATTGGTAACTAATTTATCTTTCATAGTTAACGTTTTAACCTTGTTCTGTCTCTACATCACAGTAACAACTTTATGCCGATTGACTGCTACTCAAACTACTCAATTCGAACATTATGATGCGTGTTACATAGTGACGTAGATATGTTATGGAAGTAAAGGCTGGACTATAATCAAGCTGTTTTAAAGCAGTTCAGGAGCAGTGTTTTCTGTGGGAGAGAGTAACTCCCTTTGGGGTGGACTTTGGGCTTTTTCATTTTGCACAATAAAGGAAAAGGGAAAAGCCAAAAAGCATAATATTGCCACTTTAAGAAAATTTCAACACCCAAATCTTGGATGTTGGTTTCCTGAAACACACCAATGAATTTGTCTGATGCATTACAAATATCAAGTCTCTGCAACTTGACTTTAAAACTGAATTCAGCTCAATGACTACCTATTGAAGTTAGAAAAAAACCCTACAAACTTGCTTTATGCTATGCAAGATTGCAGTTATGATTTGAATAATGTTGAATATACGGTGTGATTTTGTAGTTAAAAGGCTACAACATGCAAAACTGTGATTCAGATGATTTATTCACATACAGTATGTTATGCCAGTGTTGTGTGTAGTGATAGACCGGTTGGCTTCTATTGAACTAAGTTATCAATTCTCATTGTGAGTTTTGGAAAGGTAGTGAAAAAGGTAGTTTGAGCCCTGTGCTATAACTCTCATGTGTCCTGCTATAAACGTTTGCCAACATTTCCTCATTTATCGTCTTTTCTAAATGTGAACACGTTTCTCCCATCCTAAATGACAGCAAATCTAATCTTTAACAATTACTGGCTAGTGTTAAATATACAGTATATTATGTTATAATTTATAGAATAATGAAGTAGAATGACGGCAATTCTGAAATACTGTACCCTGCTCTCCCTATACCAGTCACATTCTGAAATCTACAGCATAATCCAATGTATTTTTCTATTTCATTAATTAATAAAAAATCCATCTAAAACAACAACTTACTTGCTAAGATAACCACATATATTAGATTGTAATGTGCATGGAATAATGAAACTTTATAGGATTTTTCAGCCATCGGCTGCCCTGGCCTCTAAACATAGGCATTGGCCATTGAAAAACCCCGTGGACCGCTAGTTATGCGCCCCCTGACCTCTATGACCATTGCTCGCCATGCATACGTCGCAGCAGTAGGGCTGAGGCTCTTGTAGCTGACAGCAGTGAAGAAGATGGCCACGGTGGAGAGCTCAGAACAGGGGATCCAGCCCTTGTCAGCTACAGGGAAGGAGAAAATGATGAAGAAAACGGACAGGATAAAATAGAGGTATGGTTCTAGGTTGTTCCAGCCAAAGTTGGTCTCTGCCTGCTCCACATCCAGGCCAGGTTCAAAATGTGTCAGCAGAGATGTCAGGGCTCTGAAGTTCTCCCATGTCTGCGGAAAAAAAGGGAACAATGATGATGAAAATAAGATGGATTTTCCCACTAACGTGGGAAAGACAAATGGAAAACTTCCAACATGGTCATCTACATTTAGAGTTAAAACCTTAAACCAAATGCACATATATCAACATCTTTACAGAAAAGAGAAACATGAAGCAACAAAGTATTTGCATTAAAAAGCAATGGGGGGATTTGGTTTAAAATTGTGAGCAAAACCGAATCACCAACCACGCTCACCTTGCTGCTCTGGAAAACACGCAGTGTGCAGATGATCATGGAGATGAAGGAGAGGTAGAAGACCAGCAAAGGGATGACAAATGCAAACAAGTCAACTGTCAGGTTGCTGACGATGAAGAAGAAAATAAGAGCATTGACGTGTTGCGTGGGGATGATTGTGCTCAGCCACTGAACTCCGGCCCGTGACGCCCAGTCGACCAGGTGCTCTTTCATTTCGACAATGGCTTGCAGCGGGTACTGCAGCGTCTAAAGTGAAGAGAGGCAGAAAATTATGAGACACAGAAGAAATTAACATGCAAAAACCAGGAAAGAGAATTAAAAATTGAATGATTCAACAAGAGTAAAAACATTCACAGCAGTAGACATTCGACAGATATTTATATCTGGATATACAAAAACAAAATTAATTGTAATACTAGATATGATTAAGATACAATTAAGATACCATTAAGCGCGATTTCATGTCCATGGCTTTTTTTATGGCCCCAGTCTGCTTAGAGTCCAGCATCATCCCACTTCGGCCAAAACTCCAAGAACTTCTGTGGTGCTTCTTATATCCTGATGGGACCAGCTCAGCCTTGTGCTTTAACGCACAGTTGCATGCACACACACACACACACACACACACACAGACACACACCCACTAGTCTGAATAGTTATAATAAAAAAACAAACAGAATGACATCTGTGTCTTTATGATGACAGATCATTTCTATTTTTGCTAATTGCTTTTACCTCCCCACCACTGTCCTTAGGTTTAGAGCTCTCAGTCTTGGCTGTGACCTGGTTGCCATTTTGGGGAGCAGAGGGAACAATACCTTGTGCATACTTTTTAGTCATCTCAACAAAGTCATCCAGGTCCACCAACTGTGTGGCTGAGAGGACACAAAGCAGGTAGTTATACACATACAGATTCAATTCTCTGTTCCTCTCTGTCTGGATACTTACACTCATTGCTGACCAAGCTCTCCAATACTTTCTGGGTCTGGCCTGAGGTTGGGCTGGGAATCTTGCTTGCAGTGCCACCTATTGGTAAGGAATGACCACAACATCAGTGAGTTACAAACATTTCCCTGGTGGCCTGCAAGTAATGTGATATTCTTCACCATGACAGCTGCAAATACTGAAATACACAAAGGGGAATATATTTTTAACAGCAATGGCAGCCATCATATGAAAATATGCGTCAGCATTCTGGGCAGTCTATAGTACGTCAAGCAGGATTGTTGTCACAATTAAAACAAATCTTGATATGGTGTTGATGGTGTCTTTGTCCACGTGTGTGAGTGCGTGTGTGTGCACGTCCTACCCTGCACTGCATTGACCTGGCTGACATTTTCCAGCATCTCAGCCACAGCCACCTTCTTCTTCCTCTCTGGGTTGAGTTTCCAGTACATCATCATAGCTGCTTTACGTACAGCCAGCTCAAACTTACTCTCCGACGACAACTTGCGCATGTTGGCCTCATTCTCCGGAGTGATCCCTGGTAGAGGACAGACCAGGAACAGTTTAGGAACTACAAACACAAATACACAAACATGCACAGGCATGCACTGAATTCTGTAACTGGAACCTTTTTTCTGGATCCAACAGCGCTGCAATGCTCTCGCTGCACCTTTTCTTCCCTGTTTAGCTGCTTTAATCAGCCAATTAACAGCCAGACGATTATTTAGCTCTGTGTCCTTCTCTTCAGCAAGAATCAAGTAGTGCTGACCCAGCTGAAACACAGAAGAGAAGTAGAAGAGAGGAGATTAATTCAGCTCATGTGGCCTTGGTCTAACAACTTAGTATAATCGTGAATAAAGTTCACCTTGAAGTTTAATGTACTGTAAAGTATACATGTATTTAGAATATAACATAAACTAGTTTGTGAAATAATAAAACTTAGACATGAAAATCCTTAACATTATTACACAAAATGGATTAACATAGATAAATACTTCATAGTTGATTTACTTACTTAGCTTATATCTTCATAAACAATGATAAGTTATGTAATGTGATTATATTGAACAGTAAAACATATTGTGTGTTATATTGTTACAATCTGTTACACTACAAGTCATGCTATATGCATGGTTATATCTATCAGCGCTTAAATCTTCATAAGAGGCGTAACTTTATAATTAATATAATACTGACTAATATTATTTACACTCTCAGATTAAAAAAGGAAGAAGTGGAGAAGCAGGCTGCCAAGACGACAGTGACACTTACAACAGATGACTACAGAACCCATAATTCCCTGTCATTGTGGCCATCAGTGACTTGGTCATAGCTAATTAAAAGGGGTATCAGTGGCCCCAGTGGCATATCAAGTGACTGTTTTCTAATCTTAACTGTAATTTCATAACTTCTGTCATAGATATTATCAGTTTGTAGGGGGATGAGATGTGTCTTCATTTAAGTGGCTCAGCATTAATATATTCCTTCCTGTGTCTATATTAGATACAATATATTCTGATAAACCTGCATGCATTTTAAATTGACATTTTTGTCAAAGCATCTAAATACTACTAATAACAGTGTAAATATTAATAACTACACTTGTACAGTAACAATAAACACTGATTCCCTGTGTATGAATTGTGCGTAAGCTGTAGGTTTATAGCATCTCTATTATGATGTATAGCTTGTCTATAATGGTAAACGAGCATCATCAGAGTGTGTGACCCTTTCCTCACTGTGTGAATATCCAACTACTGTACTGATGTGGTCACATGTTTTGACATATAGCACGGTAAAGTTCAAGCCAAATAGCCAGCCACTTAGGAATTTACCCTTTCAGAGCTGTAGGGTCTTAAATGCAAAGTCTGGGCTCATCTTCTACTTCTAGCCCCCCTTTTTCTTCTGCTAGCACCTCTTTTTACATTTGCACTTGTTGGTAGAAAATGAGGAGTAAAGATATTATGAATATTTCAATATATTTACAATTGTTGTACAAATTCAGTTCAGTGCTGCAATACACTGTAATGGTCTTCAAAATTATTTGTGCATGTGACAATATTTTGGTGTGTCATACTGAAACCCTGGGATCATCTTCCAAGTGGCCAAAAATAGACACATGCTCACAACCAGACTGAGTCAACCAGCAGGACTGAAAACAATGCCAAGTGCCAGTCTGTCTGCATGTGTTCTCGCTCACCTGGGTCTGAGCTCTGGCATCACCAGCTTCGGCCTTCTCTTCCATCTGCTCCACGGTCAAATCTTGCTCTGGTTCTTCATCTGGAGGAGACGAGAGAAGATGCCTGAAATGTACACATATCCATCTTGAGCAATCAGAAACTACTCTCTGAATCAATAGATCACATAATGCCATCGCTTCCAAACTTGTATAGCGGTATAACTTTATTGAAAGAGCAATGTGACTGTGTTGATTTTTATACATACTGTGTTCACAGCCAGCGGGGAACGAATTACACCTGAAATATATCTTGTAACATGAGAATAACAAGAAGTCAGAGGTGGAGTAGATGTGAGAGTGTGAGCATTTTAAACAGGCCTGTGCATCTGTCTGTCTATGCAGATATCCTGTGACAAGACGCCAGAGCTCGGTCGGCACCGTGTTCACCCCCTCTGTCACACCAATACTTGTTGATTGCATAAAGTTTCATAACTGTTACTGTCTCCCCAGTGTCCTTTAAGCAAAGGAGTTCAGTTTCTTTGCCTGTAGCCTTGTTTGAAATGTCACAATCTCTCATACACAGCACGATCTCTTACTGGTGCAAACAGTTTCTTGGTTTTACTTCCAGCAGCTCTGTAATATAATGAGAGTAAAATATCATAAAGTTTAAGTCAGTAATTATCAGTTTCTCTAAAGAATTTATAAAAACAAAATAAACCTATGTTTTTTCCAGTAATTGTAAAATGCAAATAATCAGTTCATATATTGCTGACAAAAAAATACTTACTAGCATCAGAGCTTAAGCTTAAAAAGTCAGGGATCACCAAAATCATTACTGGATGTATTGCTATTAAATTTTGTACAGACGTGCATGGTGCCCAGCCTGCTGGTGGTGCTATAGGAAAAGTCAAGGGATCACAGAAGTTGGAAGGCTTCATCCTCTGGGGACCATGAACAAGATATTTCAGTTTGGACCAAAGTGGTTACTGGCTGACCATCAGGCTGACATTGCCATCCCTACAGCCTTGCTGTTGGCATGACTAAAAAGGTTCACCAAGGTACAGTATGTGTTGTATTATGGCAAAAGGGAAGGCAAGTCGCTGTAAAACAATTTGTCTGCGTGTTCGCTACTGCAAGTCATCTACACAGTAAAGAGGTCATCTATGCTCTTCTTCTTCTCTGTGTCACTGAGAAATACCAGTGGCCTAACACGAAGGGATTTAAATTTAACCTTTGTATAATAAAACACCTTTATTTTATTTCACTTTACGTATTTTATTCATGTACAATTTTGTATGACACCTTTTATGCAGAGGTGCAGCCCAAAGTGTTTCACAAAACTGGGTTATAACGAGAAAACAAAATTAGCTAAAGTAATTATCCATTCTGGCCAAGACAGATGTTTATCCAATGGCAGGGTTACTCTGCTAGACATGGAAAGACATTCCAAAACATAGAACAAGACTTAACACCTCAGCACAGCAATAGGTCTGTGGTCTGCGACTTCAGTTCTCAGGGTCATTAAACCCCACAATGTGTCATTTAATCCCAAACTAAAAATAAAGGTGTTCTTACCATCCTCGTCATCATTGGATTCCTCCTCGGCTTTCCTAAGTCTTTCCTGTATTATCACCCGCTTGGCCATGGAGGCGAAGGTGCGTTTCATGGGAGCGGTGGAAGAAGTTGCAGGAGCCATGGTGGAAGCAGTAGTGGAGGAAGAAGGAGGGGAATCTGCTGGAGTGTTACAGGCCAGGCTAGCTGACGTAGAAGAGGCAGATGTGAGGTTGGGAGAGGATGAAATTTGAGGGATTTGAGGGGTAGAGAAGTTAGGAGAAGTAAGAAGTGACGGCATTTTTGGAACAGGAGAGGAGGATTTAGTGGAAACGGTTTTAGATGCGGGTTTAGACGACACAGCAGGAGTTAAGGGCTTTGACCCCTCTAAAGAAGGAGGGGAATCCATTAGTTTAGAGATGGTGTGAGCAGATGGGTGATGGGAATGAGATAATTTTCTGGGTTCTTTAGTGGTTTCTGTGGAAGGCGGAAATTTGGCAGGGTGAGAGGGAGCAGCAGAGAGGATATTAGAGGAGAGTGAAGGAGGAATCTGTATGGGGGTGAGAAGAGAGGGTCCATCCAGACCAGGGCATGACCCCTGGGTATTGACAGCAGTTGGGGTTGATGGTAAATCCTTCTCCATATTACCTGGAATAAAATATCCCTGGAATAAAATAGAGTATACGTCATTTTTCAAGTAACTAAGGACAACCAAACACTGCAGCAAAATAAGCGTCATTTCTAATAGTGAGTTGTGAGTGAATACACAGATGGGCGGTGGAATTGGAGGACCCTTTCCTTTGGACATATTACACCTAAAATATGACACCATGCCTTTTAAAGGAGAAAGAGTTCTGACAGGGACACAAGTCAGTGAAACCCTGTTCTACTCAATGTGAGTCAATGTTTAAAGAAAAAATAGGATAATATTTAATAGAATTACCATTACAATAACATGCAATAACACCAAACAAAGTGGCAAATGAATGCAGGAGCATGCTGTTAACCTAATATTTAATTTTTGATAGGAAAATATGGAGGGGTAACTTTAAATCAGTTTTACGATGGGATTACTGAACATTTTCAGCGGCACAGCCTCGCATCTGAACCGCCTGGTGTTTGCTTCCTGCGCATGCGGACACTTAATGTGCGAGGAACTCTTCATGTCAAGTAAATTCTCAACACTAAACCTGCGCCAAGACAGCACTCAAAGAAAAAGAAAGAAACCTTACTCGGTGGCTAAATGAGACGATTTCTTCAGGATCAAAAGCTAACTGTCCTCCTGAATTTAAAAGTTGTGTCTGTATTCCATTTTGAGCTCCACACAGCTCCGCGAAACCAGAGACTCACACTGACCGTGGCCAAACTCTCGCGTGTCTCGTCTATAACAACACCACAACTTTATGGCCTGCCCTCATTATATTGACTCGCCCCTAATAGGGAGAAATAAATGCCCATCAAATGACCAACTAATCTGATTGGTTTATAGCGCCTGCTTGCTTCGTAAACTTGTGAGATCCATTGCTTTCAACAATTTCTATCGCATCTTCAAACCTTTCCTCAATTAAATCCTTTGTCTCTGCCTCTTTTTGGTGTTAAAAATATAAACAAATAATATAACAAAAAAAAACAAAAAACAAAACATGAGCCTTAAAATAGCGGGTAATTTATGTCCAGTAGGGCCTAAGGTTGCATGCGCCGTTATTTCAACTGAATGCTCGCACCATTTAAGTAGATTATGGGGTTCCAGGTCAAAAGCTATGTAGGCCTACTCTTAAGAGTCTGGCTCTCTCCCATATGGCACCAGTCGGCAACAAGACTTACCACTTTGATAGGCCTATGGGGGAACATTAAAAAGTATGATAAATCACTATGAGTTTATGAGATTACTTCGTTCTTAATGGATCATCAGTGAATGTTAACTCAGTTACTTCATACATGACATTGCCAATATGTAGCTGTGTGGTCGATGTGCAGCAACGTGTACATTTTAGAAAGAGCCTCATATTTCAACGAGAACATGTAGGCGTGCTCCTCTGCATTCAGAGAGGCTCGTTAAATGCGTCCGTCTGAAATATCCCTTTCTAATGGATTTCATCACATTTGGTGGCATATCAAGTGAGGCGAAGTAACTGTGGGTTAACATTAATTAATCGATGAGCCATTAAGCATGAACTAATCACATAAACTCATAGTTACTTGATCGTTTTTCATAATGCTGAGCAATTTGAATTCGTGATGCATCCTGCATTAATTCATGCATTTGATCATCATGAGTATTACTTAAGCATATGATTTGTACCCTTATTATAAAGTGACCTATTAATAATAATAATAACCTAATAATAATAACTATAATAATAATAATAATCATAGCACGTGCTATATAGGCTATGGGCTTGCTTCTTGATACGTGATACAAAGATATAAGTATTCTACATAGTGGCAACACTGTGTTTATACGCGTGCAAGAAACCCGTGTGCACTGCATGTGTTGTTGCTGTGTTTCATGTTTGGCGAATTGTTCCTTTGGGAGCTGCCCAGCTTAAGGTACTGAAAAGACAGCTCACTCTCTCTCTCTCTCTCTCTCTTTCTCTCTCGGTCTTTCGCTCTCTCCCAGTATGAAAAGGACAGTCTGTTGATGCCTGGAACAAGACTTCCTCTTTCACTGTCGGCTCACATCAGCAAACCTCCCATGAGCACACAGGTCACTGGCTTTGGCCCAGTGGATGTAGAAGCACCTGCTGCAGCCTGCAGGTTGCACTCATTCAAGGCTAATGTCTTGCAATAGACCACATCGCCCCAGTATGACAACAGCAGTTAACACTGAAGGCACATAGACAATTTAACAATCTGTCTCCCCCTCCAGATGTGGGTTAAAAGATGACACGTGCCGGTTTAATCCGCTGATGGCGTGATGGCTCACGCACAGCCCCCCACATTAAAAGGATGGTGCAGAGACTTGCGCTCTCTTTATTTGTGTCCATGTTTGCACGTGTGGTCATTACTCTTCACATTAAAACTAGTTCACACTTTACTCCTGTTAAAACTGGAGCACTGCATCATTTCACTTTTTTATGTGTGTGTGTGTGTGTGTGTGTGTGTGCGGGCAATAGCCCGGAGAGAGCTGCTGTTCACAGTTCACAGCATCAGAGCGCGCTTGAGAGGCGGGGCTGTCCGTGACCCGGTTAGACGTAAAACAAGCAAGACTCCTGTCTCCATCGTTTTCAGATTGTTGGAGGTCTCCTTGTCCAGTGGAAGCCGCAATGTCTGACTGCAGAAGGCAGTGGAACCGGGAGGATGAGCTACCGGTCTACCTGGCGGGACCGATCACCACCGGGCCGAACCAGAGGAAAAGCTACGGGATGTTCAGCTCCGTGGAGGGGGCGTTTGAAAGCAAGACCATAGACTTCGATAACTACGCGGTGGGGAGGAAAGGGAGCCGCACCCCGAGAAGCGGGAGCCGGGAGAGGCTCTTGGACACTGGTGACCCCATCGGCAAGACGCCCAGCGAGGCCCGGGAGGGGTCACTGACCAACTCGCCCGGGGAGCGAGACGACGGAAGCCCCGGTGTTGAGGTCAGATATTCATCGGGGAGGACAAGCCCAAATGGAAAGGTAGGACTGACGATTTTACTCCTTGGCTTTATCTCTCTGTCTAAAATTCTGATGGATGTGTTAAGTATGAACAGGCTTCCCAATAAATATGATTGACGTAGGCCTGATACATTAAGTGCCGTAAAACAAACTGACCTATTTAGAGAAAGAACAATGACCATTAGTTTTGACTGCTGAAAGTATTAACAGCCTATTTGAATAGTTTTAATTTAATAATTCATAATCTAATAATTATATGTTTTAGTAGGCAAATGTGTTGTGTTGAACCTCGTTTTGGAAGACCAGAACTGTCACTTGTGAATTTCAAACTCCTCGGGAGTTGTTATTCCTTAGACAAATGCCTCAGTCTGCTTAATGCATAAATGATGAACTTTTGTGCTGCATTGCAGTCTGGCCATTTTGGTTTACGTCTACGTAGCTCAAACGACATTCTTTCAAAAAGATGCAAATGCACAAACACGTCTCTAACAGTTCGCTCCTCTCAGTCCGTGCACGGTGCTGAATTGGACAGCGACAGACAGCGCCCCTCGCTGTGTTGTTTTTGTCCTCTCACGTGAGCCGTTTACGTGTGCGCGTGTGGGAGGTGTGCGGGAGCCCACACCGTCTCTGTCTGTGCAGTCAGCGCCACCGCACAGTCAACTGCGGTACGCGCTCCACGCATCCTGACGCAGCCGCACGGCGGCGGAGTCATCGCTCTCCCTCTCAAACACACGGAAACAATAACTCCGTCGGGGGGAGACAAAGGGGAGCGCAGCGCCGGGCGCCGGAGTCATCGCAACCCGCTTCTGAGTTGACTGCCCCGGGGCAGAGCGAGAGAGACAGCATGTCTGGGACCAGTTACCAGGGGAAGAACAGCATCCCCCTTCTGACGGTAAGAGACCCGGCCTGGTCAGCGCCGTTGGCTGGAGGAGCTCTCCGCTTGTATGCAAATCCCTGCTGCCAATGCCGGCAGAGAGGGGATTAAATTCTTAGTGAGGCGGCAAAGAACAGAAGGCCCCTTAACCGTTTCTCCTGAAACAGCAAACCCAAGCCAGAGAGGTGACAATTCTCAATGTCTGTGTGTCAAATGGAGCGCGTATTCTCGCTCACGCTTGAACAGTCCTGTGTAATCTTGCCGCCTGTCAGAGGGATTAACTCGGGTAACGTGACGGTAGAACCAGGAGTCGCACAGGAAACAAAGGCTCGCATAAAACAACACAAAAGGTCTGAGACTGGATGTATGCAAAGATGCATCCTTTTTCCTCCTACGTGAAAGCATGCATTCTACAGAAATCCTATCATTCCAGAGTGTTATTAAATGCCAAATGAATCCAAAGGCAACATACAATTAGTGCAACTAAGTATTACATTTCATGGTGGATACAGAAAATAAGGCGTCAGACTGTATTCACAGTCTTCCTTTTGTAAGCATCCTTATTGGCTAAAGAAGCTGAAGCAGCAGGGCTGTCAGCTGCCGTCATCTCGAACCATGGATGATCACTGGTTACCATGGAGACATAACATCTTCCTAATGCTGTTGCCAGGCACCCTCCATGGTAGAAGAATACATAGTAGTCTGAGAAAAACATGCTTGGTTAAAACTGTGCTTCTAAATAATCAGCATTTGATTGTACTTATTGTACTTACTAATCTCACCCTACACACAATTAATGCACATAGAGAGGAAAGCAAACAGCACTAATATTAGCTTTTGATAGACCCCACCCATGCACAGCACTTTTGTGATGCATTTCTTTCCACCCTCATCCACTGCACTGTGTCATGGTATTGCTATAAGGTCATGGATTACATAACTGATTGTGTAATATATCAAAATGTCAGGACTGAAATCAACCTCTCCCTCCCTCCGTCCCTCCCTCCCTCTCTCTTTCTCTCTGTACTTCTCCCCTGCAGAGTGAAAGGCTGTTGATCAAAGGAGGGCGGGTAGTCAATGATGACCATTCTCTCTATGCAGATGTCTACATTGAGGATGGGCTCATCAAGTGCGTATATAAGGAGCTAATTATGTCAAATAACTGCAGAGGCATAAATACATAGTTTTGAGTATTGTGATTATTCTTGGCAGGCAGGTGGGGGAGAATCTGGTTGTACCGGGGGATGTCAAGGTGGTCGAGGCTAATGGCCGCATGGTGATACCAGGGGGGATAGATGTCAACACCTGTCTGATGAAGCCTTACCTGGACACAAAGCCTGTTGATGATTTCCTCCAGGGCACCAGGGCTGCACTTGCTGGGGGCACCACTATGATCAGTGAGTGTGGATTCCAAGACAACGGCAGCACATATGGACCCTCAGGGCATATTGTAACCACATTCAGTTGTTAAATAAAAATATTGGTCACCCTCGTTCCATCTTAACCTTTGACCTCTCCCACCTTTCAGTTGACCATGTGACCCCCCAGCCCGGGGACAGTCTGCTGGAGGCGTTTGAGTGCTGGCAGGAGGCTGCTGATAAGAAGGCATGTTGTGATTACTCCTTGCACGTAGACATCCCCCAGTGGAATGATACTGTTAAAGATGAGTTGGAGCTGCTGGTACAGGAGAAAGGTACATCAGTTTTTAGTTATTCCATGATATTTCAGAGTTGTGGTCATTGCTGTAATTCTTGTTTCAGTTCCATGTTCATCCCTATTTTGGACCCATTTAACAAGAACAGTAGGGACAGATTTAGAGACAATTTGGCTCAGCGTTGAATCCTCTTACAGTGAACGCACAGCGGAAATCCATTGTTCTCACTACAGTGCTGTCATGGTGGCAGTGTATAAATTTTGCTTGTAATCTGTTTTAAGTAAAAAATCACTTTTCGTTTGGGGCAGCTACAACATATTACAGTAACCAAGGCAGCCAAGGCAGCTCCTTGTGTGACCAATTTCTTTCAGAAAGAAAGTTGAGAGTTGCAATTCTCGGCTCAGATGCTAGACATAAACATGCTCTGCATTTTTTTTGTCAGACAAGGTTTTAGATCAGTTTTTGTATTTTGCAGCTTGACGTTTGCCCTTCATCTTGACTTTATTTATTCCATTCTGTGATTTTGGCTACACTCAAGCCATTTGTAATCCTTGCTGCTGAGTTTTCCTTTATTTCCTTCTTGTCATGAACACATTCATTGTATCCACTGTTGTCAGGTATCAACTCCTTCCAAGTGTACATGGCCTATAAGGATATGTACCAGATGTCAGACTCTCAGGTGTGTTTCATAATTACATATTGCACTAATCACTAATACTGCACAAACACACTAATTTCCTCATGTAAATCTGTGACCTTCTGCTCTTTCCTTTCACTATTAATAATTTTTTGGCCTTTGGACGCAACCCTCCCTCAGCTGTATGAGGCTTTCTCCTTCCTGAAGCAGCTTGGTGCTGTGGTGTTAGTTCATGCTGAAAATGGAGACCTGATTGCTCAGGTACAGTAAGTGCTACATAACATCCTCTATTTTTGTCTCATAGTGGCAACTGGCAGCCCATACCTCTTGTACCATCACCATCACAACCTGTCAGTGTTTTACTCAGCATCCAGACGCAGCAGTTTACTGTATAAATAACTATATAATAACTAATAACATATAATGTCTTAGCTAAATCATGGCCAATCTTGTACCTTTATAGTCCCCTGCTACCTCCACTGCAGTTAAGATATATTCTTGTTACATAACTCCCCAGCTCTCAGAGAGAGAGAGTGAGAGGATTAATGCTGCTGCAGCAGTTCGCTGGGTATGGCCACCATTGCTGTTGACCATTATTATACTAAAGATGATGATGTAATGGTGATTAAGATGTTGAGGGTGAATGTGCTGCTAATGCTGACAGTAGCGATGAAAAGTGGTAGTTGAGGTCATGGAGATGATGGTCCTAATTAGGGGGACAATTATGGCAAAAACCATGATGATTGTGAAGATAAATTAGGGTAACGAATGATAATGAGAGTGCTGATGAATGATAATGACATACTTGTTAACCTAACTGTAATGGAAATAGAGAAATGGGTGATGAAAAATCTTTAGAAGCACCAACTCCCTTGAAAAAACAGCAAGGTGTGTGGGTCCGGTTTTCATACTAATTTTGCTGTTCTCCAGACAGCGCTGTCAGAAGCACAACAACTGCAGCCAGCAAAAGCTGTCCACAGTGCATTGGCATTCTAGGATTACAATGGACATGTTATTTTCTTTGATAGCATGACAGACCATGAGATCTTCATTTTACAGCCATGAGATGCCAGCAAAGGCACTAAAACGTGGGTAAAACATGATTTGACAATTATTATAGTGGTTTCTGAAGATAATCATGACATTGTTGTCATTTTACTATTTTAGGAACAGAGAAAAATCCTCGAAATGGGAATAACCGGACCTGAAGGCCATCCTCTGAGCCGTCCTGAAGAGGTGATATGATTTTTGTTAATCATCCATCCATCCATCCATTCATCCATCCATCGGTTTTGACGTTTTCTTTACTTCTTTTCAACACAGCTGGAGGCTGAGGCGGTGTTCCGTGCCATCACTCTTGGCAACCGTGTGAACTGTCCTGTCTACATCACCAAGGTGATGAGCAAGAGTGCAGCCGACACTATCGCCCAGGCCCGGAGGAAAGGTCAGCCTCTCTTTATTTTCGCTCCATGTCTTTTACTTATCAGGTTCTCAATTGTCCCATGTGCCTGATTCTATTTTAATGACTCTTCCAGTATTTATGAACATCCTCTTATCACATCCTGACCTTCACTGTTCCACTATCTTACCATCCAGGTTCTGTAGTTTTTGGGGAGCCAATTACAGCTAGCCTGGCCACTGACGGCTCTCACTATTGGAGCAAGAACTGGGCCAAAGCGGCTGCTTATGTGACCTCTCCACCTTTGAGTCCTGACCCCACAACCCCAGACCACCTCCACACACTGCTGGCTTGGTACGTCTTAAACCTTTTCAGCAATAGATGCTCATGATTGAAACTAAGTAAATTCACTGAATGCTCCTTTTAATGCAAGGCCCCAGTGTTTTACAGTATGGGATGATAATGCTCTGAGAAGCCTGACAAAATATGTAGCCTGCCGTATATTTCATGAACACTGGAACATTTAAAAACCTTTCTAATTAATGCAGAGTGAGGGAAGACGAAGTGCTTAATTTAGCTATAACCTCTGCTGAAAGTGAAATGCAAATCAGCTGGATGACACCAAATGAGACAACTACAAGGATCTAACTCTCACTGTTTGCCCTTTGATATTAGTTTGGTATTCATGCCACACACAACCGCTAGTGTAATGCACAATGTCAGACCAGCTTCAGTGAAAAATAAAACAGATGGAGAGGAGGTGAAGGTGTATGTATGAGGAGAAGGAGAGTCATAAAAATGGATAAAGGACTGTATAATCATTTGCAAGCTGCTTGAACTGTTTAAATGTCTGTGTAATAGCATATGTAAACTGTTATAAATGTATGAAGTTAAAATACATTAATAATAGTAAGTTAAGTTGTAATTCCTGAGTATCACAGAGAGGGATAAAGTGCCCCAGACCGAACCCACCTCAGCTCTCACATCAAACATATACAAATGCTACACAATGCACAGAACATCCTGCTGTACACTTTTGACTGTCCCCGATTCCATAAATAGCACAGGAACTAGAACCCTTCATCATCTGTTGCCTTGGCTACCAACTGACTTTCTCCTCCTCCTCCTCACTCCTCCTCCACCCTTCGTCTGCAACTCCAGCTTCTCAGGGCGGGTCCGTGCTGTCAGACCGGAGGTGTTATACTGCTGTTGTATTTGAGCTTCTGCTGAAGCGACAGGGTGTATTTTTAGGCTCTTTTTCAGAGACACGAACAAAAGAACAACACTTTTCCTCACATTTCACTGAGGCCTATTATTTCCATAATAAGCACTCTCATGGCATTTGGGCGATGATCCCACAGCTCTCTATCATGAAGTAATCACAGTAATTAACAAATAAATAAAAGGCCTTAGATTTGAAATGATGCTAATCATAGCGCTTTATCAGTCAAATTCAGACTCTAGAATGATCAGGAGTAAAGTGAGTATATACTGTATGCTGATGGCTTTTTGATAATGCAGTGTGTCTTTGTGATGTGATCTAGTTAAGGGACTGGTATTGCAGCTGCGTTGCACCATTCTGACTGGTTCTGCTGGGTTTTTTTTCTGCCCCAGGCCGCTTCATGACTTGTACTTTAACTCACATGCTCAATGAGGACACCTGGTGGCTAATAGTAGGAATGTCTGCCTATGTGTTCCCCAAGACTGCTTGAATGTGAAAATTGTCTTTAACTGATTTTTGCAGCCAAATGTCCTTTAACTGATCACAAAGATTGAGCTGCCTGTATTGAAGAGTTCAAGGCACTTCAGAACTCTGCAGGGAAAAAAACAACATTTGACAGGTAATCAGTGCAGTGTTAAGGGTAGGCTGATGATCTCATATCATTGTGTTGCCTTGATACAGTGGGGACCTCCAGGTGGTGGGCAGCGCTCACTGCACATACAGTACTTCCCAGAAAGCAATCGGTAAAGATGACTTCACCCTGATCCCAGAGGGAACCAACGGAGTGGAGGAGAGAATGGGTTTCGTCTGGGACAAGGCCGTGGTGAGCAATGAGGACGTGTGTGTGTGTGTGTGTGTGTGTGATTGTGTCTTTTGTGTAGCTATTAGTGTGACTTTTGTCTAAACATCCACTCATCTGTCTCTAAGGCCATGGGGAAGATGGATGAAAACCAGTTTGTGGCAGTGACATCTACCAACGCTGCTAAAATCTTCAACCTGTACCCACGCAAAGGCCGGATAGCGGTGGGCTCTGACGCTGACATTGTCATCTGGGACCCTGACAGCATCAAAACCATCACTGCCAAACTCCAGCAGTCGGTGAGAGCAAAATAAAATAGGGAAGAAGGAAAGGAAAGATGGTAAAACGAAAGAGAGGATGGAAAAACTGTTAAATAAAACACATGGAATAAGAGGGTAATTATACTGATCCTCTGAAAACGAAACAGATCTTCAAATACTGCACCAGTTGAGGGAGCCGAAGCCCATAAAGGACAGGAGGCCGGAGAAAGGCTGTAGTAGAGAAGGTTTTATATGGGAGATGGTGTGTGACAGGATCAAAACCAAGAGAAAGATCACAGGAGGTGAAGAGAAACCGCAATGTACTTTTAGTTTGGAATATAATATTCAATCAAACCTGGCATTACTTTGAGCAGAATGATGCCATATTGCATATGTGTGGTAGTATCAGAATAATATTGCCTAGGAGGTGAACATTTGCCTTGAGCAATGTGACACAATACAGTGAAGCTATTAGACAGTGGTTAATGTATTCAGTCTGCTCTGCCACTCTCAAAGACCCTAATCCAGACTGGTGCAGGCTTTAGGTTATAATCCCCCTTCACCCCTCATCCATTCTGTGCTACCGCTGCTCGGCCCATCCCCCCGTATTCACACTGTCCCTCCACCTACAGTATATGCCCCGAGCATCTCACTTATTCATCCCCCATTTTCTCAACTGCTGGATTTTACAGCATGTATTAAGCCTTCTGATACAACGCTTGCTGAATAGCGCAGTGGGTCAAGACAGTGTGGGTATCAGTGTTCTAAATGGTGGTGGTGGGGGGGGGTCTCCCTTGTTCATCTGCTTAATTCCACATTCTTTGTCTTGTATGTTTTATCCCTCTCCACACAGGCTTCAGATTACAACATCTTCGAGGGTCTGGAGTGCCGTGGGGGGCCAGCGCTGGTGTTGAGTCAAGGTCAAGTGGTTTATGAGGAAGGCAAACTGCAGGTTCAGCAGGGTAGCGGTCGATTTATTCCCCGCAAGCACTTTCCAGACCACGCTTACCAGCGCGTTAAGTTCAGGAACCAGGTACAGTAGGCTACACAGATGATTTTAAAGTAATTTCTGCATCCATATGAAAAATAACAAATATTTTCTATAAAAAGATTAGACGGGCAGGGGGCCAAATGGCACTACGACAAACCTACGACAAACTGCGACTTTCTTGACATGAAAAAGAATCTTTTAAAATGACAAACATTTTGTGTAATTCATTGCAAATACAAAAGGGTTAAAAAAAATGATATGTTTTTTCTAAATAAGGTCCCATGGTGGTCCACCGGAAGGGGAGGGACTTCGCCTCTCTATATTAATGTTCAGAACCTTTCAGGTGGAGACAGGCATTCATTGTTTGACGTTAAGAAATATAAGAAAACAGGAACCAAAAAAGTAGAAAATGTTATTATATGAACAATCCATAACATTTTTTCAGGAAGCAGACAAGGTAAAAAAGTATCATAGACACTCAAGAAAAGAAATCACATCCTAAAAGCCAACAGACAACTGTCACTTGCCATGCTCTAATTTATGTTGTGCATTGTTATGGTAGGAAAACTGAGGCAATAATGTAGTTTTACATTTGGTCAGAAGCTGTAAAATAACTATAGGTGAAGTTAATGAAAACAATGTATTTTACACCAAAGTTTAACAACATAAGGAAACTATAGTGGTTTTACTATGTTACAATCCCCTATGCTGGTGACAAAATATATTTTACAGCAATCTGTGTAGTTACATTATTTCATCATTTCGACAGCAGCTGATTCCAGAAAAACAAATGAGCCAATTACTCATGTATTTTGGTGTTACTGATGGGTTACAGGCCATTTTGTTTCTGAAGAATGAATAATAGGTTAGCTTTGTGCTTGTGTCTCTGTGTGTTTTCTATCCAGGTGAAGGGCAAGCAGGGTGTTACTCGTGGGATGTATGACGGCCCTGTGTATGATGTGGTCCCTACTCCCAAATATATTACTCCTGCTCCGTCGGCCAAATCATCACCCACCTCTCACCAACCACCACCAATACGCAATCTTCACCAGTCCAACTTCAGCCTATCAGGTAACAGAAATAATATATTTAAGTTAAAATCCAGTGATTCCTTAGATGCTTTTAATGTGTTAAATGGAACATAGATTTCCAGATGCATGGAAATGCCTTACATGGCCTTTTAAGTATACTGAAGACGTTCTCAATAAAATAGATCTCTAATATTTAAGTAAATAAATCTAATATTTTAATCTTGTTTTCATTTCCCAGGGGCACAGACTGATGACAACATCCCTCGTCGGTCTGGCCACCGTATTGTAGCACCCCCCGGTGGTCGCTCCAACATCACCAGCCTTGGTTGAACACTTGACTGTGCACAAAGTGTGGTTGTTGTGGGGTTTCACCTCTTGACTGTGTTTGAGTGTATGTGTATGAGAGTGAGCACACTGGCATGAATGAATACCTTTGTATGTTTTGGTACAACGGTGACACGCTCTTTTTAGACCATTATGATTTTTATCAGCTTGCCTTGAGTCACAGAGGAGAAGCACGTTAATACTTCCATTAAAAGAAGCGTGAGTTACAATCATCCAAGTCATTCAAAAATATGAAAAACTCACAGACTCACAATCGGAGTGCACACACACACACACGCACACACACACATGCACACACAATCCGGTGTTGGACCCCCTCCAATTATACAAATGTGACCCCAGTGTTATGTCATAATGCTAGCTCCTTTCCCATGAGCATGACTTCGTCCTTATTCTTCCTCACATCCCACGTCTTACTGTGTGGGTCTGCTCAGACATGGTGCTCCTTTCCACCCATCTGGTGGGCAGCTGAAGAAATAACAGATTCTCCCGCATCTGTTTTTCAACATCGTTGCAATATTTGTTTCAATGCGGCTCAAGTGGATCAGTTATACATATTGCATGGACACGTCTTTAGATGTTGCACTACTTGTGGTTTATTGTTACAATGGAGGAACCCTTAAAATTATACTCAAGGCACATTTGTATTCAGCAGCACAAACATTCTTATACTGGTAAATGTATGCATTGAACACATAATGACATTCACTGTGGATAGAGCCAGCTGTTACTAGGTTCAGAATAGATTCGTTTATTTTAACATTACTGTGATCTTCAATGAAAGCAATGCAAATTCCTCTCCACCATCAGATACTATATGCAAATGTATCAGTACACTCCTATAAAGTGTGAAAGTAGATGAGCAGTTGAAACAAATACAAAAACAGCTGTGGACTGCAACATTCATTTCTAGATTGTTATACTTACATAATAGAGTTTCACAGTAAAGACTTTATGATGTGTGCAATAGTTTTATGCCAATCACTCATGCCAGAAATAGATCTTTGTTGTAATGTTATGCTCAACTCACTGCTGTAAAAGGGCTTCAGTTCCCACCCCTGCCCTTTGAAACTTCATTGAGAATCTTTATAAGCTGTTTTTATTTGATTTGATTGATTCTGGATGTTTTCTTGGTAAATTTAGTGTTTCTATGCCGCTCTGCTTTGTTGTTGTTTGGTGTCTCCAATGGAACAACTAATGATCAATAAAGTCTTGACTGTTGTCAAATAATAAGGTAAAACAAACATTCCTGAGGGTTTAATACCAACTTAACTATGACTAATATTATTTTTGGCTCCGACTATAATTGTAATTCAGAATCTTTCTCATGCCATGTCTTTGTCTTTGCCTGCTGAATTTCTCTGGCACACAAATACAAGTTGAATTGCAAGTGCTTCAGTTAGAACAAAATGGGTTCAACACGAAACCACAGAGACACAAACATCCTGGTGAGATCTTCCAAGTAATTCCACTCCAATAAAACCCTGAGTTGTGTTAATTTTACAGCATTATATTTTCATTTTGTGTCAGAGACAAGGGAATGTTGAAATGTCTAAAAAATGTGATGGGAAAATTCACTAAGCCTCACTACCTTTAAACATTTAAATATTAAGTGGACGAAGAGGCATTTTTTTCATATTAATCCTTTGTTAAAGTAAAAGTGAAACAGAGGTGGAAACAGATGATAAACTTTACCTAGAAAAAGAAGGAGAACATAAATGACAAAAAACTAATATTACAATGTGTTTGAAATTACACATTTTCATGGATTAGGTTTGAATTTAGGCTGCATGAGATTATACAAGCTTTGCGGCCATGCATTAAGTTCTGTGTATGTTTATGGCCTCATTTTAAAAAATCATGAAGAAAAAACTGAATTGAAAATACTTCAATGAAATTCTTTTGAATGAAAATCTTTTGTTGGGCAAATAAATGAACAGAACAAGGACAGGTGAGGCACTGATTATCACTTCTTCCTTTCAGCAGAAATATTAAATATTAAGTATAAATATTAAATGGAAATTGTTATAATAATTTGAAAAAATAATTAGCTTAATATTTTATTTGAGCAGCTGTGAAAAATATTCAGATCATTTTCCTTGCTTGCTTTGTAAGTGTGAAGGGTCAAGACACAACAGAACCTCTGGCCCGAACCTCAGTGCAAACAATTTTTTCAGCACATTAAAAGTTTGCTTTGCACCACAAGTGGTAAAGCCCATGTATGGCAAAGTTCAACACTTTAGTCCAGAGAAATATGTCTCGACAAACTGATTGCCAGACTGCAATGACGTTTGCTACAGGCCTACAACTGAGAGACATTTGTAGTTTTACTGTATTATTTGTGCCAATGACAGCCCCCTGAAACTGTTAAGTGTATCTGTTCTGAGCTCAGCTATTTCGCATCATTCTCACCGCGTTACAGCCTAGTTCACTGAAGTGTGTTATCAAAGCTGATGCATGGTGAGAGAACACAAGACAATGATATGAACATTGTTGGTGATTATTGTTATAAATATGTTTGCACAGGTAAAATACAGCAAAGGGACTGTTATGGTGATCACATTCAGTATACAACTCTTGTAAGCACATGTTTTGGTCGCATATAATACTCTGAATTTCAATTTACAAGCAGGTATGGGATATGTGTATGTGCTGGAAGCATAAGACCAACATTTTCACTTGTACACAAGAACTACTGTATCAAAAGTGCCATTAATAATAACAAGACATATATCACAAAACGTTTAGTTTTGTTTTATATTGTACTTGGCAGCTTGTTATCAGCTTTGAATATGGTTTTACTTTCACTATGTCACGACACTGTATACAATTATTTATGCCACATCTCTAGTATATCTAAACCCATCTGTTGTCCCAGAGGAATGTTTCCTTCTATTGTAGTCCTTGACAATAACAGCTAATTTACTTTGCTTAATTTTCAGGTTTCATCTGGCAGAGGCTGGCATCACTTGTTCTAAAGTGTTTTCTCAAAGGAAAATTCTTTGATAGATGAGTTTGTTGGAATTTGGTGTTTTTAAATTTACACTCCAGTTGTACAGTTGGATAAATATCAAGATAATATCACATCAAATGTGATATAATCAAATACACTCTTTCACAAACTGTGACACATTTGAAGGTTTATTTGCTGTAGTTTCCTGCTAAGATTCTCCCACATTATACTGTATATACGAATGTATATGTATAATGTATGTATACATGGACAGTCTGCATGATTAGATGTGTAATTTCTACTCCACTTTTAATGCTTTATTCAGCATACATTTTTTACAGCTTCAAGCATTATCCTGAAATGCAGTGCAGGGCCTAGCTTTACTAACAATGGAGAAACTTTCCCATTCTACATGATCTTTATATATATAATATAAAGACCACAAATATTTCCAGTGCATGTTATCTGAAATATAAGATCATTTAAATGCCATATGTAGCAGATAGGGTATTCAGTAAACATTGCAAAATGTTAAAAATAATGTATTGCAGACTAGTAATAGCACATAGTTTGACATTTCTGCAGTTTTGTGATCTTCCCTGTGAAACCTATTTGGGTCTACTAGCTTCAGATATGTTTTATTTATAACATACAGACTGTACTGTAAAAGTGAAAAGAACATTTTCTGGCTTCTACTACAGATGAACTGATTCCAGACAACATCACCTTCACAGAGACCAACAGAGACCTGCATGCTGTCGCTGCCATCTGCTCTGGGAGCAAACCAAAGGGATGTAATATTGAGCTTGTGGGACTGAAACTATGCAAGTTTTCTGTTTTCTGGAGCAGGTCATGAAATCACAGAAATGGAAAACAGTAGACTGTATGTGTTTAGGGTAAGCAAAAGTCTGAACAGGTGCCATAACAACGCAGAGACTTCCCATTCCTTGAAAGGAACGGGTGTGTTTGCTGTGTGTTTGGGACTAACAGAGGGTTGACTGCATCCAGGCAAATTAGTGAGCCAGCTGTGCTCTTCTTCTACCACTGATGGCCCCTCAGGTCCCTACTGTGCATATCTGAGCTGCATCCAGCTACAATGCAATAAACAAAAAATATGCTATATTTCTTTTCTGAATGTAGCCAAATTTTGAAGAACAGCCAATCAAAAACTAATTTAGTTGTCATTTCTAATGTCTATTGACCTACAATAGATATTGAATGGATTTGATAACAGGGAATATTAATCTTTCTGTGTCAACAGTACATTTCTGGTTCATTTTGGGGATGAAAAACACTGTTTAATGTCTAGCAATTCTATCTAAAACACATGGTAAAATTGACACTGATTGAGCTTTGTTAAAAGGTCAAGCCTGTTCTTGAGGACAGCTTACAGAGTTCTTACCCCTGAATTAAAAGAAATTGCCCTCTCACTTTACTACCGCTGCTAAAAAAACAAAATAAAATAAAACTAGATTATACTAGTACTATTTACTAATATATACAAGTGATTACAGGTTTTAAAATTGCATCTTCGAGCTGCCTAATACCTACTCACAAATCACTACTGTCACAACTGCAGCTTGAAGCTGTCACTTATCTACACACAAGCCAAAAACAATTAGTAGTTAAGCCACACAACAGCTGAGGAGCTGTGCACTCACTGAGAAAACAACAAGCGAGTGGAGCCACAGAGTGATATTTGTCTCTGGTCTTTTAGAAGCCAGAAGCTGTCAACTATCAGCCAAACAGCAGATGAGACACACCTCTGCAATCACTTGACACAGCAAATCACACATCAACACCTGCAGGTCATCAGCTACATAAACACACATCCTGACAGGTCTTTATTACTTTCTGAGGACCACAGTCTGAGAGTAACCTGTGAGGCCAGAGAAGACAGAGAATTACACTAAAACTGGGAAATGCCATAAACAAAATAAACAAATATATGACACACAGCTGGAAAACAATGGCGAAATGGACAAATGCAAAAGTAATTTCCTCTACTAGTTTTTAATTCCAGTATCTTTATATTATAAATTATAAATTCAAAATTCACTAAACTGGCTGGTCACCCTCATTCATATTCTGGAAATCTAATATTTTGTTTGGATAAAGTGAGTTCTAGTGAGCATCAAAGTTTTCCAAAACCCCAGGACCATTACATCACAATTGAGCAGGCACATATGGACATCTGGACATGTTTCATTAGTTCCCATCGGTTTACACTGAAGAAATCACATGATTAGAATTTCATGGTTATTCATTAAATTTAATCGATTTTGCTATATCTTTATTTTAAAACTCCTTTTGAAAGATAGTTTTGCATAGGCCTACTCATGTTATAACCACAACAAGGTATATGAAATGTTCATGTTTATATAGCAGATTCTGTTTTATCCCCCTAAAAAACTGACCCACAATAAATAAGGCAATGCATATTTTCTCCCTTAATGAAACCTAAATTCATAAATAAGAAGTCTTGACGTACTGACAAATATGACACTGTAGGTTCTTTGTTCTTAAATGGGATCATTTCATTTCCTGCATATATTAAAAAATGTTGTCCAAGGTTGTTTGTGTCTTAAAGAATTCCACGAGAATGAAGTGGAACATTTTCCTTGATCTATTCTACCCAAAACCTCATGGCTTCATGCTAAATATATACATAACCCAACACTGTTGCTATTAGTGACTAGTCTCATGCAGAACTGCATAAACATAATCGACATCAGAAACCTAACAAATTGTGACAAAGTAAAAACTAGCCTTAATTAGGACCATCAATTCTTCACACATTACAATTAGTCTTAAAGAGACCACTGCCAAACAAATATATTTTATATATTTTGGAAATTAATGGTGTAAAAAGGTAGTTTATGTGACAGAATCTTGTATAGTTATCACCTTTTGTCAACCCATAAAGATTTAAGAATATGTGGATAACTCAGTTTGTAGTTGTAGTTGTAGGCCGATACATACATATTATATCTCATCCTACTAAAGGAAATGCTTTCATGTAAATTCATGTTTTACATGTGTTATTTATTGCTATTCTACCAAGAATGCTGATGGCACAGCTTTGATGAGTTCAGGCTGATGTGACCATGGAAAGATGAGAGCCATAAATGACAGCCTACGGAGGAACACAGGGGGGATCAAATCTCACATCAACAACTGCCTGACGTATCAGCGAGAATGAATGTTTACAGCTCTGCTGCAAGGCTTTTCCAGAACAGAGGAACAGTGCCAGCATAATTTATCACATCTGTAATGCTTTATGCTCAGCTGGACTGATGCTGAATGTTTCTTTGGTGTTGGAGGGTTGCAGCACCTTGCTATAGATGTTAACCGACTGGACATCAGAAAACATTTCCTCCTTGACAGGATAAGCACAAATGAGTGAGATAGGGAAATTTGAATATATTACACGATTATGTTTTTTCACTTTGAAGCCATGAGCCCAAGGTTCTCTCTCTCTGCAAGTAAAGGCAATTCAAAGGCAATTCACTCCAACTCTCTTTCACTCAGAAAAGAAGTCTGCTTAAACCCCTGAAAGCATCTGACAACTCCAAAGGCCATTTGATATACTGGACAGTGTGTGAGCAGGTTAACATTCTGAGATTTACTTCACCAGGCGCCTCCCTTGCAACATTTTCCTCTATCTTCATAAAATCAATAAAGTGCACATCCACTGGGTCTATCCCTGGAATTTAATTAAGAGTTCAAAGAAACTGACGTCCTTTTTTTGCAGTGCAGACAACTCCTTGTCCATTTATCTGGTGAAACAGCGTGATTTATTTACAAAGCCTTTTATGGTCACCACTTATATGAGATGACTTATGGCTAGAAGTTGATTGATTTGATACCTGATGCTTTTGATGTTTCAGAGAACGTTACTAATACCTTTTATTGGGTGGTTTAATGGTTTTTCTTTTATGTGTATTTTTTATGGCTTTATTGCAGGCTGCAGAACAATTGGTCCTTTGGGGATGGAAATGTCTGGACTGTTTTTTCCTGAAGAGCTAAAATTGTAAACAGTAATTCATAATTTTTTGTTGGATGTGACACGTGCTGTCATTTTAATACAAGTGATTATACTAATTGCAGATAATGAGGATATAAATTATATGGCCTTAGAATCCAAGAATTGACATTTCAAATAAACCCTAAATCACATGTAAGATTGTTGTAAGCCCTCAACCTAGAAAAACACAATTTCAATCCTTTCCTCAAACTGCATAATTCATTCAATCTGCAATGTGAATATTAAGTTGTAATTATTTTAAAAAAACCCTGATTAGTAGGCTGCACTGGATCTGAATTACGTGCCTGTGACTAGTACAAAGTTAAGACCAACTTCCTGCCCTGTTAAAATGGAAAGCAGTATAGATTTAGATTTTTGGCTGTTTTGATGATGAAGATAGTAGCAAATTGAACAATAAAATGTGCTTGGGTTGGTATTATTTGTAATGGTGGTTTTGCTGTACATGAAATGAATGATTACCATGATTACTTTATCTTATCCCTATGTTGCTGGTTTCAACATAACATTCAAACCATTCAGGCAACGACAGCTCCCTCACTTTTTCTCAGATTTACACTTCTGAAGTCCACCTACAGTAAATGTATAATCCACCTATTATCTATTTTTATATCTGATATGACACACATTGTGAAATATGAAGAGCCTTCTACTTATAAATGATCATTTTCCAGATTGTGTCACTTTGGACCTCTTCATTTTATTACAGGAGAATAAGCATGTAAGACCACATTCACTGCTATAAATTAAACTGGCAGGTGTATCTTCCAGCTGTCGGCGCAAAAGAAATGGCCATTAACTGAACATGCGTAGAAATTTATTTATGCTATTTATAGCTTTTCCATAATGGTCGTAGTTTCTATAGTATTTTTACAGAAACTGATTTCTTGTCCTTCTGCTTTTCTCATTCTATCCTTCACTATGACCAAAATCTATTTGAAACAAAGGAAACAGCTCATAACATGCAACACAGTGATCAAGTACAATGCCAGAAAACTAAGGTAATACTGATTCACGACCACATGGTGTCAGTGTTGCACACTTTACAAAATTAATACAGCTTGCGGGTCTTTTTTTTGTGACATTTTGAGTCCTTCACACTAAACTGTATACCTCTGAGGTATTTTCCAAATTCTAAGTCCAAGTTGCCCTCTACATTTTAAACGTTTTCTTGCAGCAGGATGGTGCAAATTGACATTAACCATTAAAATAAGAGTATCAAGGTGTCATTCTGCTAAATAGTAGGATTTCGTTTCTGTTGGCTGGGCATGAAAACCATTCTTGACCATGGAAACAGGAGACATCAATACAATCTCCACTGAAGGTCCATTTGGTCGAATGTTCTAGAGCTTTCGACTGTATCACATGGACACATTAGCAGATTAACTTTGCTCAGTTGTCATGGAAGTGTGAGTTTGATCATCGACAATCATATGCTCCTGTACAAACGAGTAAGTAAGATTGTTTTGCCAGCAGTTTGGTATGACTTTCTAACATGGCACCCTTTTGGTTGTTAATGTAAGCAAAGCATGTATAAAGGGTCAAAGATTTCTCACTTTTTAATGAACCATCTGCAAAAATCAATAAGTCAACTGCATTTATAGGGTCTCAACAGCAATCCTTCAAATTTGCAGTTGTGAATATTAATAAGCTGTTAAAAAATGGAGTTTGTTCTGGATGCCTGCAGCCCCTTTTCAGAAGTAAGTCCATTGGAAGGGTCTTCTTGATGAATTGAAGATCTACCTAAAAAAGACAAAGGAAGTTCCATACTGGTTTCTTATTAATGGCTTATAACAGGTCTATAAAATACTATTATACTAATACTAATCATTAATTACAGCTTATAAACCCCTTTTAAATCCCACCTCATCACAAAGTGGCACTAAAAATGATTTTGCGGGCACCACTTTTGTCTAAAAAAGTTCCCATGCCTGTGGTCTCACTACCAATAACTGGTTATCTCCAACTCATATTCTTGAGACAAACATTGCAAACATTTTCTTTGGAATTGTTATAAGTGCCCCAACTATTGTCTATCTGATAGTTACTGTGTGAAATAATCCTCAAAACGTTAACAGACAAACAAGAGTGTTTGAAGTTTTTAATGTCAAAGTCAAACCTTTACATGATTCATCTTCGTACCAAACCATTCGGGCCAGCTCCTCTTCTTCCTCATCATAGCAAATGCAATTAGTTCATTGTGTAATTACAGGATGGGAGCAGCAAAAAACAGAGCCAGCCCCATAATAAAAGAAAACAAAGAAGAGGAAAATTAAAATAACTGTTTTTTTTCTCATTTTTTCTCAAGTGCAGATTTGAAGACCTTAAGCATGCCATTGTCTGTTATGGTTTCCAGTTGTCTGTTCTACATTGTAGTTTTATCTGTACATGGATATAAGGATAACAGCACGAGGGGGATGACAGGTACATGATGTGCGCAGAAGTGTCTGTTTTTAAAAACGTCTTGATTAGTGGGTGTAAGATCTCAGACGTTATTCTCTTCTCTGTCTGTCTCCCCTCTCTGTTTTGCAGTAGAATGAAACATATTCATGTTAAACGTGCAGTAGAAAAAAGATACACACCCACATAGATTCATGTACAGCAAGTTCCCTTGAATCCAGATTGGAGGGTTTGAAAGGTGCCATAATGGAACTGCCATAAAACAGCAGTTTGAAGAAATATCTGCCACTTTGAAGAGGCAGGGCTGTGTCAAGAGTCTCTTTCCAAAACTCACGAACTGGACGTTAGACCTTTCTGGCGTCCGAGGGATTGAGACACACTTATCTCAACTCTTTCTCCCAGAGAAAGAGTCTACATCCTTCTGTCTCTCAGTGTATGTACCCTGCAGGATGTTGTGATTGTTTTCACCAATCCCTTTTCAATGTGAACTCGACATGAAAAGATTAACTCCATGTGTTAGGCCTTGAGTTTTGCTACATCCTCAGCACAGTCCATCAATAACAGAGCTCAGTAAACAGCCATGTTGGGGATTTGGGGGTAATGAAGGCTTAGGGAGTTAAGTACAACAGCGGCTTAAAACAAGCTAAAGGGGGTTGGTCACAGAGTTGTGAAGTTGAAGGTATATACAGGTATACAAAGTGTAATCACACTATACAGAGCACATGTCTCAGCGCATTTCTCAGCTCAATTACCATTGCAAAATGAATGTAGAGGACATGGAACTTACTACTTTACTGTTTCCACACTTGAGTTATTTTTCAGTGAGGGGACAGTCAAGCAGCAACAGTGTGTGCATTTGTGTGTGGCCAAAACCACAAGTAGTTAGTTAGTTAACAAGTTAAACATTGTCGCACATCTTACCTGAGTGTTTCTCTCCTTTCTGACTAACTCTATGCTCTACAAGGATCTATTAACTAAATTGGAGCACATCCTTAACAAGCATTTCTCCTTCGCCTCATCTGATCCAAAACAACCAGGAAAATGAAGAGACACACTCACTGGCAAATTCCAGCAGTGTTACATTCGCCTATCCAGACATTAATGAGATCAGTGCAGATCAAGGGAGGAGAAGAGAGGAGAAAGGAAACTCATTAAGACCACAGGGACGACCTAACCCTATTATCCCTATCACACCACTGAACCACACACTGATGATGGGAATTAAGATGTGCTGGCCTCGATCCACACCCACACTTCAGCCCAGTGCAGCAGAGTGTCGCTGGATTCGTGCAGTAGCTGCTGGGAAGGACGAATGCGAAGGAGTCTGTTATCTGTGTGGTTCAGCACAGCAGTATGGGCGTGTTCAGGTCGGCACTGTGCGGTGAAAAGGGTTCAGCAGAACTGTTCGCTCCCACTACATTGTGTTCTTTTTTGTTCCAGCCTGTGGCACCCTTCGCGCCAACTCCGGGCCGTGGAAACTGAGAGAAAGGCCCAAGGTTACCCCAAACCTGCTCCATGATAAAGGAACAGTTTAATCCACTGAAGCTAACTCCCTTGCTGCCATCATTATCTCCATTTCTCCATAAGCAAACACATATATAGTACAGATGTATCCAAATAGGCGTGGTATCCAAAAAGGCGTGTGGTTTTAAAAAGAGAGAAAAAAAGTTAGCATTATCTTTCTTTCATGCAGAGTGCTTTTTTCTTTTCCTTTTTTTTCTTACAGAAATTTGGTTTTTCTATGAGTCCTACTTACAGTATGGAGAATATCTCATATTCCCACATTGTCTTATCATTACATACAGGAAATGTCATGTCTGCAATTCCCTTTAATGTAGCCCCACACATCAGTCAGAGAGATGAGTAATTATTTAAATACATTTCTTGTTTAAATACTGTCTGGAGGGGAGCAGGCAAAATGCTACAGTTAGTTCAATGAGAGGCAATATGTTAAAAAATTAGGATTAAGAGCACATACACACACAGTGCATATAAATTGCGCATTGCGCACATCTTAATATGGGTTTGTGTTTCTACTTAGGTTTTAATATGCTGCATGTGTATGTGTGTGCTTAATGTTTTCTGTATGAAAGTTAATGCAAGTTAATATATACTTTATGTTACATGGCCACTGAATCATGTCATAAAATGCGGCCCTATGCATGTTCACATTCTGTAAATGAGTTTGTGTTTACATGCTTAGGTCTGTGTGTGTAAGTGCGTGCATGCGTGCATGTGTATATGTGTGTGCATGTGTCTGAAAGAACATTTATGATACATGAACACTGTTAGGATACTGTAGGTCTGTAGTGAGCTCAGCAACCTTAGTCTACTCTGAAACGGTGGACATCAGCAGAGAGATAACACTGCCGTTTTATCAAATACACACATACAATATATACATACAGACTGGGTGTGAAGGCAAAATAATAAACACTTATTTTCATACACGCCGGAATACTGTGGCACTACTGACACTCTATGAGAACCTTGTATTCTGAATGTTTATATTTGATTACTGTAAAAAAAAGTCTTTCTTTTCACATTGTTGCAGTTTGTTCTGAATCGTTTATGTTTTAAAAGAACAATACCTGATTTTTGAGATCAGCACATTTTTTTCTACCGTGTAACTGTACAGTGACCACACTTTTGTTGATGCTTTGATACTCTGTTAATGACCTGTTAAGATTCACACAGGATTAGCAGTTTGATTGATTAATATCCCTGTCTTGTATTACAGTAGAGTTGATTAGGCATTAGAAAGTTTGATTGGTTTGAAACAGATCCTAATAACTCAATCAAAGACCCTTCACTTCTTTTCATCTCTTTTGACTGGATAAGACCTCAGTGGTTTTTCAGCAGATGGTTCACCAGTTGAGTCCAAATCTTGCCTGCTGTAGCCTCAGTAAAAGTTTTTGTATGTACTGAGGCATTTATAGCATTAGGATTTACTCATTCTCAATCTCTCTCTTCTTCACTCACATCCCTCTGCAGCAGAGGGTCAGGCATGCATTGGAGTCAGGTAAAAAGAAGAGATGAAGTTGTCCTCCTCCACATGTTCATAATAGGATCTTTGCCTGTAGGCAACTTTCACTAGTAGTTAAAAAAGACTTTTTTTAGAAGGTACTCCTGGTCAGCGCTCTCCTAAAAGTTGATCCATCCCTTGCTTAAGATTAAGTGTGCCTATAAATATTAGTCAGAATCCAAAAGTTCCAATTTGATATACAGCTTTTGGAAAAAATCTTTTCTGACATTTTCACATCTTCACAGGTTTAAAAGGCCTTCCAAACTGATGACTTGCCAGTAAAGTCTTAACCCTCCCTCTGTTTTAGAAATGGGAGCGGTGTGGTGATGTTTGCTCCATTGCAGGGCTGTCACAGGTAGACCTCGCGGCGTGACAATGTGAGGCAGGATGTGGTCTTGTAGTCCCCTCCTGTCCGCGTCAGTGGTATGACCTCGGGTGGGTTCTGACCTTCTCCTCCTTCCTCCTCATGCTGGCGCCTCCCGAAGCCTGCGCTGCTAAACGTGTCATAGGATGCTGAAGTCATCTTGCGGTTGAGAAGGTTACGGTTGTGATCGCCCATGTTCCTGTTGCGGTCTCCACTACCCAGGGTGCCGAGAGGATCCCCATTGGCAAAGGGTAATCTCTGACCTTCTCCGCTGACGACCACCCCGGGTTCTGAGCTCCCTGCGCTGCCAGCGCTCTCGCTGTCACTCTCATGGTCGTTACCACGGAGATTGTTGTTATTGTCTCCTGGGGAAAAGGTGGAGAGCCGTGGAGGGTCACTGCCGTGGCGCTGACGCTGGCGAGGTGAAGGACGGACGGGCATCCAACAAGTGTCAGAGTGGCCAAACTCATCACACTCCCTGGTACACTTTCCTGTCAGGGCGACGTCTGGCAGCTGTCTAGCATCTGGACATCAGAGAGAGACAAACAAGAGGGATTGAAAGGCAAAAATAAGAGAAAAAAATGAAAGATTTTTGCTGGTGTTTCTGCTTTCGTTAGATAGTTTTAAGTAGAGACACAGACAGGAAATATAGGGAGAAAGAGAGGGGTATGGATCGAACTGGGGATGCTGCAATTAAATAACGTGTCTTGGCAACTAGGCCACCAGGACACCCCAAGAAGAGACAATTAAATAAGAAAAGAAATCAGATGGATTGCAACAGAAGAGACGAGGTGAACACTGGGTGAGGAAGACAGGACAAAAAAAAAAGGCAGACAAAGGTTATGAGGGAGGGGACACAATTTGAAGGAAGCAAGAAATACAAGAACAATGCTGTTAGAGCAAAATGGAAATTGCTGACTTCAAAAGAATGTTTAAAAAAATTCCAGCTGTACTGAGCATTGCATGATAGGTGAATGGTGTGGACAAAACAAACAACTTTCGAGGCCAAAGAAGATAATTGTCAGAAATTTGAATGACAAATAGAAATTTCTTTACGTGCAAGGGAAAGATTAAGTTACATATCGGCCCTATTACATCCCATGAATGTTGGTTCAAAAGGTTAGTGAGGCCACCAGAGATTCAATGCTGATGTCCTTTGAGGTTACGTGTCAAAGGTTATGGTTATTATCTATTTAAACCAATCATTAATGAATCAATACTGACATCATGTTAAATGGAGACAGGACTTATAATGATGATAGATGAGGTAAATGTGACTTTACTGCCAATTACAGAAACTGTGCAGGTATCATGTTACAGATAGTTAAAGGTAATGCAATACATTCCATACACATCTAATGAGCAACTGAAAACAACACATTTATTTGCTGTTTGGTTTTTCTAAATTCTGCTTTTCTTGAATTAAATACAACAAAATTAAATATTTCTGTTGTATTCTGAAAACTAATTCCAGTTTTGTTGCCTACGTACAGCAGCAGCAGTAAATTCATGTGAAACTAAACAAGCACATAATTATACCGTATAATTATAATCAACACAATGAATTCTCTGTTCAAGCCTTTGCGCCATCTGACCGTGACAAAAAATTTATTAAACTTCATAAAATCCTCAAGATTTCACACATTGGTGAAAAGCAGCATTTAACCCCAGAAGTACAAGTCAGACAACAGCAACACACCAAGGTCATAGTAACCTTGATGTGTTGCTGCTGTTGTTCTGGCTCTGGCATGACCATATAGAAAGGATGTCTTTGAAGGAATTTAATACAATTTATTAGTCTAAGTGTATTTTTTGGCAAAATGGAAGTTATCACTATATTGACATGTATGATTACATTTTTTATTTTTTTGCTTCTCTCCATCCTTGACAAAGACCCTTGCAGAAAAAGGTAAAAACACAATTTTGTTGATGAAAGGGAAGACTTGGGCTTCTAACTGATGACAAGGCCAAAGATGAGCCTCTGGCACAACATACACATTAGCTTTTTCTAAAAAAGCTCTTCGCATAACACACATGCATACACACACAGGAAAATTGCTTTATTCTATAAAACACATTTCCATCATGTAAGGAGAAAAGGCTCCTGAGACCTTGACAGCAAGTCAAGGTTTCAAAGTGTTTCTCTGTGTCTGTGTGTGTGTGTGTGACTGAGAGTGTATGTATAATAAAAACATGTCTAAACCTTTTACAGAAAACAGCACATAGCCTTGAGAGACAAAATATGTATGAAAATGTATCTGGGAACCTCTTAATCGTAAATCTTTTTTTTTTGAGGGAGTGGGGGGGTGTTGCGTTTGTTTGATAGGAGAGCGGGGATGACATGCAGCAAAGGACTGTGGGCTGGAATTAAAGCCAGGCCTCTGCGATAAGAACGTATACATGGGGCGCATGGTACACCAGGTGAGCTACCGATTCACCGCAATTCTTAATGATTTCAATGCACTTTATTGGCTGTTTACTGTGTGTGTGTGTGTGTGTGTAGTTGCTCTGACCATTCTCCACGTGCTCCTCCTCTCCCACACTGCCCTCCGGTGTGGTCCGCTCGTAGCCTTCCTCAGGCAGTGGCAGGGCTCCCAGCCGTGGACCTGATGAACTCTTGCTGCTCGGCGTCTCCGAGTCCTCCAGGCCACTGTCATAGCAACCGCCATCCTGGGGCTGGCTGACTACCGAGAAGGTCACCCGACGAAGGGTCCCCTGCAGGGAACATACACACACAATATGGGATTAATCATTCAGGATTCCTAATCTGAGTTTCTAAATCTGGGGATTAGGCTGGTGGGCAGGGGTCTGCAAAGACATATTGAGATTATCTGATCGTGTTCGCCTTGATTATGAGCTTAGCTGCTACAATGCAGGGTAATAGTCATCAACCAATCACGGCGGTCTTTCAAAGTTTTCACTTGGCTTTTAATTCCAGTTTAGATTAATGCTGCTGGACATGGCTGATGTTTACAAACCTCTGGCCTGCCTGGAGACACTTATTTTTCATCTGGAATGGCGCCCATTAGTAGCAGCTGGGTAATACACAGTCCACTCTCAAAAACACTTACTTAGTGCTCTTTTGAAATAAGTCTGGTGATATTCTATATTTTTCTTATTGTCACCAATCCCCTTGAAAAGACAAAACCAGCAATACATTAATCTTATTAGCAAATCTTGTCTGTGTATTAAAGCCTTATAAAGCTCCATTGTTGTCAATTAAATACACATCAGTGCGCCACACCTTTGCAATGGGTGACATGTTCCTTTATGATAAATAACATGGTGGTTTATTTTAATTTAATCCCAACCAAACCATCCTTCTATGTATACAGGATGGGTATAAATACTCACTAGCTAAAGAAATATGTATTAATCTGCAGATGAAAATAGTGCCCAACAAAAACACTCTTTACTCCTGTTTGAGTAAAGCTTGCAAAAAACTACAGTGCCCAACTGTTTTAGGAAAGTATTGTCATGGTTTTGGGATTTTGTTGTTATTTCCCATTTTATTATGATACGTGTTTCCACCTCAAGTGTCTTGTGTAATTTTGCTTCCTGTCTATGATTGCTTTGATTGTTTTCACCTGCGTCTCGTTGTCTCCCTCACCTAGTGTATGTAAGTCTCTGCGATTCCTTTGTCAGTTTGTTTCATGTGCTGTGTTGGCCTCTGCCTTTTTGTTTTTTTGACATTTGGATTTATTTTCTGCCTGCCTGTTACCGGTGACTATATGCCTGCCTGGCTTATCTGTTGCTGCCTGTCATCCAGTTTATCTGCCAGTAAGCCATAATAAATCATTGACTACACCTGTCAGCCTGTGCTGTCTGCATTTGGGTCCTTTTCCCTGTTTCCCCTCTACGTGACAACTATTATATATTTGTGACCCGATTTTAAAAATTTACTTCTTCAGTGCGACAGACAGAAAGTTGGAAACTACTAAGAGACAGAATAAGATATTGTTGGTTTTGGTCTTTTTATTTGATTTTTTAGCAGTAAGAAATATAGAATATCAGCTTGTAGACTTGTAGATTTTCAGTTTATAATTTGTATTGCTTACCCTTTAGCTTGCCATAGAGTTTAAGTTATTTAATGATGATGTTAGGTTTGTTCTGCCTTTTATTGTTCTCCTGATACTGTGTGACTTAAAATGGCTGTTTATTTTCATTTTCATTGGCCCAAGAAGACTACCGACCACTATGTTGAAGTTATTTGGCATCTGAATGAAAAAATGTACCTCTTCTATTTGTGAAAGCATGAAAATCAAACTTGAGGCCTTCAAATGCAGGCTGCCCCCATCACTGTGAACACAAACCAACAGGCCATCTACCACCAGTAACAAATCTCCCAATCCTTCCAGTGAAAGTGGTGATGTATCAGTAACAAATCACATCATTCACTCACACAGAGCATCACCTGCTGCTATTTTTAACACACAAATCACCCCAGTCTAGTTTGCAGACCAGTTTTCACTTTGAAGAGAAAAAAAGAGACCATAATAAGTCCATGCTGAGAGAATATCAGAGGGAGTTAAATGACTCCGTCTGGCCTGGAGGGATCACTCTGCACCAGGAAGCCCATTTCTATACAACACCCCTCCTATCTCCTCTAATACTCATTTATCTGCTCACAAAATTACAACCCTTTCAATTTAGATCTGCTTTGAAACACGCAGCGTATAGAGAGGAAGTGAGGGAACAGACGGAAGCCGCAGATTAGGGCGGGAAAAACTTCAGCTCGGAACGTCGCCTCGGGATAATCTGGAGGGAAACTGATGGACGGCTGGCATAAAAGCCAAAACTGAACCAATTCTTCTTTTTCTTCCAAACACCCAAAGAAAAGGGAACATTTGAACGTTTCACCTCATGAACACGCAAGACAAGAGGAGTGAGGAACACAGAACAATTAATTAAGCAGAAGAGAGACATTAATGGAGCACTTGTTTCTTCCACCATTTCTTAATGTTTAGATGAAAGAGGGATGAGAGAAAGTAACTCAGGCAGGAAGGATGGTGAGCCCACGTAAGACTGAGGAAGAGGAAGAGATATTAGAGTCTAATGGAAAAGCGGCAGTTCTTGGAATCTCAGTGGCTTCATCTTAAATCTCCACAGAGAGAGCAATGTATTTTTAGAGCATGAGCTGAGATGAAGCAGTCTAACCTCTTTTCCACTCATTCAGACTAGGGGCAATGGCACAGAGAGGAAAAAGTGGGTGAAAACATATAAGGGGCTGAGTATAAAGAGCCAGAGAGGGCATGGGTAAGGATAATTTTTGTTTTCTTGTGAAAAAAGTTAATTGTGTGATCTCTCCATAATACGTTTGTTTTTTGAGATCAGTGATGTCAACATCTCAAATGATTGCTCTATTTCTTGACTTAACAGGCTGTCAAAACTGTTTTCTTAGGATCATAGAATAATAAAACTCAACATCATGGCAGAATGTTTTTTCATGATCACAGAATAATTATTTCATAATAATGTTGTAAAATGATAATTATTTCTGATCACAAGACAAGAGAAATAATTTCTGTACACACATTTCCTCTCCAACCGTCTCTTCAGATAAACAATATAAAACAGGAAGAAAAAGATTACTGTGGAGTTTGGATTATTGTTAGCCGCAGTCGTATTGCCCTATTGCCATTCAAGTCACAGAGCTATACATCCAATTTTCCAAAAAAGAAATGGCCTACCTGTCAATCTTTGAAAAACCCAGAAGGTCATTAACAACACTTACTGCTGTTATGAAGCTATTTACAGAGTCCTCAAAACCATCTGGAACAAAAAACATTTTATATTTTGCACATTAATTTTAAACCCATTTCCAAAGTTGTGTCCCTTTTTCCTAATCCAAACAAAGGCTTGTAGCGGGAAATGATATAACCCCTTGCTAAATTTTGAAGCTAAATTAAAACATTTATCAGAAATATTGGTATGCATTGATGTTACCTTCCAATATTTTATGTTTTAATACAAAATAACAAAATGAATATTTTGCTGGTTTTACAAAAAACAGCAAGGACATGTAATTTTCAGCTACCTGAAATAGGAAATACACAACCTGAGAAACATGTTAAGAATTGCTATTATTGTGCAACAGACGGAATATTTTTTCATCCAGATGGTTGGAAGAGTCTTTGAGGATTCTGAAAATACCTTCAGAACAGCGGTAAGTGTATTTAAACAAGACTAAGTCTACAGCTATGCAATCAACTTTGAGACTGTAGTTGGGTACAGCGGTGCTTTGACTTAAATTGCTAACATGCTCACAAAGACAATGCTAACATGGTGATGCTAAGCAGGCATAATGTTTACCATGTTTATCATCTTAGTTTATTGTGTTGGTATGCTAACATTTGCCAATTTAGCAGTAAGCACAAGGTACAACTGAGGCTGATTATTAGTTCTGCAGGTAATTGGTCATGAAACAAAACATTAGACAAGTTGAAATGTTGACCTGATGATGGTGCTAGAAGAAAAGTGAGGGGATAATCAAACTGATTACAGTTCAACCTGAGGAGCACACAAGCCAAATTTCATGACAATCCATCCAATAAACGTGAAAAATGTCAACCTTCTGGTGTCGCTAGAGGAAAAGTCAGGGGATCACAAAAGTCAGTAGGATTCATCCTCTGGGGACCATAAATGTCTAAACAAAATTTAATTACAATCTAGTTGTTGTCTACCAAAGTGGTGGACTGAATGACAGAGAGACTGTTATTGTTATCCCTAGGGCCGTACTGCTAGCATGGCTAAAAAATGTTGAATATTTATTTCTCTTAATAATGGATGCTTAACTCTGTTACTCCACTGTGATGGTAATACATAAGATGCACAAACTGGGGCTAGGATTTATATTATATTATATGAATGTAGAAATCCAGCCTGCGCCACAGGGAGGGACTTGATTGACAGACAAGGATTGAGTTACTATTACTGGCGGTCTGGTGCTGGTTGCTCTGTGTGTGTGTGTGTGTGTGTGTGTGTGTGTGTGTGTGTGCGTGTTCTGTTACAGAATTCATTTGTTCATCCATGATTCCATCTAATTCAATTTCCCTCTAACCCTCTTTATGGCCAGAGCTGCCCCCTTTCATTCCTTCATCCTGATAATTTTATTTTCAATTTCTCTCCTCTGTCCATCCTTCCCTTGGCCAATCCTGCAGTCAACTCTGCTTTCCACAGCTGTTACTCTCCCTCTTTCTTTCTTTCTTTCTTTCTTTCTTTCTTTCTTTCTTTCTCTGTTCCCCCCTCTCACTTCCTCCACCCCCCTTCCTCCTCTATCCCTTCTTCTCTTGCCAGTCAGCTATATGATTTGGCGATCGATAAGTCCTTGACCTCGTTACGAGTCCCTCTCCTCTTCCCCACAGCAGGCTTTATTGACCCATAACTCCTCTTCACTCCCTAACCCCCTTTCCCTCTCATTTTCTCTCATCCTCTATCTCTATCACAAAGTCTTTTGCTCATTGACTAACCTCTCCTATTCTTTTGCCAAATCCCATATTTTGGCATCTTTTATTCATTACATTCTACTAACTGTACTCACATTCTGCCCCTGTCCCTCTGCCTTCTTATCATTTTTGTCTCACTTTTTTCCAAATGTGGCTTTTTACTCTTTCACTTAGGATGGGTAGGGAGTAGTAAAACTATAAAAAAAATGTTGTCAGTGTTCTTTAAAAGCTTTTTACATCTCCGCCTTCTTTGCTCATACCTTAAATGTATCCCTTCTTATTTCCTGTCTGCTTTACCAGCTTCTACCTTTCTTTAAAAAAAAAAAAACTCTGTACCCGAGCGCCCCTTGATGTTTTCCAACCTGACTCAAAGCACAAAGCATGTTTGTGTGTGCGTGTGTGTACATACTTTCTATTTTTTGGCTGGGCAAATGCAATAAAGACTGATTACTGAATATCCCAAATATCTACTGAATGTCGACACACATTCATACATGTGAACACACACACACACACACACGCATTTAAACACATACACACATAAGAATGAATTGGCTACGTTCCAGTGTGGCCTATGAATTCATGGCTGATGGAATATTAATTGAGTTTGACAGAGGACATAAAAAACCTTCCCCTTAATCTGACACGGGCCATTACAGTTCAATACTGACATGGGAGCTTCACTCATCTGCACGGCACAGTGAACGTGTTTGAGTGCGTGTGTTTGTGCATGTGTGTGCATGTAATGCAATTTTACTGTACAAGCATATGAGTATCCTGATACAGTATGGGAGTTAATGTGAAGTTATTTCTGGCACATTGGTGTGAATCAAACAGAGGCATGATGGGTCTGAACTCAGAATAAACTTAACCATCTGAATCTTGCAGCTTTGAAGGAATTGCAGAAAAAAAGGTTCCTAATATAGCTTTCATTTCAGGGCAAGAGCGCATGGCAGCGCACGTGAGTGTGCATATGCTTATGCGTATGAGTGAGACTTCACACCTTTATGTTTGTGCTTTATTGCTGTGTAAGAGTGTGAGACTTTCAAAGCCTGGAAGATGTGTTATGTCAGCCTGTGAGAATACACGTGTGTGTGCGTTTGTAGTGTGAGGAGGTGCGTGTGTGTGTGTGTGTGCGTGCACAGGTTGGCTCAGTCATCAAGGTAATTAGTGTGTAAACCTCCTTGCTGTCGGTTCAAAGAGAATTAACGAGCTAGTTAATTAACAGTCTCCCTCTCTTCTCGTTACATGTGTCTGAATATTCAACACATGTGTGCTTGTGTGTGTATGTGCAACATCTGCACATCTGACTGCTTGTGCGTGTGTAAGCACGTTTGGATGTGAGTGTGTGTTTTTGTTTGTCTATGCCCTGCTACACCCTGGTCTGCATAATGAATTGACAGGATGCGGCTTATGCATAAACCAAAACTACAAATATGGTTGTAGGACTAGAGCCACATTTCCCTTTGGCTTTCTGCTCAGTCTCATTTATGTTTGACATCATCTAGGTACGGGGCGAGAACCACCGTGTAATGGCTGATTCTATTATTTAGCAGTTTGTTACATATACATTATATTTTTCAGTTCCCCTTTAGCACATAACAAGTATGTTGGTTATAACAATGCTCAGATTGGAGGTCAGATTCCCACTGTGTGCACACATTTGTTCATCCATTCACTAAACTTCAGATCACGTTGCTCACGAGTGAGGATGTCATGCATAATCCATAGCTGACCACGGTGCATAGACCAACTGCATATCCCATCTTAGATATATCACAACATTCAGCATTCTAAATACAGACCAAGTTATAATAATTCATTTTCTGCACCAAAATATGATTAGAGTTTCACGGATATGGCTTATTTAAGTCTAATACCAACATTTTTTTTAAGATCAATATCCACTGTCAGTGAATATCGATCTCTTAGATTTTAATTACATAAAAGATGTTTTTCCTTGCCTGCTTGCTTTTGTTTATTAAAAATGTAACAGACTGTGGCAGAAGGAATTCATATGTTTTAATGACTGAGAATGAGAGATGATATTTTCTAATATTTCACAAATGTTCATCATTTATGCTGCTGCTAGCTAGTCTGATAGCATTTTGGCCAGCATCACAAGTGATAGATTATTTTTCGTAGATCTTTCTTTAACTCCCAACACCCCACTCACACCTTCCTCCATGTTGCTGCATGTTTTTTGCATTTGTTGTTGTGCTAAGAAATCTGGAGGTAAAAACGATATTTTTCTTCTTCCTAATGGTGATGTTTTTCTGTTGAAATAGGCAGAAGTCGGACAATTTTCTGAGCAAAATGTCAATCAAGCAGACACCTGACATCCTATTTGCAATCACTCCCTCCAGACACCTGAAATTTTCCTAACGTTGACTGAGGGGTGTAGCGTTGAATGTTAATATCCCTGCCAGTTGTCCTTCACTGGTGTTTTCAGCCTGTAGACACATGATGTTTGATATTTTTAAATGTGATTATTTTCATGCCAGAAATAGGATTGCATGACCCTCATGGGGTACTGAAAGTCTCAATGAACGGCCAGATTTATGGAATTCTTTAAATGGCAAGATGACCTATTGAATGGTTAGAACAATCCTGGCATTAAAACATAAAATAATAAATAATTTGTTTACAAATAACATAATTTTATAGGTGAATAAATGTTTGCAGAATATTTTGATGTAGCTTTCAGGAAACTGGATAATGAGATTAATATAACAGTCTAATATTACTATTTAAGCATCAAATTATGTCACCTCATCCTGTTTTTTATAATGTGACAGCTTATTTACTACCTAGAAATAATTGAGCTGATAGAATTTCAGTCTTCATATTACAGCTATAACTGTGCGGAATACGTAAGGTGATACTGCACTATGCTGCCACAACACACAGTGAAAACTAATATGCATTTGTTGACACCACATGGGTATAGTGCAGACTTCATATCTGGAATGCTGATCAGTCAAAATGACCTTTGCTTCTGCTCTCTTGTTTTGCCTCCGTTTAGAAATCATGTTGTGCTAATGTGTATGTGCTCATACCTTAAGAGTGGAGTGAGTGTTGGAATGAATAAGTGAACTCAATAACTGCGACTTTATTAAACTTCAGATATTATTGAAAAATAATGAGTTTGTATTGAATGTTTTTCTATTCAAATTATCGAGTAGTTTTAAAGCATGAACGCTGTCGCTTTGCATGATTAAACTGTCATGTAAAGATACATTGCGTGGAGACACTAACTACATGGATCGATTCACACAATTATCTAATTCCTATATTCAAAGTGAAAGGTCTATGTGGCTCTACTGGTGACATGTTTCATTACTTGCATTTCATTTAATGTGTGCTTTCCCGTGCCACTCTTTTCTATTGTTTTCTACCATATTAATTGTGTTACCATTCAGATTCCCTTCTCCACTCCAGATGTCTTGTTTTATCATTTTAACAGTTTTTTTTTTACAAGCCAAAGTGGGTACTGGCTGTGAAAAATCACATGAATATCTTGAGTGTTTTTTATCTCATCTACAATACTTTTTTCTATTGCACTTTGTTCAGTGCCAATGAAGTCAATTAATATAACTAAACTAAACTAAACTGCGACTAAGAGATTTGAGTTTACTGGTCAAACCTCTCTGTTCTTAGGTTACACTTGCTGTAAAGACTCTGAAACATCTGCTAGAAAATCTTTTAAAACCTTTTGCTCTCGACTGTTAAGTTTGCATCAAAGGCATCGAGGAGGGGAAACAGTGAAATATGCTGACAGAAAACTTCTCGCAGGGGCTGTGTGAACAGGACAGATGTGTTAACAATTCATTTGATGATGATATATTTACACTGGTTATTTAAATATAGAAACAGATCTAAAACTGTATTCAAGACCTTGTGCTGTAACAGAGCGACGTGTGCAGTGTTGGAATGCAGTTTCCGGAGGCTATGCTGTAAAGAGCAGTGGACGGGAGTGACGGGAGTGTCAGGAGACCAAGTGGGAGAGAGAGGGTGACAGACGCTGAATAAAACAACTGAAAAATGGGTGAATGAGCAAAACAAGAAAGACAAAGAAGGGCCCAAAAGGTTGTTAATCAGCATGTGGCAGGGTAAAATGTTGTAAGAAGAAAGGGACAGACTTGCAAAACATTACCTGACCACAGACGTCTGAAGTACAAATGAACAGAGAAAGAATGCTGTTTAGGGGAGAGATGGTAGACTGTCGTGGTATTTGCAGAATGCAGAAAATGGTTTGGAACAGGTTGAAACTCAGCTCTTTAGCTGTCTGACTCGTAGATGTTGATGAGCCAAGGCGCCTTGTTACCACAACACACGCACACACACAGCTTCCATGGAGATACCATAAATCCACACATTAGGTACACCTGCTTGCATATGCTCACACTTGCAGGTGTGCACGTACACACACACTCACACATTTCTAACTATGCAGCGTGTATTTTCCAGTGGGACCACCTCTGCAGTAAGAGCAATCCTCCCTTCTCCATGCTTCTGCTTTCCCCTATTTATTCCCTCCCATGTTACTCTGCTCCCTCTCACCCTTCGTTCACTCTCCCTTCTCTCATTTTCCTTCCTCTCCTCTTTCATCCCTCTTATTCTGCAGACCCCCCCACCTCCCTTTTCCTACCCTTCCCTTCTCTCTCTCTTCTGTCTCCGTCTCTCTCTCTCTCCATTTCTCCCTCTAGAAGCAGGTGATGTAGAAGGGTGCTCAGCAGTATCTGACTATCAGGCCTGACTCTGTGAGAGGAATGATAATCACTGTGCTGCACTGCAGAGAGAGAAAGAAGAGAGGGAGCGAGGGAGAGAAAGGGAGGGAGGGAGGGAATGGGGGTATGAGGTAGAGGGAAAGGGGGGCAAGTGCGGCAGTAGAAAAGAGGGGGCAAAATAAAGCATGGGGGGTAGTGAGAGGAGGAGGACAAGAGAGTGGGACAAAGAGAAAAGAGGGAGAAGAAGACAAAGAGGAGTAGAAAGAAAGAAAGATGGAAGGAAAGAAAGAAAGACGAGGAAGAAAGGATTACAGAAATTGAGCACTGCTTCAGTAACATATACCTCCTCTGTGTCGCGCTCCCTCTTTCCCTTCACACAAACACACACTCCCCCCATCTTTCACCTCCTGCACACACACACACACACACACACACCCACACACACACACACACAACACACACGCACACTCACACACCTCCAACAACACAACCCCTACCACCACAATAGCTTGTAGTACACCAGCCCCGCAGTATGAGGGGCAGCTTTAGCCTTGTGTCTGAGCACCAGAGAACATTAACTGCAGCAGAGAGGTCATCTGATCGGCACTATGCGGTCCCTCGCTCTCTCTCTCTCTCTCTCTCTCTCTACTCCTCTTCACACTGCTGCAGTCTGCTGCTGGCCCCCCTGTGGCCACCAGTGGTACTACCAGCCATGCAGTCTACCGGCACGCCTGTCCCGATAAACAGTTATTGCAACGTACATTGTATGTATGTAATTTGCTAAAGCTCGCTGGCCATGAATTACTTTCTCTTACTGGGAGCGATTATCAATACCCTAACTAGTTACTGTAAGTGTGTGGGTATGTGTAGTTTGTTTGTAGGTACGTTGTGTTTGTGTATTTTCATAGAGAGAGACAGAAAGAGAGACTGCTTCACTGCATGCGGGTCTACTGCATCGCCATCCACAGCTTTGTTACATTCAAGCTGTCCACTCTGGCATTGAGCTTTCTCCCTTCTCTCTGTCTCCATCTGGGCTCTCCACCCTGCAGATTCACATTGAAAATCACTGACTCTATTCACAGCATTAGGCCTTTGAAATGTTTATCCTTTTGTGTAGCCGTGGCTGTCTATAGGGGGGAAAACAAAACAGAAACAAAAGCTCATAGAGTGACACGTAAAGCGAGGCTTACCGGACAAATGCCCATGATTCAGATTAGCTCCTTTGTTGGTGTGTTTGCGTGTGTATGCTCGTGATGTTCATAGCTTTCCACTGCTAGTCTCTAAAACAGTCATCTCTTACAATATCCATGACAGCAGTCATTGTTAAGAAAGATGCAAACAGGATGGTGGCATACAACTGGCCTTCTGTGTGCATGCATGAGTAAGAGAGAACATACATATGTATGGCTGCAATTTAGATGGCATTTACTGCCCATTCTGTGTGTGTGTGTGTGTGTGTGTGTGTGTGTGTGTGCGGACCATTAGTCTAACAGTATGCATGTTAGGAACAGACTTTTCCCACCCACTGCTATTGTCCATTAAGGATGACCAGAGGAGAGTGAACAATAGCTTCACTGTGGGGGCCAGTGTATGAAAGAGTAAAAGTGAGGATGAGGCTAAAGATATGTAGTCTTAAACACAAGGCTGGCGGACAGGCACACACGCACACATAGAAACACAACCCTCCCTGTTGAGAGTGATTAGGACTGCTGCTGTGAACAATAGACAGAGTCAATAAAGGACCTCAGAGACATCCGGATACAAGAGCAAGGTCTCTATCCCCCCCCCCCCCGTTTCCTCCCCCATATTTCCTCTTTCTCTGCATTCTGTATACTTTCTCCTCTTTCTGCATCCCATCCTTTTTCTCTCTGCTTTTTTTCCTCCCAACCTATCTTATTTATCACATCTGACTTAGCTTGCTCTATATCTCTCTCATTTTCTTGTTGTCTCCGTCCTCTCTCTCTCCCTCTCTCTCCCATAGACTCTGATTCCTTTGTGGCACTCCTGTCTCTTGTAAAATGGGCGGACGGGCTGAGCTGACACGGTGGAACGCCACGGCATACTGAAATCCATCCTGTCAGTTTAGAATCAGTGTCACTCATTTTACAAGGTTAAAGGCAGCTTTACCTAATGTGCTGTCAGATACAAACAAACGCGTACACCACATAGGCCTTGCCACGCGGACGCAATCACGAGCACACATATAAGCTATAAAGTACGCTGGAAGTGCAAACACACACACGCCCATGCACGCGCTGCACTCCGGGAGAAGACCGCATTAACTCACCCACCTACATGTGAATATGATGGTAATGCAAAATATCTGTGTATTGGATATTTCTGCGTGTGGGTGTGTGTGTGTGAGTGAACCCCCATCTCAGCCCTATCACCCCCGTGACAGACACAGTGCCACAGAAATGTCTTGGGGCGCCTCGCCCAATGTCTTGACAATAGTCTCAGTGTGTGTGAGTGACAGAGAGTGACTCGGGGACACAGAGGGGGCGTTATACTGAGTAGACGACATGCACGCACGCACACATACGCAGACACACACAAACACACATTAAAGAGAGAGAAGACAGTGCACTCTTTCTCTCCCTCTGCGCTATTTCTCATTCCCTCTCTCCCTGACGCAGAGAGACTCAATCATTCTCACACTCTGTCTCCTTTGACGCAGAGGAAAAACATAAAACAACTGCCCCCTCCCTCGCTCTCTCTTTTTCTGGGTGTGTGTATGAGCGTGTGTGAACGCAAGACTGTATAATTAATATGGCTTTCATTTTCTTTGAGCTATGAAGTATGCTTTTGGTATGCAAACAGACTTCTTGCATGTGAGCGTGTGTGTGTGATTGTGTGTGTGTGCTGTGTGTGTGCTGTTCGATACACCAGAGACTGAGTGCAGAGTCGGGCCATTGAGCGGAAGGAGGAGAGTTAATGAGAAAGCAGGGGAGAATCCAACCCGTTCCCATCGATAACCTCACACCACACTTCAAGCATATACGTACATTGGCTCCATTTTTTAAATCCCCTTTGAAAATTATGGTTCAGCATTAGGGTTAAGAAATGACTTCAGTGAAGTCATATCCAGCAGAGTTTCAGAGAGCTGAGCCTTTGCTGAGGAGTCGGCCTGATTATTATGCGACTCCTGGCATTAAAAAAATGTTTAAAAATGCAAATTATTCCACAGCTACTGCAGCAAAATAGTTAAGCTGCAGCTGAAAACATAATGTTTTCTACAGGTATATACTGCACTAATTAGCTATAATGGGTAAATGTATATTCTCTTACCAGTATATTAATGTATGTCTACCTCAGCTGAAAGCATAGCCTTATAGTATGTCATTTGGGGATATACGGATTTAACAAATGTGTAATACATAAGAATATGAACATGTTAATAATTTTTGTCACTTACTTTTATTTATGTGTGAGATCATGTTGAGACATCAAGAGTAGGGATTCCTTTGCTTTTAGGTCTTCAGGGCCATAAATGTTAAGAGCTATTGTAGGACAACAACTATCGATTCTTTTCATTATTGATTTATCTGCAGGTTATTTTTGCGATTAAGAGATGATTTGGTTTTTAAAAAGTCAGAAAATAGTTAAAAATACCGGTCACAGTTTTCCAAAGCCAACATTGACAATGTCAAATTGCTTGTTTAATCCAACCAACAGTCGAAAACTCAAAGATATTAAGTTTACTATTATAGAAGACTAAGAAAATCTGAAAATATGTGAGTTTTTTTGGCATTTTGCTTAAAAAAATGTTTTAATCAATGAACAAAACTGTTGGCGATTGAGTTTTTCTTGAGAAAATAATCGATCAATATCGATCGAATAATTGCTTCAGCTCTAAGATACTGCTCTTGTATTGTGTCACTAAATGTCTCCAAAGTGTTGATTTTTCATAAAACTACAAAACAAACAGTCTTGTAGTTTTTTGAGACAATGCATTTTTGGGATAATGACTCTTTAAAGCTTATAAATGGATAACGTAGAATTTTTGAACTCATTAATCCTCCACTTTATCTGAAAACTGAAAAATTACCAAGATATGTGGTTTTGATAGGACAGCAACAAGACCAATGTAGAGAATATTTGCATGACTCGACTGTGCGCATGGAAAAGATCAAAGTTTGAATCAATCACTTTGTAGATGCAAGTGCACTAGCTCATGTCTACACAAGTTAGGACGTGCTGTGTGTAAATTGGTTTACCTCAGACTCACATTCTACATAAAGCCCCATATGGGAGTAGGGAATGAATTATTAAACCATTCATAATGATCATGCCATGTCAGAGTAACACTGCTTTGTAAATGTCACGCAAAGGAAAATAACATCAGCTTCTTTGATATTCAATTACTAGTTTAGTCAATAATTTTAAATTCAACGTTTGATCACCCTTGAAACTACACTGCTGCTGCTTTGTGGTTGAGATCTACTTAAAATGTGGCCAAGCAGCACACTTGACTTCTGCCTTTTAGAAAATTCTCCCAAAAAAGAGGGAAAAAAGAAAAACCCATGGAGAGCATGTTGAGGTGAAATCGTCGATTCAACATATTTTTGATGGAAGGCTCCCTGCAACGGCTCTGCTGGATTTAAAAGGGCCGTCGTCAGCAAAGGCCGGCATTAAGAAACACTCTCACACATCTAATTCTAATCAAAGCCTGCTCTTTTTAACAGCCGTGAAAGCTTTCATGTTAACACGACACCGCGACCAAAAGCTTTATTCACGCTTTTAAGAGAGACTGACCGGTCAATGAGCATGTGTGTGCGCCTGCACCTGACAATACACCATATCTGTGTCAACACACTCCGTCCTTGCTTCTCATCTTACCGGTGATACTGTGTGTGACTCCCCCAACCATGCATAAATTGTCAGTGATCCCCACTTACACTGTGTACGCCTGTGTGTTTGTGTGTATGTCTGTATGCATGTGCGCAGGGACGTGTATATTTTCCAAGCCATCTCAGGTTGTCGGCTCAGATGTGAGCCTTCTTTTATCCAGCCAATTAAAGGTTGCCATTTCATCCCCATGGAAACCTGTTTGGGGGTCTAATTGGCAGACAGATTTGCATGACTTTGATAAAAAACATTATTTTGTGCACTTATGTTTTAGTTTGTGTGTATGTCTGTAAATCTGAGTAACGTTCAATAAGAGTGTGTTGTTTTGTTTTTGTTGGTTTCATTTCCCTTTTTTCGACTAACTGTAAATGTTTCAACTAACAAGTGCTGGCAACTAACAAGATCTGTTAGTTGCCATCTTCATAATATCTCTGTATTTGTGAAACAGGAGAGCAGAGCCTCTTAAATAATGCATGTCTGACTTGTACCTGCGCAGTGTTGACCCATTAAGAACCGGCGTCACTGTAATGCTGTGCAATTACTGTTCTGTATTAGGAGCAAGTCATCGATTTAAAGTTCAGTTTAATTAATCAAAGTTCAGTTTGGTTTTGGTTTGGGAGTGTCTGAATCTACGGGTAAAAAAATCACGTTATCTTACATATTATGGATGATAGTGGTAGTTGAAGTTATTAATTTGTAATGTCCAAGCGAGACATTAAAAAGTAGTGATGTGTGAGTGTGTGATTATGTAGTCAGTGTGAGTATGTGTGTGTGTCAAACAGGTCAAACTATTTTAATGCCTCTGTTTGAAGGCACCAGGGGGATTTCTCTCCAGCGGCTTGACCGGCAAGTTCTTGTAGTTCAGCTCTACCTGTCTCTGGGTGTATTTGTGAGTGTGTGCATGTATAGGTCTTATCTGGTCTATTTCTGACATAAACAGGCAAGTGGGGCTGAACAGGGATCAAAACACACACACACACACATGCACACATACAATGAGAGAGGCTTGGGTCAATGGTATAATATAGAGCATCGCTGCAGGCAGAGTCCTGCCCACTCAGATTTATGTAACTTCTTCGATAGGGCAGGTAGAAAGCTTTCATTCTCTCTCTCGCGCGCATGCACACACACACACACACACACACACACACACACACACACGGGCACACACCGAAGAGTCTGAGCTGGCTTTACTCACAGAGTGAAGCTCCCTCCCTCCTCTCCTCTCCCGTCTTCTTCTAACCCTAGACCCATATACCTCATTTCTATCTTTTTCATCCCATCTCCTCCTTCTCTACACTCTCTCTCCATCGGCTTTCCACCCCTAGGCAATACCTAAGAACACATTCTCATTTTGGAGCTTCACATCTCCCCCTACCACTCACTGAAGCTTCGCTCTTTCTCCCAGTCGCCTTATTTCTCTTCATCTCCCTGCTCATAACCCCAACCGCTCCTCCACCACCATCATCCCCTTTTTCCAAAGCCATGGGTGCTGACCAGGAATTTCTTTTGTCCTCTTCCACTCATTTTCTGTCTCTTCCTCTATCTCCATCTTGATCTTCCGATTTATCTATCTTCCACCAACAATTTTAAAACAGATGGCTACATTTAGCCTGGGGCAAAAACATTGGCTTTGGACTACAGCGCTACCAGGGCCAGTCTTTCACACTCACGCAAGATCTAATAAGCTGATATCCGGGGAGAAATAGGCTCTGATTCGCCAGTAGCAAAAATGCATAAACCATATTGCACAGTGCAGATATTCACACCTAAGGCTCATTCCTTGGTAGCATGCTTAATTTTATCCAATCAGAAAAATGAAAAGCAAAGATTAAAGCTGACTTTAACTACAGTCTAAAAAGGAGGGAGAGGGAAGGAGGGAGAGGAAAATGGAAAGGGTTGTTAAGAGCCATTTGTAAAATTTAAAGAAACTATTAAGTGTTATCAAAAAAAAGTTTGGAACCATTAAAAACACGTTTTGAAAAGATGGATCCAGATGGAGAGTGATGAAAAGAGATGAAACCACTTAGGGAGAACAGAGAGATCAATCAGAGGGAAGACAGACGGAGGAGGATGTGGGTGTGGGTGTGTGTGCGTAGTGGGGGGTGGCAGAGAGACATTGGGGATGGAGGATTGGATAGAGACACTTTTTATTGGATGAGTTACAGAGCACTGAGTTCAGAAGCAGACAGTGCAAGGGACTAGACTGGAATATTCAGTCATTCATAATGGTGTGGTTGAAAACAGAGTTTTGTTCTTGTCATCTTAGTTTTATAAGTTTGTACATATTACATTTGTACATTTACATTTACGTATATTGAGGTTTGTGTTTGTGGTCTTGACTTTGCAGGTCTGACCATTCGTGTTCTGCGTGTATAATCTTGCAAATTTGTGCATTCAGTTGCATGGCTTCAAGCTTAATTGTACAATCTGTGAGGTAAAAAAAAAAATCAAGTGTCTTGCTGCATGTCCACAGACTTCTAAACTAAGGTGGTGAGGTTTTGTATAGTTCTTTTTAAAGACAACAGTGGGTCCACAAAGAGAGAGCATACTCTTTCAGTTAAACCAATCTGATTTTGCCACTACCTCTTTGAGCCAATCATCCCATTGCCATCAAAGTTTAAAAACTGTTCCTTTCTCTGTTGCTGTCAGCTGTCATTTCGGTGTCAGATCGATGCAACCCTCCTCCACCCTATTCACCTCCGGTCTTCATCACAAACTTCCCAGTGGATCCTTCCAGTGAGCCCATCAGAAGTTCTGCTGCACATCTCATCCATCCAGATCTTCAGCCATTGCTCTTTACCCCTTCACCACCACCAGTGTCTAGACTCCATCAAGGGGATATTACTGTACAGCTCACTGCATCACTGCCCACTTAAACTATGACATCATGATAAGGGTCTAATCACCAAACACTCTTTCTTCAACCTTTCTATTGTGCACTATGTCAATTAATCATTTAATTTTTCTTTAGACATCCTTGAAATTAAGTATATCCTCATTGAACTAATGATGTAGCAGAAACAGGTAAAAGACCTGACCATTTATTAAAAAAACACCCTAAATATGTGACGTAGAAATCTGTAATAAACCCTATAACAGAGGGAATTAAGGCCTCATTGTAGTTACTGTAAAATGATGCTTGTGCTTGTCGAATCATCATTTTGTAACTTTTGAAGCAGACAATCCGACGATCATGTCCACTGTACGCATTGATTGGCCAGGTGGTACGAGGTGATACATTAAGGAAGGGTTTGAACTTCTCTGTCAAGCTGAACAATTAAGCCTGCAAGCACAGACCCAGAACATATAAACTTTTCCGAACAGATTTTACAGTTTAACTGTACGAGATTATAAAATTATGATGACAAGTACAAAACTTCAGCATATCTTTAACAAAATGAAGCTAATAATATTCTGTCAATATTGTGATATAACAAAAGTCTCTCACATCAGCCCACTATGCTGATACCTGCAAGAACTGCTAGCAAGGTAAACAAATTTAAATAATTTCACCTCACTTCAGCTCACTTCACTTTAGTTTGATTCAGTTTTAGTTGACTCAATCCGACTCGATTCCATACAATTTGAAATATGTAACTGAGCTGAGTTGGGCTGAGTCCAATTCAGTTCAATTCAAAATCCTTTCAAGTCAATTTAATTCAACCCAACTCAATACCACTTAATGCACTGAAGATTCTTTTGTGTAGGTGGACAAAACCTGTCAAAGGCCTACTAAGCTGTCTAGAATCCCTGTCTAGTGCGAGAAAGAGCGCTTTTGTTTAGCAATATTGGGTTAAATTGCTCAACCCACAGATAGCCATTAAGGTAATGTTGTAAGGCAGATGAGCTGAATGCAGAGCTGCTCAATACAGAGCAGAGTCTTCAAGAAGAAAATAAAAGGAAGCATCCCAGTGAGGGGCTTACTATGTAGGTCTTTGTGTGTGTGTTTCTGTGTGTCAGAGAGTTAAGAGAGAGTGTGTTTGTAAGCGTGTACGGATGTGTGTGATTCTAGGAGACAGAGTGTGCCTGGGCTTGTGCATGTGATTCGATCCAGAGGGAATGGAAGAAGAAACTGATGTAAGAGCCGGAAAACTTTCCTCTCCACTCGTGTGTCATCATATTCTTATTAAGAGTTTGTCTGCTTGCGGTGAAAAGCGTATATGCATAAGGATCTGGGAGGGTGTGTAATTATGTGCTATTAAGTACACACAAGAGCGTGTTTCAGTGGGCACGTCTGCGTGTGTTAAAATCACATGTCCGACAGATTTTGCTGTGCGTGTGCCTGCCTCAACTTGTCCGCGTGTGTGCATGCGCGTGTGGGAATGACATTCCCACATTTCTGCCATTTCACAGAGAGCTTGAAACAAAAGCTGAAGGGAGGAGTTGTTAACACAGTAACATTATCAGCTGAACAGCCTGTCTGTATTATCGCGTGTGGTGAACAGCCAAGACAGACAGGGTACTTCCAATCACATTCCAGCTCTGGGTGACCTTGATGTGTGAGGAAACAGACAATTTCTCTCCCTCTGCCTCCCACAATCTCACTCCCTCTGATTCTCCCCTTGCTTTGTCTTTCTTACTTTGTCCTGAGCTCACACGCATGGAAACAGACACACACACACACACACACACACACACACACACATCTTTGATACAATTGTGAGGACGTTCCACTGACTTTCATTCCATGACTCCTAAAACTAACCTCAACCCTCACCACTACATGCCTTTCCTTACATTTACCTTCACCAAAACACAAGTTCTCATCTTCATCCTGGCCACATAGTGAAATCAACATGTCAGCACAGCAACAGTAGCTGTAGTCCTCCGTCACTTTCTACACTGGATGCACTCAGCTGCATTACTGCTGTGCGATCGGAAAGGTTTTTAACAGTGCTCACAGCCCAATACACAATCAGTGTACTGCACAGCTAAGTCAGAAGCAAATAGACATGAAATCAAAAGGGTTGCTTCAAGATGCGGCTAAAATGCATCTGGTGTAGATAGGGTGTTAAGGTGCTTTCACATCTACCATATTTAGTGCAGTTCAAATTAAATCTGGTGATGAGGTGAATTGGTTGTTTCCCTCCACCTACGAGCACATGTTATCAAGTGACTGAAGTTCACATGATCACTGCTGATCTATCTCCATGACAACTGAAGAAAGTCAATCCGCTGAGGAAGACTGTGAGATGCCTTTGAAAGCTCTTAAAAGTTATTAAGCGGACCTTGAGTTAAGATTTGTTTGTCAAACTTTTTTTGTTTGGCTTAGGCTCGTACGAATGCCGTCATTCGAACTTTAGTGCGGACCAAACAACTGCACAGCTTTGTGAACTTGAACAACAAACATGTTGTGACTGAAGATGTGTGAATTTGAATTAAAAAGCTTAACTAAACAAAAAAAAAAATCAGGGTATTTCTGTTTGCTGATCATAGCAAATGTTATATTATCCATCTCCTACATAGTTATCAAAGAATATTTGGTAACCATAGTAACACGAATGTGGGACATTTTTCCACATTTGTATTTCAAAACTCAGTAACACTTAATCATTCATGATTTACAGAATGACAGATGAGTTCCAGTGGCAGTGTTAACTAATAATGCTCCCAACCAGCTATTACTTTAAGGAGGAATAAATCCAAACATTGCAACACAGTGCAGCACGAGTTGCGCTCGCTTACTCGAAAAAATTGTTGTTTTTCTGATCCTCATAGAGCTGCAGGATGACAGGTCGACTAAAGCGTCAAATGAGAGAGTCAGTCACCGTGATTTAATGTTTACAATTGTTGGTTCATTATATACATTTGTTAATAATTATAAAATGATTATTATTATTAATAAGTTGCACACAAAACAGACTAGAACAAAAAGGCACCAATGTTTAGTGTTTTTCTTTGGTCTGGACCAATGGAACTGAACTGCAGGTGTGAAAACACCTTTAAACCCAGCATATTTGTAAGGTATCCATATGATCCTGGTGAGGCGGAAAATCAATGTTTACAGGGTAAGCATGTGTTCCACCTCCACAACCGAGCATCTAACACAAACACACATCTGTGTCCATTTTCCAGTAATATTTGAACCTTTCTTCATCTCCTGTCATCAGCTATACCCCTCTCCCTCTCTCACTTCTTTCTGTCTGGCTCATGTTCCCTCTCTGATGTCCACTGACTCTCTCCTCCCTGTCCTCTCCCCTCGCTCTTTGTCTCCAGGTCAGTAGATCAGTTTTCAGCCTGGCTCTTTGGGCGATCCCCACTTTGGTTACCTCATCCTACTCACCTCTCACTTACCCCCACCTCCTCACCTCCCCATCTACTCACCCCGTGAGCATATGGCTGGCTGCGCGGCCTGACCTCACGGTGGCTTTAATAAATACATCAGTGCGTTGGTATCATCATGACAGGGGTCATGGGTCGGTTACAGTGTGTGCGTGTGTAACAGAGAGAAAGAGGGAGGTGATTTTGTGTGTGTGTGTGTTTCTGTTTGTTTCTGGTTCACAGTGCCCTCGCCCCTATGACCTAATGCACGCTGCATGTTATCACAGGAGGTGTATGTGCGGATGCGTTTCTGTGGCGTGCCAGAGTGCATGGAGGGCTGAGTGTAAGTCTATGACAGACGCTCATCATATTTAATCCTGGAGGGATTTCGTTGAAATGAAAAGCTGCTTTTCAATTTTATAATCCAGTAGACCTAATCTCTCCGCCAGAGCCCGTCCATACAGTCCAATTAGATGGACAAGACTGGCCGGATGAGTTCTACTCAGCACAAACTCATCTCCATAGCCTGTCCTTGCTGTGTCAAAACACTATGGCACCCCGTGTCGTGACAGCCCAGCGCTGACCTTCACCAAACATTGTGAAACTGAAAAAAACTGCGCTGTCAACCCACCTGTTTCTACTGCAGTCTTGGCCTTGTAAACGGCGCATTGATTAGACTTTAAAAGTGTGTGTGTTTGTGGATGTGTGTGTGTGTCTGGTTCGATTCAGCCTTTGTGGCCCTGCGCTCTCACCCCCCCCACACACATGCTGGGTCCAGAGAGAAAAAGTGCTCACTACAGTAAAAGAAGAAGTTGCACTAGTGAAAACGCTGAGTCGATTCATTCTCTGAGGTCAGTGTGGTGCATGGAAGACGCAAAGGTAGCAGTGGTTGGGTGTTTAGATTTATGGCCACGCATATGGCAAAGAAAGCGGGAGAACGACAGAGAGGAACAAAGGGTCAAAAGGAGAGGAAAAAAGAGAAAAGGCCAGCGCAAAGTGCTCACTGAGATAACTTACACAATAAAAAGAAAAGTAAAAGATAAAAACCAGAGAAAACTTAAACATAAATGTTGAGTTCAAACAACCAATATGACCTTTGCTGTGGTTGACTGAGGACAGCAGACAGGAAAAACTATTTTGTGGTGCAGTGTGTGGTATGTGTGTGTGGTAGTGGTTAGAGGGTAGAACGAGGCCACTTTGCCCATATTGACTGCAGTGCCATGTGACTGCTGTGATCATTAATGTGTCCTGATGCCAACGGGTATCCTGATGACCCACATCTCAGCAGTCCACTCTCACTCTCTGGCTGCCATCCAAACCAGACCTCTCTCTCTCTCTCTCTCTCTCTCACTCTCCCTGCCTCTCCCTACTTGGAAGCACGTATGCCGACCTTCACCATTACACTTTCTCCATTAGTATTAGGGCTGAGTATCGAACCTCAATACTTTTCGTATACCGACCAAATGGGTGTGTGGCACTGAGTATCAAAACCTATCCAAGTACCAAAAGTTGACCTCAAATGTCTTGTCAGATTTGTAAACTTCATTGATTTATAGAATATTTACAGCTTTAAATCAAAATGTTGCTTGTTTTAGACTTAATTCAATTTATTGATGTGTCTGCTTGTATTTAGAAAACATTTAACGTTTTAGGACTTTACTGTAGCTTCTTTTGTTAAACGAAACAAACCTTTTTTCTATTTAATTTTTTCTAACAAATCAGAATCAGAATCAGTCAGTCATTTTCTACCGCTTGTTCCCGTTCGGGGTCGCGGGTGTCTGCAGCCTATCCCAGTGGCTTCGGGCCTTAGGCGGGGTACACCATGGACAGTGGCCAACTCGTCGCAGGGCTAACACAGAGACAGACAACCATTCACGCACACATTCATCCACTAGGGACAATTTTAGAGTCACCAATTAACCTAATCAGAATCAGAATCAGAAATACTTTATTAATCCCCGAGGTGAAACTCTTTGTAACAGCAGCTCACGATCACGTCTGTGCACACAAGAATGAAAGTACTAAGTAAAAAGCAATAATATAATACAGGTATAAGGTATAATTGTATCTGTACTGAAACTCAAGTATCATATTGGCACTAATATCAAGAAATTTCAGATGTGGTTACCCACCCCTAATCAAATTACAAAACACACACACTCTTACCCCTCCAATTTTCTCATCTTTCTTATTATTGGCTCACACTGACTTTTCTCTATTACTGCCCCTCTCTTCCCATTCAGCTAACCTCTATCTCTCAATCCTGCTCCTGCTCTTACATCCCCCTTCTCACTCTTTTACACTTTTTCCCCCTCTTCTCCTGTTCATTTTTGTATTTATTCATGCCAACTGATATGGATATCCTTCCTCTTCCATCTCCTCTCCCTCTCCTCTGTGATCTAACACCATTGACTGAGCTGTTTTATCATCTTGTTGCCTCTCTGATGTAATCTTGCTCTTCATCCATGACGGCCACTTTGTATTACTTGCCTTTTTTCCATTTGTTTTATTTCCTATTTGGAGCAGCCTAGTTGGTCTGATGATGTGCTGACTTCAGATGAACAGTTTTTAGAGTTTTCACTGACCCAGTAAAGTATCTTTGAAATTCAAAGTCCCCCCCACCCCATCTCGCTTACTCCATCTTCCTCGCCTCCTAACCTCCTGTAATTCTCTCCCACTCCTGATCTAATGCTATTCCAAATTCTGTCAGCGTCCCAGTTCCTACATTTGGCACATACTCGCCACCTATTACTCCCTGAGTCTATCTCTCACTTGCACTCACATATAAAATGCATATGCCTTCATGAAATAAGCAGTCCCTCAAGCACAGTGACAGGCACCCACCAACACAAACCTGCTCGTGTCGCCAAACTGTTCGAGTTAACAAATTCTGACACGTACGTCAATGCAATCACGCACGAGTACCCAAAGTCTTAGACACATGCACAGACACACACATAGTGCGGTGTATGAAACCACTGGCTGTTGGATATTTTAGGGGTGGGCTGGGGTGGGGAGGGGGCACACTCCATTGCAGTTAATTACCCTATACGATCAATAATTCATTATGCTGTCAGATTTTGTGTCTGCATGTTTCCGTATGTGTGCTGGCATGTTTTAAGTACACGTAAGCATGAACACCAAACTCTCACAGTAAGCATTTTCTTTCCCTGGGAACAGCAGATTAAGAGGATTGACTCCGTAATGGATTAACCTCTGGAGTGTGTGTGTGTATATGGATGCATGTGTGTTCCTCTGTGTGTGTGTGTGTGTGTGTGTGTGTTGAACAGGATCAGAGAGCCCATGTATGAATTGATTAGCCTAAGAAGCTCCTCTCCTTCCCTTTTAATGACCACATCAGCACTTTTTGACCACGGGGAGGATAAATGTAGAGCTGTCTGTCAAGGAAATGAGACACCGCCTCTTTAAGAAGGGTTAGCTGTCACTCAAACATCACTCTTGGGAGCACTGCCCATGGACTTGGGAGACCCTGCTGTGTCAGTGTGTCTACAATGATAGATGGTGCCTGTGTCTGTGTATTAGTGTGTATGTGTTTGTGTGGGTAGAGGGGTGAGTGACCATGTCTATGCAGTATTTATTTGTCAGCAGGACATCAACTTTTAATTGCATTATCCTAAGCACTAAAGCCAGTGCTTCTGTTATCTATGCAGCTGATATTATTTATGGCATAAACATATATGCTGAATGGAGTAAAGATTACAGCTTGACAAGGGAAATAGAAACACAAAATGACCAATTACCCTGTTGGAAGCAGCTATTCGCCCACTCCCTCTGTGTCCTTAGTCCAACTGAACTCCTCAGGGGTTTATACACACACACACACACACACACACACACACACACACACACACACCAACACACACACACACACACGTACGCAGTCATGCATATATACACAAATGCACATTCGCATATTGTTTGGCTACAGTAGGGGGTTGACTCATGTCCCTCGCATTAGATCTTGCTAAACAGAGGGCTGATGTTTGACACGGAGCACACACACACTCTGACAGCAGGGTACCATCACACTGCGCACAGGCTTAGGATGCTGACACAGACACACGAGAGGCTGTGAATGCGTGCTGTCTCCGTTATCCCCCCAGTCCAACGCGACAGTGTGAGGAGGAGGAAGAGAACAAAAAAGATGTGAGAAAGAGCTGACTGAGATTTTTAAAACAGATTTAAATAAAGAGGGGACCAAAATTGAGGATCCATAGAGACTACGTCATCCCAGTCCCTTCATAGAGATCCTACCTGTTTGCTGTACTTGTTCCCAGTCTGGCAGCCATACTCTGAGCACTGGTCAGATCCCAGGGACATGGCATCTGCATTGCCACTGCCCCCACTACTGCTGCTGCTGGAGCCGGCACTCCCCACACAACCCCCACTGCCCACAAAGGTGTTGGAGGGAGGCAGGTCCTGGACTGCCTGGTGCTTCTTTCCCTCAGCTGGGGGGGAGTGGGGCTGTAGATTCACTGCAGGGAGAGGTGAGCTGGATTTGTAGTGCCTGGCCAGATCTGGGCTTGACTGGTGTCTCCTGCCGCCGCCCATCCGTGGGCTGCCGGGGTCGCCATCCGCAACACAGTAGCGGGCTGCCAGGCGCTCACTAGCACTGCTCAAATCCTCCTCATCATCGTCATTGGCATGACGACGCAGCCCGTTGACCGTGACGATGCCACTGTAGAGTGATCTGTCTGACTTCCCTCCTCCTGCAGCTGCACTACCGCCACTTCCATTGCGTTTGTCCCGTCGAGGTTTGCGTCCACGGTCTGATCCCCTGCCGCGGCCGGCCTGTGGTTGAGCCCCTGGAGGACTGAAGAAGTCTTCCTCTGGCTCCTTCTTACCGGCCTCGTAGCCATTCTTTCCCTGAGAGCCGCACTGACGAGCTGTGACCACAAGGAGGATAACCAGGATGACCGCTGCGGCTCCTGCCAGGACGCCAATAGCTACACTGAGGCGCTGTTTCCCTAAAGCACGCTCGCTGTCTGGGTCCCCTGCAATGTCCAGTGACAGTGGAGCCATCAGGCTTCGGGCCACCTGGGAGAGTGGAGAGGAACATGAGAGATTAACGATGCAGAGTGAAGGAGGAAAAGCAACAAATAGAGACAAACCATCAATGAGAAAAAAGACCATATCAGCGACTGTAAAGGATGACACAGTGGGTGTGAGCCACGGAGAAACATCAAACAGCATCTTCAACTTAATTAAACTCATCACTGCTTTTGAGTGGGGGAGCTCTTCCATTATTCCCAGACACATAGCGTGTCACTAAATATATAATTGCTCTTGCTTCCGAGTTGCAGCATTTCAAGTTGTGTCTGTAATTCTACACTTGTCGCATCATCTGCACTGGTACAGGAAATGCCTAGGATTATGCTGTTTAAAGCTGATTAAATGAATAAAAGTAAACTTTAGACATTGAGGTCATGGGCGGTTAGAAGAGGAAAAGAAGGAGAAACAGTCAATAAATGCACAATAAAGGCAAGAGCCATGCTATGACTACATCCCCACACAAACACATCTTCTGTCTCATCAATGAACAATGTCCCTATTGTAAATTATAGCGTAGGCGTGGATTTGTTAAGGATTTGCTATCACAATGTTTTGCACTGAGATTTGGATGGACAGACAGATAGAAGGCTACTGTAAATAAGTGTTCTCTAAGGAAGGATTTTTTGGAGCCATTTTCTCTTTTTGGGCTTGAGTTTGTTGTTCGATTAAGCATAACAGTTACTTTTTTGATACAAGGCAAATCCATGCTAATCCATTTTGATCAATATATATTACATTTATAAAATATTTTGTATTTGGGTTTAAGATAGAGGAGACAAATAACATTGATCTTCCATTATGAACACGCACGCACGCACACACAGACACACACACACACACACTCTGAGCTTGTACACTAATAAAAAGATCATTACAAGAAAGTGGGTTATGCTGAAGCACAAACACATAGCCATTACTGGTTATGGAGCCTTGCTCGACAGGAGACAATGAGGCTCTGGAGTTCTGGTCTACAGAGCCCTGCTGGTAATATGGGGCAGGGTCATGAATCTGAATCAATACATAGCAACTATGTTGGGAAAATCATTATGCAGTGACAGAATACAGAAACACACACACACACACACTGAAATGTATGCATGCACCTACACGAGCCCACACAGAGTGTAAGCTGTCCGTTAGTGAGACAACTAATTCTGCAGCCTTGACACCTCGTCTCGGAGCTCATACGACAATTCCTTTGGCCTGTCAAGGCTGGAAATTATATACTCATGTAATCCCTACTGCCTTAAGAATGGTGGGTAATAAGGCTTGCGGGAATAAACGCGAGGCACACAGAGTGAAGGTGAGAGAGAGAAGTTAAAATTGAGCTCCCATGGTTTGCAATAACCAAATAAAATAACTACAGTATAACCTGGAGTATTGGTAATACTGCAGAGTGCTGCTCACTCAGCTGCACTGTGACTTGCTTATTGCATTATCCAAGGCATATTAGGCTTACTCATATAGAGCCACATTATTCACTCTCACTTCTCTTCACCCCCAAGCTAAGAATGGGACGGTGTCATATTTCATTGTTTCATCACCATCTATCTCTGGGTTAAGTTTCATTGTTTTTGAGCAAGTTGTGTTGGTTCTATTCCATTATTCTGCTTCTGCTGCAGAGGGCCTCTCCGCCAGGCTCCACTCTCCCCTCAGCCCCATTGTTCTCCTTTTGCCTGCAGTATTCCTTTCCATTCTCATTCTGCTGGGCATCTCTCTGGCTTAGCGCATCCCTGCACTGTCTGCTGTATTGTGTGTGCAACACAGGGAGAGAAAATTGCGATGCACTGCCATATGTGCACATACTATGTGACAGTGCAACAGCCAAGTTCGTGTGTTTGGGAGTATGTGTGCAGGCACGTGTGACAGAGGGAAGTAATTGAAAGTGCATGGCAGTGTATGGTTGTGAGTCAAGTCACATGCACGTGTGCGTGTGCATGTGAGAACATGCTTCCACTAAGTGCAAGCTATGTATAGCCGCCCCAAGTGCAGCTGTTATACTGTACTGTAAGTCTGTATAGGCACACGCAGGACAGTTAAGTGTTCAGCAGGATAAGAGCAGCGGCCACCTCTACCACCGTGTTCGAATGCATCCCTCTGACGCATCCCAAACTCCCAGTGGAATCTTCTATTCTGCTGCATGAGCTTTGTCCCGGCTGGGCTTAACAACACCATCTATCTGTTCCACTCTCCAAGGATTCTGTAATCTGCATGTCACTGCAGATGCTGATGCTGTGACCAAGACAAGGAGTTCTCCCCTGACCACACTACTGACCCGAGCTTAGAAAGTTGCCTGATCCTAGTTGTAGCTCAATGCATTCACAGATTGGCATAAGAACAGAGAGATGCAGTTTGGTAACTGTCAGCTATTGATTATATTAATAGAAAGCTGACTGTACATATTTAAAAACATGGGAACAATTGCCACATTTCAAGATTTAAAAAACTCTTGATCTGAGATGAAACACAAATTGTAAGAATATGAAAATATTATCACTAAAAGCCTTAATCAGATTCACAGTACAGGGTACTTCTGATGTACAAAGAACCTTAAAGTTTCCCAAATGACAACCATGTCTAAAATATCACAACTATTTCTAATTCCTTCTTCCTCTAGCTCAAACTCTGCAGCATCATATTGTAGCTAATTACCCAACATGTGGTTCACCCAGTACTGTTGGATAGAAAAGACTGGAGTCATTTTCTGCCGCGGTGCTGCAGCAGTAGCAGCCGTTTTCCTTTCCTAATTACATCTGGCATTCATCCACCACTCAGTTTGACTTCATTATGAGATGGAGGTATTCTCTCTTCAATGACTTCTACTCAATTACTCTGCCAAGTTCCTCCCTACAATCAAACTAAACTATGCATATTTTAATCAAAGACGGCTTTTATACCGGCTTGGACATATTACACCCTATTGTTCCATTCAATGGCCCCGGTCATTTAGGCACTTTGCAGTTAATTCCACCTGTCAACATCATTGTTCCACCGCTTACCAAGTGTTCGATTCGAATCCTCACCCCCTTGATTGTTCAATTTGTACTTTTCATTCTACTCTTACATGACAGCGTTACATTCATGAGATGTTTTACTCAAATACTATACCTTCTATATGTACTCGATTGTTAGTCTTTGTTAGAGTGCCAGGAAGCACTCTTTTTAATGCCAAGTTGTCTCCATATGAGGTGAGTCAAAACTCTCAGGCTATGATTATACAGGATGCATTTTTTCTGCTGCTGAAACACAAGATTTAGCTTTAAGTGTCGTTCAAAACAAGGATACCGAGAACTCAAAGGGCACACAAAGCACAACGTTATTGTAGTTGCTATGCAACTTCCTAGAATAAGTTAAACAGTATCATAATTGAAAATGTAAAATGAGCTATTACTCATCTGGAAATCATATACATTCCCCCAGTTGCTTCAATTTTATTCAAGTTGAAACACCCAGGGAAGCACCGCAGCATTACCACATGCATAGTTTGCAGTAGAGAAGCACTTGCTGCAAATATCTGCATTGTAAGGTGTGTCCTCTGAGATAACAATCTTTGATTGATTTTTGTGTGTGTACTATAAAGGTATTTATGGATGGCATGGTATTTTGAGGTACCAACAAAATTAGTGTGTTTACACATTTTTTTTGCCTCTAATCTGTCTGTCTTTTCCTCTCAAATGTCTCGTCACGTTACATGCACATGCATAGACCTGACAGTTGAAGACCTTTTCCTCAGAGGAAATATGAGAAGTGAGGGTTAAAACCACAAGCTGTCTCAGAACAAACACTGTAACCACAAGTCCACTGAACAGATCTAATTTATTAGTCAATACAAATTACTTTGCCCACACCAGAGACTAGGTTTTAGTAATTATTACCTGCCAGCATTTATAGCTTATTTAGACATTTTTTTAAGCATAATGGGAAGTTCATTTGATTAATACGAGGGCAGAGAAGAGAAAGATTTCCACCAGCATAGCATAAGCTAAATTTGAACTCGTGCTTTTGTAGATATTTCTGGTATCTCAGTAATGTATTTGAATCTAGTCAATTACCTCTTCACCTCAGTGTGGATCTTTCAAGCAAACTCTAATCTTGCTGTAAAGCCCTTACAGAGGACCACACAGATTTATTCAATAATACCAGATGTATCAGTACACATATATTTCACATTCCCTTTATTCCCCCTGTAAACATTATTCATTTAGAGTTTATAGTTGTTTTCTGTTACTTTCCTCTAAATCTGACCACTTCTCTTTTGCTCAGAATGCACTGCATGACACAATGAAAACTCCTAATCCTCATCAATATTCAGGCCTATAGTGAAGAGACACTGCTAAAGTACAACTCCTATTCAAATGAACATACTTCAACCTACTCTGTATTACAAGGCCAGAACTGGGACAGGCCCATCTCTCTCTCTCTACCTCTCTGAAACACTAGCCCCTAATGCTCTCTCTCTGTCCCTCTCACCCGCACAAACACACACACACACACACACACACACACACACACACACACACACACTCCTAATGCTCTAAGCTCTGAGTTCAATGTACCATAAAAAAATAACCACTTCAGTAATAACAGTTATTTTAACCACATAGTCATTATATGAATGTATGCTGGACAAAGAACATCCAAACTACAAAGAAGCTGGCATTGCCAATAGCCCTCAAAAAAGAAATGGGGTTCTTTATCTGGGACAAATATAGACACAATTATTTCCTCAAAAATGGCCAGGAAATTGCAAAACCATGCAGACTAAAGAAATTGTGGATTTATCTCTTTCTATCAAGAAAATAATCTCCCTACCTGTTTAGTTGAAACAGCTAGAATCAGTTGTCATTACCAGCCTCCGCCATTGTAATGTGTTATCAGAGTGGTCATTATTTGAATGGATCAATGACAGTATTATAACTGTCATTATTGGTTATCATTACCAACTCTGTGGAACAATAGAGGTCTACACACAACATAATAGGATAGTATATATATCTTTATATATAAAGATTACCTGTGCATCTACTAGAGTGGCGTTGGCCAAGCTCTCGTTGATGAAGACATGAACCAGGGCAGTGGCACAGAGGGAGGGGGCCCCACTATCGTTGACCCGGACCACCAAGCGATGCAGGCCTCTGTGGCGCCGCTCCAGAGGTTCTGCCAGGGTGATCACTCCATTTGTGTGGCCAATCTCAAACAGTCTGAAGGGATTTCCCCCCACTAGAGCATAGCGAAGATCAGCATTCGGGCCAGTGTCTGAGTCTAGGGCTGTTACAGTCCTGACAATGGTGCGGGCACTGCTGGCAGGTGGAAGGAGTGTGTAGGACTCATTGGCTGGAGAGGTGATTGAGGGGGCGTTGTCATTTTCATCTGTCACAAAGAGCGAGACGGTGGCCGTGGCAGTTTTGCGGGGCTCCCCTCCATCCACAGCCCGGACACGGAAGGTGTAGGTGGAAAGCTTTTCACGGTCAAACGATGCAGAAGAGAAGATCGTTCCTGTGTTGTTCTCAATAGAAAACACCTCTTCTCGCTTTTTCTCACCATCTTCTCCTTCCATCTTCTCTCCTGTCTTCTTCTCTTCAACTCCATCCATCTCTACAAAGAGACTAAGTTCTGCATTCTCACCTTCGTCAGCATCAGTCACAGTGACCATGCCAACTGGGCTGTTGGCGAGCAGGTTCTCTTTCACATAGAATGTAAAGATTTCCTGAACAAACTTTGGCGCGTTGTCATTGCGGTCGGTCACCTGAACGACAACAGTCCCAGAGCCTTGCAGAGAGGGGGTACCCTTGTCCTTTGCAATAACCCGGAGTTCATACCTCTCTCGCTGCTCACGGTCCAGGACCCCGGTGGCACGGATATCTCCATTATCTACATCAATATAAAATGGCCCATTATCAGCAGGGTCCAGGGAGTAGGCAATCTCTGCATTCTTGCTGCTGTCTGCGTCTGTGGCTACCACAGTGACTACCCTTTCACCAGGTGAGTTGTTCTCAGCAAAGTGGACCTCCACGACGCTCTGGGCAAAGGTTGGGGCGTGGTCATTGATATCTACCACTCGGACCATCAATGAGCTGTTGCTGGACAGACTTGGGCTGCCAGAATCTACAGCCACAATGGTAACACTGTACTCTTTGGTGGCCTCGTAGTCCAGCAAAGCAGAAGTATGTAAGAAGTATTTTTTCTTATTCCTGTGAAAATAATTAGAAAATACATTTCATGAATGTAGTTGCTACCCAACACAGAAATAATACAGGTCTTGTCCCTAAAGTAGTTAAACACAATACTAATGCTGCTCTCACTTAGTCAATTAGCTGACTTATCAGTCACCAGGGTGTTGGTTGACTAAAAAAATATTTTGTCAGTTGTCATTGAGTTGGTCATTTTATCGGGAATGTTCTATTACATGCTAAAGAAATGTCAGAAAATAGTGGAAAATTCCCATTCAAGTCCAAGGTGACATCCTCAAATGTCTTGTGTTTTCCAACCAACAGTCCAAGGCCCAAAGATATGTAGTGTAAAATGATTTGAAACAGAGAAAAGCAGCAAATCCTTACATTTGAAAAGCTGGGACCACAGAACTATTGGAGTTTTTGCTTGAAAAATGACTCAAACGATTAATTGATTGCCAAAATAGTTGGCAATAAATTTTTTGTCAGTTGAATGATTGATTAAATCAACTGATCATTTCAGCTCTAATATGCTTTGGTCATTAATACACACTAGATTTTAAGAGATCTTCCTGCAAGACTGTAGTCATCTGTAGAGAGACAATAATAATGGAGAAACTGTGACTGATTTTTTTTATTAAATCAACTAGTCAATTTGCTGAAGATCATGATTATTACTTCTACGAATAATTTCTTTAATTAAGGACAACTCTACAGTCGACACAACAACCAACCTTATTGTCCAGGTGTCATACGTAGTAGCATCAATATCCTATGATTGCCTTCTCAATTTCTCTAACTCCCTTCTTATTCAACAGTGCAGGCTGCACTGTTGGAATCATATGACTAAAAAGTCTAAAACCCTTGACTTGAATTAATATTTATGCTCAAACTGTACAGATTGTATGACATTGTAACTACTCTGTAGCCTTAGTGAATGAGTACTTGAACCAAGCTTAAATGAAATCTGCATATAACAACACTTGAGCCACTCTTCTCTGAATTCTCTGTGGAACATATAAATTGTAGAAATCCCTACTGGGGCTGTGGTGTGAATGCTGAATGTGTTGTTGTCAAGATTAGAAAAAATATAGGATAAAAACAGTACCTGCCCCTGATAAAAAGACATACATAATCTTTGTCTGTGAAAGTTTTTAATTTGGTAACACTTTACAAAAATTATTAAAGATACCATACATACCATATCATCAAATTAACATATAGTTTCCAGATACAGTAGTTCCTGCATGTTAATTAACCAGGGTCTAATAATTATGGCCATATTCTTGATGATTAATAACCAGTTTTAAATGAATTGTTCCCGGTAACTTTGAATCCGGTGCTTATTGGCATATATCCAAATATTATTTGCTTATTATGCATGTTAGTTAATGTTTATGTCCCCCCTCAGGTAAAGTGGTGCATCATGCTGAGCTATTATTTAAAATCCATCATTAGCTCATGATTACCTTTCCATTACTTACATTTTTTGAGTTCCCTGAAGAAAAGCAGTGCATCATCCTACCCAAATGTCAGAAACTGATTAGATACTGGTTCATTCCTTAAGTATCTAGCAGTCTGTTTTCCAGTAACTTATTATCTATTGTATAGTCCTTTATTCAGAGATATTTGAGAACTACTTATTAATAAGCAGTTAGTTGCTTTCTTTGTAATGACTGGTGATGTCTGTAACTGTGAGGAGTTACTTTTGGTTTGGCTTACCTGTCAAAGGCTTCATCTGCAGGTAGGGGTGGGAGTGCTGTTTCACCAGCTGGCTTCAATGTGAATGGCACGTCTCCTACAACTGTGCACGTCACAGCCCCATTCTCTCCCTGGTCTCGGTCTGACACCTGCACCAGAGCTACCGGTGTGTCCACCAGAACATTCTCTGGTACTAATGCTGCTCCATCTCGAACAGGGATCCGTCCAATCTTTCGGATCTCTACGACTGGGACATTGTCATTTTCATCGCGGACAGCCAAAACTACAGTGGTGCGGTCAGTGCGGGGTGGCTGACCCCTGTCTCTTGCCGTTACTGTGAACCTCAGTTGAGCCACTTCTTCCCTGTCAATCCTGTGAAGAACGCTCAGCCATCCAGTTGCCTCATCTAGCCGCAGGAGTCGCCTTACAGATTCAGTGGCGGCTCCAAAGACATACTCCACCTGTCCGTTGACTCCAATGTCACGGTCTGAAGCTCTGACCTGGAGGACAGGTGTACCTGGAGGAGCATTTTCTGCCATTTCTGCCTCATATGTGGACCTCTCGAACTGTGGGCTGTTGTCATTCACATCAGTGATGGAAACACGAAGCAGGGCTTGGGAGGAACGCGGTGGATTCCCTCCATCTCGAACCCTGAGGACGAGCTCATATGAGTCTTTTTGCTCACGATCCAAAGTGCCTTTAACAATGAGCTGTGGTTGTTTTTCACCATCCGGTATATCTGCAACTTGTAGTTCAAACACAGTGCTCCTGGCTCCTCCTCCATTATCTCCACTTCTGCCCCTCCGGTCCCCAAGTCCATCTACTCTGGTAATGGGGTTTCCCCCTGCTGTGCGTCTTGTTGAACTTGACCCAGCTCCACCATCTTGGATCAGCTCATAGCGGTCAATGCCATTTCGCCCAAAATCCCTGTCAGTTGCTGTGGGCAGCAGGTAAAGGGTTCCTATTGGGCGATTCTCCTCAACTGAGAGCTGGAGCACAGGTGAGGGGAAGGAAGGTGTGTTGTCATTGATGTCTGTTATGACCACACGGCCCTCAAACAGGTCTACCCAGCTCTGCAGTGGCCCAATCACTGACACCTCAAAGTCCAAGAAACACTCATTTTCATCAAATATCATCTGGCACTGTGGGAGCTTCTCTCTGTCGATGCGCCGTGGGCCTGTTGTCAGCTCACCTGTCACATTGTCAATCTTGAAGAACTCTGAGCCGCTCTCCAGGGCGAAGGTGACGTCCCCGCTGCCTGTACCTGCAGTGAGGCCCAGGTCGGCGGCCACGTTGCCAATCTTGACGTCAGGTGGGCCCTCCTCCGCCACCCGGTACCGGAGAGCTGAGTTGGCACCGGGTAGCTGAGTCAGCAGCTGCAGCACTAAGACCACGAGGCTGAGAGCCTGCGCCGCGGAGGAGTGCACTGCACCAAGCCTCTGCATGGCTCCTTCTTCCTCGCTCCTTCCCCAATCTGCCTGCCTATCAGCTGCGGCTTGTCTCTTCTTTATTGGTGTTTTGTGGTCTGGTGTACCTCACAGCGTGGGTGTTTGATTTATCCTTTCTTGCCTTCTCCCTATCGCTGTCTGCGGGCTGCCGCCTGAGGTCCGGGGAAAAGCTTCCGCACTATCACTGTAGTTCACTTCAGCGGTGCAGGCTCCTTTCTTTTATTCTCCCCCTGTGCTCAGATATGCATTTTCAACTTCTCTAATAATAATTTCGGTGTCTTGCTGGGCTGTTCATGCCACATGGATATAAAAAAATCCATCATGCTGCGAAAAAAGAAAAAAACAACAACTAATTCATCAGCCTTTGATTAATCCACTTCACTATTTCTCACTCCTTTCTTTCCCGTAAAACCGGAGAGCTCTGCCGTTGTCACACGAGGACCCTTATCAGTTCATAATGCCACGTTATAGTAGTTCTTTTTATTCCAGTCACATTTGGGACAGCGGCTTTTCTCGCGTTTTTCACAGTTAGAAACTGCAATGCAGCACCACACAAAAGAAAAAAACACTGCTCTGCTCTCCGGACGCCGAGGAAAATGTACTCACATCCCCAAAAGAGGAACACAAATCAGTTTGAAAAAAGTGTGTGGGATGCTGCTAGATCTTTTCTTACCTTCAGATCCAGCTGCGTTTTTCAACCCCCCCCCCCCCCCGCAGTGGAGCAACGCGCCAAGCCGTCAGATTCCCTCATGCAAGTTATGAGGAGACAAGAGTGCTTTTCAGAGCGAGTTTCCCATCATATTTTTTTTTCTCATGAAACAGAAGAGCTTCTCTTGATGGGCTAAAAGGGAGATCCCAACATCATCATCAATTTAGCGTAATCCTGTGCAGCCTGTGTTCGGGATGGAGGTCTCGATGATGGACCGAGTGTAGATGCGTCTTTTTCCAAGAGTCCGCATTCTCTCCCTCTCCTCAACATGCGCCTCCTCCTCCTCTGGCTTTCCCCCCCCCCTCTCACCTGCACTGCTTGGGACTGCTGCTGCTACCGGTCTCAAGCGACGCTGCAGTCTCTCTCTCTCTCTCTCTCTCTCTCTCTCTCCCCTCTACTGCAACATTTTCCCCGGTCGCGGAACTCGATCGCTGAGCTGTAACGGGAGAGGCAGCAGAGGCGGTGTTGGGTCGCCGTGCGTGTATGTCGGTTACCAGGGACAGACCTCACCTCCCCCTGTCATATGGGAAGATTAAATGTGTTGGTGTCCCGGCCGCTGACAGCTCCTGGCGGGAGAATATCTTTATTCACACATTCATACAAAGGACAAAGAGAGGCGGGAAGAAAAGAGACCTGGCTTTATACTAAGTGAGCCCGCAGTGCTCAGTCATATTCCTGCTGGTGCAGCTCTTTTGCCGGGGCAAGTGTAGAAGGCTTCATTCATTCTTTTTTGAAAGAGACAAGAATGATCGCCTACTCTCTAAAGTAATGGGCCACTGCTATAATATCCATTCACAATCATTTATAGTGTAGGCCAGTTGTAGTAGGCTACTACACTGTCGAATGCGAGGGTAGATACCTTGCCTACTATACTCCACTACTGCAACCAATATTCTAAGGGTATATTCATATATTTCCCCATCATAATTGTTATATTGGCTACAGGCAATATAAAATGTATGTATGTATTATTTATAATATAATAGACATGCCTTCTGTTGTTTCTTTGTCGGCATTACTATCCTCCACCTCATACACTGCTTTGAGGATGTTGTCTCTCGGCTGCCCGAACTGCTCAGAGAGGAGCGCAATGCAGCAGCGGTCTGCTGCTATTGAACACTACCGGGGCTTCCACGGTGCTCTGTTAAACTCTCGATGCAATTTCTAATTTCCAAGCCAGTCAGGCCGTTTGTAGGACCAACTGTGCTGACCGGGCTGGCTAGAAAGTGTAGGGAGTTCCCCAGCATAATGTTATTGACCGAGAGCGAGTTCTGTGCATCGGCTATGCGTGAACAGATGGCCGGCAGAGAGTAATCAAAGACTGACAAACTACAGAGCGAGCTCGCATCTCTCTCTCTCTCTCTCTCTCTCTCTCTTCCCAACATATCTCTCGCTGACTTTTCCTCTATTTTTCTCCCTCTCCCTCTCTTTCTGGCTGCACCAGGAGGAACTTGCTTGGGTGCCTGTGTCGATGGGCCTATTATGCTCAGCACCCACGCCCTCTGTCGTTCGACCTGCGCGCGCTTTTATTTCCCTCGAAATCAGTCGCGCGATTCGCCCTGTGGTGCCTGGTGGATTAGCACGCGTGTGAAATTGGAGAAGAGGAGCGAGGACTACAATTTTTGATGTATGTGTATGTTTCTTTGTGTGTAGCTTTGCTGCCTGGGTCAGGTCACTTCACTTTTACTTCAGATGGTTTATTGAAAAAAAAAAATCATCTAATAAAAATCTGTTGGCCTGAGCATGCTGTTATATCCATCCCATTAAGATATAATTGAGCATGAATCCCCTTTCATCAGCAAATGAACTGCAGTTTCAATTTGCATATTGAATGAAAAGTGGTGTGTGTGTTTGTGTGTGTCTGTGCATCTGTGCCCATGCGCTTGTGTGTGTTCAAAGGCAGGATGTTCTTTGGAGAAACATAACCTGGGCTGACATCCTTTATAGCCTAAAGGCCTAATCTACTGTGTGTGCCATCACAAGAGAGGATCACAGCATCACCACATGATCTACAAGGATAACTGTGGAGAAAATGAAGACAATCTTGACATACATATTTGATATAATTTGGCAACTGCAACAAGTATTCAAGTGAAGTATCAGGGATCAAGTTTGTCAAGTAGGCTATCATTTAGACGTGTTGTGCTCATTCCATGGGCTCTTTCAAGGGGACAGTTCACCCCAACATTAAAAATAAATTATTTTTTCTCTTACCTGTAGTACTATTTAGCCATCTAGATTTTTTTGGTGTTTGTTGCTGAGAAATCTGCCTTTTTTTAATATAATGGTATGACACTCGGCTTGTGGTGCTCAAAGCGCCAAAAAATACATTTGAAAAACTCAACAGCAATGTCTCCAGAAATCAGGACCTGGTTACTCAAGATATTCCACAGTTGTTTTATTTTGGGGTGAACTGTCCCTTAGGTGTTAGATAATGCATTTGTGGATATGACTTTGTAGTGTCTTTGTTGGTTTAGTGTAGAAGTACAAATAAGTGGCTCAGCAGCTCAGACAACGCCTTCCTTTTCTGTACCAACTTCCAGCTGGTAGATTTCAGTACTCTCATTTCAAACTGCTGACCTAAAGCATCAGCCATTTAGCAATCAGACATTTTATTGGCAACAGTTTCCAGTTCATGGGTTGAATCCCATATAAATTAACAGTCATGCAAGTAAAGTTATGTTTTTAACTTAAAGGACCAGTGTGTAAGATTTAGCGGGGGCTATTGGCAGCTGCAAGCCTATTGGTTACTGAAAGTGTAAATCTTTGAAAACAGGTCACAAATATATAGTTTCATTAAAAAAGGGCTGAGTAATTTCATAAAACAGCTGGGCACTGTTTTTTGCAAACATCACTCGAATGTATGTAAATAGTACATTTGTTGGGGACTATTTTCAGCTGCGGATTTCCAAACATATGGTTTTCTAGGGAGTATTTACATCAGCAGGACGATGTATAAGGGACTGACAGTGTGGCTCTCTGATTTGTTTTTAATAGTTTTTAGACAACAATGGAGGTCCATGGCGCAAAGGAATAAAATATACCAGGTGATACTTGTTAATAGGATGAATTCATAGTTGGCTTTAGTCTTTTAATGGGATTTGTTGCAAGTTACCATTCCCATTAAGAATATATATCAACTGAATTCAGGTCAGTCAATGTTAGAGGTGTGAGCAGGATAAAGTGATACAATCAATGACAGAAAACTGTGGGCAAACAGTGTGGTGTGGCGTGAGTGAAATGGCGCTATTCTATAGTTCATTCCATTTAGATTTCAGTGAGTGTTATTTTATAACCACCCTCATCCCGAATTCCCTATTGAAACTCAACCAGCTCTTACAAAGTTCTCTCACCTACAATTTTTACAATCTATGTTGTAATGTCTTTTTATCTACGATTTCCTTTGGCTTTGGCTTTTTCTTTGGTGTCCTCACATTTTTCAGCATAAATGAGCATTGCTAATTGTTTATTGATTGCTCTCTGTTTCTCTTTTGGTGCAGGCACACACATTAATTACTCCTCTTAGTTTCAAGGGGCCGTCTAGTGACACAACACTAATTGTAGTATACTTGTGGCACATTTGGTTGTTAGAGCAATATCAGTAATGATTGAACCTCTAATTAGCTGATATCATCCACAGAAAAACTCTGCATCAAAGGCCATAAAGACTACAAACCTGTTAATGTGACCTCAGTGGTCTTAATGATCATACAGCCCTTTGACAAGCTTGTGTTGACTCACCTGAGTCACATCACAGACCACCTACTGGACCTTCTGCAGTTTACCTCCTACACAGACCAGCAGATACAAGCCCAGGGATATATGGTAGGATTCTGCCTGCTGGTGGACTTAGCTCAGTGTTCACTGCTTTGATCCATGAACTGCTTCACACTAAGCTCTCCTAACTCACCATGCCGGCCTCCACCTGTCATGGGATCAGCAGCTTTCTGATAGGTAGGAGAGCGCAAACTGAGCCTGGGTAAAGCATCACATTGGTGGATCCCAGGGATGTGCGCTCTTTCCACTGCTCTTCTCCCTTTTGTTTCTTATAGTTGCATACTAAATCTCATCAGACATATCTGCCAAAACAGAAAGGCCCAACCATTAAAATATCAATCTTTGACCATAGAATAAGTAAATTAGCTATAATGTATCCTTGTTTTCTTGCCCCGACCTGCTGCTACTCTGGCTAAAATCATAGCTAAAAATACTGACGGTGAATCATTCTGCTTCACCTTTTGATAACAAAGATAATTTAAAATTGCCCCAATTTTTCATTTTGTAGTATTGGAAACTTAAAACAAAAATGTAATGGAAAATGGCTCTATTTCTGTTTTCAAAACGTTAAAAACATTGATAATTAAAAAAAAGCCCTGTTTTTCATTTTCCAATTTTTGTTTTAGAACAGAAAATTGATTGAGTCGAAGGTACACGAATTGAGTGCACGGATTGAGTCGAATCATCCTGCATCTTCTCTGTCGTGGTGATAGAACCAACAAAGCACCTTCAGCAACAACGTGGGTCACAGGCCTTCCTTTTTACTAAGACACATTTGGTCAACATTATTTCCTGCAACCCCAAACCCCTAGTTATAACTCTCTAGTTCTATAGTTATAAATAAGCAAATTCATGTGTCTTTGTTTTTTTTAATACAACAACATTTGTGGGACAATTTATTTGGTTGTGAAATGGTTGTGATCAGACGTCCACACTGTGATGTCCACTGCACATACAAAGACTAGTATTACTCCATGTCCATTTTTTTAAATATAAAAACACGTTTATGCCATTTATGTATATCTACATGTAAATTATATTCCTGTCTCCTCATTTTAAGCCTGTGGTCTTTGTAAGAACCAAACGTCTTTCAACCAAGCTGTCTTTGATAACACATGGGAGAAGTTTGCCTTTAGGGCTTTCTGCCAGAAAATCAGGTGAAGTCAGGGTTTGAATTATGGGGGGGATTGGGGGTGGCTGACCCCCCTACATAGGACTTGGACCCCCTACCCCCCCAAAAAAAGAGGTAAAAAGGGGAAACATGTATTTATCCTTCTTACCTGTAATCAGAAATGCTACAATATATTTCCCATATTCATGCCTGGAAGAATCTTGTAATATGATTTCAGACACCCCTAAAGTAGACTGTACCATTTCTTAACCTTGATGTTAGTTGAACGCCTGTCTGCCTACCTCACTCCCATCATTGCAGTGGCTCGCGTCCTCAATAAAGTCTTTATGCTCACGTGCATCGCAAGCCAATGGAGACACTGTAGGTTAATTTAAGTAGCTAGCTATCTAGCTTTATATTATTAATATTTCCAGTTTTGAGGATATATAAAGCTGCTGAATGCACATTGTGTACATAAACTTTAACAGAATAGCTGAATAGGGCTTTTTCTTGGGAATGATATATTTTAACATTGCTAGAATTCCCTGGACGGATATCCAGCTGATGACCAGGAACTATTTTTGAACCATAACAGGACAGGTCTTGATTGGTCATTCAAAAATGGTCATTCAACACCTCAATATTTGCTGGGATGCCAATTAGTAGTTTTTGTCAGCTAGATGAGGCCTGGTAATCAGCAGTTTGATGTCTTTTCAAAGCAAGATGAAACAACTACTGTAACAGTGCTCTAAAGAGGCCAGATCATTTGTGCTCTAACTGCAGGAGTATCAGTCTAAAAACTGTTAAAATATTTAATAGGTCCAGGGGAGAGTCTCCAAAAATCGTGACAGCATATGCCAACATAGACAAACTGCAGTGACAAAGAGGAACAGAAGTCAGAGGCTGAAACTAACCAACAGGGATATGACACATATAAAGTACAGGGGGTTGATAAATACTGCTAATTGTTCTGCAACCTAATATGGCCAGCTGATGTAGTATTTTACTACTTAGTTGAAATCCTTTTAGTTTGAAGTGTGTATAACATTTTGTTTAATTACATCTGTATATTCTGTGCATTCTGGTATATAATGTGTATGTTTGCCATAATAATGAAATACCATTATACTTAAACATGTATATTTTGTTACATGCAATTTGTGTAGCCTTGATTAACAGCCACTTAGCTGTTATCTGTTTTGCTATTTTGACATCTATATTTACCCCTTGGGATCATCCTTAACTTTCACATTGTGTTGAATGGTATTCTTTCTTTTCCTATCTCATTTCCTTTCCTTTCCTTTCCTTTCCTTTCCAATTCTATCCTATCCTATCCTATCCTGTTTTCTACCCTATCCTATTCTTATCCATTTAAACTGAATTTCATCTTGTAACGCTGCACTTTGCATTCGTTGTTGCATACTACCTACTACCTAGCTCTATACTCCTGTGAAAATTTGCCTACAAGCCCCTGTATAGTTATATTTACATAACACCACTATTGTTATGCATACACCCCTATTGATGCTTTATGTACAGGCATATCTGACTCCTAAATTCAGATTCAAACTGTGATTCTTAACCCTGGGTTATTTTTTATGATTATCCCATGAGTATTTTCTCTATTTTCCATTTAGTTATTTAGTTTAGTTAAGGAGAGAGATGGAGGTGTGTGTGAGAGGTATTCGCCCACTCCCTTGGCGCGTGGATGAAGAAAAGCTCAGAGGGACTAAAGTGCAGAGAGGAACCCTGTAGCAGAAACAGAGTTGTGACTACTATGAGTAGCAGGCACAGCTATTTTAAGTTTGAACGGCATAAAACTGCCATAGGATATTTCATTAAACTTAACCATAAAATAAAATTAAGTAACAAAAAAAAGAAAGAAGAAAAAACCCCAAAATGAATAAAATAGAAAGAATGACACATGTCCATAAGGGAGTAGGCAGAAGTTTAAACTTATCCAACCCTACCTCTTAAGAGAGTAATTAATGAAACATTGCAACAGAACTGTACCGTAAACAAAATTGAAATCACATATCTGCTACTTGAGACACACCTTCTTTGGCTGGGCCCATGCAATGGGCAGAGTACCCAAAATCGATTCCTTGATCAAATCACAATGATCACATTTTTTTAAAAATTACGTTCTGTAGGGTTATTATCTGCCTACAGTATTACTATAAGTCTATGCAGCCACCCAAAGCCAAAATATCCCTCTATGATTTTGGCCTTACTTGGTGGATCTGACAAACTAATAATGCAGAAGTTACCACAGTAATAGATACATTTACTACCAACACAGCTACTTGTTTTCACCTGGAATCTGCAATATTCGTACACATTTTTGGCCAATTTTTGCCTTTGTTTTATAGCCGGCAGTAGAGCGATGACAGGAAATGAGAGTAGAGAGATTGGGAATGACAAAAGTCTCCGACCAAAAGCAAGCTCGGTATATTGCATTGCGTTGGTCTGCACCTTAACCTCTAGGCCACCAGGCTGCCCATGGAATCAGAATTTTTTAAAGACTTTATAATTAATATATATTAACTATATATATATTTTATATTAACAATGGACATGACTACTTGTATGTGAAAGGTGTCGTTATAGTGATAAACCCGCAGGGAATTATCACCCAACTCTACAGTTCCCCTCAGCTCTACAGAGCTGGATAGCGACTTTCAGCTCATTGTTCATGGCTTTCAACTTTACCTTTTTGGGTCACTCTCACCGCTTTCATAGCATTGTTTTCAGCTGCAGCAGACAGCTGTTTCCAACAAAAAAAAACAATGTACACGACCTGCCCAGCACCAAACAGCACACAAAGTAAGTGAGAAGCAGGTGAACATAGTGGAGTATTTAGCAGCTTAAGAGCAAGAGCATTCCCTCAAACGTCGGTGGAGACCAAAATAAGGCTGTACCGAATAGTTCAAAGCTTCAAAGCTTTGTTCATAACGTTGACATTCAAACTCTAAAACAACATTTCGAATACTGCACAGCTTTATTAGTCTTTATTAGTTTTATTAGTTAATAGTCTATTCATTCTGCAGCGTGTAAGGTGTGAGGTCTGGACTCTATAAAAACGTATGAAACCAGGTTACATCGATGTCTCCGTCTCTCTCCTCTGCTCTCTGTGTCATGGATGTATAAAGAGCTGCAGTTCTGTGTCTGTTTGACCGAGGGAGGGGCTGAGCTACACACACGCAGAGCAGAGGCGCACAAGATGAAGCGTAGCTTCAGCTACACACAAAATCTGGCAATGTGGCTCCTTTCTGCAGGGTTGTGGGGAGGTGTGTGGAGGTGTGGCTGCGTTTATTTGTACTTTAGAATGTAACTGGCGCCAAACAACATGTGAAAGAACCATTTTATTTCTCTGATTCACTGCTTTGTTCTTGCTAATGGTGCTCTTCATTCACTCTCTGGCTCGCTCGACCACCGCTGCTCTCGCTCTCTCTCTCTGCATGGGGCCAACTTTGAATCATGTTTACAAACAGAAACTTACAAATCCTACTCATTCTGCCTTTAAAGACTAATTTGTTTATTCCGATGAATCACTTCGTTCAAATTGAGGATTTGGTCATGGTTTTTATTTTAGGGTGATGACGTCATATAATGTGAGGACAGACATTCAAAGCTTCATTGGAAAACCTATAGAACTTAATTTTAATGTAAAAAAATTACATTCAGTACAGCGCTATATTTTTGTTTATCAAATGATCAGAAGTAACAGGAAAATGCATAGATTTCTGTCAAATGAGGTGACACAGACTCATTGCCTTTATTGTACACAGGCCCATTGTGAGCCAATAAAAACCCTGCTACAGAACAGAAAGATTGTTTTTTTTATGAAAAACAACGTAAATCCTAAAGGTAATGTGAAAACCAGTTGTTTATTTTTTAAGACATTTGACATGGTGAACTGTCTCTCTTTCTTAATGTAACTTCTCTGACAGACTCTACATGAGGTTCAAATCTTATTTTTGGAGCTATCCCCAGTGTGTTGTGATTAACAAGAAACAATCTTGCATGGAGAGTAAAACAGGAATTTCACAGGGTTTCACAAGGTTCTTCACTTAACAGTACATCAAAGTACAATTAAACTCTCATCTTTTATTAAGGTACAAACACAACACCTGTATCCTCCAAAGAGCATTGATGTTAGTCCACTTAAACATGAATCAGTTACCTTACCAGCCTACCAGGTGAAGTTGACAGTGATGAGACATCTCCCACCTGACCTGGGAATTCCCTGTGAGGATTGGTGGAGTCTATGCAGTCATTCCATCCTGCTGGTGCTGAAAATAAATCCCAAAGGGAAACTCCTCATAAACATTCACAGTGGTCACAGCCACTGGAGATTTGTTCTGTGGCCCGGTGCAGATTGTTTCTGATTTGTCCACTGGGAGGAAAAATGTTTGACAAAATAACTCAAAGCTATTCTCCAAAAACATGGAGGGTAAAAAACAGTGTGTACACATGTGATGTTACCAACTAGAAAACTACTACACATGTACTCAGGAGCAAAGCCACAGTGCATAGAGCAGAACAACAATCTGAAATTGTATTGTAGCACTGTTCTGTTTTACCAGGCTGTGTGAGCAGCACGTTTGTTTATTATCAACCCAATAGTAATGTTATCTATCCTGGGTACTTTTGCTGCATTATTGAGTTGGTGACTACCTACTTAAAGTAAAAAAGTCTAAAATAGAGTCTAGGTGTGTATGGCCTCACTTCTATTGAACCTTTAACCCATTCAGCTCCACTTATCTAAGTAAATATAAACCACATAAAAAACTATACTTAAGTCACAACTTAATACATCATGTAAATGGACTGTAATTGTATAGCGCCTTTCAAGTCATCCGACTACTCAAAGCACTTTCACACTACATATCATGTTCATACACTGATGGCAGGAGCTAACTGCCCATCAGTACAAATTAAACTAATCCACAGCCGCCCCCGTGGATCCTGGTCGCATATGTGACCAAAAATCTGTCAAGTGCGACTAAACATTTTCATCGCTCAAGTCAGAAATGATAATAAAATGTAACACTGCTCATAATATAGCCAAAGAAGAGCTAGATTTTACCAAATTCAAATCCATGAAAACAAAAATTTGTTTATTTATGTTTACTAAATTACATTTTTTATATAATTAACACTTGAAATGAAATGAACGAGGGACGTGTGAAGTCACACCCAGATGTCACCTGATGTGGTTTGGCTTTAGTTTTCTTCTAATGAGCAACACTTGACCCTGTAAGAAAGTGAAACTATGTTAAGACCAAATAAATGTATTGTCCTCTTAGCTCTTTGTCTGACTATTATAAAGACTATGTTTGATATAATATGGCATTACATTCATCAACTTACAGCCTGTGTTTTCTAATTAAGCTATCATAGGCCCATGTTGGTAGCATTAAATGTGGTGTCGAATTACAGCATAATTTGGTAGTAAGGGTAGAATAGCGTCTAACTGTAGTATATTTTAGATCTGAAAATGGTATTGTATTTGATTTAATTACAGTAATTTGGTTTCTGATTACAATATAATTTTGTATAATAGTATATAAAAGCATAGTATATTTTGGGTCTGATACGGCATTATAATAAGGTTTCTAATTACAGCACAATTTATTATGTCTAGTTATGGTATAACTGTTTGTTTACAGGGTAATGAATAACATATAATTTCTAGTTTTTGTCTAATTTTAAACAAAGTACATCTTATTACATCTTATTAGTGTGCCATAAAATTAAGTGTGACCCAAACAACAATGAAAGAAAAACATTTAGGCTACTGCTAAGTTCAACCACCACTGTCTCTGTTCTGCATGACTTCATATCATATTATTTAAGTGTTTTTAAAGGGCTGAATAATTTCCTCTTGCCTCTGTGTTCACTGAGGCTTTTTCATTTCTTAATTCTTTACTAAAATTATCTTTTAGATCCATACAGGACCATATGGTTATTGGAGAGGATTCTCAGTGCAGTTAGAAGTGAAAAATCCTTCGTCATAATTTTTCAAAAATACTCTTTTATTCATATTAGGGTTATTCCACTTATGTCTTTTGATAAACATGACAGAAATCCCATCAACCATAATCATAAATTCATTGCTCTATATAGAGTGATGCTGTTTCATTGCAACATACTATATGTGTATTGGGATTGTCATGCTGTTTAATGGACCTGGGAAAGAAACTGTCAGGTTGCAATTGGTAAATCTCACAAGTGAGTCAAAATTGAGATAGAGAGAAAGAGAGTTGGCTTTACTTTCCCCTCTCTCTCTCACTCAGCCATTCTCACCTCCACATGCACGCACACATCCACCCACCCACCCACACACACACAGAATCATGATGCAGGAAGTGCAAATTCTAGTCATCTCACACGCATACAAAACAAACGTGGTCTCAAATATGGATCCACAACATACATAATTGCACATATGCTATTCTTGTTTCCTTTTACTGTCTCTCTCTGTCTCTTTCTTACTTAAGTCAGACATGCAAGCATGCACACACGCATGTGTACGCTAACACACGTTCTCTCTTCTATTATTACTTTTAACTTCCCACCTGTCAGGTCTGGGAGAAAGGTCTACCGGCGGATAGGTCTTGACAGAGCAGTGAATATATACAATGCATGTGCGCACACACACACTTACACACATACACACACACTGAAGTCAGTTACTAATTTATTTCCTCATTCTTCATCTCTCAGTTCAGTTAACACAGATTAAAATGAACTAGTTCATGTTCATAGTTCACAGTTAGAATTTTGAGCTAAATTCACAGAACCAAAAAAGGAGCTAGTTCACTTTCATTTCTTCCATTTTCTTAGTTTACAAAATGCTGTGAGTTTGACATGGGTGGAGGAACTTTGCGGCTATTGACTCGTAGTCTTACCCTTTAATGATTTCTTGTGATCATCATTCACGCGCAATATTTCCCAAGATTGGTCGGATAATTCAGCTCGTGGTGTCGTTTAAAAAATCTGTGACCCATCGGATTCTGTGACCCAAAAACACCAACAAGCTGCGTGAGCATCGTTCACTCGTGTGGGAGTGAACTAGGCTCACCTTTACTAGTTGCAAAAGTTGTAATGTTCAGTTCAACGTTCACCAGAAAATGAATGCATTCATGCACATCACAAGAAATCCCTCTTCATCCACAACAATAGCAATTTACTTTGTTAATGCTTTGCAATTGAGTCTACTATGCTGCATTGAAAGCAAAAAAAGGCATATAATGAGCAAAACTGACAGCACTGTTGTGAATTTGCAGTCTATGCCAGTGTTTTTTATTACATTCAGGACTACTTTCATCAAATACTTTTATCTGATCTGCATTAAGTTATATTTGGTGGTATGACTCTGAACCCTCCCCGCCCTTCTATATGCATACATGGAAAGCCTAAGGCAGGGAGAGCAAAGACCCCCCCCCCTCTACAGGGGAACAGAACAGAGCAAGCATCAATGACAACAGAAATGACATTGATAAGTCAGACACAGCAAGAAAAGGAAAAGCTGGGGTGGAGGTGGGTTGTTTAGTGGCTTGCAGAGGAAGTAGCAAAAGTAGCCAGGCTGAAGCAGCTTAAATAAGGTGTCTTGTATGAGATTGCCAATGGATGCAAAGAGGGTAATCAGCTAGCCATCAGCTGGTGATGGCTCCTGTCAGCTGATGTAGCTGGGATTGTGAGCTGAGCTTGACTTTGTTGCCTGCCTGAACTAACCCTGTGCTCATTATATACCTGCAGATCTTCACCATCTGTGTTAAAACATTTATATGCAGTAGTTTCAAAACATCTGCTCAGTCTAAGAAACTGTAAAGAAATGAGTGAACGTTTCTATTCAGTTAAGACTCCACGTAAATGAGAATCTTAATGCAGAATAACACATTGGAACATACAAAATGCTTTTGCACATGCAAATGCTCATGCTTTTTTTCAACAGTTTTATTGAAAAAAGCCCCACACTTTCATTTAATTTCCACCCAGGTATTATGTCCCACACATCCAAAAATTGTTGCTTTTCCTGCTGCAATCAAATCCTCACAGTTTACACTAAACAAGGCCCTTACTTACTTGTATCTCAAACTAACAACATTTCAAACAGCAAAAATCGAATCCCAAAATATGAGTGCAGAGGATATTATGGACGAGGATACATTTAACAATATTTTGGCTGACTTGTT
>CM022472.1:16328275-16658124 GCA_011952105.1 Coreoperca whiteheadi
TTTTTTTTAAAATTACGTTCTGTAGGGTTATTATCTGCCTACAGTATTACTATAAGTCTATGCAGCCACCCAAAGCCAAAATATCCCTCTATGATTTTGGCCTTACTTGGTGGATCTGACAAACTAATAATGCAGAAGTTACCACAGTAATAGATACATTTACTACCAACACAGCTACTTGTTTTCACCTGGAATCTGCATTATTCGTACACATTTTTGGCCAATTTTTGCCTTTGTTTTATAGCCGGCAGTAGAGAGATGACAGGAAATGAGAGTAGAGAGATTGGGAATGACAAAAGTCTCCGACCAAAAGCAAGCTCGGTATATTGCATTGCGTTGGTCTGCACCTTAACCTCTAGGCCACCAGGCTGCCCATGGAATCAGAATTTTTTAAAGACTTTATAATTAATATATATTAACTATATATATATTTTATATTAACAATGGACATGACTACTTGTATGTGAAAGGTGTCGTTATAGTGATAAACCCGCAGGGAATTATCACCCAACTCTACAGTTCCCCTCAGCTCTACAGAGCTGGATAGCGACTTTCAGCTCATTGTTCATGGCTTTCAACTTTACCTTTTTGGGTCACTCTCACCGCTTTCATAGCATTGTTTTCAGCTGCAGCAGACAGCTGTTTCCAACAAAAAAAAACAATGTACACGACCTGCCCAGCACCAAACAGCACACAAAGTAAGTGAGAAGCAGGTGAACATAGTGGAGTATTTAGCAGCTTAAGAGCAAGAGCATTCCCTCAAACGTCGGTGGAGACCAAAATAAGGCTGTACCGAATAGTTCAAAGCTTCAAAGCTTTGTTCATAACGTTGACATTCAAACTCTAAAACAACATTTCGAATACTGCACAGCTTTATTAGTCTTTATTAGTTTTATTAGTTAATAGTCTATTCATTCTGCAGCGTGTAAGGTGTGAGGTCTGGACTCTATAAAAACGTATGAAACCAGGTTACATCGATGTCTCCGTCTCTCTCCTCTGCTCTCTGTGTCATGGATGTATAAAGAGCTGCAGTTCTGTGTCTGTTTGACCGAGGGAGGGGCTGAGCTACACACACGCAGAGCAGAGGCGCACAAGATGAAGCGTAGCTTCAGCTACACACAAAATCTGGCAATGTGGCTCCTTTCTGCAGGGTTGTGGGGAGGTGTGTGGAGGTGTGGCTGCGTTTATTTGTACTTTAGAATGTAACTGGCGCCAAACAACATGTGAAAGAACCATTTTATTTCTCTGATTCACTGCTTTGTTCTTGCTAATGGTGCTCTTCATTCACTCTCTGGCTCGCTCGACCACCGCTGCTCTCGCTCTCTCTCTCTGCATGGGGCCAACTTTGAATCATGTTTACAAACAGAAACTTACAAATCCTACTCATTCTGCCTTTAAAGACTAATTTGTTTATTCCGATGAATCACTTCGTTCAAATTGAGGATTTGGTCATGGTTTTTATTTTAGGGTGATGACGTCATATAATGTGAGGACAGACATTCAAAGCTTCATTGGAAAACCTATAGAACTTAATTTTAATGTAAAAAAATTACATTCAGTACAGCGCTATATTTTTGTTTATCAAATGATCAGAAGTAACAGGAAAATGCATAGATTTCTGTCAAATGAGGTGACACAGACTCATTGCCTTTATTGTACACAGGCCCATTGTGAGCCAATAAAAACCCTGCTACAGAACAGAAAGATTGTTTTTTTTATGAAAAACAACGTAAATCCTAAAGGTAATGTGAAAACCAGTTGTTTATTTTTTAAGACATTTGACATGGTGAACTGTCTCTCTTTCTTAATGTAACTTCTCTGACAGACTCTACATGAGGTTCAAATCTTATTTTTGGAGCTATCCCCAGTGTGTTGTGATTAACAAGAAACAATCTTGCATGGAGAGTAAAACAGGAATTTCACAGGGTTTCACAAGGTTCTTCACTTAACAGTACATCAAAGTACAATTAAACTCTCATCTTTTATTAAGGTACAAACACAACACCTGTATCCTCCAAAGAGCATTGATGTTAGTCCACTTAAACATGAATCAGTTACCTTACCAGCCTACCAGGTGAAGTTGACAGTGATGAGACATCTCCCACCTGACCTGGGAATTCCCTGTGAGGATTGGTGGAGTCTATGCAGTCATTCCATCCTGCTGGTGCTGAAAATAAATCCCAAAGGGAAACTCCTCATAAACATTCACAGTGGTCACAGCCACTGGAGATTTGTTCTGTGGCCCGGTGCAGATTGTTTCTGATTTGTCCACTGGGAGGAAAAATGTTTGACAAAATAACTCAAAGCTATTCTCCAAAAACATGGAGGGTAAAAAACAGTGTGTACACATGTGATGTTACCAACTAGAAAACTACTACACATGTACTCAGGAGCAAAGCCACAGTGCATAGAGCAGAACAACAATCTGAAATTGTATTGTAGCACTGTTCTGTTTTACCAGGCTGTGTGAGCAGCACGTTTGTTTATTATCAACCCAATAGTAATGTTATCTATCCTGGGTACTTTTGCTGCATTATTGAGTTGGTGACTACCTACTTAAAGTAAAAAAGTCTAAAATAGAGTCTAGGTGTGTATGGCCTCACTTCTATTGAACCTTTAACCCATTCAGCTCCACTTATCTAAGTAAATATAAACCACATAAAAAACTATACTTAAGTCACAACTTAATACATCATGTAAATGGACTGTAATTGTATAGCGCCTTTCAAGTCATCCGACTACTCAAAGCACTTTCACACTACATATCATGTTCATACACTGATGGCAGGAGCTAACTGCCCATCAGTACAAATTAAACTAATCCACAGCCGCCCCCGTGGATCCTGGTCGCATATGTGACCAAAAATCTGTCAAGTGCGACTAAACATTTTCATCGCTCAAGTCAGAAATGATAATAAAATGTAACACTGCTCATAATATAGCCAAAGAAGAGCTAGATTTTACCAAATTCAAATCCATGAAAACAAAAATTTGTTTATTTATGTTTACTAAATTACATTTTTTATATAATTAACACTTGAAATGAAATGAACGAGGGACGTGTGAAGTCACACCCAGATGTCACCTGATGTGGTTTGGCTTTAGTTTTCTTCTAATGAGCAACACTTGACCCTGTAAGAAAGTGAAACTATGTTAAGACCAAATAAATGTATTGTCCTCTTAGCTCTTTGTCTGACTATTATAAAGACTATGTTTGATATAATATGGCATTACATTCATCAACTTACAGCCTGTGTTTTCTAATTAAGCTATCATAGGCCCATGTTGGTAGCATTAAATGTGGTGTCGAATTACAGCATAATTTGGTAGTAAGGGTAGAATAGCGTCTAACTGTAGTATATTTTAGATCTGAAAATGGTATTGTATTTGATTTAATTACAGTAATTTGGTTTCTGATTACAATATAATTTTGTATAATAGTATATAAAAGCATAGTATATTTTGGGTCTGATACGGCATTATAATAAGGTTTCTAATTACAGCACAATTTATTATGTCTAGTTATGGTATAACTGTTTGTTTACAGGGTAATGAATAACATATAATTTCTAGTTTTTGTCTAATTTTAAACAAAGTACATCTTATTACATCTTATTAGTGTGCCATAAAATTAAGTGTGACCCAAACAACAATGAAAGAAAAACATTTAGGCTACTGCTAAGTTCAACCACCACTGTCTCTGTTCTGCATGACTTCATATCATATTATTTAAGTGTTTTTAAAGGGCTGAATAATTTCCTCTTGCCTCTGTGTTCACTGAGGCTTTTTCATTTCTTAATTCTTTACTAAAATTATCTTTTAGATCCATACAGGACCATATGGTTATTGGAGAGGATTCTCAGTGCAGTTAGAAGTGAAAAATCCTTCGTCATAATTTTTCAAAAATACTCTTTTATTCATATTAGGGTTATTCCACTTATGTCTTTTGATAAACATGACAGAAATCCCATCAACCATAATCATAAATTCATTGCTCTATATAGAGTGATGCTGTTTCATTGCAACATACTATATGTGTATTGGGATTGTCATGCTGTTTAATGGACCTGGGAAAGAAACTGTCAGGTTGCAATTGGTAAATCTCACAAGTGAGTCAAAATTGAGATAGAGAGAAAGAGAGTTGGCTTTACTTTCCCCTCTCTCTCTCACTCAGCCATTCTCACCTCCACATGCACGCACACATCCACCCACCCACCCACACACACACAGAATCATGATGCAGGAAGTGCAAATTCTAGTCATCTCACACGCATACAAAACAAACGTGGTCTCAAATATGGATCCACAACATACATAATTGCACATATGCTATTCTTGTTTCCTTTTACTGTCTCTCTCTGTCTCTTTCTTACTTAAGTCAGACATGCAAGCATGCACACACGCATGTGTACGCTAACACACGTTCTCTCTTCTATTATTACTTTTAACTTCCCACCTGTCAGGTCTGGGAGAAAGGTCTACCGGCGGATAGGTCTTGACAGAGCAGTGAATATATACAATGCATGTGCGCACACACACACTTACACACATACACACACACTGAAGTCAGTTACTAATTTATTTCCTCATTCTTCATCTCTCAGTTCAGTTAACACAGATTAAAATGAACTAGTTCATGTTCATAGTTCACAGTTAGAATTTTGAGCTAAATTCACAGAACCAAAAAAGGAGCTAGTTCACTTTCATTTCTTCCATTTTCTTAGTTTACAAAATGCTGTGAGTTTGACATGGGTGGAGGAACTTTGCGGCTATTGACTCGTAGTCTTACCCTTTAATGATTTCTTGTGATCATCATTCACGCGCAATATTTCCCAAGATTGGTCGGATAATTCAGCTCGTGGTGTCGTTTAAAAAATCTGTGACCCATCGGATTCTGTGACCCAAAAACACCAACAAGCTGCGTGAGCATCGTTCACTCGTGTGGGAGTGAACTAGGCTCACCTTTACTAGTTGCAAAAGTTGTAATGTTCAGTTCAACGTTCACCAGAAAATGAATGCATTCATGCACATCACAAGAAATCCCTCTTCATCCACAACAATAGCAATTTACTTTGTTAATGCTTTGCAATTGAGTCTGCTATGCTGCATTGAAAGCAAAAAAAGGCATATAATGAGCAAAACTGACAGCACTGTTGTGAATTTGCAGTCTATGCCAGTGTTTTTTATTACATTCAGGACTACTTTCATCAAATACTTTTATCTGATCTGCATTAAGTTATATTTGGTGGTATGACTCTGAACCCTCCCCGCCCTTCTATATGCATACATGGAAAGCCTAAGGCAGGGAGAGCAAAGACCCCCCCCCTCTACAGGGGAACAGAACAGAGCAAGCATCAATGACAACAGAAATGACATTGATAAGTCAGACACAGCAAGAAAAGGAAAAGCTGGGGTGGAGGTGGGTTGTTTAGTGGCTTGCAAAAAAGCCCCACACTTTCATTTAATTTCCACCCAGGTATTATGTCCCACACATCCAAAAATTGTTGCTTTTCCTGCTGCAATCAAATCCTCACAGTTTACACTAAACAAGGCCCTTACTTACTTGTATCTCAAACTAACAACATTTCAAACAGCAAAAATCGAATCCCAAAATATGAGTGCAGAGGATATTATGGACGAGGATACATTTAACAATATTTTGGCTGACTTGTTATTCAGCTGTATTTATTCGTACCAGAGTATACGCCAAAGAAATGCAGCGGGCTGAGGCTGAGGCTGCTGAGGTTGAGGCTGAGGCTGAGGCTGCATTAAATGTGCAAGAGGTTATGGATGGTGGGGACTGTCCAGAGCCAGAGCTGTTGAAAGCAAATGGCAACTGGTGGTGCCTTTGCTTTAAATTGCTCTGCAATGCCAACAGAAACTGAATCATTCTGCTCCAATGGATTTCAGCGTGGGCAGTTTTTATTGGCTGCTGTCACCAATGCCAAACTAGAGAGAGCCTGAGTGTGTGTTACTATGCATGAAAGTTTTACTTCTCACTTGGACAGGTGTGTGCTGGAAACCAGCTTCAGGATCCTGAAGTTGAACTGGAAAAGACCACCAAGACTAGCAGGGCCGAGAGGGCAGATGACCACTGAGTGAGTATTTTTGTCACCTAGCACTATGTTTTGGCCAACAAAGTAATAGCTAACGTTATAGGCTGGCGGGGGTAACTTACTCACCCACAGGGTGGGGCGATGTTGGACAATTGTTGATGGACAAGAGTAGGGATGAGCAAATACACATTTATCTGTATCTGTAAACCAACTAAATAATCTGTATTGGTTTCTGTACTCGGGATGGGCGGATCTTAATCCGGATATTGATGGTGCTTAAACTGGAATTCGTAAATTTAAGCCTGAAGTTGATATGGGTTGATCAAAAGTTGATATATTTCTTAGACACTATTTACAAAACACCCTCAGAATTGAAATTCAGAGCAAATTTTTTGATCAAAAGAGTAAGAGAACTATTTACAGAGCAAGTTTTTTTTATAAAAGTTACTATGAGTACAGATATTGACACATTTTACTCTCAAGAGAAACTGTGTGAACATTAAGCCTCATTTGAAGCCAACAAAATTACGAGTGGTAGCTTGAATGCCAGTAATGTTTTCATGTTGCTGCTTTTTTTAGAACGTTATATTGCAGCACTGGCTCAACATTAGTTTTGTTGTTATACGGAAGCCAGACACCAGTGTGTGTGTGTGCGCGTGTGTGTGTGTGTTGCTGTAAATTTACTTGATAGACATGCCCTGGCGGTGGCAATATAGCTACGTGTGAAAAAAAACAAGGAATTAATTTGCTTAGCAATGTTGTGTAACTTAGGTTAGCACTGGCTTAGAGCTGTAGTGGCCCACTGGGTGGGCATAGGTGCCAGAAGCTTGCGTGCAATCCATCCTGGTACATGAAGGCACTGCCGGCATGGCTCCGCGAGCAGAATAACTCTGTTTAGTTGGTCAATATAGCATGTACTGAGGAATTTATTACTTCGATTGACTACATTTACCATCAACACTGACTGGACATCCAGGTAAAAGGTGCCGAATTTTAACTTTAACTTACAGCACTCATATTAACATTGGCATTTATATGAGGAGTAAGGGTTGAATTATGTCTCAACTCATACTTCTTTTTTAATAAGTTTAATAATAATAATATATTGAGCTTATGACAAGTTCTTAGTCTTTGACTTTGCCTGCCCCCCCCCCCCACAATATACATTGTCTCTCACACTTGCCAATAATAGTTTAATTCAAGCAGTGGCAGCCTTAGTCTTAAACTCTCAGTTGAATAGCTCTCCCAGTGCCCTGGAACGTCATCAGCTTTGGAAATGCTGACAGACCGAAAAAGCAGCTGAGTCATTCTTAATGAAGATCAGGAAGCTTTTCCTCCTTTCCTTCCATCATCAGAATAACAAGCATGCTGGCACAGACAGCATAGGCTTACCCCACTGGAAATTTACTGCTACAGCACTAGCTGTCAAAAAGTTACAGACCGTCGGCAAATAAAAGGCAGGGCCAGGACAAATTCTTACTTTCCACACTTCACCTTTATTTGTCATAACAGGCTTCCCCCCCTCTACGGATGTTGGTACTTGATTTGCATTGTTCAAAATATTATAAGAATGTTGTTGAGTCAAAACATTCAGGTTGGCTACAGGGTGACCGCTAAAGTAATACCAGGGGAGAAATGGCAAAAAAAAACACTATAAAAGAATCGGCAGGGTCTAAATCTTTTGAAGCAGATATCCTTTGCAGCAGAAATCATAGTTTTTTGTAGCCACAATCCCTTGAGGCAAGAGGAAACTGTTTACACATGGCTGAAAATATTATACTGTACATTGACCTCTGTGCAAATATAATCCCAGTCATGAAACCACTTTGCAAGTCAAACTCTGAAATTCTGACATTGCGTAGACCAAACTATATGTCATGAATGCAATCATACATGGAGCAGAAACCAAGTGTGGCTGCCAAGCAGCATACATAAATCCTGAGCCAATTTTTTGAGAAAAGAAACTGACTGAGCAGTGGAACCATTTAAGAATGTAGATTATGATGGAAATTCCTTCTCTCGTTTATGCCAGCAGTTGATACATTTGGCCTCGAGATGGATGAAGATGCTTTTGATATGATTTCAATTTGCCAAATACTTGTGGAAAAAGTAACTCCACACCTGTCAACCAGCCAGATTATATACAGTGTGGCTGTTGAGAGTTTAGTCTTTGGTGTCGGATTTTATAAATCAGAGTGACTCCTCTTGGCGCTTGAACATCGGTTGCGCTTCTCGGTTAGAGTTTGCCATGCAGTCAATAATGCAGTGAGAAACATCAGCTTTACAGTATATGAAATTAAAGATAAAGTTGGAAGATGCAGAGGAGAGTCACATGGTAGAAAGGGATGATCTTGTCAGATAAAGACAAAAAGAAACAAGTCAGTGGTTGAAGGGAACAGATTAAGTGCTGTAATGAATGTGCTATAATCTTGGCAGTGTTGATCTCATTATTTGTTTATTTCTTCTCACACCTGTCTAGACATGCCGTTCCACAATGTTTCCCCTCTTCATTAGTAAGGAGCTACTGCTGTGCACTAATGCATGTACTCGGCTGATGTTCATGTCCTGGGCATTCATGTCTGTTTGTGTGTGTGTAGCTCAGTGTCTGCGTGTGTATGTGTGTGTGTACATGCTGGCATATTTTCTCCTTCTGATTAAACTCCTGCGGTGAAGCGATACCTCCCGTGTCTCTGCAAGCTCCTCCTGTTTTTGACCTTTCTGTCAAGTAGGTGCACACGCACACATCAAATGCACCCATGTCCACACAAACTGGTGATGGATGGTGTTATTACCTGAAGCTTTTAAGGGGCAGAAAGGTGCTTAAGAGAACAAACACACCTGACTGTTTGTGCTTTATCATCAGGAATTACCACTCAGATGCACACACACACACACACGCTAATACACACATATCCAACATACCGTATGCAGTATTCTTTGAAAACATTAGCATTTAGCAAGGGAAGACAGTTTGTTCTCACCCAATTTTGTCTTCAGCATTTCCTCATGCACACTCTCTCACCTGTGAAAATTATTCATTAATGATTCATTGAGACTAACACAAGCGGCCCATGCTTGAGAAGCTGAATTAAGCTTTGCATTTCTAACACAGCAGTAAGTACAGATAAACACACAAACATACATTTTTTATATATATATGTATATATTGTGGTCAGAGTGGATCTGCTTTAGAGCATTTTAGCACTCAAAATGACCTTGCTTCCACTAAAGAAAATAAGTTGGTTCTGTGGGTTGATCATGCGCCTGGTAAAAGTGATGATTCACATGCATATAATTTTGCTGATAGTCCACATGTCACTCGAGGACTGGTAATATAGACATATTGCTTTCATTCGTCTGTCTTTCTTACTTTCCCCCTTTCTGTCCCCCCCCCCTCTCTTCTTCCCTCTGTCTCCCCCATCTCCATTTTTGCTGATTGCTTTGCACCATTAATATTTCATGTGTAATGTGGCTCTTTTGGATGGAGTGAGCATGTGTATGTGCCCATGTGAGCCTCTGTTTGCGCAAGTGCATGTGCGCACACACTTATGCGTGTCTGCATATGTGCTTGCGTGCACGTCTGTGTTTGTGTGTCTGTGCCGCAGTATCAAATTCTGCTCTCACAGCTGTCGGCTAGTCTCAGCTTGGTTGTGATCTGTCTGTCTACCTCTCAACCTTCAACCTCTCCTTCTGTTTCACTCTTTCTTCCTTTCTTCCAAGTTTTTCATCTGCATCCCTCTGTTCTACATCCCTCTCTTGCTCTCTCCTTATCTTCTCTTCTTCACTGCTTGCCTGTTTATTTCTTTCACAGCATCTTCCTGCCTCTCTTCCTCAATGCCCTCTCCATCCGTCCCTCCGAGCTACCCACCCCCCCTTTTTCTTATGCATTACTTTCAATCTCTCACTTCACACGGCTGTTTTCACCCCTCAGCCAGTCTTAAAATACTTCCTCAATTTTCTTGGCTTTTACTTGAGAAATATAGAGGATATGTAAAAACAAAATGTGATGAAACAAAACAGCTTAGTATAGTTTCTATATAATATATTTTATTTTTTATTGTTAAAAATCCAATGATACACTGCATAAGAGGATAAATAGTGGGGATTTGTGATACATACGATGAGAAAGTCTTAGAGTTGATATCAGTCTCCTGTTAAGGGCCGTTGCGTGACAGTACTCCCTGTCCACCTCTTGATGGTGTTCTGCAAGGAGAGCGAGGCAGCGGCAGCAGTCAAGTGACAGCCCCATACTGAACAGGAGTGATATGTAGGATCGGGTTCGACCTCTCCAGCAAATGAGATGGGACAGGAGTTTTAGAAGAGTCTTGGAGTGCTGTTAAAGAGATATAGAACTGGTAAATTTCATATGCAAAGTTCTCCTCGTAAAATGCTGCTACAACTCAGAAAAGTTCAGAGGTTGGAACAGCTTTATATTGCCTGTCATAGAGCATCAATAAATGTCTCCTTAGGTAGCCCTTCTAGCTGGTGTGTGTGTGTGTGTGTGCGTGTGCTCTAATGCCTCCTGCTGATTACAGGCACACACTGTTCCCTGCACCTTAATGAACAGAATCACCACTGACACACACACTTTCCATTTATTACCCTTGTCTCTCATTATGGAATTTCTGTGCATGCGCTCCTATGAGTGAGTGTGTGTTCCTGCTGGTGTGTGTACGTGTGTGTGTGTGTGTGTGTATGCATTGACACTGCTCCTCCGTGGGCCCAGGCGTGTGATTGGCTGCGGATGAGAGCTGAGGTTGGCACAGCAACATTTCCGCAGAAGGCCGTAAAGCAGTAGGCCTGGAGCGCAGGCGGCATCTGCCCCTCCGCTGCTGCCAAGACATACACACACACACTCACACACTCTCTCTTACATGCATGGATTTGCATAAACACTCATGCAGATTGACATACATGCATTGACACACACTTGATAATTCACAATCTCTCATTTAGCCCCAGCCCCCTGTCCCTTGTGCCAATCTATCGTAACTCCTGGCACTCCTCCGGCATTCACTCACTCTGCTGACCTCTCTCTGTCTCTCCTCTTCCATCTCTGCCACAGCTTTGTCCCTCCTAAGCCGTCTCTCTCTGTCTCATATTCAACTCTCCAGCCCTTCACTCTATTTGTCTTTCCTTTAAGCTGTCCTTTTCTATCACGCGCACTGAGGTAAACTGTTTCTGTAGACCCACTTCTCCACCGTGGTGCTCATTTTCTTCCTCCTCCACCTTTCTTGCCCAGTGACAGCACCACACACACACTACGGATCTGCCCCTGTTCATTCTCTCTCTCTCACTCACACACACACAGACATTTACCAAACACACACACACACACACACACACACACACACACACATACTGCTCTGCCACCCACGCTTGGGTTGTTGTGGCCAGGAGATTCTGTCATAACTCAAAGGCTGACCTTTCATAAGCCACTGCTCGAGACAGATGAATAGCCCTATAGGACTGTGTGTTGTTGTTGTTATGTGTGTGTGTGTGTGTGTGTGTGTGTGAGAGGTTGGGTTTGATAGTTGTCGTTGAGTTTTGTGCAAACTATTGTTTGTGCACATGTGTATTTTTGTGTGTGTGGGGGGAGTGGTAATGCATCATGAATTTGAGCCTGTGTGTATGTGTTTTAGGTCTTTGTGTGTGTGTGTGCGCATGTGTGTGTGAGTGTGCATCATAAGGGCTGTGGCCTGTTTAGAGATTGAGAAAGAGGTAACTGAACAGTTTGGATAACAAGGAAGTGTAAGAAAGTGAATCAGAGCTATAAAAATTAAACAAAAACCTTACATGCTCCTTATTATATCTGCATTTATTGTGTTACTGTTTTTTCATTCGTGCATCGATGTTATAAATAAATGATTAAATTAATAATTAAAATGTGTTTATATTTTTGCATTGAAGACCTTGCATGGGCTTGTTTATGTCAGCGTGTGGAGGGGAATTTTTACTGAGACTCTATGTTTTTGGAGGCCCTCTGGATATGTTGACATACTATTGATAATCAATACAGCTTCTGTCCCACTATTTCTACATCAAAGGGGTTTTAGTCTATATCTTGCTTCCTCTCTCTCATTCTCTGTGTCTACCACATACAGCACACAGACATATATGCAGGCACATGTACAAACCCAAGTGGATAAACAAATCTGCATACTGATGCACTCTCAGATAGAGACACGCACACAAATATAAAAATGCCCGTACACACAAACACATGAAATAATAGAGTAAGAGCCTTCTCTCATGATGTCTGTTTTTCTTTGCCTGAAGAAATTAAAAGGCAACGTGGTGTCAAGAGACTTTTACTTTCGCTCTTTTTTTTTCTAGGGAGGATTATGAGCCTAAATGTTTGCACCTTCCTGTTGTTACTGTAATTCTTATGTTTTTGCAAGAGCTTAACACACTTTTTATCCTATTGTAAGAATCAACAATGCCAGGGACAATCCTCTCAACATTGAACAATAATGCATTAAGATTCTCAGGTCGACTAAATACTGTTCCAAAGAAATACGCCGCACAACAACACTTTCCACTTCAGGTCTATCTTCCTCCGTCTCTATGATATCTACAAAAGCCATGGTAACAACGTTGCCATGACCACCTTAAAACCACTGGCAACACAGTACATATTGGGAAGGTAATGTCAAAAAATTATGCTAAAGATTTCTTTTCGAGGACACGGAGTGACTGATGATTTACAATGTAATTTTTAGACTTTGTTTAGGCAGAAAAATAATTTAGGTAAAAAATTACACATCAGAAATCACAAACCCACATCCACTCACAAACACACACACACAAAAACATAAGCACAAACACACAACACTCCTTGACAGACCTTCTTCTCATAAGTAGAGATAAATTATAGATCATGTTCCCACTCAGAGCTTGTGCCTCTGCCACACAGAGTTTTGGGGCTGAAATGCTGAGACATTGTGTTGCAGCAGCTCGGTCAAAACTGAGAAGAAATTGTCACAGATGACATATAGATTGACACAACATTTACCCTGGCACTTCAGTATTTCTTGGTAAAGTTCCTTTTCAAACTAAGTTGCCTGAGTTTGATTGATTGGGTAATTCTAAAAGTAGGCATATGTTAAAACAAAATCATATAACACATCATAACATATGCAGTGTATTTTATATTGAAGACTGTATAGTAATTATTTTTTGTGACGCATGTCACTTGCAAGTGAGCAAGTGTCTTTATTGTTTTCCTGCCAAAAGGTTTTTCAGCCCACAGGTTGTTCTTCATCTTGTGAGCTTATTAAAATATACATTTAGGGAAGAGTTCAGCATTTGAGAGTTCAAAGCAGAGATTTGGTTTTACACATTTATTGTGACTTAATACTTTTTTTTCATAAAACTAGTAGGCATTTCTTTTTTATGTTTACTTTGCTTTGCAGCCCACAGGTTTGTGGCAGAGTGAAGGTTCAACTTTGGGCTCTTTCACCCTAAATTTGGAGCAGGTGCTTGGGGAGGTCAGGTGTCATGTCATTTGCAGTTGGAGGACTGTTTTTTTACACATTTAACCTTTGTCACTTTACTATATGTTCTTTCACTTGATAGTAGATCAGCGTGAGAGGACAATGCTTAACTGTTACAATAACAAATCACTGAATCACGGTGGGTTTTAATTTCTGGATAATTCAGCTTTGATCATTCTAGGGATGTTGAGGAGGGTAATTATATATTTTACTGTGAAAACAATACTATTTCTGATTAGTTCTGTTAGTGAAACATAAATATCTACTGAATTATTTGCTATACTGATCTTTATCAGGAAAACTAATGAATACAGTGGATTAGTGGTTAGCTCACACGGTATAGAGCGCCCGCCCCTTGTGGGAGGCTACAGTCTTTACCGCAGGGACCCCGATCTGCAGCCATTTGCTGCATTTCATTCCCCCTCGCTCTCTGTCTTCAACTGTCTCTGCCAAAAAAAAAAATACTTAAAATAAATATAGTGGTTTGTTCTTGCTGACTATAATTTTCTATGAAAACCTTTGCCCTCATCTATGAATTATTATACTGCTTAGTCTGGTATCTTTTAATTAAATCCCACCATTCTGATCCAAATGTCTCTCTCCTTAAAGGCATTGTATTTGTTTTTGAAAAAACCCTTGTTCTCTGTCTCTTGGTGTAACTTCTTTGTCATAAAGTTATCTGTCTATTAAAAGAAGGGCCCTTCAACCTCGTCCAGCACATCATTCGCATTTTCTGCAGAAAACAAGACAGGCAAGGAAAAAGCCAATGAGTGGGAAGAGCTGTGACATTATAGGTGTTAGGTGGAAGCAGATGGATCAAACAATTGACAAGGATACAAGAAAACACAGATTAAAAAAAAGAATTGCCAACAGAAACAGACAAACACTATATATATATTTATATAAACATTATACATATCAAGGTGGATTATATTTTCTCCACACAACAACCTTTGTCACTGGATACTCTGATCCACCATAAAAATGGATTATAAAAACAGCTTTGCACTTGGGGGTCTTCAGTGATTTTAATGACACATAAAGACAATAATCTAATCGTTACAGTAGCTCCTTCTTTGTTTCTTGTAGTAAAGGCACAATGACTGAAAAGACCAGAGGGGTCACACGATAACAGCCTGATATGATCACTTCGTCTCTATTTTCTAGGAGCAGAGAGGGAATTACTAATAGAAAACAGAGGTGCATAATGGAAACTTAATAACACTCCCTCTTTCTGTGCCTGTCTTTCTACAGTACCTCTGCCTGTGTGTGTGTGTGTGTGTGTGTGTGTGTGTGTGTCTCTCTAAGCTGCTGACTCTGCAGAGCTTTACAGTGACCAATGTTCTAATTATAGACCAAACGTGAACTTGTTTGACTGGTATGTGATTGTAAGTGCCCTGTCTTGCGTACCTTTCTTGTCCCCGGAGAGTTTAAAAAAGCGCATGTCTGTGTGCAGGTCATCCATGCACATATTGGCTTTGTGTGTATGCAGCTTGCATATTTTCCTCTGAATGCATGTATGTGTATATGTCTGCATCAGGCTGCTTTAGTGCAGGTGTCTCTGCAAATACATGTGAGTCACTTTGGACCAAACCTTTTTTTTTTTTATTGCTAATCCCTTATCCATGGCACTTTTGGGAGGAGAAGACGAAAGGATGAGGAAGGGACAAGAGCAGGGGGCGAAAAGCTTAGAAGGGGAGTGATGGGAAGAGACTTAAAGGGAGACGGAAGGGAGAGAGGGGAGGAAGTGGGACTCTAGGGGGTCATTTAGGTGAGGGCAGAGGGAGAGGTGAGTGACGCACACAGAGTGAGGAGAGTGGGAAGAAGAAGAAGCAGCAGCACTGAGGAATATAGGGAGTGCGGCTGAGGTGTTTAGGCAAGAATATGCTTTAAACAAACCAGTTTGTACAAAGTGTCTTCCGACAATGTCTAAAGGCAGAAGTGTTATTAGAGATGTTTCGAATGGCCACACTCAAAGGTGGGGCAAAAAAAACTGTCATAGAGAGAGGCAGAATGCGATAATCATTTAAATATGGATAACAGTCACACACAAAAAGTGAAGGAAGTAATTGTGTAAAGAATGAAAAAGAACGCTTAAGAAAGGAGTTCAAATCACATACTTCTCACATCCTCCGAGCACAGCCAATCGCTGTGTGAAGTGGACAGACTTGTTGGATTGTCGGGGTTCGGGAAAAGTTACAGAAATTGTTGGAAAAGTGTTGGGGGAGGAAGTTTCAGCTGCTATTCGATGATGGGAAATGAACATACTTTGAAGCATGCTGACAGCTTTAAGGTGTGTTCAGGCTGAACGCAAAGTGAATTTTAGAGGCAATGTAAAGATGCAAGTGAATGTAAACACGTGTATTTGCCATGAGTGAGACAAACTAAGACAAAAAATTTTATTTGAGCAAAAGTTCTTACTCTCTTATTATATCATCAAAATGTACAGAGACAAGAGGAAAGATGGGAGAAAATGAAGGAAAATAACTGAAAGAACTTGAGTTCAGTTGATACAATGGCTGTTTGGATGAATAAATATGGACTGCAAAAACGCTCCAGAGGTCAAATTTGTGGCAATAACGCTAAGGCGATATTTGGTTCAGTCTGAACCCACCTATAGGAGGGAATGAGAGGAAAGAGGCAGCAGTAATAGAGGAATATGAAAAAAGAAAGAGTGGCCTGTTATAAAGGAAAACTGTCACGGGTTAAAGTTGGAATAGCGAAGAGCACAAGTGGACCGCCTCTCACTATGGAAACAGGGTTGGAGCTCACTGAGTGCAGCCCATTGTTGGAAAAAAAATACTTTCAAATAGTTGAGAGGGGAAATGGGAGAATGGATAGAATTGTGCATGAGGGCAGAGAGAGATGAAGGAGTAAAAGAAACAAGGAGGGAGAGGAGAGAAGACAGGAGAAAAGGACAGCCAAAGTGGGAGGCTGAAGGGAGAGAGAGATTTAAAAAAAGACACAATGTAAGGATTTGGGGAGAGAGGAGGGTGAAAAAGTTTGAAAGAGACGGAGAGAGGGAGCAGGAGGAGAGAGGGCTGGAAAGTCAGAGAAAAAGGGAGGTGGAGAGAGAATCAGGCCATTCATCCATGCCTCTGGAGACGGACGCAGTCTGAATTCAGGATAACTCATTCAAAACGCCATCTCCACTTTGTCCCACAGCACCTCTGTCAGTCTCTGCTATAGTTACCAAGTGGCTGGGACCCATCCAGAATACCTTAACAGCATGACTGACAGCAATTTGGAGTATGTGACACCAACACACTCTCCTACACACACACACACACACACAGTATATTGCGGGTTCCTCATGTGCTGTTGTTCAAGATTTTGGGGCAATAAACATGATCAGAGCTACACCCTAGAAAGCCATGTTCGTCGCTAATGTGTAAGCAAATGACAACGGGGATTCTGATGATAAATAACATTCACATGTGCGCTTAAGCATGCATACGCAAGACATGCACAAACACACTCAGCATGCCCGAGGAAACATGCTGGAGTGTTGTCAGAAACCCCACAATCTCCCTTCTCTGGCACCAGAAAGTTTCCTTAACCCTGTCAGATAATTGGTCTCCAGGGATACAATGCTGCTTAAAGCTAAACGTTAAACCTTAATAAGGCTGTAAACACACACACACACGCAAAAATAACAGTAAATGTTACAGACGTATGCAAGACTGAGGGATGCAAGCTACAAGCACGTGTACACATAAACAGGAAAGGAAATCATTTAAGTCTGTGTTCTGACAGGAAACATGAAAGGTGATAAATGCCAGAGCAATAAAGAAACAAGTCAATCAGTTCTGCTGCCTTTGCATTTTAGCCTCTCAGGCAACAAGAGCAGTGCAAACACAGGCACACTATTCTGGTTATGCTGTGGTTTCTTCACGCAGGCGTGAATTTTTTCTTCTTCTTTTCTCCAGTTTTTGCTTTGCAGTTTAGAAACAGCAGCACATCCCAAAGGTGTTTTGACCAAGCTCTCTGCGTGTGTCTCCATGCATGTGTGCGTGTTCCTGTGTGTCTATACGTGTATGTCTGTGTGACCTTGTCAGGAGCGTTCCTATTTAATCATCTCGGGGAAATCTCAAACATTCCTTTAAAATTGAACATGAAAGGTAACCTTCTCTATTTTTACTCTCTGTCTCTCTGCAGAGAACCAGGGAATTATCTTTTCCACTCTGCCTCGGATCTGTGGAAGGCGCATGAATAGGATGGAGAGAGAGGGAGAAAGGCTGAGAAAATGACACACACACACAGAGGAAGATGGGGACAGAGAGAAGAGAGAGTGAGTGGGTAGACAGAGGGGGAAAGAGTGACTGAAAGAGAAAGAGTGACAGCCAGACAGGAAGTAAGTTAGAGAGAGAAAGTGAGGCACAGGGAAGAAAAAGATGTAGAATGAAGAGCTGGGGGTAGAGGGGCTGCTGGTAAAGCATTGAAGCAAGGCAAATATTTGGTATAATGCAAAATGCTCCAGTCCTGAAGTGCAGAATAAGAGGTCCGTTTAACAAGGTGCAGACAGTAGAATCTATAATGAGGTAGTGGTTCATTGTCGCAAACAGGAAACTCCATTTGAAGTAAGTTAGGGATCTGGAGGTGCAGCTCAACCTGTCAGTTGCTAGGCAGTGGTTTAATGACAACTTGTCATTATGATATGCTGGTGTCCACAGATGGATGTTGCAAACACTGTTATGCGCTTTTGAGTTTGTGCTTGATGTTGATATAAAGTACTTTTTAACCTGTGTTCAAAAAGGTGCTATATAATTAAAGTTTTACTTACTTACTAACTTACTTTCACACTCGCATTCACACCCTCTAAGGCACTATGCTATGCACACGTATTAACTGGTCACCCTCCTCAGGCCACATTCTTTACGTCTATCAGGCGCTCTCTCTTTTTTTTGCTCTCTGTCAGCGGCGAGGGCAGCCAGCTAAGTGGTGGCGCTGGCTTAGCCTGAGGCGAGAGCAGGGAGACCTCACGTTTGGCTGGGCTGAAATATTTAAGGAAGCCATCTAAAGCCTGTATCACTCGGTCAGTACCCAGTGGGCCAGTCCCATCAGAGACCAATTACAACTACTGCTGAGCCACGGATGAAAGGCTTGATTGAAGGCAACAATGCACAGAGATATAGTGTGCACGTACAGACACATATGACACCGGCAGCCCCATGAGCAGGCAGTGCATGAACACATGTACAGTATATAGCAGGCACACTTGACCAACTAAGCACATGTACACACTCATACACATCTTTTACTTTTGTTCTATTTCTATTGTTGTCTCTCTCACCAGCTCTGTATGCGTGTCTCTTGATCCTTATTTCTCTGTTTCTTAACAAACACAATAATCCTTCTGTCTTTTACAGCTCCACCAAATCCCAAAGGCTTCACAGTAACACTCACAGAGACCCACATACCAAATGTTCCTCTCCCAAACAATATTTAACAAAAAAGTGTCTTCCATGAATGCAGAATTAACCAAGGACAGTGAGAGGTGAGCGGGTGCGCATTCACAAGCACGCACACACACAGTCTGTCCATGGGTGACTCACTGTATCTGCAGCACACACTCACAAGCACATTATCTTATCATTGTGTCATGCTGACACACACACACACACACAGGGCAGTAGAGCATAAATCATTCATAATGATCATTAAAAGGAGAAAGAGGGGGCATAGGTAGGTGGAATATATCGCCTCTCTAGCCCCCTCCCTTAGTCAGAGAGATGTGAACTGACAGGCCACCAGATAAGGAGCAATTACCCAGAGTCATCTGGGCCAGGGAGCATAAGGCACAGACACACACTCCCATAGATACACTCACACACAGGCAGGTACACACACAAATGCATGCAGGCAAACACACACACACACACACTCGGATACTGTGATTCTGATACACTCTTACATGCAGATAGACTGACACATATAAACACACACTGACATAGATGATGTCTCTCACTCACATACCTTGATTTATTTCTCTTTTACTCCTTGGCTAGAGGGGAAAAGGTTCAGTCTCTCTCTGTCTTTCTTTTTGTAAGCCCCAGGGAGAAAAGGCACTTAAGATAACATAGACACGACACATGTTGAACCGAGGCGTCTACTGAGACATACGGAAGCAGAGGTGAGGGGAACAAGAGAGTCTCTAGTCAAACAACGATAAAATACCTCTTCTCGAGTGGCAAATGACGAGCCCGGAGGCCGGGGCTGGATTGGGACAGTTTAGTTCTCACTGTATTTACATTGTAATTCCCCCTGTTTGGCAATAAGGAATTTCATTTTAATGGGAAATCCCCTTTATTGTGTCATTTAAACCAATTTCCACTTTTTCAAATGTCTGCAGCAAAGGAAAATAAAAAACCCTCCAAGGTAATAAGTAATTTTACTATGGTTGATGTTAGTTGACCTCTATTTAGCGAGGGAGTGCATTTATTTAATTTTCGTAGCCTTTTCAAATAAACATGTTTCATATGCTCAGCACGATTAAATATAGAAGCATAATATCTATGTCTAATTTTAGGTAGTCCACTGTGTTATCAATTTATCCTTGGCAGACTAAACACAAAGTGATTTAAATGCAACCTTAGGAAGTATATGGAGTGGATGCAAAGTGGATGCATGCTGAAAGATTAACCAAGCCAAGCCATTGTTGTATCCATGTGTGAGTAGGACAGCCTGCTTGTTTTTAGAGGCTTAGCCAAGATCGAATCCTTTTTGCAGTCTTATCAACCTGACAGATTTGTTTTTCCATTCTGCACAAGAATGCCATGATCTCATAAACACTTTTAAGGTCACTTGAGTTTGTGAAAGAAGAAACTTTTGTATTTCATCAGAGAAATATGTTATATATTGATATTGGTTGTTTAAACAGGACTGATTTCCTTACAAAAGAGACAACCAGCATGGATGTCCCAGACCTTTTGAATAGAGGATGCCAGAGTTAAGCTCACACACAGTGTGATTAATTACAGCTAAATTATTTCCCTAAATTCTGTGTAAGACACATTAAATGAAGCATCGGAGCCTTGAAACATCTGCAGTGGCTGTGAAAGATCCAATCACTGAAAGAAAAGCAGTTCACAAAAAATGCAGGCATCCACAAAAGACAAAGGCAAAACATACTGTAAGGTAAACAAAATCTAAGAATATCAAATACATTTTTTAATGTATTCTGTGAACCACATTTAAATCTTATAAGGGTCAAAAGTTTGCAAAGAAAATCACCTAAAGGGAAATGGTCATTTTGGAGTGGATAATATATAAATGGATAAGGGTCACATAATTCTTATGCAGGGAGTTGTGCTTTTCTAGTCTGAAAACATTTCACACAGTATGCTGATGTCAGTATTGGGTAAGCTGGCCTATTTGTTAAATGAGCAGATTTGTTATCTGCGATCATCTGACATTGTGTCCTCGATAAAGACACTAAACCCCTCCCTGAACAGTTTAAGGTCCAATAAGTAGGGTCTCAGAAAATTCCCATTTCAAGTTTTATTTTACTGTCATTCATCAGTTCACAATAATCATGCTCCAGGGGGTAGGTAAAAGAACAAAAACATTTAACAAAAACACATTAAAAAGGGAATTAACCTGAAGTATCTTAATTACAACTGCAAACAATGCTACACAAGCTGGTCATATCAGGTTGATTGGCAATTAGCAGCAATTTGCCAGCTGTGAGGTTTAGAGGCAACATCAGAGAACTAATAGGCTCAAAAGTGCCCAACTTTGTTCCCAAAATAAATATAGAAAATTACGACACCATGTGCCAATCAAAGACATACTGCACTGATAAAGAGTAGCGTCAGTTACAAGCTCAAACTAACCTACATATAAGGGATATATATATCTATATATATATATAGATATATATATGTACAGTATAGAGTTGACAAATATAGTCAACCTAATTAGCATTCAATCTAACATGACCCAGCTTTGTTGCAGTGTTTATTTAGTCTTTTGCCGTTTTCATTATTTTGTCTATTTTACAAATAGTGCATATAAGTGAAATTAAACTCAAACTCAGCTCAAACTTTGAATGAACTCAAACTTAATACGCATCTCTTCAGATGTTACTGAAGCAGAGGACGCAGCTGTCATCTGTGCTGGTGGTTAGAGGTTGCTGTCGGGGCCACTAGAACTATAAATAAAAGACAGCGTCAATATATAACAAAGGAAGTCAATATTCTCTTGACAGCATTCAAACTCTGTACGCAGAGCAAGTAAAGTCAGCATGCAGATTTGTTTTTAAGTTGTTTATTTGATGTCAGAAATGAACATGTTCACTTGAGTGCAATTTCCTTCTTTTTTTTGTTCCCTCTCTCCTACTGTTCTGCTTCTTCTGAACAAGTTCAAAACATGCACCAGACCATGTGCCTGCCCAGTGTGCACTGGCATGATGCAGTGCTGCCGCCGATGTGATGCTGTGGAGATGATGTAGCCCTCGGGTCACACATAGACGTCAGGCCGGGGTTGAGCGCAGTAAATAGCAACGCTATTATTTAACAGACTGCAGAGTCAAACGCCGCTGCAATGCGTGACCTTTACATTGCTTGTGGGCTAATATAAATATGAAGAGCGAGCAAGAGATATGGAAGAAAGAAATTGGGGGAGAAAACACACCCAGATGAACATCGACACACACATATACCCACACACAGTTGTATTTGCACATACGTTCACATTGAAAATTTAGCATTCATGCATGAGGATCTAATGTTGTTATTAATGATGCAGAGGAAACTCGCATGCACAGCGACGAGCACTTGCTGACTGTTCTGGTTACACTATGTTAGGACCATACACAAAATGGTGTGTGTGAGTGCATGTGCATGTGCGTGTGGTAAATCAGGCAATTCTGCAGTGAAAGTGACTGTCAGACTCGACTATTGCAGGGATGTGCTGATAGAGAGGTTTTGGAGCAGCAGACTACTGCCTTAGGCCTAGAGGAACTCAGAAAACGAGTGGGGGGAGGGGGGGGGGCAAACAGTGGAAAGGAGGAGAAGCAACAGAGATAAAGAAAACAGGAATGCGGCAGAAAATAAACAAGCAAGGGATTTGAGTGAGGTGGGAACCAAGGTCAAGCCAGTGAAGCAGAGAGCGAAAAGGGAGAGAAAGATGAGAAAGGAGGGACAGAGAGAACGAGTGACAATGAAAAAGAGAGGAAGGAAAGGGGGGAGGAGGTGGCGAGTGAGACCTTTGCATGATAATTCGTTCATTAGGAAAGACCTTGACCGAGAATTTTCTCTACACCCTGATCTCCTCACTCCGCTCCTCCTCTTTCCTCCTTTTCTCCTTGCCTGCCCCCTCCAACCCATCTCTCCTCCCGTAAACCCCCACAACCCACTCTGCTTAGTTTTCTCTTTTTCTCCTTCTCAACGTCACCATTCTCTCATTTTAGAATCCCAACTCAGCAGGTCTAAGACATGGAGGCATGGTGAGAGAGCAAGAGGAGGAGAGAGCTACAGAGAGTGAGAGTGACTGACAGGCTACCATCATGTGACTTCTATCTATCTGCCTTTCACCTTCTTCTTGAAGCATACTGTGCATGCATATCGAGTGTCCCCTTCTCAACTGGCGGTCTCAAGTGCCCTAAGCTTAAATGAGATAAATAAATCCTTTCAAAGGAAAACGAGAGAAGGGGGGAAAAAGTAATTTTTTAACAGGCATGCACTTTGGCAAACAAATGTGAAATCAATAAGGAGTGCCCTTAGACACGTAAAGTGTGCCCCATCAGCTGCATACAATAGAACATCAAGGGGAGCTCTAGTTTTAAGTAAATAATTTATTTAAAACAAGAAACTGATGACAACAGATCTCTTATTAAGAGATACAGTAGATGGCTCAGACGTCTTGGATTATTTAAAATTTTGTAAGAAAGGGGGTGTCACACACAGCAGTTGCAAGGAATGTTGGGCTTCATGATTCTGTCCCGATTTGTTAAAGGAGTGCACGTGTAATTAAGGAAAAGCAGAGGCAAATATTTTGTAGGTTTACCAAATACAAAACTCCATCTTATGCTGATGGCAGGGAAGTCACAATGAAGTCACAACTTTTAAACATGCTAAAGTGCTAAAAGACAAAGACTAAATAAACCACCCAAAAATTCACCAGCTCCTACACACCCCCACACAAATATCCATTCATCCATCCAGGTTGACTATATATAATTTTCAATGCCAGTAGTCATTACAAGCACAGTAGATAAATATACAGAGCAACAACATTCTTCAGAAATTGTGAAATGTTTAATCTAAAATCATCTCAGACAGAAGACCAAAATTACTTGAGCTATAAAGCGATGCTTTGAATAATGGGTCCCATGGAAGACTATGAGGTATTGCTATGATGTAAGGCAAAGCTGGCCACTTTGGCAGCACAGTAGGCTACAGAAGGCTACTATTTGGTAGCTTTGCTAGTTAAGCTACTTGTACTGTGAATATTGTACTGTAATCAGTGAGCAATACAACTGTCCTTGAAAGTTTAAAAAAGTTTTTCAAACTTTCTGCTTTCCATGTGAAACTGAAATGTGACTGAATGCTGCTGTGCTGACAGTGCTATTTGCAGAATTGCAATGGCTGGCAGTATAGTAAGTGGTAGTGGAATATTTTCGATTGTTCAGTATGGAATTGTTTGGCTGATATCGTGCACCAGACCCATGGGTACCATAGAGGAGCAAAGAAGCAGTGGGAAAATTGAATGGGTAAAACAGACAAAGCCCAGACAATAGCATCTATGCAACACCATAGGTGTCCCCAGCAACCTCTGGAGCTGGTGGCAGGTACCAGATTGTGTAGCAATCAGGCAACAGCCACAGCGGCTGGAGGCTTTTATGTCATCAGGAAAGCATACACTCAAAGTCAAGACTAGTGGTCACAAAGGACAGAATTTGATCCTGGGGAGTCATCCCCTTTGAAATCTGGCCTCCAAACGAGACCCAAAATGTTGTCCTCAGGACAATGTGAAAGTTGGATACAAATATTTTACAAATGCCAAAGCTGACACCTTAGCCTATGACCCTTCACCACATGACCCTTTGATTTAATGGCCAAGTGGACCAATGTGGTCCTGCAAAATATGATCACAGCGGAAGTCAAGAAGGGGAATGCAAATGGAACTGTCAGGTCAAAATGTAAAGCGAGTCACATGGTACCTGCTTTTACTGACTGTAGACCAACACCTACATGCTGCATCAGACAAGAGTTTTGGAAGAAATTAAGTCTTTCTCCTTTTCAATGCGGGAAACACAAGTGCTATTCAAATACTTGCAGTTAGAAGGACAATGGGACTTGGTGGCTAGTGTACATTCTGGCGTCTTTGCACTTCCTTGGTCATCCCAAATATAAACCTTACACCAACAAGAGGTGCCAGGCAACAATTGTAATGGGCCATTCAGAGGTGGGATCAAATACATTTTAAATGTCTCTGAATGCTGTAAAAGAGGCAGCCCGGATTAGGGAACAACAGCTGGCAGCCTTCGGGGGGACTCAGAGAAAAGACAGAGCAGCTTGTAGCTCGTGAGTAGCTCTGTCTTCACTGTAAAAAGCTCAGAAAAAAAGGGCCTGAGTAGTGAAGTCCTCAGGCAAGGAGGAGTTGGGCTTGACTTCAAACCAGCTACGTGTTTGTGTAATCACAGGGATTACACACATACATGCTTGCGAGCACATCTTGCCGCCGTTCCGCTGATCTACAGTTGGTGGCAGTGATGAGCCAACAAATGCAGCAAAGCTCCGACAAAGGTGGTTAAGAAGAAGACTGATAGTTCCAAATACAAATCTGTCCTCAAGTGTTTTTCTTTTATTAGAGTGAGCCTAAACCCTTTAGGTTTGGACACTATATTGGAGCTAAGTGATCAGTCAAAAAATGCAGTTGGTGGGGGTTCTTTAGACGTTTTTATTGGAATTGTGTTGGTAGGAAACAGCTTGGGGGATACAGCTGACCGTTGCTGTCTCTCAGCTGTTGACAGCAAACAAAACTGTAAAAAAAACATGGTCCTATTTATAATGTTTGTGTTTGAAAAGTGTAATGATATAGAGAAGCAGAGACAAGTAGACAAAAGCAGACTCAAGTAGTGAGCTTTGTGTGTATCATATCAACAGTCATATGCTTTTAGTATGCTTTTGGCCTTTGGCTTTTAGATAGCATATTATTCTTTAATATCTATTAAGTGCACAGGTGTCATTTTATAGTTTAGTTTTCTTCCTTTAAATGTCAGGTCATAATGTAATGGCCTATCTTCACACATCAAATTGGAGGCTTTCCATTTACATTATATGCTGTGTTGAAATACAAAGGCTGGTGAACCCTCTCTTAGCATGTACTGATGATAAATGCTGGTTTTACCTGGCTTTGATCGTGTGGTACCTGCTCAGTGACTATTTGTGTACTAACTTTGTCTTTACCTGCAACCATTCCTACAACATTTTGCAGTGAATAAATAATATGACCTTGGTTAACTTGTTTCATTGAATGGACACACTGGAAAAAGAGATATAACGAAGGAATAACTGTTTTGTGCTTTCTTGGTAGTACAGCACAATATCACTCATGAGAAAGAGATGTTTTGTCATCAGTAGCAACCAAGCTGGTGAAAACATTTTGCTGGCTTAGCTACATTTAACTTCTCATGGGAAATCCCATTTTCAGACTGCGATGCTGAAACACACCACACTGCTCCGAGGAGTCCATCTTTGGGTATGGATCAATATGGCTTATAATAGATCTGTTTGGGTATGTTTCACACTGCAGTCTTTGCTCATCTAGATTCCACACCCCTCAGCTCAAATAGCTTAACACAGGTGCAGCTATTGTTAACTGGGAGAAAACAATGTTCATATATTTGTAACTATCTTCAGCAACTGCTTTCCAAGACTTAATGAGTTTACCATTTCATGATGTGTTTAAAAAAACTGATAGACTGCAGCAGGGAGTGGATGTCATGTCTTTGAGATAGTGTATTTCAGATTAAACAAAACTTTTTAAATATAATATTGTAGCCTCATTTCAAAATGTCCTGTAACATGAGCTCTACACCACTGTATTAGGCTGAGGCCAGCAGGGTCAATGGGAAAATAGGCAGGCAGGGTGGTGACTGAGGAAAACTCTACCTATACTTACATAGAAATCTTAACAACTGCACCATCAATAGCATCCTGGCAAAGTAGTGTGGTATAGAAATTGCTCTGTTTGTGACAGGAGAGCCCTACAAAGGGCTACACAGGATTATCTCTGGTTAGGCCAGTCTTGGGTTTACTCTGAGACTGTCAGAGTGTAGTCTGACTTGTTAGACAGCCAACAACAAAAAACAAAAACAAAATCCAAAAAATTATAGCAGACCAACCCCAAGACTATCTTGGAGCTAAGAGCTGTGTTTCCATGGCAAGAATCAATTACTCCTGATAAAAACTGACAAAAAGTGCCTGTGGTTTGTTAGCGAGTATTGATTGAGTTTTAGAGCTCAATAAAAATAAAAATATTGACATTTTTTTGCTACACTCGTCACTAAATTGTGTTAAAACTTCCTTGTTACAGAAAGGTGCAAGGTTTCTGCTGAAGTGAACAGCGGACAGTATGAAGCTGTAGCTATGTTAGCCATGTTTTTACCTTGAAGTTTTACTTAATTTACCCAAAATTGATAGCAAATTAGTCCTAAGTAAGAAATGAACTTAACAGCTTTAGTGAGGAACATGCAGTGCTAACTGAATTCTAAAAATGTGCTAGTTCTGAGCTGAACTGAATAAATATTTGATAAACCTGTCTGGTCCTGCTTCATTCCGTGCTGCAAAACAGACTGAGAAGCAATTTACCCTGCTAACCACAGCCAAGATACCCAGAGGCCACAATTGCAAAAGCAAATTTTTGCCTTGTGCTATCCGCGAAAAAACACAACCCACGAATAATAACAAGTTGAATGTTTTCAAATCATGCGAGTACGCGAGTGACAGCGAGTTCACATTTCCCGCCGCAGGCGTCTTTGCATTGACGTAATCACGCTGCACGAAAATATTCAACTTGAGCGTTGTGTGAAAACACTATTAGGGAAAAGAGTGACAAAGACACAGATAAAAGAAGGGGAAATGATAAATGTGAGATCAAGCTGAATGCATGCATTATGGCAAATTCCCCCAGGGAGCTGTAGAAAACCCTTACATACTCATAAAAATCATGTCACACACTGCAAAGAGTACGTATACGCACACACACACACACAACACAGAAAGCAGCTTCTCGTGAGCCATAATTGGCTGAGTGCATTGACCTTGTATAATGTGATTGTGTGTGCGTGTGCATGCATTTAAGAGCTTATACAGGTTTCTAGGTATGCTTAGACTCCAACATGCAGGTCTCTGAAATTCCTCATTTAGCTGCGTAAGCATCTTTTAATTCCTACCATATTAAAATTACATGTGATGATGGATGGACCTTTAATAGATGGAGCCCCTGGGCTTGCACCATGCGTGTGTGTGTCTGCGTCTGTATGTGTTAGTGTGTGTATGAGCCTGATTGTGTGTGTGTGTGTGTGTGTGTGCGGAGAGAGAGAAAGGGGTACAGAGACGGGGAGCTGAGAGAGAGGGGTCAAAGTGAAAGTGGGCCTCCTGTCATTTTGGTGAGAAGCGTAATGTAAGATGGGGGATGGACCGATACAGAGAGAAAGAAAATTAGGGGGGGAATGTAATACTGACCTTAAATTAACAGATCTTAGAAAACACACTCTTACTCTTTCTGCATCTTATATATACTCTTTACTGTAGACTACAGTACATACAGCAGTAATGTGCACGGACAAAAGTATTTGCACATTGCCACTAAAACACACAGCAGGCACAAGTACCTACTCACACACACACACACACACACACACACACACACACACACTGGTTTCCAAAACCCACATGCCTTTGGATGTAGAGTGCTGAGAGGAGAATTGCCGACGGCAAGAGTTGTCCTATCTAATACACCCTAAAATGGAGAGAACGGGGGAGAGGAGCAAAAAGAAGAGAAGAAAAAAATAGCAAAATGCTGAATCTGTATTTTGAACAGAACGTGGCTGGTCAGGCAAGCAGGCATGCCGGCACAACATGCATGGACAACCGTCTGCGCTCAAACATACACATAGACATGCTCATGCACCCAAAAAGACACACAAACATGTACACACACATATAAACCACAGATACGCATGCACATATACAATGTCAGGCTAAAGGAAATGACAGCTGTTTCAATCTGGGCTGCTAACAGTCTTTGTTCAGAGCTCTGGGGATATACATAGACGAAGAAATATAGGCTGATCACTCAGCCTGAGCAAACACTCACATGCAAATACACAACCCTAATACACACTTGCATGCACACGCGAACACACTCGCATACGTAGAATGTGAATTCCACATATCTCTACGTTCATATTATAAAACATACCCAAACCAATGGGCTAAAACTTTCCTAACAGGCCTATATTTAATGTGTTTACAAACAAGAGAAAAATGAAAAATATTCAGTGAACAATTCCCTTATAGCGAAAACAAGTCACGTCGAACTGTTTCACTAGATGAGTAACATGCATGGAGGCTATTTTTCTGTACAGAAGATGCTGATGAATATTCTAACAACCACAACAAGAAACACCACGGATTGCTTGGCTCTGTGTTCTGTGTCAACACAGTTTGCAGTCTGTGTTATCCTGCATCTATTTCTCATCTCACATCAGAGCAGCTAATTAGTGAGTAATGGTGCTGATTCTTCTCGATTATTATGTATAGAGTTCTGACTAACTTCAAATCTGTACTTTTTCCCATTTGAAAATATTGTTCACATTGGACAGTTGGGCCTAGTGAACCTCATTATTTAGGACAATGACTGATTTTGCTCATGCTCTGAGGAAATGGATGAATCAATATATTCAGTGGCACACCATGGTGGTGTCGTCATTCTCAGGTCAATTGGTAGAAATAACTTAAGAATTGTATTTCTGTGTCTCAGACATAATAAGATACTAATAACAGCAATACAATGATCTTAGACACAGCCCACAACATACCTGAGCAATTTCTAAACAAAGCAGACCTTTCAGAAGCATGTTGTATACTATACCTTCAACTTGAAATAACCTTTTTGCATCACCAGGTGAATTGAGGTTTTTAAGTTTCCAGCCACTGAGAATTTAACTTAACTGAAATGGTTTTCCTGAAATAAAACAGCTCATAGCTTATGGTTACATTTCAACATACTTTTTAGCAGAAATTTAAGACAATGACAATTAAGACAGCTACAAAATTGTTTATTCTCTTTCATCTTGCATTTTTCAGATGTGTACACCCGACAAACCTGACATTAAGGGCCTATTTTAATCGCACAAGCTCAATGACAAGTGCACAGCGATAGGGCTTGGGTACACGGACTGTGTGGGCGTCTCCAAGTGCACCTGCCATTTTGGTTCATGTTTGTGCAAGTGCGCAAAGTGCAAAAAGGGCTGGACTAAGTGGAATATAGATCAGAGGGTGAGGTGATAAATAAATATCAGCCAGTCACATCACTGGTCTTATTACTCTGAAGCAGTTGTGCCAATCTCTTCGACACGTGACAACAACCGCTCATTAAACGAAGAATCGGCTTCTCCAGGAAATCATGTTGTTGTCTGGATGGTGCAGAAAGGAATCACAAATCTGCAGCCAAAGGCAGATGGTTTGGGTTTTTTTTAACAGTTAATTAGATAGAAACAAACTATAGTTTGGTGAAACAGTTAATATGATCACGTCACTCTGACACTGTTTCAGTCATAATCTTAAAATGTGACATGGCAGCGTTTGCTTCGTAATGCATTTATAGACAGAATATTGTGTTATAACAGACCAGTCTGATATGTGTAGAGGTGTGTGTGGTTATTTTGTAGCAGCGTGGTGTGATTTATATGTGATTTAATGAAGGTAAACACAGTGGACAGTTGTGTATAATGGCAACTGCAGAGGCTGCCTTCAGATGGCTACAGAGATTTAATGAACTGCAGGAGATGCCTTTCATACAGTATACAGCATCTTTGGACAACAAATACTCTAAGAATCACTGATTTATTGATAAATGCAGACTCTTTTACTTCCATTCCTGCTTTCATCACATTAAACATTATTTAATGCCGATTATTTTTTGATGTCGATATGGATGACACATTCAGACAAACATGATATCCTTTTAATATCCTTGTGAGGTTTTATTTTACAGCCGCAGCTATAAGTAGAACCAGCAACATATACAGTACAAACGTGTCAGGGACCTCAATTTCTTGCCAGATTTCAAAATTCACTGAATCCAGTATTTCATACAGATCAATGATGAATCTGAAGGTCTAAACTTTTTCAAGATATTTCTTTGTTTTCCTGCTGGTTTCATGAGTGGTGAGGCGGGTTGCTGTCACGTGGAAAAAAAGTGACGTCAGCTCAAATCCTCTATAAAGACCAGATGACAGCTACCCCACTGAGGCTTCACGTCTCATCCCAGCTCCCAACGAGTGCCACCAGCTCTTCAGTGTTGTGAACTAGTTTGACAGAGAATATTGTGTGTTGGTAAATCACAGCATGATGCTGTAGTTGAGAGATCTGTGATTTGTGTGTAAGGATTACACTGCTTGAGGCTGTAATCTTGACACTTGTAAATATTTGTAAATAGAAAACTTACAAATAACACTTTGTAAAATCCACAATCTTTGTTGTGTAAGAGTGTCGTGTTTCTGTAGGGGTGAGAAGTCAGTTTTTTTTATTTCCATTTACTTTTCTCTTTATTTGTTAGAGGTTTGGGTTCTGCAGTTCTGTAAATCTGTAGTTTAGTAAACATTGATTATGGAAATTCATATTTTCTCCCAATAATCAGCAACAATTTTGCATTCTTGTTGCGAGCCGTTTGGTTTTGGGCTCTTCTGCACGCCCTGGATAAGCAGCTTTTGTGCTGCATTTACAGACAGACAGGTTTTTTTTGGAGTTTCTGGAACTATACAATAGAACTCATCATACATAAAGACCATTCTGAAAGAACCTGCTTAGCCAAATAATAGCATTCAGATACAGCTTCTAGGTGTGTTAAAAAAATGTTGTTTGAGTCTCTACTGCTATTACAGTGTGCAGTGTAGCCTATAGGTCTTTGGAAAATTCATACTAATACCTTTAATCATACTTTGCCATAACTGACCACCAGCATTTAATGTTTAAATAATTCAGTGCATTACTTTTTCTCTCTTTTACCTTTCACTCCTGATATAATTTATCATTATAATCCTCATGTGTAGTGGAAAGGAGGTGCTAATAACCGAGAGAGGTATATTACAGAGAGTAGAGTTGTTAGGGAGTGAACTTGTGTGCATGCATTTAGAGGTTGTCACTTGCGGCACAAGAGCCTTGTTTGTGCTAAGATCTTAACACTTCCATTATTCACAAGTCACCATCTATTCCTTTCTTTTTTCATTGCTTTGATGTCCTTATTATATGTATCTACATAATTGGCCTTAAATGGCCAACTGTGAGAACAATAATCTGCATCTTGGCCAGTGGCTACAGGTTAAAAACCGTTTGAAATCTTGCACACTCAATTGTGATACCTCAGCAGACCCCACAGTCACAAATGCACAACACCAGCCCAAGCTAATGGTTGTTAGACATCACTGTTTACATGGAACTATGACTAGGAGGTTTGTGGCTTAACCCCATAGCGAACATGTTTCAGACAGAGGCATAAATATTTAGAATTTGATTCATCACCAGCCATGCTTTTATTTGAAAAGATGCAATCCGTGGGTGATGTCTGAGCCTATGGCTAAAATATGAGGCAAATATGGGCATGGGTGGTGTTCAAATTATTATAATTTTTTTTAATATAAGATACCTTATTGGCCATAATGTGGATCATTCACTGTGCACAAATATGTCATGGTAAAGGGGATGTTAAATGTTCAAAAGGTATGTTAGGCCTGTTCCCTTGAGTCTTTTATGATATGTCGTGGCTCATCTTCTGGCAACACAACTTTACTTCTATGCCTAATGCCTGCAGGAACACTTACAATGTGTTTGTATTTGAATTTCTAAGGAGCAATAGGAGAAGGCTGCATTGAATTTAATGCATGAATGTACAAGTGTATGTGCATAGGTTTGAGTGGAGTGTGTTTGTGCTGCGGTGGTGAGAGTGAAATTGTATGTTTGTGTGTGTCTGTGTCATGCAAAGCAAAGATGAGAGGCAGAGGTGATGCATGTTTTCCTTTTGGATGAGGATCTCTGCCTTGAGGGGAATTCCCTCGGCAGTACCCCTCGTTGAAGCCCTGAGGCCACATTACACACACACACACACACACACACACACAGTGCATTCATATAAAGCTACTCATACATATTGGGGTGCATACATCCATACATACACACTACAACCCAGACACATGAACACAGTTTTTTACTTACGTATCATATTCTGTTTGCTCCTTTGGCATTATGGTGATACAAGGAAATGCATGAAAAAGGGTAGACTCAAAAAGAGAAAGAGGGTTTGTTGGAGTGACAAAAATAAACTTTAATCTATTCCTTATTATTCTGGAGATCCAACTAAGCATCAAACATGTGACAGACAGGTGTCAAACTTGGCATTCTTTGAGAACCTCTGTGATAGCTCACAAACACATCCACACAACGGGTTCAGTATGCTAATCTGACTCGTAATTGTTTGGGAGTAGACTTTCGAACATAAGTCCTCACAACTTTTGAGACATAAACACATGCCTGCTAATGCTTAATAATTGCCCTATTGTTTGTATAATACTCATTTGACTACTCAATATTGAAAAAAAAACTTACATTTTGAACTGTCCATCCTGGGTCCGACGATGTTAGTGCAATGCTAAAGCGGTGCGGTACTCTTTTTACGGACCGACGTGAGAGTGGTATCACTCTACTCATATAACTCTCCAAAAAAAAGCTAACAAGCAGTTTTTCCAAAATGCCATACTTTTCCTTAAACGTTTTGCAATATTAAATCAAGACCATGCTCTTTTCCTCACCTTAAACAAATGCTTTTATTTATCTAAACTTCACCTTTAAAATGTCAATCATGCTTTAGTTGCCCAGAGTAGATATAGGGTAAACAAATGAAATAGGTGAACAGTTTGCAGATTCTTTCATTGCAAATACTCATTATGTCGATGAACAATTTAATGCAGGCAGCATTGTGTTTCTTACAAAACATAATTGCTAATGCTAATTATATGTACATAGACATTTTTTTAGAAGACTAGGTTGTCACTCCATGTCTAGGGACTGCGCTGAAACACAAAGGTGTCAGCTATTGTAATCCGTCTGGTTGTGGGGACAGATGGCCTGTGGGACTGACTCTGCTGCTTAACAACAAGGGGTTGACAGTGATGCAGTCCACAAATGGAAAGGAACAAGAGGAAAGAAGCAAAAAAGACAGAACGAGCTGATTGATTATCCTGAAGATTGGAGTGAATTGCTGGGAGGGGTAGAGGTGGATACTGTGTGTGTGGGTGGGTGGGTCGGTGTGTGTGTGTGTGTGTGTGTGGGTGTGTGGAGGAGAGAAGGGTTGCTGGACAGATAAATGACATGATATGTGACACTTTCAAATTTACAATTCTGACCCCTAACTCCCTCTGCTCGTCTCTTCCTCACAGAATGACACACACGCACACACACACACACACACACACACACACCACGCATGCATTGTAAATCAGGTTTGATCTGTCAGAAAAGCGTGTCGTAGCTGCCAGTCAGCAGCGTTTGTGTGTTTTGAGTGTCAGGAGATGAGCAAATGTGTGTGTGTGTGTTGTTGGGTTGTGACTCTGATTGCTTAACAGGCGTCTGGCTCTACTGAGGCTTCAGAGCTCCATCAGTGGGAGCCTTACTCATTTCATTTAACAGCCTCATTGTCTCCTGTGCGTTTTAAAGAGGTGGTGGTCTTTGTATCTGTATCTGTCCAATTAGCAAACTGTTTTTGTACACATAAATTCAAATATCTCAGGATGTGGATGCGTTTTATAGTAACAAACTTAGCAAAGTTGGTTAAATTGTTGTCAAAATAGTTTAAAGCATTATAAGAGCATGCCAGTAAATGTCCCTTATGTTAGACTATGGATGAATACAAACAACAGCTGGATTTTTTTAACAGAACACATTGGTTCAAGCTTTTATATCCTCTGTATATAAAGATGGATGACATGACAGCTCCCCAAAACTGAAGCCAAAACATCTCGATCTCCCCATGGTGACTGGATGCAGTACAGGTCATAAACCCCGCCCCTGCCATGTTAGTGGATGGGACATGGGTCAAACAATTTTTCTACCAAAGATGGTTTTTGTCAATTCAGGTAGTTCTTATAATGCCGATGTATCTTCAAGTGTTCATTTTTCTGATAAGTTTGGTTTAATTAGTTATTTTATGCTATAAAAGGGGGGGTTCATGTCATAATTGACAGATGAGGCCGGCTCGTGATTGAGTCAGCCGGGTGTATGGGCGGGACCTCAATCCCGAGGATCCACCCCCGATCGCTAATGCAGACTCTGGCTCCAAATGACATCACCAGCGCAAGATGGCAGCTCCCATATCTGGGATATTTTGGCTTCATGTTTGTATCAGTGGGAGGATCATAGAGTCTATGATCCATACACATTCATTGCTGTGTATCCTGCTGAAGGAAGAACAGTAAAAGATAAAGATGGACCTCATTTGTATTATATCCCTAATTCTATCTCACTTTCCAAAAGACTTTTCCTCAAATTGTCATGCCCTCCAGAATGCATTTGATCTGTTCAGTGGCGTTTGTAGCTATCATTGGTCACTTTAGGTGACTGTACTGGCTTATCAAATATTAACATCACACCAATTACCCTGCTTTGCTTGACTTAGCAAAGCTTCTTGGTTGGGATTATTTATTATTGCTTCCACTACTCGCCTCTCTCGCTTTGGGGAAATTACTTAGACCCACTGTTAACTACTGTCTACTAGTTGAAGACTGTCTTATGCTTGGTAGGTGTTGCTCTTTCCAAGACACTCAATCACAACAATATAGTAGGAAATCACCAAGTGTGCTTTTTAGATTTTCTGTTTCTGTTCAGTCATCAGTCTTTTATTATAGTATATACATTTATATATGTGTGTTAGAATGGTTAAAATGTGAGTGGCAATTTTGTTTGGTTGCTTGTAGCTCAGTTGTTGCCTCTTGAAGTGTTCCAGCACTGTTTAATCTTAAACTGCCCTCTCCTTAATTCTTTCCTCCACTCTCTTCTCCCCTTTTGTCCTTATATCTTTCCCCTTTGTTACCTCCACTTCTTTATTTTGTCCTCAAACCACCTATCTCCTTGTTTCTCATCTACCATCTCCCCCTCTATTTAAATTCAACTCACCCCTCCTATCAGTCTCTGAATCTGTCACTATTTTCTCTTTGTGTTAAACATTAATATCCATCTTTTTTTCTCTCCTTCCTTCATTTTTTCATCTCTATGACAGACACAAGAGCAAAGGCACAAAGCTTTGCTGTCATTCAGTGAAGGCTGATAAAGGAGGAAACAGGTTATAATTTCACACTGACACTTAACACACATGCGCACATGCACACACACACAACACACACTCACACTTTTGATTCATGCCATCAATTATATCAATCACATATTACAGCAAGTGTTATCTTAGTGCTTAATTACCAATTAACAATGAATGATTAATTGACAATTTACAGCATGCAGCTAGTAGATTGAAAATGTGGGCAGAGGCAGTGAGCGCAACACAAGGACACATGGAAATTGGAGAGGATTTATGCCTGTTGATCTGTGAGTGTATGTGTGTTTCTACAGTAGTTTAATTTACTTGCATATGTGTGTGTTACTTGCTCAGCGTGTTTGCTCACATGTGCCTGTCTACGTGTGCCTGATTGAGTGTGAACTTAATCAGTTGCATTGGGTTTGTGGCATCAGTGTGACTCCCCACCTTCATGGAGATTTATCATTCCAGCATTGTTAACGCTGTCACGTTTTATCTAAGCACGCCTGCTCCATTAATGGAGATGGGAGCGAGGACAGATTTTCATGTCTTTAGGAAAACATGATACGGCAATGATTTAAGACTTCATTGGAATTGTGCTCAATGCATTCAAAACCCAACAATGCACAGCTACTACATAATAAGTCTTTTAAACTGAAGAGAAAACTGGCAGCCCACTTGATTTACTCAGCCAAAGGTGGCATATTGAACATGCAGAGCTACAGCCCAATTAACAAGCTTATGTTTCAAACTCTTTCTTTCTTTTCACAAGAGCGTCTTAATAATTTGTTTCATCAAACATACATATGTTTAGACATCCAGCTGATAACAAAGCACCATGTGGCAGCCATTGTGAAGGTTATTCCACCTGTGCATCTCCAGGATTTGTCTCTGGCATCATCTGCTTGGGTAGTAATGTTCAAACTGCAGATGTTGTGCAGCAAACAAGTACAAAAAGGCCTTGGTGATGGCTGAATTTGTAAGTTCAGTGTTGTGTGTGGTATGGGAAATTCAGCATTACTGCAGTGGTAGTAGATTATTTGAATCACACACTAATTCGGTTGCTGTTAAAAGCACTTTGATGCTGGATGCAAGTATATTTTGCAACTAGATGGAGCAGTGTAGCATTGTAATATTTCTGTGTGGCGCATATATTTACATATTCCTTCATGGATTTAGGATTGAGTTGAAACTGAGCCCAGGAGTTTCTGCCTCTGGTGAATTTAATTTGTTATGACACTTTTCCTGCTGTAGAAGACTGAATTATCTTGTGTGTGCGCCTGCCCACTTGCACATTCACCCTTGGAGACATTCCTCAAAGCAACGACTCATTTTCAATCTTTAAATACGTTGAACGTCAGATAGACATGCCTGCACACACACACACACACACACACACACACACACACACACACACACACACACAGACACAGACACCTCTATCTATCTGCAAACAGGCCAGGTATGTGAGAACGGGTGTAGTGAGAAGCATCTCCCCTCTCGCTCTGCAGGAGATAACACACTCTCCTTTACACTGTCTCAAGGACTCTAAAAAGAGTGAGACAGAGAGAGAACGAGAGCAACCTTACTACTAAAATGTGTTGTATAAATCTCTCTTGTGATTGCACACTGAACCGAAGGGTTTAGATAAGGTTCAAAGCAACAAGCTGCTGTGGTAACTACACATATTTGTTGTGTCACGCTGAGGCTTAAGACCTAACTTTAAATTCCAAGCAATAGCCCGTCTTGAGCAACAGTGTCAAACTGCTAATAAGGAACACCGTGTTAATATAATGCAACCACACTGAGTTTTCTCCAAGGGGACACATTTTAATAGCCTGGTTTTTGTTTTAGTGAGCAGTGCCCTTACCTGTAATACAGCATATGTTACTTATTCTGATGGTTGGAAAGGGCACGGGGGACATCAGGGAGGACACTCAGTGCTTGGCCATTAGAAGTCCATGTGTGGATCCAAAGGCTGTGGATTTAACCACTTGACTATCTTGGCACACCACCACAGGTCTGGTTTCTATGAAAAGGACTGACCTCTCTTCTTTCTCTCATGCAGGCCATTCCCCTGTCTCTCTCACGCTGCCTCCATCGTCATCACTCTCTCCAAGGTCCTGTGCACATACTGCTAAACTGTCAGGACACACACGCCTTTCTCAACTGCAGAGACAAGGACAAACAATTCGTTTGAAGTAGAGTAGTAGTAGAGACAATAATTCCGTGAGAACATCTTTACTCCTTTGTCCAGTATTCCGGTGAATTCTAAATCCATCTTAATATTAGATATCGCATCATCATTTCTTGGGTGCAGGAATCTTTGGAAATTTAAGAATCAAATCTATTTTGATTTCTGGAATTATGATTCGGTTTGAAATCAGGTTTGAAAATAAAGATAAATTAAGCTAATGTAACCAGTTTTATCTGTACAGGGGCTGTTCTTTGTGTCTGAAAAAAATATCCCATTTGTCTCAATGTTGTATACTATTACTATACTATGAGTATACATTATTCACTTAAAGCTCTTGAATACTGTATTGGTAGGAGGTCAGAGTAGGCTGACGGGTCAACAAAACATCTGACGTTAACACAGGAGACCGCATGAGCTTCCTGTTTCATACAGAGAGTTAACATTGTTTTGGCTGACTGCCATGCAATATTCTCAAAATGATAAAACTATTCATAAAGTCAGTCTAACATTTGATCGTGTAGTCAATTATAGTTTACTAATGTATGTAAACTTGCCACCATAGGAACAGACATACATAACCTTTGAAAAGAGCCACAACTTAACTGTGTGTTCATGTGTGCATGTCATAGGTGTACTCTGTACTTAAAAATATAGCACTACACCTCTGTTCCGTAACCCTAACAAAGTGCTTATTTTAACCAAACCACCATCTTTCCCCAAACCTAACCAAGTGGTTCTTGCGCCTAAACCTAACCAAACCTAACTATAAGGTTGTCACATCATAAAACTGATTTATTTTTTCACAGTGATTTGTAGTGGTTTTGGGAGGCACAGACAAATGATGTTGTCCTGCAGGGGCGGACTTGAGGACTTGTTGTGTTCACCTTATCAACTTAATGATATGTCAGTGCTGTGTTTACAGCTTGTTTCCACCAGTGCAAGTTAATGTAACTGCAGGTACCTTACCTTAAAAAATGCTTACTTCAATACTTCTTTGCATATATTTATAAACTTATTTATAAATACTTTGTTGAGAAAATAACTTTAATCAAGACCATTTAGTTAAGCGCCAGTTACATTTTATATTTCAGCAAACCAAAAACATGAGCAAATCCTTTATGCATTAGTGCACTAAAAACCTGACAGTATCGCCCTCTAAAATCTACATATTTTATGAATCATGTCAAGCTCCAAATTCCCAAAAAGATTATTAGATCCAAAATGATGAATTGATTTTTCCTTGTGTTTAGCATCATAGGTAACAGGTATACTTGACTGCTTTGTGCGCTCACAGCACAATCTCGAGATCAACAGAATTTTGTCTTTTCTGTTCTGTTTTCATTGTAAATTAAAGAGGAGAAATCTTAATGTTATTAGAGAATAAGAATCAATTCTTGAAATGTGTGTATTGATTCAGAATCTTACAAGATAAGAATCTTAATTCTTATGTGAATTGAATTCCCCAGCTTTATGGTTTCTGCCTTTGAAGATACAGTATTGCTATCAGTCACCTGCTACTTCTCTGCATGCCTGCCTCTCTGTCTCCCTCGCTCATGGATTCAATGAAATTAAAATGAAACACCAAAACATATGAAGCAAAAAATACACACACACACACACACACACACACACACACACACACACACACACGCGCACGCACATGCACACCTCCCTGCATGGATTCAATTGCCTCTGTGTTTGTAATTATGGCTCTGCAGGAACTAAAATGGAGCACCTGGGTGCCCTGCAGTGGAATACACTCTAAATGAACTCTGTATGTTAAAATCATTCTAATCTAGGAAATAAACGTTCAACTGCTCTTGTGCTCGGACAGTTAAAATCGAATTCAAATACCAGGACAGAATGTATTTCAAATATTTATGCTTTCCAAAGAGGCCCATATTTGCTGTGGAGGTAGATTTACTCATTTACTGCACAGAAACAGTGGCATTCAAAAGTTTACACATAATTAACGCAATGGTTTTACATTGCTGCTTATTTGTTTCTAGCAATATGAAACACTTAATGTATTCAGTACACCAGAGTAGACAATTTATACATAAAAATACAGAAAGCTTGTTCATTTCTGTCTATAACGAATATGTACAATAATTATTCACAGTCATTATCTCCCATATGGCTGTCAAGACATACAGATTGTCGTTCACTCACTGCACAGTATTTTGCAGTGAGTGTATGTATGATCGAATGATTTCTTTTTAATCCCCATTTGCCTTTTCATTTAAGGTTGAAGTGGGTTTAATCAATAGTATGGGCAGTGGCTTTCAGTTGGAATTACTTTGCCAGTCTATTTCATGGGGATAACAGGTATTTCTAAAGTTTTGTATTTTCACTCAGTTTTACTGCGTAGGCAATGTGTGTTTCTGCAGTTTTAGTGTTTAGCATTTGAAGACAATGTGAGAAAAGCCAAGACCAGGTGAAATGATTAATGTAGTTCAAGTATTTATACACTGATAAGCAATTAAAAATCAAGAAATGTGCATTATAGAAGAAGAATGGTGCAAGAGAAGAACAATTTCTGAAGCAAAACCCAGTTAAAGAGGAGTTTTATATCAGCTCAGAACCAAGATAATTCTACCTATGTAATTTTTTTTTATACAGAATGTGTAGCCATGCTAGTGGCGTGGCTCTAGTGATGGCAATGTTGGTCAAACCAAACCAGACCAAAATATAACTATTGGATTGATTTCTGGAGAATATTGAACAGATATTCGTGGTGCCCAGAGGATGAATTCTACTAATTTGGTGATCCCGTGAATTTTCCTCTAGTGCCATCAGCAGGTCAATATTTTCACTTTCACATATCTTTAACATGTACTTTATGGGTTGGCACACAATTTTGTAAAAATGTCCCTGGTTTCCACACAATATAATCCTAATAACTTGGTTATCCTGTGACCTTTGCTTGAGGTTCAGGTTTGAAATATAAGGAGAGAGATGTAACCTTATAGTAAAACATTGTTTAGGTTGTTTGTCAATTTCAATAATTACGTCACCATTTTTTATCATTTTAGGGCAAACTGTGGGAGGGGAAATAAGGCTTGTGCATGTGTGCCCAAGTCCACAGTGACTGAAATGTACAAAACAGTTTCAGCTTTATAAATCTGATGAAAAGACTTCTGTCTTGGTGTGTACACAGTTTTAGTCGTGAATTCACACATTGTTTTATGCATCTGGCCCTTGGACTCCATTTGCTGGTCTTTTTTGAGCTTTTAAGAATGGTGGATCGTCTTGGCTATGTAGGTTTTTCCACGCATGAAAGCCATCATGATGTTGTATTTCACCGGTGAATAGTTACATATCTAAGCAGGATTTCTCTTTTAAGGAAAAGACTGATGTGGAGTTGATCTAGTCAAAAAAGAATAAATAATGTTCTATTGTCTTATGCATCTTATATACCGTTTCATTTGATTGCATTATAGTACCTAGCTGGAGACTGGTTTTGAAGAATTACAAACTGTGTGCATGGCAGTTGCACAGCTATTTTAAACTCTCTCTTCCAGTACAGATTTGGCTCTTCATTATCAGGTGTTGACAGATTTCATATGACACGATCACGGGCATGTCTGCAAATAATGTTTATTTTCATTTCATTAACTGAATTCAAATTGGACTGGAGATGTATTATTTAGCACTTCCCTGTGTACTGAGCAGTCACACTCAGACACTTGTTAGTACATCGCTCTTCATAGAGACCTTTGAAAGTCCTCAGAGTGGAGACTCAGTACTTGAAAGGGCACTTGGACTCTGGCTAAACTGCAAACAGTCAAGAGGAACCCAGCTCACTTGTTTGTGCATTGCAGTTTCTCAGTATGGTGCTACAGGTGTATGTCTGTGTGTATGTGGGTATTTGATATTTATCAAGATACAATTCCCAAGAGAGGGAAAAGGAGAAAGGGAGAGAGAGGGGAGACAGAAACCTGAAGTAAAACTGGAGAAGTGAAACAGCACAGCCCACAGTTGGAACTAATAAGTTCCACTTCTGCACAGTACCTGTCTGTATGCATTTTTCAGCTGAACAGCACTCCACTCAACCATGTCCACCTGAACATGGCTGAAATTTGTTTCTAGTCAAAAGTCCTTGCTATGAACAGTCGTAGATTTCCGACAGCAATAAACATGCCGCAGAAAAAACATTTATGTGCAGTTATGAAAATACTGCACTTTTTCATACTTATTTATGAAAACACTGCACACACTGCAGTTAGAAATACTGTAATAAGATGCTCCATTAGTTTGTCAGTGCTAGTGGCAATATGTAGCAGAGGAGCGAGAGGTATAAACTGGTGGTAATTGAATACCAGGATCCCAGTGGGAAGATGAAGGGTAGCCATACTATTAGACAGAATTAGCCACCCTCTCCCACAGGAGCACACGTTTAGACACTTTGCACACAAGTCATTGTGTCTGTGTGGACATGTGTGCAGAGGTTCTGCATTTGTAGACATGTGTGCATGAGTCCATTTTGCACTTCCATCCAGGTTTTTAGCAGACTAAAACCCATCACATTAAGAGAATTAAATTTCATTTCAACTTTTCAACTTCATTTTGACATGACCATGAATAACCTATCAATGATTAATAAACATTCATAAATTAAAGGATTGGGTTTCCATCAAAAGAGCCAAGGTTGGATCCAAGGTGGGTTGTGTGTGGGTGTATGCGTGTGCAAATAGGGAGGGAGGAAGGTAAGGTAAAGAGCAGAGAAAACATCAAATACTTTTTGAAAACAGAGTGTTAAATGTCAAAGATAAATTTAGTGATTACAGATGAGAGGAATGAAGAGGCATGAAGCCAAGGCTAGTTTGGCGGGAGGTAAATTATTGCATTATTCAAATCCAGTCAGGTGATTCCTGTTGCACCTGCGTCACTGAGTGCCAAATACTAATGGATAGATTTGTGTGTGTGTCTTTGTGTGTTTTTGTGTTTATGCTGGCACATTGTATAGGTTGTCTTTTACCTCCAGTATTAAAAGCCTATAATTAGCTCTAACAGAAGGACATTACAAGCTGTTATGGCCAAGGATGGATGAATGGATGGATTAGATATTTGGATGGGGGTATTTGATGGACATATTGTGTGAATGGGCAATCTAGGGGAATGATTATGTGAATAAATGAATGAATGTAGAGGACTTGTATGTAGAAATTGATTAGTGAGTGACACGCTGAGGTCTATAGCAGACATCTAAGCGCTTTAACATGTATGTCCTTGTTTGAGATTGCCTTGATAGTGTTTTTTTAATCACAAAATATATCAAAAGAAAAGTTTAGCAATTTTACTGATTTACACGGGTCTTCCCGGTGTAAAGGATAATTCTGGACACAGTTATCCCATTTCCCGGGTTGGCCTTCCTAACAATTCCTGTGTAATTGTAAAAGTTAGCTTGACATCTGGTTCTTCCATATTTCACTTTATTTCATCTCCGAACAATATCAATACCAATTATCTGAGATGCAAAGTCAGTGAGGTGTAGCGTGCATTTACAACATTTCTGCTAAACGTTTTGCTTGATAAAGCATAAAAACTCCATCATTTTGTCAAAAATAGGCTAAACCTGACACAGGCACTACAAGTGAAGAGAGGATTTGCATGAATATCAACTCTCTGTCTCCAGCAGACATATTGTATTTATAACTTTAGCAGACAGTATACATGCAGTATGGTAATGGAGCACTGGGACGTTGTCCATTGATGGCAGCATAGGTTATGTTTCATTGTCTCTCATGGCTTCCCTTTTTTTAAATATGTGCTGAAAAAAAAATCAGTTTGTCTTTCCGATTGAAAAACTGCTAACATTTGAGATGCCATGAAGATTCTACTAGTGTTTGCAACTGCATTTTTCCACTTGGCCCTGCATACATTTCTTTTGTCAAATTGTTCTACCTCATGAACTATATGATCAGTGGCAGTTTTATTTTGAATATGAGTCATGTTTTTAAAATAGCTTGCAATACTACCAATAAATTCATTTTCGAAATGTCTATTTACCTCCAACAGGAGGTGGAACATCTACAGGCCTCTGAGTGCCAGACATATTAGACTTGTATTGACAGAGTAGTGCTACTTATGAACAAAGGAGGATTCCAAGCAATAAAAGACAAAATAGCTTACATAGATCGACAGATTACAGAAATCTTGACTGTGCGCATGGATTATTTTTTCTTTGGGGCCTTTTCTTTTTCTTAATACTGTATACAACTGCATATGGTGATCTCCTCTTTGATTTCCAAGCTTTTAATTCATTCATGTTGATTTGAATGTTCATGTTGCATATGCAATCTTCACTCTCCTCTGAAATTGTGTAGGAACAAGAATGGTTCTACCATCTAAAGTGTATTCTTTGAGTCCAGTAATACATTCATTTGACTGATCCTGTAAACAAGCTGGCACATTAGGAAAGATCATTAAAATTAACAAACCAGTCTGAGTTAGATCTGCTAAGAGCCATTCTCACTTTTATGGTATCGCATCCTAAAAGCATTCATATGCATATCGTTATATGTCTACTACAGACATGATTTTGGTACAAATCCTCTTGCCATATACTGAAGTAGACAAACAGTGGCTCAAAATATTGTAGGATCACTTCAAAGGAATATTACAAAAAAAAGTGATGATCTGAAAAATCAGTCATTAAACGTTATAACCTGGACAGGTGTCTTTACTCACATCCTTTACGGACAGGAAGGCTTCTGAAAGTAGAAGCCACAATTAGAGAGACAGGGATATATTTTACAAACATAGTTAGAAGTCAGTCGTTGCTCATTCACTGGCTATTCTGATGCTGTTGTGTAAGCGTGAAGGTAGCCTGTTAGTGAGCTGTGACTGAATTAATGCCCAATATGCCAGAGGCATAAGACGATTTTGGAGAAGTGGTTGGCACTTTTGTCAAAAACACTTTTGGGAAATATTTGGCATACAACTGGATACCCGAGACCCAGCGTTGATTTTGTTGCTGTTGTAAATGGCTCAGCTTTTTTGTATCAGAAGAAAGTTCTCCATTAAGGACATGTGATCAGTCTTTTTTCGCAGGCTTTATTTTTTTGAATGGATGTCTGCTCTGAGATAGAGAAGCCAAGAGCAGCGCTGGAATAAAACAAGAAATTATAATAGAATATCTCAGAACTGACAATGTGCTGAGCAGGGTTTTTGAGTATTAAAAGGCAAACATAATTCACAGCCAATATGATAAAAGCATGCTATTGTCCATTTAAAAATAAATAGCTCCCCTGAGCAAATAGCAGGATGCCCTTTGTTAGAAACATTGTTTTTTACATAATCTGATTTTCTTTTATCTGTTTTATGAGTTATTATTGATTAGATACCAAGTCACTAGAGACCAATTTTATGTATATATTTTCATCAGAAACTGGAAGGAGTTGGATGATTATGCAGTGGGTTTCTCAAATGGGAAGTGAAGCAGATGACACAGCTATAATTTGGTCTCTCAGATGCTCCATCGACAGTCTCAGCACACACTCTGCCTCTCTGTCACTGATGGAGAGTCACGACTTCTCAAGTTGAAGAAATATGCAAGCACACACAGACACACACACACAAACACACACACACTTGCAGAAAACACACACGTGCACATGACTTTTGTGTCTGTTTAAGCCTTGTGAATTAAAGAGCTTCTACATACAGATGACGCTCACACACATAAACACAAACGCACACATAAATTTAAAAGACTCCGAATCATGAAACCACATAATGAATAGTAATCACAGGCATTTCCATAACGCAAAACATAATCCCTGATGAAAATTCAGACGAAGAAATGAATTATAGAGAGGAAAAACAACCAAGCACCAAAACAAGTGCAATAAAGTAATGAATGATAATGTGAAGGAAAATGACGCGAGGTCGACAGTTAGAGGTGGTGATGCCCGAGGGTGGAGGGAAGTTGAGCATGAGTGTATACGTGTGTGCTTGTTATGCGTTCACTCAACATTTATGCATTTATGTATCATAAAAATACAAGAGTAATTTCCAGACAGTATGCCTTTAAATGTTCTGCATGCGGAGGTGGGTGTGTGTGTCTGTATGTGTGAGTGTATATGTAATCTAACGGTTTATGCAGTGAAGTTAGAGCTTATTAAAGGGAGTGTAAAGCAGAGAGAGTGTAATTACCAAACATAAATGAGAAGCTCTCACCCAATGCATTAAATTACCCTGAGAGAGGAATGCCAGCTGATAATTGGACCTTCTCATCTTAGTGTCTGTGTGTGCATGTGTGTGTGAGGGAGAGAGAGAGAGAGTGAGAGACAGAGTATGCGTGTGTAAATGTGGACACAGGGATGAAAATCATCTGAAGTTGAAAGATGTTGCACGGTTTTGTACTTGTGTCTGAGAGCTGTGTGAGTTTTTTTGTGTGCATAAGAGTTTGTGTATGTGTGCAAGTGTGTGTGCGTGTATCTGATGTCCTTCCTCTCTGGGAGAAACTGTTGTTGCTGGTCCTCTTGCACACTTCCAGGGTGATAAATTCCGTCAACGCTCCAGTTGTGACCATCCACGGTTCACTTTAGGCTTCACCTCCCCTGAGTGTGTGTGTGTACTGTATGCATTTCTGTGTGTGAAACCCCAACATTGAGTGTAAAAAACGAATACATACTGTATATCCACCTACATGTATATGTATGAATAAAAGTGTTTGTGCCTCATACAGAATGTTCTGTGTATTTCTTTGTGTCTGTGTTTTCGGTGCAAGTGCGTGTGAGAGATTCCTTGTGTATTGGTGTTAGTGTGTCCCGGGAATGTTTGTGATAGAGACTAATTGTCTATCGATATATGTGACCGGAGATATGTGTATGGAATTTGTGTGTGTGTGTGTGTGCGTGTGTGTTTCTCCCTGTTGTGTGTCCCTGAGTGCATTTCCCTCCTCCTGCTCCCCTCTCTTTCCTCTGCACTGTCCTTGCAGTGTCCTTCTCTCTGCCTCTCTCTATCCTACTCTCTCGCCATCTCCATCTCCTGGCCTTGCTCTCCCTGCCTCTCCATGTCTTCTTTACCCCAGCATCCCCCTGCATACATACACAAACATACACATCCTCTCGTCTCTCTTCCTCGTTGCGTCTCACTCTTTCCCTCCTTCCTTTTCCCTCCTTCCTTCCCCTCGCTCCCTCTAACTTTCTGTACCAGGGGAATAACATGCTTCAGAGCTTTCAGATGGAGACAGAGAGGGTAGCTCCAATCAGAACTGCACCAGACCTTTTAAGTAAACATGTTCGCACACACAGATACATGCACACACAACCACACACACACGCACACACACACACACACACACACACACACACACACACACACACACACAGTCTCACTGTCAAAGGCACACACATGTGCACACACAGAGGAACACATACAGGAAGTTTTGTGAGGGGGAAACTCAGCTACAAGTGAACCTGAAAAAAAATATCACCTTAAAAAGCTGGAGCGCAGGGCAGATGCCAGTACAGAGGGAGAAAGATGAAACAAGCTGTCAGAGAAGAAAACTTGCAGCAGATTAGAAGAGAAAGACGAGAGAGAGGGAGCAGTGGGCAAAGCAAACAGAAGCAGAGAAAAGGCTTGCTGGAGAGGAGATTATAAAGAGAAATAAAACAAGGTAAACACTCTTAGCCAGACTGACCAACGTAAGTAGACAGAAACACACAGAAGCAGTGAAATGGGGATAATGGGGATAGAAAGATGGGCATTAAAGCAGACAGCACACAGAGAAGAGTGACAGACTGACAGAGGGATAAACTGACAGAGACACAGCGAAGGGGTTAGTTTGCTAAATGGGTCTGCTTGATAATTGTGTTCTGTGACAGCTGACAGTAGCGCCACTTAATTAAAGCCAAGCAGGAAATGACTATTTATAGAGACTCCATCCCATCAGCACTAAATGACATGGTGTTTTATTTCCCTGCAACCCACTGGCCGCAAAACGCTGACTTTATTTAATTCGATAAGTGTGTGTTTGGAGGGGAGGGGAGGAGGGTGGTGTGTGTGTGTAGTGACGGGGGCATTCAGTGGGAGGAGTCTGCGTGTGTTTATGTCGATGTGTAATCCATAGGAAATGTGTGCGTGTAGAAAAGACATATCTATATAAAGAAATAAATCAGCATTATTATATAAATTTGCCCCAGGCAATTGAAAGCAAGTATTATATCCACTCAACACACACACATTCACACACTCCTACAAAACACATGCGCAAGCTCACACACACACAGAAACACAGCCATGTCCCACGACAATGCACAGTTTGACATCATTCTCCCTGACAATTTGAAATGTCAGCCCCAAGTGTCTGTCCAAGTGTGCAGATGCATGTGTGTGTGTGTGTGTGTATGTGTGAGCGTAAAGACGTGTGAGGTTGTAGAGCCACCGTTTCCTGGATGTCAGCTACAAAAACCATTCACAGGTATGCTGCTGTCTCCATGTTTAACTGCTGTGCACGCGATTGGCCTTGAAGCGAGAGAATTTGAGAGACCAAAACACCGGATTTAACCATAACAAACAACCAAAAACAGAGCAGGCTTCTGTGCCCACGGATAAAGCATTTTGCTAAATTTCTGTTTTTGTTTGTTGAGTAACTTTAGGTGACTTGCATAAAAAAATGATAACTCCTAGCAATTCTAAGACTGGATGGTGACTTAATTTTATTGTAATGCCATGTGACTATGCTTGTTTGGAGAATTTGTGAATAGAATTTAACATTAACAGTGGCGCATTTTTTTCTTCCTGTGAGACTTCAACTTTAACACTACGCAACACTATACAAGACCTATTTAAATATAAACCATACAAAACCAGAAAAGAGGACAAAACAATTCAATGACCAAAAATGACCAACAATAAATGAGAAGTCTATGGACACGTGGAGGGTGCAACAAGCATTATTAGCCTACAGAAATGAAACAACTTATCCTATATGCCACTAAATAATACAGCCAGTGCAGCCACAAACAGAAATATCATACATATTTGCACTCTTTCAACTTTGTATTGCAACTGCTGCGCAACAATTTCCCTCGGGATAAATTAAGTTCTATCTTATCTTAACGCAAAGGAGAGACTGGACAGTTTTATACAAACCGCATATGGCGTGCACACTCAAAGCTACGATGCTGCGCAGTGCAGTGGCTGCTGACGCTCTCATATGGAAAGTGAGTTACAGTTATAAAGAGTTTGTCATTATGCTCACCTGTCTGAGCGGCATTCTGTGAGCTTCATGCACCACGAAGTCCTCAACAATCTGCTCTAGGTTCAACTTCTTTGCTCATTCATTCTCAATAACCACCGGTCCACTCTGCCTCTCTAAAAAGATAAGCTTTTATACAAGGCCTATTCAAACATAAACTAGACAAAGTGGTCAACAACACTATACAAGGCCTATTCAAATATAAAACAGATAACAGTTAGTCTACAGCACCCCAGGCAGTGACACAGACTGGTGCCGAGATGTGGTAACATGGAGTTAAACAACAGATTAATCTAACATTCTGACTGTTTTCTTCAAAACCAAAATTTTATTTAGTAAAGACTAATTATGGATGTTTCACTCACTAACTGCCTGCTCAGCCTGCTTTAGGTCTAGCTTAGTGTAAAGTTAGGCTAACGTTAGTCCATTTGTATATTCCACCATACTCCATCGAACAAAATAATCCTGAGAGGTTAATAGACTTTGCACATATCACAGTCCCATTTTAAAACTTTAGCCTCCTCTCCATCATGGTGTCGAATCTGCCAACCACTTTGTCTTTATCAATGTTTATGTCCAGCTCAATACACAGCAATTTAGCGCCTTGCTATATTAAAAAAACACCAACAGCAAATGAGAGCGGATCAAAATGAGGCTTCGAATTAAAATAGTAGTGACTACCCACATTTCCCATCATGCTTAGTGCTGGACTGAGTAGTTTGTTAAGTTTGCTGTTTTATGTTCCAAAATGCAAATGTTACTTTTTGTTAGTGTTTGTAATGTTCCTGTTCAGTACATGGTGGTTTATGTTGGGACTTGTGCTGGTTTATATTTTTAACCATTAGTGAGGTGGCTGTTACATTTCTTGTCACCAGCTGTATTTTAAGATTTCCCTTCAAGTTCTTGTTCTCTGTGTTGGTTGTTATGAAATGGTTGATATTGCTATGGTGTGTGTCCTTTGGCTTGTTCTGGGTTGGCTTCTGCAGCAATGTGACTAGTTAAAACAGAGGGAGTTAGAAATAAAGGCCTACCTCAACCTCTAAAATTCTGCTTCAACTAAAGACATCTTCTGCAGTTGAGGCAGGTAACTACAGGCTCCTGTTAATTGTATTATGGGGCATTTGTGTTAACCAAATAACAAACAAATAACTCCTTTCCTGTCTTGTATGAGACTGGTCACTTGAGAGAGCTCCAGCCAGCTCACTGCAGGGTCTCTGAGTGTGCCTGGCCAGCTGGCTAGCAAGTGAACCCCACGAGCTCTAGCTTGCTGTTGCAGCAGTTTGTGGAGCTTCTTTCTTTGGTGCTACCAGAACAAAAATGTGAGCTGCCAGGGCTGAGTGACTCTCCTCTGCGGCTTGTCTAGGTCGTACAGCCGGTTAGAATCATAGCTAGGCTAGATGGTGTTGGTGTTTAGCAGACGCCTGGAACGGTATAGCCAATCAGAGGCAGAGTAGGGGCGGGTCTACAGATAACTCTTTTTCCAGTACGGACTGTATTTCTGTCGTGTAGCTGTTAACTGTACCTCACATTGCGGATACCTTTTACATAATGGATGACGTATTTTTGTAGGCCAACCTGGAAGTTAGCATCACCCTGGTACCCTCGACAAATGGATTTTTCCATTGGATTTTGGGTGATTGCAGAAAATAAGATCTGTGGTAAACAAACATTTATGAAACTTACACGTTTTGTTCACCAAGATAATTTTCACAAATGAACACCACCTTTAAGATTTTTTAGGTGTAAATGCAATCGCCAGAAGTAAAAATCTAACGTTAGGCTGTAAATCTACTACACCGCGGTTGCATGACTTCAACGTCACCACCACTAAGCTTCAAACTTTTAATGTGTTTTCGGCTGCTACTTAAGCCTTTCCTCTTAGTGTGACCTAGCATACTTTGTAAGAGTGCGAGTATGAATCATGGATGTATAATACGTCACACAAACTTGACACAATGAGGCTGTTAATGGATGAGTTTTTGTGTTCCGTGCGATGACGTTTTATGTCCCCGACAACCTCTGTAGTCTCATTTCGCCACTTGTTAGCAACCGCCTTCTTTAAGACACATAAAAGCTGCAAAATGCAAGAGTGAGGTATTTACGGATGTTTTTTATGTTGCAGAGCAAAATGTGAAAATCTCTTAAGCTTGTGGTATCCACAGACCTTATTTCATACATCTAACCAAAACATATTCAAAAAACTCATTTCAGGGTTTTAGGACTCATTCCTGTAATGGCCAATAGGAGGGAAGTCACAAATGTCACGTGGCCCATAAGCTTACAGGAAGCAATCTACAAATGGGCAAAACCTGTTTCACATGAAAATATGTATCCACAAATGCCTAAGTATCACTTTACATCTATTTATTGTGCTGCAACAATTTACATTTTTAAAACCTAAATCCTATATAATTTTTATGTGAAATTAAAATAGGCCTACGTTTTTACAGAGTAAGAATATTCATATTTGACAAATTGCCTTGTACTGTGGATAATGACTTTACACAACACAGTTAAACAAAAACATGTTTGTGCATAGTGAAATATTTGAGGGTCATGTAACAAATTTGTGGATTGTCTCCTGTGGGTTACAACTAATAAAGTCAGATAAAAACTTCCATAATATGGTTGGATTCTGTGTCATGTAGCCAGTGGGCCAACCTTAAAAGAAACCTGAGTTGTCCTTTAATCAAAACACTCTTAATTGTTTAAACCCCAACTGAACTTAATTTCTCCAAGCAATCCTTGTTAAGTATCTTCCAAATGAACAAAACAGTAGTAGGTTACACTCAGCCATTATTCTTCATCTGCTGATTCTGCTCCTGTTTTTATTCAGTGTTGAATTGAATATTCCAGCATTTTCTCCTTACATTGGAGTTACATCACCATTAAACATTTGGACAGCTTAATCCCTTTATTAAAGCCTGTTACTTCAACTTCATTTACTGTAATATGAAAAACTGAGTCTGAGTGCTGTGTACAATTGCAGCCATGTTAAAATACTTGTAGTTTTAAGTATTAATAGACCTAAGTGAGTCCAACCGTGCGCCTCTCTTCACTAAACAATTCATTTTAAGAGATAATGGGCGAAGATGAAGGCATAAAACAAGGTATCAAGCATAAATTCAGTGGTTTTCTTCATCCTACTTGGAGGACTATGCATCAATATTTTCTCAGACAGGCACAGCACAGCTCCTTTAACGACTGCCAGTACTGTTGGCACATGAAGAACAGAACACAAAACCAGAACAAAACACATAAATGCCTGCTGGTTCCTGCCATACTAAAAGTGAATCCTCTTGAGCTTGGTTTAGCCTTGTAGACTTTCTTCTTCTCGCTGAATCCCACTGTTTCTGTGAATGTTGCCATATCCAGCACTTTTCTTCTGACATTTTGTGTACTTAAGTTTTGATGGTTGGATTCCACTAACAAGATGAAAAATAAAAAACTAAATGTAAACATGTTTCCCCAATTGTAGCCTAACATTGGAAGGCATATGTTACTTGTTGTGTCAGACACAAAAAAACCTGAATGTAAAGAACAACTGTAGACTTGAAAAATTTCAGTAGTGTTGCTTTTTGTCTGTTCTGCTTTTAATGCTATGTTAGAACATACTTTCTATGTTCTGATTAATTAGTCAAACAAATGAGAGCCTGTGTGGTACAATGAAAAGATACTTAAAAATATAGTGAGCACCTGAAATCTAAAACCTTTATCTTCTTGTTATATTCACTCCTTTGACTGTGCTGCTCTCTCCTCATGAGCCCTTTATTCTTCCCTTTTTTTTTCTCAACGCTTCTCATTTCCTTTCCATCATAGATAAACATAGGCAGGAATAACAGGCTCCTATTTCTATAAGTCATTTATTATTCAGTGTGTGCTTTCACCTTACAGGGACATTTTGCGGATGTTTAAGATAAATCCTGTTGTTTTGTTGTCGGGAGAAAAATCTGACAAATTTATATCTTAAAAGTTCAATCTCATAGGCTATGAAAACACAACGCCAGCCTCCATCAAACATGGCACAGAGCGCAGAGATCTTGTTAAACTACAGCTTCTATTTCCTCAGTACTAGTAAGCCGTTGGCACTCGGGAAATCCCTTGCCATTGGTGGAGCTTGAAACTTCAAAATAACCTAAAAGAAACAGCCAACATGTACAAATTCTGAGCAGTTTACTACTCTGAATCTATTATAAAGTGTGTACCCTTCAGACATTGAAGTTCATCAGAAACTAGCTTTGAAATTGTTCCTTGAATTTAAAACAGAATATGGTTAATTAGCATTTAGTTACTAAGCGACACAAACTTTGTTGGAACAAACTTCCAAAAGATCTTCTTAGCACTAACATGCTACTTTTTAATCCAGACTGAGGGCATTGCTGTTTTTAATCCCATCTACTGTGCTATTTTCTGTTCCAAAGTACAGTAAACCTGCAATGAATGTGATACTTCATTTATGTCAATTCACCATTAATTTGTCAGTTAATTCAATGTCAAATTTATTTTAATCTTTTATAATAAATATCCTTATAAAGAGTGCTTCATGATTCATCACATAATACCATAATCAACATTTTTTACATCAAATGACTCTAGATCTAGCAACAATGCTTTTATTTTGCTGTGTCCATGGTTACTAAAAGTAGATGGTAAATCTGTCAGTGGTAGAGCCAATGTGGGAATGTTCATTGTTTCGACTGATCCTTCCCAACCACACAAAATAGCCATTAACTGTGCATTGTGCAAATAATATTACAGTATATATTATATTGCATATTGCAAGTATACAAGTATATTGCATTATAACGAACACTGTATCATTACAAATATTATAACACATGCCAAACTATAAGTCACAGTTTTCCCAAGGAATATATTAACACTGTGTTGAAACCGATCTCAGCTAGTATTGCTTAACAAAAATTGTTCATACAAACACGGGAAACATTAAAGAACATCTACAATAATGATGCTTAACCTATGTCTGTCTTTTATCCCCATTCATGTTTCCTGTCTCTTTACTCCATTTTTCCTTCTTCTCGTTTCAATTCAGCTCTAACTCTCTTTCTGAACTGTCCATGTTTTTCCGCTCTTGTAGACGTCTCTTTTTATCCCTTTTTGCCTTTTCTATCTCTGCTGTACTTTAAAATAGTGCTGATTATGACACCATCTTGTATGAATATTTGAAGTGGCAGTGATTCACAGTCATCAACACCTGCTTACTCGAGCGGCGCTGCGAGTTCTGCTTCCACTTTTGACATTATATATCACCTCGTCCATGCCTCTCTTTTTTTATCTCACTTTCTATGTTGCCCATTTTTAACTTTCACTTCTCTTCTGCTGTTTTTGCAGTCATCTCTCATTTTCTCCAACGCTTTATCGTTCTTTTCCTTCCCTGCTCACTTCCTTCCAGCCTTGGTGTGCAGCCACAAGGTTTTCACCCTGTTGTACTTCTCGCTCTCTCGCGCTCTCTCTCTTTCTCTCTCTCTCTCTCTCTCTCTCTATCTTTCTCACTCACTCACTCACTCACTCTCTCTTTTGCTCTTTTTCTCCCTGCACCTGGCTGTGTCCCATAGCAGTGCTGGCAAAGCAGAGAGCAGATGAGACAGTGTTAAACAGTGTCATCTGCCAACACACCCAGCCAAGAAAGCTGCATTGTTGTATGTGATTTGATTTGTGTATGAGTGTGCGTGTGTACATCTACAGGAGTATGTACAGTATTTGTGACTATGCGTAAGTCGCCTCAGTGCAAAAGTGTATCCTGTTCGGTGCTTATGATCAAGTTTGTGTGTGTTCAGATGTATACAATCCAACAGCAACAGCTCCTTGATGTGCCATCTCTTGAAATGTGGGAGTAGCAACACACTGAGACTGTTAAACTGAGAGGGCCCTTGGCTTTGAACACTGACAGCCCTGTGGCTGGCTGTCTCTGCCATACAGTGGCGGTCGTTCAAAAGTCACCATCTTGATTGGCAAATCAAAGGCATCTACCGCCAACTGCTGTACTGCAGATATATTTCATACGGAAGTTCTCTCCTTTATTAAGTGAAACCCCACTAGGCAAGGGTGTGACAAAAATTTCATAAAGGGGCTAGGGATGTGACTGACTGTTCTCTACTAAGAACTCAGAGAATGTGTTTTATTTATTTATTTTCCATAGATGTCTAAAGTCTGATGTCTTGGCAACTGCTAGTTTTCCAAAACATTTCAAACACACGGCTGGAGCATTTATGTCTTTTAGACAGCCTGATGGGAATGTTTTGATATGGAGCTATTAGTTCCTCAGGGCCTACGATGTGTTGAGGAAATATTTGTCATATGATTTACATAAAAATGTGGTTTAACAGTTTAACTCAACTCCTCACAGATATGTCACTAACTTAGAACTTAGTGATACTTAGGGATACTGTATAAATCTAGTCCTAACTAGTGCTATCATGCCAAATATTGTGCCTCACGTAGTCAAAAGAGCTATCAAGAAAGGCCTCTACTTTCTAGAGTATGATTTACTAAATCGTAAAGCATCAGTGGCTTTGGCACACTGCAACATATCTCAACAGTTGATTAAAACTGTGCCCTGATTTTCTCCCCGTAGATGACTCGAGTGTTGTCAACACTGTTGTTATGATGCTGAACAACTGGAGGTCATGACCTTGGCAAAGGACTGCAGTGCTGTAGAAGTAGATGTGGATTTATTTATGCATGTGTGTGTATGTGTGCAGCCCTGTGTGCCTTTGTGCACACACGAAAAGCATCCTCGCAGGCTTTCATTTGATATGCAGTACAATTCATAGGCTGCTACTATTAATACCCATTCACTCTCCATTCTGCAATTTATCTATTTACTGCAGGGTGGTGGTGGAGGTGGTGGAGGGGTCTGAGAGCATGATTGTGATTTGAGTAATGCTTTCAGAATATAGGAAAGGAACGGAGGCAGAGATGGAGAGAGGGAGAGAAAGACAGGAATAAAACAGGGAGGAAGATATTGAAAGAACAACTGCAATAAGCGTAAGGATGAGGAGATGAGTGCACAGAAAGTGAGGGGATTCAGTAGAAGGGTGGGGGGGGTGGGGGTGGTGGAGAAAGGGGAAAATAGAGGGGGATTGAAATCCTCCCGGGATGCACAAAGAGAGGAAACACTTAAGATGACTCAATTCATCACAATCACTGCTACAAAAGAGAGGAAGGGAGAAAAATGAAGGGGAGAAATGTAGAAGAGAGCAAGAGTATGTACTGCAATACATTAGCAAGACTGGAGTAAGTGTATGAAAAGGCCATGCAAAAATTGTGATTGTGGGGGGGTGTAGGCCAAAATATGTATTATTTACATATACAGTATTCTACCATGGTTTAATTATGGTAGAATACTGTACATGTAAATAATCTGTATTAATTTTTTTATCACCACACAACTGACACCAAATAAATACATAATACAGCGCTGTGCATTTTATTAGAGATAAAAGAAAATGCTATCCCTTCTTATCTTACAAATCTAGCCTTTATATTTTTTTTATTTTGTTTATGATGCTGCTCAAAAAAACACCTTTAATAACAGAGAACATTAGGTATAGGCTAAAATATTAACTATAAGAAACAAAACAAAAAGACTCAAAATGAAACATGCAGAATACAGTTCCTCCTACAGGTATTCAAGCTTCTGTAGCACCCCTAATCCTTCACTAAGAGGCAAGTTAATTTAGTGTCCTTGGGTATGCTACAGTAAGGGGATGCTCCTTGATCCTCTTAGCCATGAGATGTTTTTGCAAAACAATTTCCAGACCCAAGATAGCTTTGACATTATTTCTTGAGCATCTAGAAAAGAAAATTTCTTTATTGTTTAATTTTACAATAAGTTATATTTTTGGTACACTAAGGTACGGAAAGACTTGCCTTGATATACATATTTTTTTTTGCTAATGTGTTAGCATACAACTATACATTCAACTGACTGAGCAGCATAGGCATCACACTGCACTTCTCTATGACTACCTGAGTCTCTGATAGGGGTTTGTACTTCTTTCCTGGCTAATAGTATTTTTGCACCATGGATGTAGTGTACAATCATCCTGTCTCAACACATGTGTTGGAGGCTAGTGGCAGTGAGAGCCCTTGGGACTGAACTATGAGTTCTAAAGAGGAAATGAGCTGAGAGTAACTGAGAGTGTCAAAAAACTGCAAAACTGCAAAGTTCAGTGTTGATTCTCAGTTGGATCAGCAGTAATAGCCTTTTACATTATAATATAGATACAAAAAATAATACTTAATGGGGCTTTATATGTAGATGGGAACTTGGCTACATAAAATATTATACAGTAGTTGCAATTTGCTGCTTTTTTGTTTGTGTGAGGTTTTTCTTGTAATATAAAGGATTTTAGTAAATTTCCAAGTGCATATTAGTGTATATCAATAGTGATAACAGTTTATTTTTATAAAGGGTTAATATTCTTCCAGCTGGCAGAACATTGGCGTTGATGGCAGTTACATAACTGCAACAAAGATGGAACAACATTACAAATGTGTACTCTTTTATTTTTGATATTGCTGAGGTGATAAGGTGTGGTGTTAGCTGGCTTTTTGGGGCTTTTTAAGAATAGGAATTGTATAGATGGGTCCTGAAAGCTGAACATACAAGTTGTTCCTACGACAGCATGACATAGGCCTATTTTGACAAAATAATGACAACAATGTATTTATATTGTGGCTCCACTCTCAAGGTAACTGCTGTAATTGCGTTATATGCGTGTGGAGGGGCAATGCAACTCCAGTCTGGCTGCTCTGACACTCAGTGCTCCAGTGATGACTGTCAGTGAAGTTGCTAAACCACTTTGGAACCAGACGGTTGTACCACCTCCTCTACTGCCGTCCACTGATTGACTCTTCGGTTGACAGCGCTGTCAGCAGCCCGGCAGGAGAGACGCTCCGGGTTCGCTGGGATTTTATTACTTAACTATGAGCAGGACGCACACTTTTATTTTTTCCTGACTGTGTGGAAGTCTGATGTTTTCACATCACAGATGACAAAAAAAGGCATTAAAACATTTACAGGTAAAACATGAGTCTCCTGTAGGCTGATATTGATTGGCAGGTAGTCTGAAAAGAATGCGAACGAATGGCTGAATATTTATTGAACACATATATTTATATAGCGGTGTAATGAGCAATATTAGGCATAGTGGCTAGTAACTTTGATGAGTGGTTAGTAAGTTCTTGAAAACCACTAGCCACAGTGGTTGGTGAGCAAAAAAGTTAATGTCAAGCCCAAGGCTATCATTCCTGTTCTCAAATTTATGAGGACACAGTATTGTGGAGGAAGTTCATAACTCCACAAGATTTAGAAAAAAACCTCTCTTTATTGAACCACATCAGCTACTGAGAGAGCTCGCTGTGTTCCTCTGCCTCTCACACAGAAAGTGTATTGTAGAGTGTATGAAAAGTGAAATAGTGACAGACAGGTGACGAGGTTCATCCAGCAATCTCAGATTAGCTCTATTAAAAATGTACCAAGGACAAATGGAGGACCTCTCGGGAGACCAGATGAACTCTGAAAGGCAGGAGCTGTCTTTCAGGTTTGGACGGCACAGACCCAGGGTGCACACACACACAAACACACACACACACAAACACAAGAGGGGGAAAACTGTCTCAGCATACAATCTTTGAGAGGAAAAATGTGCCAAAGAGAGTTAGAGATGAAAAAGAGGTGAGGGAGGCAAAGGCAGAGAGTCCCAGAGAGAGAATGAGAGTGAGGAGGAAAGACACGTGGAAGAGAAAAGACAGAAAATCAGCTAGAGAGTACGAGAGGAGGGGAAAGAGAAACGGACGAGAGGATGGTTGGGGTGAGGGTGGAGGGGATAGTCCTGGAGAGGCTAATTGGAGGTTGTGGCATGATGATATGATTCAGAGAGGTCATTAGCATTCCAGAGCTAAATATTAATGACGCCAGTGCTCAACTTCAGCTGCAGGAACACAGTGCTACAGCAGGTGAGGCCCCAAAGACAGTCAGAGGAAAGGAAATGCAGAGTTTGCAGCACTAAGAACTATAAGCCATAAAAGGTTAACACCATCATTAACATAATTTGATGGAGACTTTTTGTCTGAGCGTGGTGGGTGGTACTGAAAGTCTTGCCAGGGTAAATTAGAAAGGAAGCTTACTTAGTCAGTGCGGATTTTCCAATAAAGTCATAAATTGCAGTATTTTATCCCCATTCTCTCTTTTTACACAAGGAGGCAAACCCCAGACAATAGGTTCTAGTATAAGCTTTGAACATGCTGATGTTGTACATGGTGGATATTGAGCTGAATGGCCTGGGAGCCTCAGTGGCACTGACAGATACGGTACTGAAGTAATTAATCATAAGCACCAAGATCAAAGTTCCTCTCTAGAAACTCTTGCAGATGGGACTATTCAGTGTTTGCTTGCGTGACCACACAGTTACAAGCGTGCAGGCACGCACACACACACGCACACACATGTTCACCTGCACACACAAGCACGTGCACACACTTCTACAAATATCCCCTCCGGATGCAGCAACCTGCTCTGTATTGTGGGTTATTTATGGCAGTAGATTGAGGGCCCAGGACTTTGAATGTGTTCGGAGACATGTGAACTACAGTAAGTGGCTTTGAAATCCACAGTGGTGCAGTATTAAAGAATTTCTCCTATTAGTGAGCTGGCAAATGCTCACTGGAATGGAGACAGCTTACATGAATCACAGCAGATATTCATTGTGTGTGCATCTGTGTACATGTGTGTGCGTACATGTGTGTGCGACTGCGTTTATTTCAAAAAGCTCTTTGAAAAGGGAATCTAGGAGGATGGAAGAAAGGATTGGAAGAAAAAGGCATTACTCTTGAGGTAACAACACAGAAGCAGATCTACAAAACTATTAATCTCTTCCTCTGCCCCCCTCAGCCGCCTCTCTCTATCTCTTCCCTCTTTCTCCTCCTGCCTCTCTTCTTCTCCTATCTCTTCTTTTTTCTCCAGAGTCCTCCTCTGCATTTATTTCATTAATCCAACTCTCCCATCCTTTCCCCCCTCTCACAGCTACGCCATCTATTTCTTCCACTTTACATCTCCTAACTCTGCTCCTTCTCTCCAATGCGCTCCCCCACCCTTTATCACTCTTTGTCTCCATCATGACTTGCCTCACTCACTCCCTCCCTTCTGCCCACCACCTGCCTCACTCACTCCTTCCCTCCTGCCCTCCACCCTCCATATTTCATTCTTTCCTCCCTCCTTTTCTTCCTCCTTTTGACCTCATCTCCTCTTTGTTTAATCTTTGTTTTTCTCAATCTTTTAGTCTCTTATTCTCTGTCTCTCTGGCACTTTCGATCTCTTTCTCTCTTTCAGTCTCCCTCTCCCCCCTTCTGCACTGCCACTCTGCAGTGTGTTGCAGAGATTCAGACCTCAGTCTCGCATGTGGTCGAGGTTTCAAAGCCGCAGTTCCCACCACAGGTTGAAATAAACACACACACGCACACACTGTGCTTCTGGCTCGGCGGCTGAGGCTGCATCGGGTTCCTTTGTGGGTGAGGAGCTCTACTGCAGCAACTTGCTCCCTTGGCTCACACGCCCACACCTCCTCACTCCCCTCCTCTGCCTTTCGTTGCCTCACATACTCCCCCCCATCATCCTCCCACTCTTTTCCCCTGCCCTTTTATTATCCTCCTCCACAATCAGAATGGTTTGTGTTTTTCTACTGTACATCCAGCTGTCCTCTCCCATACCTAGCAAAAGCCCTCACAACCCCCACACCCCGTTTCAATCCTCTGACGCTCACCCCTACCATTCTCCGGCCTCTCAAGTGTCACCCCTCCCACTCCTCCCTCCCAAGACCTTACCCACCCACCCTTGGCCCTATTGTCTGCAGAAAAGAATACACCTCCTTATTATTCTCACTCTGCACCACCACCCTTTGCCACGTGTGCGCACACTCACAATCATCCTCATCACTTCCCTTTCGCTCCTCGGTACCCACACCTTCCCCTGTATATTTAGTATTGGCTTCATGCGCGCACACACACACACATAGTCACACACTGACATGTTCTCTCCACCTCTTCCTGTTTGGCTATACGCCACACTTCTTCTCGGGCTACTAGTTACACTGCATCTCCAGTGATGCATTCAAGTGTTGATGTGCCCCTTCAATGCTCCATTCTTATCTCTCAAAATACTTTTTCTACCTTCATGGGTCCTTCCTCCCTTTTCCCCCAGACCACCTCCACCTCCCCCTCCCCTCACATGCTCCCATTTTTCCCGCAACTCCACAAACAGACAATAAAATCTTCTTTCCCCCCTCTTTTCTCCCTCCTAACCTCTTTAATCGCATCCATCCCGTCTGTAACCATGGCTTTCTTTCTCTGTCCTATCTCACCTCAAACACATCAGCTTATTCACACTGGCTGCAGTTTAATAACACATTTTTATATAATGGTTCTGAAAGAAAAAAAAGTCATTGTATTACTGGGTATAGCATATTAACCTAGCTACCAACTGTGACTCTTTTCTTCTAACAACCACAAATCAGCTTCTCAACCATTGCAAATCCCCGAGGCCAACATTTCCTGTCCCTTATTTACCTCCCCCCGTCCTGCTCCCAGCAAAAATATATCCAATCATTCTCACTTTTCTTTGCTGAGGCCTCTGTAATGATAAACTGACTTAGAACTTGTTTTTAGCTAATTATCCTCCTTTATTTATTTTCACGGTGAGTGAATCATTTCCTGGAAACATGACGATCACATTAATGAAACACAAGCAGCTCCTGTTACCAATTAATTGTCCTGTGTCTGTGTTGTTGTGGCAGGAGGAAGAGTACATGTATGAGGTAAATATAAATACAATACATGAACAGCACATGGACATGTATGTTTATGAAGATGGACAAACATAGTAATTAAAAAGCTGGAGGAGAGCAAGGGGTTAAAAGGTCAAGGTTCAAATCCACAAAAGTGATACATCCTTCTGAAGAGCCCATAAGCAAGACAGCAATCTGCTTGATGCTCACTTATTGTTCGTTGCTATGAGACAGAGTTGTAGATTTTAGAAACTTTAAAATGAAAGCTCTAATTAGTTGTCATAGATTTCATTTAATTGGGGGGAAAAAAAACCAATACAGAGTCTATATTTGTTTCTTCTGTTTCTTGTCATCCCTCTAGATCACATTAACACTCTCCCTGGTTGTTTGTCCCAGCTTTGTGCCATCTTCTCCCCTGGCCATCACCTCATTCTCTTTGTCTCCCACTGTCTCTTTCTTCCACCCCCTCTACACTTCTACCAGACACACAGGCCTCCTTTACCTCTGCAAGTGCTGCATTATTAATTGACCTGCAGTGGCCATACAGTAGAGAAAACACTCACAGTCTGAGAAACACAGCCAGTCATGAAGAAAGATCCATACACAAACCTTGCAAACAGATACTCACAAATGCACGAGCACTTGCACACATATGCTGCTCCCTTGGCTTGGAATCTGTTGCATATTCACTTTTTACCTTTGAGAGCTGGTCTCATTAGACGCGTTTAAAGCGATTCTAAATGCCTGGGAAGCAGACACATCTGGTTGTAGATGTTTTGAATATTGAAGATTGTTTCTTTATTTTATAATTTGTTATTTGTTTCCATTGCATTAGTTTTATGTTTGTCTTATGTCTGCAACTTTTCTGTGCTGCTGCCTGTCTTGGCCAGGACACTCTTGAAAAATAGATTTTTAATCTCAATGAGTCTTTTATTCCTTGTTAAATAAAGGTTAATATATAAATATATAAACATATGCATGGCCACGTGCACATGTGTGGTGCGATTATTTTGAACGTGTTTTTTTGTTGTTTTGTATACAACATGTATATATTCTATCTGATCCCATCACACATGTTAAGGTAAGCCTGGCACCTACCCTCTGAGGCTTCACTATTACCCCTGTCATGATCACAGCTTGGTTCCCTTGTGTACATCACTACATGTGCCTTTGCCTTTGTCCGCATCTCTTTGTTTGATGTCTACCCTGAATGTGTGTGTGTGCATGTGCTTGTGTGGATGGATGTGTGTGTGTGTGTTCATGTTTCAATATGTGCTTGTTTGTGTGTGCCTTTTTCGTTTTCCCGGTGCTACTCTAGCCTGTTTATTTTGTGTGTGTGGATGCAGTGTTAGCTTATGTTACTGATACACTTGAACTGTATAGTAAATGTCTTTGGTGAAATACAGCCCGAGACAATATTCTGTGTCATAAAATGGTTCATAAAAGCAACATGATGTGATCAAATCACCCGCTAATTTATTCCAGCCAAACCAGTGAAACAGACTGGTAACTAGCAGCTTGTCTCTGCTAATAACAACTGTTGTCAGTGCCAGTTGCTGTGCACTAATTACTTTTGTTACATTGGTTTTTATTTTATTATTTATTATTTATTTATATATTTTTATATCTCTCTGTATTTTGTCATCAGGTTTACACAGTTGTGTATTTAATCCCCACACAGAGTACTGTTATTCTACCAATTCTGAATATAAATGAATTATGGATTTAAACATTATATAATCAGTCAGTTTGTGTCTGAGCAAATTACTTAAATTTTACTTACCTGAATGCTTTGCGATTGGTTATGGAGATTTACGTTTTTCATGCCCTGTTAGCCAAACATGAGTGTTTGAATATGTGACAGATACACAGAGTTAAAGCGTTTTATCCTCATTGGTCACAGCCATAATCTTAAATCTTGTGATTGGATACGGAGATATTGCTGAATTGCTTTAATTGCTTGAAGGGTTTAACGCATGTGTCTTTTGGCCACAAGGGAGTTTCTATGCATGTCTGTGCATGTGTGCGTTGCTACTGTACAACTGTGTGTACCTTTGAAAAGTTCAGCACTAGAGTCAATTCTTTTTTTATCCAGTTTGCTTTCACACACACAAACACCTCCCTGCCTACGCACACATACACAGACAGGCACATGCACATGCACACCCACACACACACACACACACACACACACACACACACACACACACAGACATACACTGACACAGCGGTAAAGAAAAAAAACAACAACAAAGGAAGATAAACAGTGATTATTTACAATGATTTATTTAATGTCATTCAGATGAAGAAACATCACATACACACGTGACACACAAGCCTACTCTCACAAACAGACACACGCACCGCCTCGCTGGCACAAAATACGGGTACAAACAGAAATCCAACAGCAACTGGTACTATGAGCACCACCCATCTGCTTGAGAGATTGCCAGGGTGATCTAATGTCCTCACTTTCACCTCACTCCCCCTTCTCCTCTCTCCTTCACCCCTCTGAGAGTGATAGAGCACTCCCTTAAATATAAATCAGTAGAATCACACCACGTCAGGGGTCTAACTCTCCCCTGTAGTCTCATAAATCAACATACCCTGCCCACCACTCTCTGTCTCTCTCTGTCTGTCTTTACATGGTCTTTCTCTTTGTTTTCTGCAGTTTTTACACACATCTCTTTTGTTGGAAAACATCACCTGTATTAACAGAATATGTCAACAAGAAACAATGTGATTATATGTACAGTGCAAAAAAAAAAAATTTAGTTCCTCTTTAAGGTGGTGTTGTACAGGATAGGCTAGGGTAGATGCACATTGAAAGCCACAGACAAACAAGGTCATAGTTGAAGCTGATTGAACTTTGAGTTCAACGGTGAATGACAAAATGTGTAGGGTGTGCAACATTCAAGGTAGTGCTGCTGTCAGTTTCAGCATTTCTGCTCTGTCCATAGGAAAACGATAGCTCTCACCATGCATTGCAAAGTGATTCTGTCGCTGATGATGTAAGGGTAACCTGGGAAATTATGGCTGGTTAGGCTGGTTATTATTTTTATTTTGGTTATCAGAAATGGTAGACAAGCAGAAACAATAATGCAAAATTGTGGTTGAAAATTTTATGAATATCCTCATGAAGCAGGAAACAACACCTTTGGGTGTATGCATTATAAGATCTGGTTGAAAATTGGTTTAAACCAATCTGCCCCTTTAAAAACAATAAAATCGAGAAAAACTGAACACAATTAGCTTCAGTCATAACAGAGTTTGTCCAATTTACTGTTTCCAATATTTACATGATTTAAAAAATTCTTTGATTATAATTAAAATGATTTTAGAGGTAGAATGGTGGTTGTAGGAGTAAAGCTTGATAAGCTCTTGTTTGTGGGTATAATGAGACATTAGAGTGAACAATTATGACACCGCTGCTAGCTCTGCCTGAATGTTCCTGGAAATGTCCTGAGCAGGACCAAAGCAAACGCCCAAGAACTAGTTGAACCCTAGAAAGGGATTTCACCATTTGGTCTCGTTGTTAAGTGTCAATGCTGTGTTCTTCCTTGTTTGTCTCATCTTATACTAGCCAGCTCCCCACCACACACACACGCACAACACAATTGCTTCCTACATTATTCTTTATCTTTATCCAATTTTGTCTTTAAAATTGTCCACTCTCTGTGCTCCCTCTGTCTCCTCTCCTTCTTACCTTCCCCACTTCTTCTCTGCTCTTCCTTTTCTCTCTTCCTCCTCTCTTGTGATAGGCTGCCAGTGAGTCGTGTACTGTAGATACTTCACACACACACACACATACACACACGCACACAAACACACACACGCACACAAACACACACACAAGTGTATTTATGTTGCTGCAGACAAGGACACAAACCAGCAGGAGAGAGGTGATCGCTCCAGGCTGTAGTTTGTTAGCTACACATTACCTTACCTGCACCCTAGGAGCCATCTTACAGCGACAATATTTACATCCATCTCATGATATAACTCTGGAAACCTTTACAGAAATTCTAATAAATCAAAAGTAATCAAGGTTTTATTAATATTTAAAAGATTAGCATAAAAAGTGTCAGTGCAGTGGACTAATGTTAAAGATCACAGGTATGGCATGAAACCAAATGTACTAATTAATTTATGCTACACACTAGGTAAAAGAAACATTGGTTGCAGGGGTAATGTGTAATATAAGACAGCAGGGAACAATGATAAAGCACTAGTAAACATATAGAGAAAGATATCTACAGCAGCTATAGCATCACCACCTGCACTTTTTGCCAACCAAGCAGTAAAAAAACAATGTATATATTGTGCACCTACTCTCTGATGCGAATAGCCTCTTGTTGATGTTTTGTTTTTGCATAATTGAGTAATTTTCCCCAGCCATATGTTAAAAAAAATATACTTGAATAAAGGGTTTAGCAGATTGGATTTGAATCATTAAATGAGAATGAAAGCATCTCTCCAGCCTGTTGGAACTGCTGATAGGTTAAAATTTCAAGTGTGCACCGAAGCAAACTCACTGACAGTCAGACAGACAAGTAAATAATGGTGCAGTTTTTTTCTGGTGCAGAACACGGTGTCACAATGATCTGGACCACAGGGAACCTCAAGGGAACGAGGCGATGGATTGTGGGTAAGGAGGGGTAAATATTGCAAGCAGAAGGAATAAATATAAAGCTCTGTTTTAATAGTGATATAATGAGATATTAAGAGTAATAGTAATTTTGTCACCTAACATGTATTGAACAAATTATGATATTGTGGCTCATTAATTCCAGTGAAAGTTGCTCGCCCAGCAGTGAATGGGTTTTCTCTGGCTTTGCCAACAGACTGCCTATGCACATAAATGACAAAAATAAAATGGTTCGTATGACTCATGGCGGCTTTCTAAAATACAGTACAATGGACCTAGTGGTTAAAATTGTGATCATTTAAAGAGTAATTTTTGAATGTGGTGCTGCACAACCCGCAACTGTTCCTGGAGGCTTGACCATAACACACAAACAAAGGACACTAGTACAAATCTGAAAGAACAGCTTGCATATCAGCACTGTATTGTGTCTATTCTGCATGTACAGCACTCATTTTCAAATCCTGACCTCTGGGCAGACACTCATATCATTTGACCAATTAACAAATGCAAATGTGCACACGCTTGATTTAAAATGTGCGCTTGACTTATGTGAAACCAACCAAACTAAATGAATAAAAAGGTTCATTGCATTGTATCGCGAATAGTGTTCTATCAAAAAAAATCATGTAACTATAACACTAAATTATAAATTTAATTGTACACCTGTGTAATCAAATAAAATCTATTATAACAGTCCAGCAGCGATTTCCATCTTTGTAAAACTATAACATTCATTTTAACACCATCAGATGGTTGTTTATTAAACTAAAGCCATTGTTTAAGGTGGGATTTTATTGGACTTCGTTATACTGAGAGGTGTTCCTAATGTTTTGTCCACCCCCATTTACACACATCAGAGTGACAGAATATGACAACTGTATTGCATTAGATGGTAAAGGCTGAACTAATGAACTGGCACTTCACTGCAGTGTCAGAAGTATGAACAAAGCGCTGTGCATTTGCACTGTCATCCTTGTTTTTAGGAGATCCTTTGTACAAGTTCAAGCGCAATTGGTATTTTACTCCCAATAATGAACTTCAAAGAGCTGATCTTTTTTTATCTTCAATTTTTCATGATTTCCTCTGTTCTATGATCTCTGGTTTTGTCATGGTTTGATGAGCTACACCCAGTTTTCAGCTCAAATTCTCTTTTCTCAGAACACTGCTCATTCCTGCAACTCTAGAAGGGCTCTAAGTGATGCCAACAATTAGAATGGAATGAATGTGTTTGCACCAATTGTGACCCACAGCAGAGTCAATGACATCTTCAGTTAGGACTTTAGGCCCCTTATCAAGTGGACTTGACACATACACAGACACATTCATGCATACACAGTCCTTATACAGATAATTCTATACACACAACAAACGTACAAACATGTGTATCGGACACTTGTAAGCATTTTGGCGAACAGTGGTGGTGCTAAGACTGAGTTCTCATTAGTGCTGACTTGCATGTCCCATCCCCAGATCAATGCACATGTCAGTGTGAAGAACTGGTGCCAAGTCACTTTGGCAAATGTATGTCTGTGATCTGATTAATTAGAAAACTTACATCATGACAACATCTTTGGGTTTTCAGTTTGGTTCAAGCCTTTTGATTATTGGGCTATGAAAATTTTGTGATGTTGATGGCAACTCGAGTAAAACGTGGAAAACGTAGAAAAGCAATATTTCCACCTCAATCACAGTGCACTTGTTAAGCTATTAGCTAATTGTTATGAACAAGCTAATATGAAAGCTGTCTGTTAATGGCCTGCCAATAGCCTAGGTATTTTAACAAATCTTAAAATATGGAGAATTCTTTTAAACTTAAGCTACTGACTGAGATGGCAACCCCCCTCCAAAGGATGGGAGAAAGAACTGATAGTGACTGATGTCTGTGTTCGTCACTCTTTCTTAACTTCACTCATTATTTTGATGTCAGGAATATGATATATCTTACTGAATATTTAGATTTTTAGTCAAATAACATTTTCTTGGGGGAGGACCCACAAACCACACGACAGCCCCCCCTTTAAACCACAGCACCTAAGCCCTCCCGAAACCTAGAGAAAACCCTGAATGTGTTTATGATTAACTTCCCCAAGACCCCCCAAGAAGATCCAACTCCTAACCACCACAGTCTCACAAAGTCCTGTGGGAAACACTGGATTTGGTGATCTTATCTTTCTGAAACAGGTTGTGATATGTACCACAGCCGTCATATGAATCCCTCTGGCTTGTAGCCTACAGCTTGCTAGGCTATGTTCTATTTTACACCACTGTCGCATAATACATCCATCTACTATCACTACATCCTGCCTAATCTGTACAGCGCATGTGCAGCTCTCAACAGAGGTGGGCAGGAAGCCCCCAAACACCCAAACACATTTCAGGCACATCATTTTTCCTCGCTTTAACCCCTGTGTGTGTTTTATATATCCTTTACTCCAGTTTTTTAAAAATTTGTTTTGGTTCTTACCAAGGATGTGTCACTATGTGACTGCGTCAATCAGTACACTGATTGGAGTACTGCAGCCTGACTTTTCAACATTCGAGTTTTGATTTTTCATTTTGAGTAAACACATAATCAGACCATAGGGACTTCATTTCAATTTAACTTTCTCCCTTAAACATGCATACCTCTTACCCCTAATGGTGTGTAACAGATTATATACACATTGCTACACATGCATCTTAAACACCTTATGGTGTACGAGCAAACATATTTGAACACAGATGGTATTGCTTTCCCATCCCCCAGTAACCTCTCACAACCATTCACTTCTATCACACTTGACTGAATCAGAGAGACATGTTGTAGTGATGATGACTTTGAAGAGATACTGAGAGAAAAACACTTAAACTGGGTGCAATATATCAATTCGCATAACAGCATATTTTATTAAATGCCTGCCATGTCGTTAAATGTGTTTTCAATGTCTGCATTAAACCCAACACATCTGTTATTAGAGCTGAACAATACTGAATTCATATTGACATTGAAATATGGAGAGTACTATACCAGTATCGCACGGTTCATCATGGACATTTTAAATTCATTTCTATATATAATAAAATCTGGTTATAAAAGTTACATTGAGAAGTCCTCGACAAATATAAATGGACAAAATGGAATGGGAAATGCATGAAAAGTTATATATAAATATATATACATTAAAAAAAACATGGTAAATAAATAGAAAAGAAGCTACAGCTAATTCACAAGACAGATGCTAAATGACTGCTTGTCTGTCCTCTTCAATGTATTGAATGTTTAAATGACCAGTGCAGACAGAGTCAAGCTGTGTGGAGACTGATTTGAACTGAGTTGCTTCCTTGATATTCTGACGTCTGTGCAGCTGTGTGTCCTGCCTTTCTGGGTCATTTCTGTTTCGCTCACAATCCCAGTAGACTTTACAGAGACGAGGCCCTGCACGATAGACAGTGGCTAAGCCCATGACTTTTTCTGCTTCATCACTCACACAAGCACAGGCACACACACACACACACACACACACACACACACACACACACACACACACGCACACACACACACACACACACTTGGAGACCAGCTGACACACAGGGATGTTATTCATAAGTTTCTGGGACAATGTCAACCTCAGTAGAGTGATGTACACGGTGCCTATGCGGCTCCCATTCCCATGCTCTCCTCTAAGTGTCACCTCCTCTCCTCAGGTTCTTTTCTTTCACCTCTTTCTGTGCCCTGTCTTCCCTCACAATAGACTAACAATTTCAAAGAGAAAATACTCTGCTACCATATACACTTTTGAGATACCAAATAAAATGGATTACAGTCCACTCAGAGGCATGCTTTTCAGCTTCAAAAGAAATAGAGGCCTTTTTAGTGATGCTCCTCTTGCAGGTGGCATTGTGCCCCCTCTTTCCTCCTCCTCCTGCCCCTCTTCTTCCTCCCCGTTCCTCCAGAGCATTCTTGGCCTGGAGGAGCAGAAGGTGACAGATGTACACTCTACCTGCTGCTCTCCCCTCTGACCTCCCCTCCTTCTGCACTCCTCCCTCCCCATTTCTGAGCCCTTACACCCCCCCTCCCTCTACATTTCTTACAAACCAACTCTCTCCCTCTCACTGCACCTCCTGCTACTTTCTTCCTGTCTACCTCTCTGCCAAGCCAGCTATCTCTTCTTGCTCCACCCTCCTCCTCCTCATCTATCTTTCTGCTGTCCTCAATATCCCTTTTCTACTGTCTTCCTCCAACACGTAATATGAGACATATTGACTCTGTGCTTTGGTGCTATACACTTCCTACCACACAAACACCCACACATGCAGGGAAACCAATAGGTTGACAGATGCACTCTTTCTACTCGCCACCTATCCTTCTGTCTTCTTCCTACTTTGATTCTCTTTCCAATACTGTAGCTCTGACACCTGATTAAAGTCCTAATGAGGTACATAAGTGTTTATGCACGAAGGCACACAAGTACTTTCACATCACAGACACACACAGATGCACACATCCAAACACACTGCCACCTCACTCTGCAGGGGTACAAGATGACAGCTGTCTTTATACCCCTGTCTCTCCCTCTTTCAGCTCCCCCCTCAGCACACACACACACACACACACACACACACACACACACACACACACACACACACACACACACACACCCTGTTAAGGGGCTCAGCAGGTGCAGTGGCATCTGTACACCCAACCTGACTCATGGATATTTCATGTTGTGGAGCAGCACTGGACCACACCACACAGTTGTAGGTAGGCAGACCAAAGCTGCACAGTTGGAGTCACACCCATGCTGTGCTGATCCACAGTGTATATATATTGGGCTTGCCTGTGCGGTAGCTACTAGAACTGAGTCATCTGCTCTGCCCTGCCCTGCAGTATACCACTGCACTATACACCAATACGCCATGACTATAGCCTTGGGGTAGAGGGCTGATGTGAGGAGGAAGAAGCTGGGCTTAGAAATGGTTATGCAGCGGTAAGACAGAAATAAACGCTAAGGGTGATGGTGTGATGAGGTGGCCACCTGCCAAAGTGCTTAAAAAATGGCTGCACATCCAAAATTTTGAATGCTAAAAACATAGCTATAGATCAAGAGAGATAAAAAAAAAACTGAGAAAACATTTTAAAAACAATTGAAAAAATGAAATTAATCTATGATGTTTCATGGAGAAATTGATCTTGCAGCACAGCATTTATTGATTTCCAATATCTGACATGTTCTGTACATACAAACATAAAGCACACATTGAGTGGCATTCATGAAGATGTTGGGGTCGCAAGTCAGGAGACAGGGTTTGTATAGACAGGTCAAAAGAATTTGAAAGGAAAAGAAAACAGACCAAGAAATAGATATTAAAACACATTCACCTCTTAATCTTTCTTCCCTTGATTCCTCAATCCATGGACAAGGCCCCAGGAACGAGAGAGGGAAAGAGATTGGCATGTCTTCTGTCTACCACTTCACATTAAATGGGAGCAGACATGGCCAGTCAAATCCAGATAGCCCCGGGGAGAGAGATTGGTGCAGTGTTCGGGAGACTTTTATTAAATATAGCCACACTGCCATATAGCTATTTGACTGCTCTTAAAATAGACCCTCCACTTGCTACTGCAGTGCTCTCACTGGAAATGGGATATTATGAAAGCGTGTAGACCACAAAGCAATAGCGATATTTAAATACAAGTATTCTATCATAACCTCAGAAGCACTGTATGTATGCAATTTGTAGCAATAGAAAAAAGTATGGTGATTTGATGATGACAAATGATGTATATGAAGTGGCGACTGAGGCCAGGAGTTTATCATAGACGTTATTGCTGTTCATAAGTCCTCTTTCATGATGATTTTGTGTGTCAGTATTCCTTCAGACCTGGTGTCCTTACCTGAATTCAGGACTAAAAGGTTATGCATAGCTGTGAGTCCGATCTTTAGTGCTCAAAGGTATAAATACCCTCAGTCAGTATTGATCAGATACTGACACCTGAAGCTGTAGGCTTCCCTCTGGTTGTATTGGAGTGTGTATATGATTTAGAAGGATTTTTTTTAAACATAGTTTGCATTGGAAGTACACATAACATAACATAATACACAACATACACTCAATACTGTAATTTTTAGATACTTTACTGGAGTATTTAATGTAACTTTATACTTCCACTACATTTCAGAGACAAACATTATGCTTTTCAATCCATTGCATTTCTTTGACAGCTATGGTTACCAGTTACTTTGACGATATAGATTTTACATCCAAAACATACAGTTGTTTTAGATTTAACGACTGAGCAATATTTAAATTAGGGCTGCCTCCTAAATGTCGATGATTCGAATCATTAGTCGAGAAGCACAACAAGTCGAATCTCATTTTGCCAGTCAAATCACTGCGCTTTTTTTTTTTTAGCTGTGTCATTGTAGACAGATCAACTCAGGGTAACAGCACAGTAGGTTGTAAACATGTACAAACTGAGTCTGGTCTCAGAATTACTTAAATACAAATCTAACTAATGGGAATAGAGAAGGGCGATGGAAACATAGAGCAGCGCGACTCATTTCTGTTTGCTGCTCTGACTCCAACGCTCTCAGCTCCGGTGCTGAATGCAGCAAAGGCAGCTAAACTACTTTTGACCCAGACACTGCACAACCTCCTCTACTGTCATACAGTGTGACTCTTCAGCCTACTTATAGGGCTGTAAGGAGCTACACAGGAGCTATACTCTTTGGTGCGCTAGGATTTTATAACTGAACTAGGACTGGGACACACACTTTTTATTTCTCTGACTGTGTTGACAGTCTTGTTGGTCAAATTTGACATGTAGCAATTTCATGAGTTTAGTGTGGGGTGTAACTGGGCGCAGGCCGTGAATAATGCATTTCTCATAATCGGAAGTGTATTAAAGAAAAAACATTAGTAATTATTTTGAGTATTTGTAAAAATACTATATACTATATAAATCTATAGATAGGTAAAAGCAGTAGTGTTTTTGTGGCATCACCTTTTGGTGTGGTTATAGTTGCAATAGAGCACACTTTGACCAAACCAAACCACTCCTATCCATGATGCAGGATATGTTCAATACACTGGAAACTTTCAACCAAGGAGGACAGTGAAAGTCTGCTTTTAAGTTTGTGTTAAGTTACTCTTGAAGTACATTTTGCTGACAGTAATTCCATACTTTTATTTCAGTAACATTTTGAATATAGGACCTTTACTTGTAATAGAACATTTTTACACTGTGGTACTTAAACTTAAGTGGTTCAAACACCAGCAATACTATAAAGATAAAGTTTATTGTGAGACCAACACTTTTCTGCTTGAAGCCTTCATGCTGTTTTGACCTCTTTGCCTTTTTTCCTTCGTCTTGCACCTGACGTAAGTGAAGTTGTGTTAGAAATCCCAACTCTGCTTTTACAATATACTTTTACTTAAGTAAAGAATCTGACTATTTCTTGCACATTGGTATGTGCATGTTGGTTTAGTCCTGCACTTCCACAATAGGCTATTGAGCATGTATTTAATGCGTTTAAACTATGCAAAATGTCCTCAGTGTGAACTTACAGCAATGTCAGGAAAGTAATTTTTTTAAGAACATCTTTTGATGGTATAACAAATACCATCAAAGAACTGACTTTTTAGGGAAACAAGCCAACATTTTTAAATGTGCTTTTCTTTTCTTTTTTAATATTGAAGGCAGTGCATGATGAGCCACCCTAGCTCGCTAAAGGGGATAAAACATAAATAACAAATTGGACTTACAATGCAATTTTGTTGTATTCCCAGAAAGCCACCTGCTATACCTTTCCTTGTTATCCCAGATGTTGACATACAATATAAAGTTCAGAAATGTGTTACTATCCATATACAGAGACAGCTCACACATTACTTTGGCTCCTGGAAAAACAAATCAAGGGCATGAAATAAGTCAAGCCACTTATCCTCTCATGTGAAAGCACAACGGCACTCACACTTGTGTCAAAGAAGCACTACTTCAAGTAAGCAAATTTTTATACTGAAAGTAGAAAGCTGATATATGCAAAAGAATATCCTTTCTATATTATTTTGCACATAAATCTGCCCTGTATGGACTACATTTGCAAGAACGCCACTGTATTGTGTGTGGGCTGAGAAATGAGTGTCTCATTTCCAAGCTCACTCACTGAAGGCAGTGATATAGCTCTTCATTACACATATATATAGTACAGTGTATGATGCACTGCAAATCCATTAAGAGAGGCACTTTGATACAGATGACCATAGTTGAGCACATGTATAGGTGGGCCATACATCAGCTGAGAGTTATAGCTCCTTTCGCACTCCTAAAGAAAAGCTGACAATAGCAAACTTGATAGAAGTCACAGCTTCACTCGAAGGATGGATGACAATAACATCACTGTGTGTGTAGGTGGGAGATGTGTGTGCGTGTGTGTGTGTGTGTGTGTGTAGGAGGCGTGCCATTTGTCATAGCTGTGAGTTAATGGCACAGTCATAGTGGCAGCAAAAATCTCACACATGCATCGCCTATGACCTTTACTAGAACAGGCGGATAACACATCAAACATTCACAAAAAGAAACACATAAACAGATTCAGATGTTGAACAATTACTTCTAGTTTTGTACTTTAAAAAATAGAACAAAAAATGGTATTTCTCAATGTCAGAAAGTCATCACTGTTTTTTTTTAATCAAATGACTAACTCTGGAGTTAAGTATTGATTGGATACCAGCTCACTAGCTATGATGGCATCCATCCTCATTTTCTGGGCATATTTTCTGCTTCAGAGCTATTAGTGGCATTGTAAAACACGGCTCAGCTGTGAAAAAAAAGCTCAAATACACTTTTTATGAAAACGTTGGCTTTCCATCTGTTGTTAATGGAGTGGTTCCAGGATGCATCTCAACATTGGCATCCCAAATTGCCACTGTGGCTCTGTTGATTCCAATGTGGAAAGACACTAGGTTTTGCAAATATTGGTTGAACTGTTCAATGTCAAAGGAGAAACATGTAAATTGTGGTTATAGTGGTGCAATTTGTATATCCAACCTCCTGCACTTCAGCACTGTAAGTGAGGCATTAAAACACCTGACTTCCCACAACTACACTAGGCACGACACTGAAATGGTTTGCAACGGTTCGCAGAGACATATACAAACATGTCAGTTTGGCGCTGATGAATAAATTTAAAAAAAATTTAAAACCCTCATCAAATGGAGGAAGACATGTCTCATTGGTTAAATGAGCTTTCTCTGGTGGTGCACGCCAATGTCTACACACACAAACACAGACGCGGGGACACGATAATATACTCTAACTAATACTCTAACACACACACTAATACACAGACACAGTGACACTGCAGAGAAATCAGTGATGGTTCAGCCATAGCCCAGTCATGCACTCCTAGTTCCTCAGCCAGCCACTGTGGAGATGGATTTCAATCACTCTAACTCTTGCTCCATTCTTTTTTTTCTCCTTCTCTCTAAAACACCCATTCACTCTGTCCTTTCCTCTTTATTTGCTGACCTCTTGTCTCTTCCCTGCCTACCAAATCCCCCTTCATCGCCTCATCTCCCTTTCCCCATCTTTCAACTCCCTTCTCTCTAAATCCCTCATTCCCTCTCTGTCACCTCAACCTGTCTCTGCCCTTCCTTGCTCTGCCAATCCTCTATTCCCTGTCCCTGTCATTGCAGTGCTTTGAATTTGCATTTAAACACTGTGCCTATTCACTGGGTTACAATAACACCGCCGCTCCCCTGATCTAGTCTGAGCACAACAGCAAACAACCATCCAAAAAAAAAAAAAAAACACCAAAGAGAGAGCACGCACGGAGCATGCACGCACGCACACGCATGTAAACACAAAGGCGGGGGAACACACACAGTTTGGCTTTGATTAAATGTGTAAACAGTGATGTAAAAGTGAAACGAGGGAAGTGTGTAACGATGACAGACCGGAAGCATTGTGGACACACACATACACAAAGACACATACACATTGAAACATGTGGTGTTTTGCTCAGAGTAGTTGGTAAACAGTGATGTGCATCTGAAAGGGATAGAGTGTCAGCGAGGTGTCAGCACAGCACGGCCGACACGTCAGTCAAAGCAAACAATGGCCCTGTGCATTGTTAGTGTGTGTGTTGGGTGTTTGAGAGAGGGTATAAGCATGTGTGTCTATGTCCCTGAGCTGTCCCCTTAGGAAGGGATGCCAGTCAGCATCTAAGCAAAGGAGGAGAGCAAATGAAATATTGATCACTGATAAGACATGAAGTACTGTGTCAACGGCTCTTCTCTGTTTGTGTGTGTGTGTGTGTGTGTGTGTGTGTGTGTGTGTGTGTGTGGGTGTGTGTGTGTGTGTTTATGATCTTCAACACACAAATCTGGATAACAAATGTTCATGCGTCATAAATGTAGTCAGTGATAAACAAATGTGACAGGATGCCGAAGGTCTAATGTCTTGGTCATTGTAACACCTGCAGGGAGACTCAGGCAAACTGCCTCATTAGGCTATTGTTTGACAGGAAAGCAGATGTACATTTGCAAGTTAATATGACTGGCTTGTTAAGGAATTATAAACAAGATCAGTTAGCATGAGTTTATTCTGCATTAGATTTGCAAGACACTGACTGAAACTAGATTTTTGTAATACCGATTTTTATATACAAAAATCCAATAACAACATATCTTTCAATATTAGAAATTTAAACATAAACACATAAAATAAACACACTTTTAATTACCCCTTATGTTTGGTTATTAAATAACTAAGATATACTGAGGAGGACATTTTTCAGTTGAGCAAATATATATTTCAGTTCTCTGTGTATTACGAACTATGTAATGGTAAAACTGTTTCTAAATTACCTTGAAATAAATCTTTGATATTTCTGTACTGCAATTTATAGTAACTCATCAGCCAACATATGACAAGACTAAGAGTCTGCAAAATCAGCATGTTAACATGCTCACAATGACAATACTGACATGCTGATGTTTAGCAAATACAATGTCTGCCAAGTTCACCACCTTAGTTTAGTGTGTTAGCATGCTAACATTTTCTATTTGGCACGAAACACAAAGTACGGGTGAGGCTGATTGGAATGTCATTAGTTTAGCATACATTTGGTTCTAAACCGAAGAATCAGACAAATGAAAACTTTGACCTAATGATGGCGCTAGATGAAATGTTAAGGAATCACCAATAACAATTCATCCCGAGGGGGACATGGATGACTGTACCAAATTTCATGGTAATCCATTGAATACTTCACTCATACTTTAGAATATATTGTCTAGGAACCATAAATGTTTGTACAAAATGTTGTTGCAATCCATCTGGTAGATGTTGAGATAGTTCATGGATAGGTGAAAACTTTGACCTTCTGCTGTCACTAGTGGAAAAGTCAGGGGATCACCAAAGACAGTAGGTTTCATACTCTGGGGACCATGGAAGTATTTATTCAATTTCACGGTAAGCCATCCAGTTGTTGAAACATTTCAGTCTGAACAAAAGTGGTGGGGGGCACCGGATAGCTCATCTGGTAGAGCTGGCGTCCCATGTACTGAGTTCGAGTCTGACCTGCGGCCCTTTGCTGCATGTCGTTCCCCGCTCTCTCTCCCCCGAGTACCCTGTCTCTCTTCAGCTGTCACTATCAAATAAAGGGAAAACAAAAACAAAAGTGCATCACATGACTATACCGATCACAAAATTACTGCTCCAAGCTACCATCAATGTAATATTTTCCGGTGTTATTTTAAATATGTGTGGGAATTTTACATATAAATGAATGTCTGTTACATTCAAGCCCTTGCCAAATGAGTTCACACAATGCAAAATTAAGTCTATCACCATCAGGTAAATCTTTCTGTTATTCATAGTAGACGTAGTAGAGTTTTTAAGTCTGGTGTCTGTTGCGACACTGGCGCTCTGGTAATGATGCATTTTATGCCAACCAGGAATGATTGGTTTTCCCAGAGCAGAAGCAGGGAGAAACCCAGAGCCATGTAGGCAGCTCCACGATCTGCAATTGCTTCTAAAAAGAAAGGTCCATTGGAGAGAACATGAATTATTAAGCATTGTTTATTGTTTATTTTGTTTATTATGATTGTATAGTTTGTGTTAATATGCTCTGACAGCATTGTATTGAAAAAAGTTGACGCATCTCTCTTTATATGGCTCTGGAACAACAGTAGCGACAGAGTAGGCTACAACAACTAGGAGGAAAATCTAAGAGGCACCAAAGAAAAGTGTCCAGAAAAAAAGAAACTCTGCGATCAGAGGAAGGATTACTATCAAAAAAAGAAAGCGATCGATGGCGAGGACAAACCCGGGTAACCATCGGTGTTGCTTTAGCTTTTCCTTGTTGAAAAGGCTGAGAGACGGGACTGAGGCCTGGCACAGATCTCACATTACTGCTCTTGGACAGGTTGTAAAAATATTTGGAGAAGGCTATGTAGTTATTACATTTACGCTACCTAAATAATGGATTCTCTTGTAACTGTGGAAATTTCGCTGAATTTTTCCAACTATTTCTGAACATGAGCCTGAGGGCGAGGTCACCAGTAGGCTTACAGCACAAGCACACATCAAAAGTGTTTGTGTAATTAGTCTCCCTACCAGAAGGGGAAGACAAAACTTCCTCACTTCAGCTTTAAGAAACATTCAAGAAAAAGGAGGGAAAAACTGTAAAGACTATTGTTGTTATTGTGGTTAACGTTTGATTTAAAGAAGAATAAAGACTTAATGTAAAATAACTATTATTATCAAAGATGGACTGGGAAATGTTAGCAGCTTCTGTCGGTATGCTTTACCAAGAAGAAGAAGACGAGGCTGCTGAGCTGAGGAGGTGACTGGAAGTATAAAGGGCCAGGAGATGGTAGAGGAGGATGGAACACCATTGTACTATTTTAGGGTTTGTTGCTGGCTATGTATGTTATCTTGTAGAGTTTACCTAAAGCTGCGCTTAACCAAACAGAATAAATATGATACAGTAGATAGAAATGTTGCTGAACTTGTCTGCTGTGTTGGCAGTGGTCTGTATGACTGCTTCTCAACTCCAAAAACATTGGAGTGACATTGCATTTGCCATAGTTGATTTCTTGCCTCCACAATTCTTAGAAGAAATTTTAGTGAAGAAATCGTTTATGGAAATTTAAAAAAAAAAAAAAAAAAAAGAACTACAGTGTGCTGCTAGAACCGTCTCCCACTGGACAGTCTGAAGAGACGCAATGCATTTTGGGAAGCTTGAGTATTTGCAGTAAGCTCACGGCACGTACTCAGAAATTCTTGCTAACCTAGTATACATCTGGCCATTTCTGTCTTACGCAAAATCCACATACTGTACTATGCAGTTGGAATGCACTAGATTCTAAATTTGACATCATACTTAGTATGAATAGTACGTTAAAACATAGCCAATGTATCAGTTCAGCCCATACAGTATTCCTTACCCCATGATGAATTTAGGAAATAGTTATTTGTGCTTAATAACATATTACCATATAAACCATGAGGATGCCTATCAGATAAAATCTAGATTTTAGGCTCCATACTTTTACATAGCAATCAAAGCCTTAACCTTTGAAGCTCTAAGCCCTTCCAGATTTTGCCAACGGTGTCTCATTGATCTATTAATTATCGATGTAAATATACATTCTAAATTAATTAAATGTGGTCTTTGTATTGAAAGGTAAATACGGTAAAACCGAAACTATTTGTACTTCAGCATTGGGATGCACAAGTTTAAGGAATAAAGTAAAGTAGCAGTTTAAAAATAGTTAGCATAAGCAGCACAGAGTGTTATGGAGCTCTCTGCACTCTGTCTTCTCATCATCACTTCCAGAGGTTAAAGATAGTGTGTGTCAGTTTTTGTGTGCGTGTGGGTATGCATGTCTGTGTGTGTGCAGCCCTCTCCCTCAGCTAGCTCATCATCACTTTCAGAGGTTGAAGAGACATTTTGTGAGTGTTTGTGTATGTGTGTGTGCGTGTGACGCAGCTCTGCTCTGTATTCATGTCTCGTGCTGATTGTGCTCTGAATGAATCTTGCTTCAGCCTGCTGGGTAAAGAGAGAGAGAGAGAGGATGAAGAAAGAGAACAGAGGGAGAGTTAAAGGGATGGATGAAAGCAGAGAGGGAAGGGAGGATTAGAGGGGGGGCAGGAGGATTGGAAAAGTGCGTGTGCTGGGGATTTTTCTCCCCCCTCGATCAGGTGCAATGCGGAGAAGGTGTTAAGATCTGCTGAATTTGCTTACCCATAATCCTTAGCAGGTCGCTCCGAATAGGTCACTGCTAGGAGCAGGAAGGGTTGTTATTGAGAATGATGCCAGATAAAGACAAAAAACTTGCATTAGTTCTTTTAAACCTTTTCATCAGATTAAAGCCTATAGGGTGTTTGGAGCGATAGCAATTAACAGCTTATGAAGCTGGTAATTCTTAGGACAGTACAAACATTGCCGTCTCTTACACATATTAAATCACTGGCAGTCATTTTAAATGTTCCCCTGCAAGCATTTATATAGTTTGAACCCTTCACAATTTCAAAACTGGATAGTTAAAATGTGAATCCAACAGCAGTTGCAAGTCTAAACTGTATGGTTTCCTGTAGTGCATACTATATATCTGATCTGGAAAAACTTTGCAAAAGTTGCATTAGGTGATGAGATGATAGCCGGCAGAATTATATGTCTCAATTAACACAATGATTACCATTATTATTTAGTAACTGACAAGGAAAACAAGAGACATCATGTCCTACACCTGACTTTTTGGACTGGAATATGCTGAATTACCATAAAATAAACAAATGTAATAATTGTTTAAAGGCTGTTAACTAAAAGTTGGTAGCTTTGTAGCCCCGATCCAGTGCTGTCAAACTGTATCGCAGTCACGAATCTCTATTTCTATATTATGTCAGGTGGATGGCTTTACAGCAGCATTCAGTGCTGGCTTTATTACAGCCAATACTCTCCTTTGTATATCTTCTAGCCACTTCTGTTGTTCCATAACAGTTCTCTAGCTGGTGAGCTAAAGAGACATGGTTTACATGGTTTGCATTGACTTAAATGGAAGAGACATTTCTAGTCAGAGTAAGTCATGTTTTTTACTTTGCGTTACTTTGTACTCACTTAACATCGTTCGCAACCTTCGTGGTTTATGGAAGCTCAATGGCCTTGAATATTTAGCAGTCCACAGAAACTTCTCAAACCACGATTCATATGTTCAGGATATTAATAGTCTAAATTTTCGACTTCCAGTGAGGGCAATCACATACTGTTTGTGCTTTATTGTGAAAAAACAGCAAGTGTTTGTTAAATAGTTTGTATTTTCACCTGGCACAAGAAGCCCCAAAAGCTGATTTCTTGTATGAGATATCTAGGTTGGAGGATGCTTGGGTCTGTACTCTTTTGTTGTTTCCTGGCATTTTGCTGATTTTTAATGCTAACAGACATTCTAAAAAAGTCTTAAATAAAATAGTATTTAAAAAGAAGTACATTCTGAAAAGCAGGTGGCTCAAATGGCTACAGTAGGCTACTTTACATCTAAACACACGCACTCACACAAATAAAACTCATGCCTGCATATGTGAGCTTGACTAAGAGAAGAAAAAGTCTCAAACAGAGAAATAAAATGTCTCTAACAGCTTTCAGAATGAAAAAATCCGAGACTGACCTTGTCTCTCTAGGTGAAATTCAGCTGCTGTGTACCACACATTGTTTTGAATAAACTCTTTTCTAACAAGAATCACCGATGCCATATATCAGTCAGCTAAACAGCCAGATTCACACAGACGGTGGACTCCAATTCATTTCTCAAGCAGCTGTATCTCATTGGTTCATTCATCAAAGCCCGCTTCCTGTCCTCCGTCTCCCACCGGAACCAATTTGTCCATAACCCCTTGAATTCTGGCACCCTGGCCCCCAGTGTGGAGACAAGGACTGCTTCCTACATAATTAGTCTGTACCAGGCATTACCGTCACAGTGACAAAAACACGACCTTATCCAGAATGGTCTGTAATTCTGGTCTGCACTGAAGAAAGCACAGAGGGAGATGGAAGGCATACGAAGGGAGATGATAAGGTATGAGCAAAAAATGAGTGAAAGATTAAAAATGTGTTATAATTAGGTTGTGCTGTTAAGGGACCAAGAAGAATGAGTGAGATGGAGAAAAAAATGAAAAGAAAGATCAGGACAGGGCAGAATTAAAAAGGAAAAAGACAAAAAAACAATGAAAACCTGTGTTGTCATGTGGAACAGAAAATGGAACAGTACGTGAAAAGGTACTTATAAATGGGACAGATAGGCAGACAAAAAGACACTAATAATATGAAACAAAATGTTCATGGAACAGCACAGTTGTACGGGGACAAAACTCAAGACAGATGAGTCTCATCTCCTGAAAATTTGAGAAACAGGCACACGGTCGGTGGAGAAAATGTGTGAAATATATCTTCCCACCATGGAGGGATTTGTGTGAAGAAACTAAGACTATAAAAAGGTGAAAGAGGTAACAGTAAGACAGAAATACTTTGGTGGATTGTAAGGGCCTTTAAGTTGTTGGAGGGGTGGATTTGCTGTTTCGTTTGCCTTTAAATCTGACAACCCAAGTTTAATTCCCTACTCAAGATGTCTACTTTAAGGAAAAACTTAATTAGTACTTACATTTTTAGATGCAAAGCACCACATGGTTCTAGAGATTTATTCACTCATTCAAATGCATTGATTCAACCACATGTAGTCTATGTACCACCATGCTGATGTTAGTGGTCTTTACTGAGATAAACTGAGCCAGGATCATACAAACTCTTCCTCTCTGCCTTGTTTTTTACTTAACCATGACTACAACACTTCCAAGGCTTTAAACAAAGTATGTAAATGTAACCTTAAAGTTAGCCTGTGGAATTTCTGGTGCTATGGCGAAATGTTTTTTATGATGTTTGTGTTTCTTGCTCACACTGTCCTCCCAAGAAAAATGAGAGCATCATCGTTGCATCAAGTCCTCTACCAGACTTGGGAATTATGACTCTTGCACATTGAGAGCAAAGGAGGAAATAGCATGATGTTATGATAGAGTTGGTTTGGTTGGATTTGCAGGCAGATAGATCGTCATAAACATGTACAGAGGCAGTCAGAAAAAGAAACTTATTCATGCAAAAACAGTTGACAGTATGTGCGGTGTAAAGTGTTTGAGGACAGAGTCTGGTATTAAAATAAGCAGAGTGCTGCACTTGCGGGCGTGGAGCACTGAGGTAAGATCTTGTCCTCCATGATTGCCAGCTGCACGCAAAGAAGTACCGCTTCAGTCCACAATGACAGTAATGACAGGATGGCGCCAAGCAACACCTACCCTCTTATTAAAACCAGCACATTCTCTTTGTCATGAACCTAAGGTGACGCACACGTACACAATTATGAGCACACATACATTCTGTAAGAGTGGGCAAAATGCATCCTGCGGCATCTTCCCTAAACATCAGTGAAATAAAACTCTAATAAGGAACGAGGGTGGAAAAGGTTAATAACCACCCTTATTAATTTTGGATTAAATACGCTCTAATGAAATCACAGAGCGGGGCTCAATAAACTGTTAAATGTTGCACTTCAGAAGAAGTACGCCACCGCCTTCTGATCTCTCCTAGCAGCTGTTGTGTTAACTGCTGGTAGAGGGCTTTTATTTTGTTTATTACTTGACGTATTTTTTTGAAAAAAATGAAGGGTATTGGAAGGGTGGGATTCATGTGACCTGAAAGCTGTCAAGCCATTGGTTGATGAAGCTGTTTAATTCCTGTTTAGTGAACTTGAGTTGACTTATTACCATGGTGACTCACAAGATAATGAAAGCAAGAGAAAAAGATTTTTGGAAAGGTTGTCAACGAGACCAAGTATTGTCTGTCTGGTCTGTCTGCATGATTGTGACTGTGTGTGTGCTTCACTCGGGATGACTTAGTTTGATTGCAAAAAGTCCATTACTGTGAGACATTTTTTATTGAAAATGACAGTTTGAAGATCAGTGTTGTCCAATATATATTTGTGCAACATCATTAACAACTCGTTTTGTCTAACAACAACAGACTGAATCAGACCAAAATGTTAATGAGTTATGATTGGACCTTTTACCTCAACTTGTCCTTGAAGAGTACATGCTAGAAGGACACAGACTAAACGACATGCTCCTGTTATTACAGCACGGCTGTGGCTATTTGTGGCCAGCGTTTGTTTTCATTAGATAAAAGTGAAGTAGGGCCCAAAACCATAAAACATTTATTCTGGATGCTTTAGAATAATTAATATTTCCATGTATAATCTATCCATATTAGTATTAAATGGCTCAAAGAGTTGTATACTGATGAGGGAAACGGGGAGACATTAGATGGATGGAGGTACAGCCAGCACCAGAATAAGGCAGGGGCAGGGACCAAACCTTTCGTACTTTATGAACAAAATGTTTCATTCAGTTCACACACCCTGCTGCATTTGCTCTCATCTTTTTTCGTTTTGCTTGGTGTTCCTGCCTTCGTGATGTTGTGGGTTCTACCTCCATTAGGAATTTGTCATCGCTGTCCTGTGAAAACCATGTACCTCCAAACCTTCAACTTTTCATAAGTGAGGAAATGTGTTTGTGACAGTGCCTTTTTCAGCTCTCCAATCGGTTTTTAAATGGTTCATTTACCTTAAGACGTCCTTCAGTTTATCTGAAAGATACATGGCTTTCATTAGACAACGATGTTGCATTGAATGATCTAAGAAAATAGAAGAGATGTAAAGGGTCTCAAATGAGTTCTGAATGAGAAAGCCATAATTTCTTTTTTTTTCTGATCAAATAACATCTTTGTGACTTGCTAATCTTACTGGGCTACCAATGCGGGTTCTTGACATAGTACACTGTAAAACATTTTAGGCTGGTTTCACTTCAAAACTTAAGTTTCCCTATTGCCTTAAAAATGAGAGTTAACAAAATTAAACCTGGATAATTTCTTCTCGTGAGTTATAAAATCAGCAGAGTTAAGTTAAATGAACTTGAGAAAACAAGTTCAGTAAACTTAAGATATTAAGTTGAATCAACAACTGTTCAGTCATGCTGACAAACATTACAGTTTGTTTTCTATTTACATTGTCTTAGTTCGAAGAGTCTCAATTAATATTAATAGAATTCTTAATGTTATTAAGTTATTAATATAGATTAATAATTACAAGTCACCACATTGACATCAGGGAGAGGCTGGGTGCGAGGAGAAGTGCCCACATGGGTAGTCGTGCACGAGGTCAAAATTGTGGCAGCCCACTCAATTTAAAGGAACTGGGCCCAAAAATGGGGAATACAAGCCCTGTTCGCTTGCATTGTTACATACAGCTTAGCTGGTTATGCTACAACGTTATCCAAGCTATTTCAGATTTGTGGAGACGTGTAAATGTATGTGTATAGATGTGTGGCCGAAATAGAATATATAAATGTGTTATTTCATCTAAGCTTTATTGTTGTGAATTGAGCTTTGAGCGTTTTCATTTGTGTTAGAAATTCCAGTGGGCCCCACCGCTGGGTGCCTAATTGCGTTAGCTTTAACCACTGTGAAGCTAAAAGCGCATTTTATCAGACATAATAGCCTCTTACTTATTCGTCTTGTCCAGCGATCGATGCGTCACATCGCTTTATCTGGGAGGAGTTTCTCTCAGGCTTGGTGCTGGCGAAGCCGGTCCGACGCTATCAGTGGGTCCGGTGGTGGGGCTGTTCCTTTGGTGGGCAGGCGGGGGTAAACAGCAATCGACATCAGGGGAACAGAGGGGAGATAACGGGGAAAACTGTGTTCTGCAGGTAAGACCATTCTGAAGTAAAGATCTGGGATCCGAAAACGTGTTTCTACAAACACAGACAGTCTGTTAGCTCGACCAGTGAGTTGAGACTTCTCATTCCTAAGGTAAGTAAAGTTTACGTGAAAAGCACCATGTACCAGCTTGAGCAGCTCACCCAAATAAGAGTTCGTTGTTTGGGTGTTTACAGTATCTTACATTACAGTATATTGGGAAAAAAGCCCAACTGTGACTACATGTATTAAATGCACACAGCAAGTTTCCATCATCTGTTTTAAAGAGATATCACTGGAGAGTTTGAATTCTCAAACAAAGGATGCTGGGAAGTCTGCACATTTGATGACCATGTGTGATGAGTTCTCTCAGCAGTAATTTCACTGAACTCATCATTTTAACTCAAAAGGCTACGGAAGAACTTAAATATATGTCTGAAAATATCTGAAAATGAAAACTAGAAATTTTAAATTAAATTAACTTGAAACTAACATAAAAATTATAAAACGTAGTATATGTGTTTACATGATAAAACATTAATTGATTCCATTATTCATTCATGTTATTATTATGTTTTACAGACTATAGGCAAATGCTAGGGGCACAGGGTACTGTACTGCAGGGCGCAGAATTTACACACTGCTGGTACACTGTGGGCACATTTGTTAATTATTTTAATCCTCTAACACGGCACCAGAATCTGACAGTAATCGACCTTCTGTGCTTTTCTATACACCTGGAAGATATTCTACACTGATTCCAGGTTTATGCAGTGAGATGATTTGGAGTACAGCTGTCGTACTCAGGATGTGTTGCTGAGCTCCATCAAAACTTCTGCCGTGGTAGTTGAATTATTATGGATTACTTTTGGGGGTACTAATGTAAACAATGCAGAAAATGCACTCAGCATGTTTGCTACACCTGTACACCTGAAGGATTCCTACAGTGTGTTTCGGTGAGAAACTGTGAATATACTTTTGTTTGTTTGCAAGAAAACTCAACAGGGCACATTTAGAGGAAAATCCACAAATCTAGTCAAGAACTCATATTTACCTGAGTGTAGCTCATAGCTGTAGCTCTTGTGTTCGGAGTATTTTTTTTTCTCTCACTTAAGAATGAGCTTCTAAATTCTGCTCGATCACAAATTTGAGATGAGATCTTAGATTGAGATACATTTTTTAAAACGTTTTGGATATCTGTCCTTCATTTGATAGTTAGGCTGTGAGGAACAGGATAGAAGAGATATGAACCAAATATATGGTGTGAATTTATGTGTGTATTATTTTAGTTTTTTTTTTAATGAAAGAGTGAAGCAAAACAAATTGGCAATTTAGTTTAGTCCGTCAAAACCACCGAAAATGCTCAAAGATTTTGTTTAATCTCAATGTACCATCTCTGCTGGCTTTTGTCTTGGCAGCAGTATTTCCTGATACACTGAAGAAGGATTAAAATGTCTGTTGACCATGATTGAATGCAGAGCAAATGAGTAATTGTCTTGTACTGAATGCAGTGTCCTGTACTACCCCAGAATGCAGCCATACATCAAATGTTTAAATTTATTGAAGATGCTTGTGCTATACGTCATGATAAGCTATATGGCTTATCATCATATATAACTAGTGCCCTACACCCCTTCCTGTGGTTGTGATTCTCGCTCATTCTCAAGTTCAGTACAAGAGCAAAATTCCCCTCTTCTCATTTTAGTGTTAAAATATGCACATTGCACAGTTTCTAGGAATAGTAAAAGGTGTAAATGTAACATCTCTTTTTTGGTTGTATTTTCCTATAGAGTCTTAAATCAGAGCTCGCTGGACTTGCTATGACCCTGGTTGACTACGTTTATTCCCAAACGTCCTACCTAATCTTAAAAGTGTGTTTTTGTAAGCGTCTGCCAATTATCTTGGTGGCACCTTTCCTTTCCGGTTATTTTTGTTGGTGTGTGGATGCAGGCAGTGTAGTTAAGATATCAAGGCTTTTTTTGTTTCAAAGGAAGGTATGGAAAAAAATTAATGGTATTCATTTTTGTGCTGTTTGAAAAACAACTTCCACAGACTTGAAAATTGCTCTTGCTTGGTAATCCATCACAATAAACAGGGAGCCTTAATTTGGTTTTGTTATAGTTGCTGTGTTATAGTTGTTTCATTGGGAATGGAGTTTTTTCATATTACTTCACACCTACACTGTGTTTACTGTCAGTCAACTAAGAGCCACAGTAAGAAAGTCTCCACCAGAAAATAATCCCTCAAAAATGTCTTGAAACTTGGTGTCAGCTCTGTATCTTTTTATCTGGGGCATTTGGCTTAAGTAGGATAGTCAGCATGTTTTGATAGCCAAATATGTTATTTAAATACATGCTGGATTAAAAAATAAATAAAACTGTAATACTGTAACTGTAATACGACCTTAACTCAATTTTCTGTTCGCTAAAAGTTCTACCTGCTTTGGAAATACTTGCCACATGCTGTCACCGAGCATATTGTATTTGAGGTGTAACTGATCTACAGGCATCATTCATTGTATCCTCTCATTGTTCTATGGACGAGTTGAATACCCTCCAAAAATGTTAATTTCGTTACATCTTCAGGGAATATGGTCTTCACTAAAATAGAAATGCAAGCAAACACACACAGAAGAAAAACTTGTACTGTATATACTAGATGTGGGCAAAAGGTATCGTAAACACTAGAAAACATATGTATACAGTATTTGGGTGAATGGTTGTGTCAAACACACACACAGAACCTCCCTAAACATACTGAATTGTTATCCCTGACAGTACTTTCCCTCCACTAACACAAAAGGTTGATGACACCACAGCTGACTCAGCCAGACGGTAGAAATCTTCATTGTGCTAATTAGATCCTTCGCTGTCTGTTTAAAGACTTATCTCTCCCATATCTCCATGCCCATCTAATCTGGCCATATCTACAGGATCCATCTCAAGGTGATTGCTGAGATAGTCTCTGCCACGGAGTTAAAAGGAACACTATTGTCTGAGTGAGCAGAAAAAGTATCTCATTTCTCTTCAGTCAAACTTGTCCAAAGTCAGGCTTCACATTAGTGTTTGTGTGTGTATGTGCGTGTGCATATGGGTCTTTTTGAATGTGTGTGTGTATTGTTGCCTTCACCCTGGGGAAAATTCTCTGAATTGGTACAAAATGTCATTTTGTCACTGCAGGCCATCATGCAGCAAACAAAACCAGACACTCACATGGAGGCGCACACAATAAAGTTAAATAAAACCACAGCTGGCTTGTTCAAACCCCAGACAATTGGTTTTGTTGCAGGATAAACATTTTTATTCAATGCCGGTACCAGCTGTGTTCAGGTCGTTCTCGTAGTGTTTTCTGTTCACATTTGGTTTGTTACATTTGGAGCACCTCAGGGACTCAAACTCCTGCTTTCTGTTCATGCAAACATTTCTGTGAAAAAGGCTCCAGATGACTTGGATGAGGCAGTTTGACTGTGTGTTGACACTGCAGTGAGCATCCATTTCAGACAGCTGAACACATGAGACAAGCTCAAAAGCAATGGCAATGGATCGCCTGTTTGTAGGCGAGGGAAAGATGCCTGCAGCTTTACTTGTGGCCAACAATTTGGCAGGAACAACACATTTAAAATCCGCCTGCTGCTGCATCACCACCACCAGCACTTCAGGTAGCAAGTTCATAATCATTACATTACCTCAATCAAGTTCTGCAAAGTGGCTGGTAGTGATCTGAATACTCATTGTGATCTGGACTCCCTGTAGGAGTCGAAACAAAACATGTCTTTACGTCCTGGGGTTTGGTGTAAAAAATAGAACAAAAATTACACTGTGTTAAGACTCAATTTGAGTCTCTACAATTAAAAAAAGATTGATAGACACACTTAAAAGTTGTTAATTCAACACTGAGTTATCGTTAGAAAGGTTGTTATATTGTTAAGGTTGAAAAATAAACTTAAAATCACCATTTCTACAGCAGTCGCTGGTTATAAATAAAAAAAATATGCTATTGATTGAAATACATTGAAAAGCTCAATTAATCAATTGTTTGTCAATGTGCCTATTGCCAACTTTCCTGCCAAAATATTTTTAATTAAATGAAGACTGGGAAAAAACACCACTTTAGGGGTTGTGGGGCATATTTATTTTAAAGAAAGCATTTCCTCACTGTGATCCTTGTTTGGTTTTAGATGACAAAGAAAAAAAAACAATTTATATGTAATGAGGAAAACATCTAAAAGTCACTTTTCGGTAAAATGGTAAATGGCAAAGAGGGGAAGAATTTAGCCCTCCCTTAGAAAACAAATGCTATATTCAACTGCTCCAGCTGCTTTCTTTTTTTCTTTTTTTTTTTTGGTTAAAATGTTATATTTCTTCTTCAGTCTAGACAAAAGTGGTGATTTTCATTGATTTTCATTGGTAGCATGGCTAAAAATAACAACCTTTGAATGGCGTTATAAACCATGATGCATCTGCTCAAAACTCCCGAGCTGTCTGCTACATTTAATGTGTTTTTTTATCTTGTTATTGCTTAAATTCAAAATGTAGTTGTTTTGCATCTGTGGGCAAAGATACACAGACCAATCAAGCCAAATGTCTCACATTTGGCTGTGAAGTTTCCATTACTCACTATCACTCTGTGTTGATGATGCCCTAGCCCCAATGTGCACTGAATGTAGGACATTGCGTCAACAGTGGCATCTTTCTGTGTATAAACACATGAACACAATAGCTCAAGAGCAATACAGAATAGATAGAAATAGAAACGTAAGCACTGGCTGCATCAGTGGATCTTATTAGATTCTGAAGCACATAGCAGCATACATTTGCATGTTAGTCAGGTTAATTGATTTATTGAAACTACTATATCTCTACAGGATTCACATTCAGGTTGCATGTGAAGACAAGTGTGTTAACATATTAATATGTGCTAATTAATGCTTTAACTTGCTTGATTAATGGCCTCATCAGCAGAACAGGCCATCTTTAATACACTATATCATAACGATTATTTCAGGATATTAAACAGCTTAAGTGGCTTATAAACTGTTATCTAGTTTGTAAACCCCTGGTGGCCAAAGTAACAATAGATAAAGGTGTTTGGTTTTTGAAGTTTAATTTCTAGACTTTTAATATTTGAAAGTTTTCTTCAGCTGTGTCTCTTTTTCTTGCACCTGGCTCCATGAGGAAGTTCAAAGATACAGAGAGGTGAATACATAATGAAAACTTTACTTTTATTTATTGACTTGAGGCTTGGGTGAGTTATATTGTAAAACACAACATCAATGGTGATTAAAAAAAATAAGAGTGTAAGTTTATATTTTACAGTTATATACTGTATATAGATAATATATTTTATACATAATGAACATGAACAACTGTGCAGCACAAGACAATAGCAAGCCTGAATTATTTGGTGGAGTGGGCACACATACATATACACACACACAAATTACCAAAACACCCGACTATTACAGTGGTGTCTCGAACACCCACAGGGAGCAGTGTCTGCTGGGAAAGAGATGGATCTAAAGTGAGTTTATCACACAGATTTAAAAATTAATATCAAAAGCACAGTTGTGAGTCTAAGTATATGATAGACACACACACTTACACAAACACATGCACACAAAGACACGCACACAAGTCACAGCTTTTGCAACATTCAGGCTTTCATTTTTAAGAACCAACACCATTTATTAGCTTTTTCTTCCTCTCTCCTACTATACTTTGATATGGCATTCTCCCACGACAATATGCTTGGAGAGTAAGAAGATGTCGTGACAAATTCAAAGACTGTGGTTGTGTGGGAACGTGCACATATGTATGAATGAGTTTGGTTTCCACTTCTTGTTTTATTTTATGGTTTATTGTATCACATTTCATCCCTCATGGACAGCAGTTTCTATTCATTACAGCTTTTGTTGTGCTGCTAGCATTCATTCATTCATTCATTCAAATCCCACAGCAGGGAGTGGCTGAAATAGCTTACCTGTCTTCATCATAGTTTGCTGTGTTTTCATTTTAATCAGAGAGAAGACCATCTGACTCCTCTGAGACCAATATAAAAAAGATAACAGCCATCATCATGTAACTTTATTCATATTTGAAAAAAAAGAGGATATCTGGACAAATTTAACCTTAAGGCAATGCATTCTGGGAAGTATATGTTAATAAGAAAACAATGTTTCTAAATAACATAATTTGATGAGTTATGTAAGCGATCAATTGGACATTTTGTCACTTTTTATTTATTTACAAGAATCAAGATTATAAGTTCTGAAAGTCATAACATGACAATTCAACTTGAAAATGTTGTCTAATTAATTATGTTATTACACTCACTTAATTCTAAAAAGGAGTTTATATAATACAGCTGATTCCGAGACTTTACAGTGCAGTAAAGGAGTCTGGTCTAATGTAAACATGGAGTGAACTGAAAATTGGCTTTCCTGCATTCCACAACTAAAGAACACAAGTTAAAAGAACTTTCTCGCTTCGTAATGAATCACAGATTAAGAAGATAATTTATCAAAACTCTCACGTTTGTTGAAGCAAGAGACTAGCTTGATTTATTAGTCCAAAAAAGTCATTTTAGTAGTACATAATGCAATATTCAAATTTCAGAAGGCAAGTGTTGTTGACCTCCACACTCCCTGTTGTGTTGTGGATGCAAGGCTGAATACCAACACATAGTGAGTTTATCTGTATGTAGTCTTGTTCCCCAGCTCTCCACAAACACCCTTATTCTCTATGCTTCCTTACTTTTGGTAGCAGTGGTGGTACATTTAGTTTCTTTGTTGAGGTTTATGCTTCTGCTCGTGTTATTTACATTATTTACAAAAGACTTGCTCGCCACATCAGATGCTAGCACCAACCATCAACCCTGTAATTCTTGATAGCTATAAGCAAAGAAAACGGCTGGGGACTTGTCTCTAAGAGTCTGGATGCATGGGGATAACCGCTTCACTTCACAAGCTAAGTATTTGCTGTTGTACTAACGTGCATATTGTGAGTCAATGTCTTGGCTCTGTTCAGTTGGTGGTTGTGTGCTACAGTAAGCAAAATCAGGAAGCTATGGCGATGTCTCTGCATCTGCTCTTCTGCTGTTGCCATCTACTGATGTGATGTTAATCATGAATAAAACTCTTGCAGTGGCTTTTCATTTTTTAGTTGCTGTATGGCACGTGCATTGTGATTCTTTAATACTGTTGATTTATGTATTAGTGAAACAAAATCAGCTTTAGGTATGTAAACATTACTTTACACAAGACAGACCCAACCAAATTTTCTCCACTCCACTTCTTATCCACCTATAAATTAAAGAAATATTAAAACAAAAGCAATGGATTTGTAGCCTTCATATGACTCACATTCAGACTACTGATCTCCGGTTTTACACTTGGCCACATTTATTGCCATTAAGCTTACATCCATGTACTAATGGTCATCATCATCTTGTCACGCTACATAACAGAGACTGTCTTCTCCAAGCAAATATGTGATTTTAATATGTATGTCAGTGAATAATAATCTCCTGTGCTGAGCTTAATGTATTCTTGCAGGGAGCAATGATGTCAGAGCCTAGACACCAAAGATCAACTCTTTGCTTCTTAGCATATAGTGTCAAGTCATATCATAATGCGTTCGAAGTGACTTGGCTGACTGAAGTTGCTTTATTTTACTTTGGCTTTGATTTTCTCTTCCTTCTTCTCTTTTCCATCCACCATTCTCCTCTGACTCAGACGCACACAGACACGCACACACACACAGAGGCACTCAGCAGGGGGGCGAGACGATTCCAAAGTGGCTCAGCATCTTTTCCAACCAACAACATGTCACTCGAACAAAACTGAGAGGGAAGGACTCCCCCACCCCCATCCCTCACCCACCCCCCCAAAAGACAAAAATAACGCATTGTGGGAACACTTTGGATCTTGTAACAGGGACAGAGATATAATGGAAACCTCTGTGCGCAGTAAATGTGGAGCTGGGCTGTCGGTGGAAAGGAGGAAACTCTAATATCTCATTATCAATACACAATGAACTTTAACAAAATAACTGGGCAGTGTGTATTTATTTACTAATAACCAAATAAACAGAAGAGCTGCATCAAAGCTAGATAAGATCTAGAACATTAATTGTAGTTCAAACATGACAGCTAATATTTGAATAAATCATGACAGAATAAATAAAAATAACACATAAATCACATTTAATCCAGATTAATCATCGACTTGCCTACAGGCTTATGGACTGACAGTTTAATGCAGATATTTCTACCTGGTGCAAACTGGGACATGGTCCAGTAATGTCCTGGTTATTTTCCTCAGAGACAACTCTTACTCACTCTTGGAAGATGATCCGTTGCATGTGTCCTCCACACCTGCCCATCAGTCATCAGTCAAACTTGGCACCTCTCCACGTCTCTGCATCACTCAGTTTGCACAGTGAAACTAAAGTCTGTTGCATATTCACATAATTACCATCCAAATAACAATATTATATAGTCAATGTTATCAATTAAACAAAGTGTGGATTTGTGGCTTATTTGTGTGGCAGTTTTTAAGTTAACTGAAAGCTCTGTGATGCATAGTGGTCGATTATGTTGCTGGAGTTGTTTGGTTATGTGAACATTTACACTAGATACTTTTTATCCTACTGTGAAAGGTTCAAGTACCACTTCAGGTTCAGTTCACCACCCAAAAAAATAAAAAGTTCTCACTTACCTCCAGCAATATATAGCCATGCAGATCATTTTGCTTTAGTTTGTTCATAGATTCGAGTCTCCACCCCAATAAAATAGAGGTGAATGGCATTTTATTTGTGGTGCGCACACCATAGAAAAATTACAATTACAACACCTTTGTCCAAAACCACTGAATGCACTGAATAGTTCGAAGTAGTTAATTTTAAAAACTGTTCACAGTGAGGCTTATCCATAGTAACCATGGCACTGATTCTGAAAAGAGATGTTGCGTTTTAATTTTCTGAATGTCATTTTTCAATGCTGTGAGCATCACAAACAAAATTCAATTCACCTCCAACCATATTGGGGTGGATGCAGGAATCTTTCATATCTCAAATCATGTTCACATAAAACCAAAACTATCTCCTGGCGAGATACCACTAGAGGTAAGTAGGAAAATTATGTCCATGCCAATAATGCATGGCGTTGGGAAGCTGCTCTCCAGTCCGGCTTGCCTATCGGGTCAGTAGTAATTTCATAGATTGAAGCTTAGATTTCATGCCGTTCATGTACTGTATCTAAGAAAAGACATGCTCTATAGAGCCAATCGCAAGATCTCCCTCATCCAAACACTCTCAAATAAATACACACGTTGGAGAGGACCTGGACAGGATTTTGGAGATGCACTCACAGTCAAGGCCAGTGTAGGAACTACAGTTAATGACATCATTTGGTGGATTATAAGCAGTGTAAATTTTAAGATGTATCAGATCTCTTCCAAGCTTTTAAATGCACATTGAAATTAAATCAGCCTCACATATATGAACCAGGTCCTCTTTTAAGATATAAACTGTTGCTATTGTTGTACTGGAGATAGACAGTAATGTATTACAAGACACCATTATTCAAACTGGATCTATTATCCACTGAGAAGCTTAAATTTTGCATGTACTTATAAGCATAAAGAACAGTAATTCACATAATTTATAGCCACAGAGGATGAGGCAATAAAGTCGCAGCCATTAAATAGGGTTTTCAGAGATGAAATTAGTTTTCATGCAATTATGAGTCTCCACTAATTCTTGACACACAGGCACTGAGCATGAAGAGGGGGAGGTGCTGTGCATCAACACGGGGACACACACACACACATCTCTACGCTTTCCTAGACACGCACACACGTAGATACAGACATGCACACGGGCAAACACTCTTCCTCAGGCATGATTGAGTGCTGTTGGTTGTTAGTACCTTGTCATCACAGGAAAATGTTGTTAATTAAAAGTGGATGTGATGTTTATTAAGATTGCCAGCAAGGCATCCGCCCACACTTCCTCAAACCTCTTTCTTAACTTCATTAGCTCGATCCAACACTCACAGCTCGACAAACACACCGTAGATGATTGCTTTCTCGCTAGCCGTGTGTCAGCACACATTTACCCTCCCTTGCAGGGGAGGGATTTTGAAATGTATGAAATCTTATTCTCATTATGTTACTTGAATTTATATACTGTATGTATGCATCGTTGTGTATGTTTGTGTGGGCCCAGGTGCGTGTCTGTCTCTGTGAGCAATATGCAGACACATGGGCTTGTGCGTCTGCATGCGTAAGTGTGAAGGTCCTTTGATTGAGCATGTCAAAGGTGGCTACCCACGCAGCAATTAGAGGTGCTGAGAGAGTGTGTGAGTGTGTAAGCAAGTAATGTGATTGTGGTTTCTCTGAAGAAGTTTTTAATAGAGCTGCGGAGACAGATGGCACACATTCATTACAGCATGATAGGTTAACACATCTCAAAAGCTCCTCTTCCTATCTGTCCATCCCTCTCAATCAAACTTTCTCCAGCCTGACACAAAGCCTCAATAATCAATGCATTTAGTTAAGACACAAGACCTGCAACTGCTATATGGGCCTTGTATCATTTTCTCTTTTACTGGAAGGAAGCACCATAATCAGATACTCTGGTATAGCACATATTCCACACAAAAAACTCAACACAGAAATAGGTTTCAGTTCCAAATGTATTCACTGCTTTGGAGAGGGATATCACTTGCACAAGGAAAGCTGTGTAGAAACTCTAATGCAGTCCAGAACCATAATACCTCAATCGGGGAGTTGAAATATTAAAACTACCATTCTGCCATGAAAAAAACTTATGAAAACTCCTGAAATATATGAGATTTTGTCCATTCCCACCAGCCCAGCCCGCCCCTGTGCTCCAGTTTCCTTTCAGAAGAGATTGAAAAGTCTCTTAGAGTCTTCCGTCTCATTTCTACGCCTGTCAAAGATCTCTATGGTGAAAAAAAGGAGAAGAGTGCTAAGAAGGGTGCGTATAGATCAAACACTTTATAATGTAGTCCAATGAAGCTGGGAACTCCAAACGCCATTACCCGCAATGACACGCTGCCAAATCACCATCAGAACCTCCCTGTCAGCTTTTAAGGAAATAGACTTCTTTTTTTTCTTTATTTTAGAAAAAAACGAGGGCTTTTGACAGTTAACGGGTGTGGTGGAAGAAAAGGAGACTGCTGAGGAACAAAGTGATAGAGAAAAGGAGTATGAGAGAGAGAGTGGGAGGAGGAGGCTCAAGATATGATGAGAAGATGAGAGGTAATTGCCTCTATTATAGAAAAAAGGGGAAAGATGAGGAGGGGAGAGTGTGTGTGTGTGTGGGGGGGGGGCGAGGAGGCGAGATATTAAAGTCACACCATCCGGCTTTCAAAGGTCACCTGGATGTGCTTGTCCGTTATGAAAGTGCATACACACAGACCCACATACACACACGTACAGGCCGAAAGTTTTTTTGGTTGCTGCAGTGGTTTCGTCAACCAGTGTCTGTTCTCTTATAGTGTATTTGCAATATAAACAATGTTCACATCGTTTTACCGACACACAGTGTATGTATGTCAAATGTGAGCCTGGTGTTAATGCCCTTGCACCCTGAAAACATATGCAATTTTCTCTCTTAATGGAGGAAACAAAAGTGAAAAGAGTTTCAGCCTTGGTAGTAACAGTTGCCTCTGACCTATTTGTATCTCTCCACTCTATCAGTCTTGTATCTCTGATGCCTGAATGCATAAGTGGCTAACCTGTCTTCACATCTGTCGTGCTTGTTCAGCTGCCTTCCCTCTACCCTTCCACCCCTCCTTTCACTCACAAGACCCAAAGGAGGTTTATCAGCATGTCTTTTCTCTATTTTCTTATCTACCTTCACTCTGTGCTTCCCGTTAAGATCTCCCATGTTACAGGACTGTTTTCTTTTTTATTCAGAGTCATCACATTTCCCCATCACCTTCGTGTTTTTGGCATCACTCCTTCATTCATAAACCTTTTGCCTCTTTCACTGGTCTTATTCCTTCCCCACTATCCTGCTCCTTTCCTGTCCTCTTTCCCGTTATATATCTCTGCATTTTATTCCTTCTCACATCTTTCCTTGTCTCTGTCAAATTCACCCCATCTATCCCTCTTAAACCCCCCATTTCCTTCTTAAATCTCACCGTTCATCACTCATTTAGTCCCAGTCAAATCCTCCCTTTTCTCCATCAGCTTCATTTCTCTCTCCGCTCTTCTATACCTTCGAAACTTTGCCCTCCTTTTCCTGTCTTCGTTATTTAGTTGCCCCCCTCCCTCCCTATCTTCAGTCGCTCATACCCTCCCTTGCCTCGCCTCCCATGCCTTATTCTGCCTACCTATTTCTCCCTCTCCTTGCTCCCTCTCTTTCACCTGCCGCATTGCTGCCAGTGAGGCTGTCTGTAAGATAAGCAGCCCCAGTGTAGAGCCATCAGGTTCCTGACAAGATACAGCTCCACGTGTTCAGGCATGACCCACAGCCAGGCAGCCATTGAACTTGTCAGAGAGAAACTGGCGGCTCAGGGCACAAGATGGCTGCTGGCGGACAATGCGGGACTCACAGAGGGGAGCATTTAAAGTATGAATTGTTGTTTAGACACACTGGAGAGGTTTGACCTTGTCCACCTCGAGCATGCTGTCAAGAGTTGTAGACTGGATAAGGTTGAGCAGGGGGCAGACAGAGAAAGTCTTGGGCAGTGACAAAAACACAGCCCTAGATTCAGTTGTACTAACACGCTCACTTATATAAACACAGACAAGAAAGAAAAATCACCAAATTATTCTTAGTAAAAGGATATGACAGATAATAGCCTACAACCAGAGACATGACAAGGCTTATGCGTACGTACAATATAATCATGCATACGTTTCATATTAGAAAAAGTCATCATCATTCTCACAACGAACACATCCGCCCATACACATCCAATCCTGAATACCTAATCAGCCGCCTACTTACAATCGCACACACACACAAACACGCACACACACCAGAGTCCCTGTGGGCCTGATGGCACTGCGTTTGTCTTATAGTAGAGCCTGTGGCTCTTACCAATTAGCAGAGCAGAAGAGAGAGATTTAAAACACGATGACACCATGGTGTTTTTTTTTTATCCCACAGGCCACTGAGGCCCCAAAAGCACAGATCACAAGTGATCATATCACATCAAAGTGCTGACACAGGCCAGATGACACAAACACATACTGTACTTACCTCTACAAATGCACACATGCAGTCAGTACACACACACTTTGGAGTACAGTGATGCACACAGGGTGTTGGGGTCAAATAGAAACCCAGATACTTAGGCCTGGTCTACAAGCATACGGATATTTTTGAAAACGGATATTTTCCCCTCCATTTAAAAAGAAATCCTGTACAGGATGTACACAAGTTTAATTCATTTTGAATTTGAATTTATTGCAAATTTGGCTCTACAGAGAACATTTGCTATTATAAAAGTTATGTAAAAGATTGAAGAGGCATTCTGTCAAAAAGGTCATTTTAGTGGTAATTTAAAAGTAAAAGTTAAAAAGACACATGGCTGATTCTGATGATCATCATCTCTTGAAGTTGAGATTAAAGGTTGACAGAATTCATTTTGATGAAAAAGGTTTTTGTGTTTGGAGGAAGGCTGTGAGCACAATGATAAGATAAGATAGAACTTTATTGATCCTGAATGACATTCTTGGTCCTGTTGGGTATGCACATTTGCACATTTCCTCGGTTTCTCTGCATAGCAGATATTATTTATCATAGTGTTCTGAGATTTGTTAGGAAAGAAAATGCAAAACCCCCCAGAAGTGTACACACATATTTATTTGTCCATACTATTGCTCAGCCACTGTGGTAACTTATATTTATTCATGATTCCATTCTGTCTGTACTCCCCTTATTTATGTGTTTAGATTACAGAAAACTGTAGAGGTGGCTACAGCAGGAGTTCCCAAGATTCTCTTCTGCTGACTGTCCCAAAAGCTTTGTCAACAAATATGGACTAGAAATCTATCTCGAAGTCAGCCCTCACAGTGAGGAACAGCCTGCAGGAAGATTTCAGATTTAAAGAACGAGCTCTTCTCGCTGAGTTCAAAGCAGTTGGTACAACTATGAAAGATGATTCTGTTGGGAGTTGTTAAGGCTTTGAATTAGTTTCTGTCTGTATGGCATTTAGACTGTACTACCCCCCATCGCTCGCTCTCTCTCTCTCACTCTGTCTTTCACATGATCGCTCTTCCTCACTTTCATCATCCATTCATTTCTGTGTTGTCTTTCCAGACGTATTGTATGGCTTTACATAATCTGAATGTCCTGCTATGTTCTCAGCTTGGCTTTCCTCCTATCTCAGTGGGAATAACGGCTACAAGCTTACACTATGTGTGCTGGAACTTGTAAAGCGCACCATATGTGATCTGTTCACATGTTAAAGGGGTCCTGTTGAACTTGTGAACTGTATGTGTGAGTGTGTGTGTGTGTGTGTGTGTGTGTGTGTGAGTGTGCGCGCATGGCTTCACCCGTGCTTGAAGGCAAAGTGCCCTGAGGGGGGTTGCAGTGGAACCACTCAGAGGAGGGATAAATAACCTCTATCTTCAGTCATTACCCCTCTGTTGTCTTTCTTTACCTCAACCTCTCCATGATTCAGGAAGGAAGGCTTTCCATTCATCTATCTTTCATGCCTCTTGTGTAGTTTTCATCTGTGAAAAGGGTGCAGTCTAAGCTCTCTGCTTCCCTTCTCCCCCTAAAAATAAGACCCCCTTAATATCATCCACTACCTGCAATCCTCCATCAACTCATCTCCCCTCTCTCCGCCTCAGGAGGGGTGTATGTGAGTGTGTAAGGGTGTGTTTGAGCAATGTGTGTGTCTATGTAGGAAAAACAACTCATCTCCTTACTCATCTCCTCCCGGAACAAATGCTTCCTGAGTGAATTTTGCTTTCAGGGGCGCAATCTCCCCTTCAACAATAGTGCTCCCTTTTAAAGATACCAAGAATAACACTCTAGCACACACACATCCACGCACACGTGAAATCCTAGGAACATTAACATCCACACTGGCCTTCTGCTTGCCCTAGTTAAGAGGACACGATGTTCACTGCTCCTCAACATGTATAAGGAGGAAAAAACATTGGTGTCATGTCAAGAATGACATTAGTGGAGCAGTGGAGTAGAAGGAGGGCAAGAAAGGCAAGACATTGCGTGTGTGGTTGTGTATATGTGAGTCTGGTGGTGGTGTTGGTGGGGGAACAAGATTTTTATGGCTGAGTGAGTTTTCTGTGTTTCTCTCTTTCAATGGAGATGACCATATGTGATCTGCTTGTGTGTGTGCTTGTGTTTTAATTGTGTGTGAGCTTTCCCTTTGTGTGTTGACAATAAACATTCTGCATTGCAGTTCAATTTATTATGAATTGTTTTGTTGATTTTGCTACTTTAAGCAAATAAATATAAGCAAATGACTATTATATATTTCATTTAGTTGGGAAATAATATGTGTTTAAAACAATGGTGAAATGGCCGTCCTGGTAGCCTAGTGGTTAAAGGTGGGGTATTCAATTCTAATCCAATACACATCTTTTTGTCATATTCAGCGAATATTTCGTCACTATCTACTGGCTCAGACCGGGCCAAACAACACTATTCCAGCCATGATTTGTGTGTCAGGTAACATTAAATTACTTGACCATGGACATTCAGCTTACTTTCTACTAACCAGCGATGTGGCAATTATTTGGCATGTGCTGTTACCATTCACCTACCAAGACACTCCACAAGACACAAGGTTTTCCATCTTCTATCCCCCCCCAAAATAAATACCCAAAAAAACAATGCTATAAAGCAGCAATGACTCAATTTCAGTTGGTTTAATAAACGTCTTCATTTATCTTTGTGTGATTGTGTGGGTTTTGAGTTGAATTGCTCTTATATAGTTTTTATTTTATTCTTATTTTATTTACTTATCTTCTTCTTCTTTTCCTTTCGGCTGTTCCCTTTCAGGGGTCGCCACAGCGAATCATGCGCCTCCATCTAACCCTGTCCTCTGCATCCTCTTCACTCACACCAATTAACTTCATGTCCTCTCTCACTACATCCATAAATCTCCTCTTTGGTCTTCCTCTAGACCTCCTGCCTGGCAGCTCCAACCTCAGCATCCTTCTACCAATATATTCACAGTCTCTCCTCTGAACGTGTCCAAACCACCTCAATCTGGCCTCTCTGGCTTTATCTCCGAAACATCTAACATGAGCTGTCCCTCTGATGTACTCGTTCCTTATAATTGATCTATTTTATTGTATGTTTCAGATATTTTATATGTACTATGTTTTTTGCTGCTGTGACACCGGGTTTTTCCCTCTGGGGAATCAATAAAGGATTCTCTTATTTTGTCTTGTGTCTAATATACATCCCTTTGAATTGCCTTCTCTTTGAAAGGTGCTATACAAATAAACGTATTGCTTATCCTTATATACTTATGTATGCGCATCAAATTAAAGGAAAAACCAATGTATAACAAACCACATATCATATCAATTGTTGGCACCGTCACAAGCTGCCGAAACAGCTTCAGTGCTCCTTGTGGTGGAGAGCATTGTATAACATGTTAAAAATGTTATAAAAAATGTCCACAGGTGTTTAATTGGGTTGGGATCTGGTGGCTGCAGGGCCATAGCATATGATTCACATCTACATTTATTATGTTTCTCCACTCATATATAAACGTTTTTCATGTTGCTTTGCCTTTCCGTAGCTGTAGCTTTAGATACAGGCTGTAGGCATTTGAATGCAGAGTGTGCACTGTAAATACTTGTCTCAAACTGTTTTCAACCATCACAGCCATTTTTTGCAAATAAAATGTGTCCTGTGGGTATGAGTGTGTGTCTATAGTATGTGGATCTAAGCGGCATTCCTGCGGAGTTGGTGTGGTCATATTGCCATTGAGCCGGCTAAGATGCCCCATAGGTCACGCCTTGTCTCTTCTTGTCAGTGCATGCAGGTAACATCATGTAATGTATCCCTCCTCTCACTATTACCTCATGGCCTGGGGTTCTGGCACAACTTCTGACCGGTGTGTGCAGCAGTGCACGGGCCATCCTCCCTCCTAATTGAATTATTGGACTGCAAAAACAGGCATCAGATGGGGTTCATGTCAGACTTGCCCCTGAGCATCCAGCCAGCCAGCCAGCTAGGCAGGCAGGCAGGCAGACATTCTCTGGTTTTTCAAAGACAAGCACAGTGTGTGTGGATGCATGTGAGTCCATGTGCTAAGGGCAGGAATGTGTGTGCAAGTCCGAGGCTTTGCGCCTGTGTGTGTGAGTGTGTGTGCCATGAGGCTCCGAAGAGAGCACTCTAATTTCCGTCTCAGAGGAAAGTGTGATTGAACACAAACCCTTTCGCCAGCGGGTCGAAACAGTCACACGCTGCAACAACACAAGAGGAGATAAAAAAGGAGAAGTCTTATTTGTCCTTTATTTTCCCTCTGCTCTGTCTTTATACTGCCCTTTCTCTGTTTTTTCTTTCCTTTTCCCTTTTCTAATTGAATATCTTTTAGCCTTTTCTTGTATTTTCTTTCTTTTCTATTTCCACCAATTTGCTGGTAGTGAAAAAGTAATATTGTGCGTTGAGAGGTTTAGCAAATTTACTGTATTTCAGATTGCTTTCCTGTGAGAATTTAGGCTTCTGGGCATCCTCGTGCATGAATGTGTGTGTGTGTGTGTGTGTGTGTTTGTGTGTGTGTGTGTGTTGTGGACCATCTGGCCATGGACAGACCTGACTATGGATACAATCACAACAGATTAGAATGAGGTGGAGGGGAAAGCTCCTCTTCTCTCCTTCATTTAACTCGTCCCTCCTTGTCTCCCTCGCTTCATTTAACCTGCTCCACTTCTTCAGTTTGTGTCTGCGTGCGTGGGTGTTTGTGCGTCTGCAAGCTTTTGAGCATCTGTGTGTGTGCGTTTCATGTTGAGCTTCTTTCTGAAATGTCACAAAGTGTGATTATTTTGTATTGGTCAGTAATTGAGAACAAGTCACCTATTGGCTGCTAATGGGACGTGTTTAGCTTCTGAGGCAATGGTTGACATCATGACTAACCTGCTGAATGTTAATCCCCACTGGGTCAGCATGCGGGTAACCCTGATGCTAACGAGTATGAACACTCCACTGATTAAAAAGATTAATAAGCCTAATGGGTGAAAAACAGTGTCAGCTTAGACTGAAGCACTGAGACAAACAGACGTGAGGGGTCACACACAAAGGGAGCCACTGATAGAGAGAGAGGAGAGAGAGAGAGTGTGTTTGGGCTCCCCTCATCTCTTCATCTGCTCAAGTCTGTTTGGCACTCATTCGCCACGAGTGGCTGTGACCCCAGTTTTGGCATGCGGCGAGAGTAAGCTGTATGAGTGAGTGAGTGTTTGCCTGTGTGTGTGTGTGTGTGTGGGTGGATGTTTGTGTGCATTGTAACTCCATGGGTCTATGGCTCTTTGTGTGTGTGTTTGTATGCGTGTGTGTGTGTGTATTTGTTCAAAATTGGCTCTGCGTGAAAGGAGCTAAGTGGGAGTCACCCGGAGAATGATTTTGGGTAATTTGCCTCATGTGTCTGCAGCTCCACAGTGACGTACATAGCTGCTGCAGAGCCATTCTGTCCTCTTCTCCGGACCGCCAAGCGGGCAGGCCATGAGGACTGAATGTGTCTTACTGACAGACCTATTCCCCGTTGTTACAATGTGTATTCACGAGATGAGGCGTGCAGTGCACTTGAGGCAAGTTGAGCAAGCTCCACAAATTGACCTTGATGGGATGTCGTGGTGAGAAGAGTGGCTTTTGGCCCTTTGCTTTATCTTTCCCCCTGGAGTAGTGCTTGGCGCTGTTATATATATAATTCTCGAAATTTTACTTGTTTCTGTTAGTGAATATTGTAGTAATGTCTTCTACAGCTTTTAGCAGTTTTTATACAGTATATGTCCTATGTTAATTTCTGCAACAGTGATAGGTCTCAACCCTGTCTCCTGCACGTTAGTATACAACTGATCTGCAACAGCAAAAAAGTTTTGGAGGAAACGTAATTCTGATTATGTTTTCTAGTAACATCACGAGGAAATGTATACTAAATGTATCTGATTTGTTTTGCACCAAAATTTCTGATCTTGGAATAAAATATCTGCTTGTAGTGACTACACCATCAAGTTTGTTATGGTTATGTTAAGGCACACAGCAACAGTTGAAACGGTTTTAAACAGAGAGCGTCCATAGTGACTTGAATCTCGAGACACAAGGTGATTATTAACATGTAACTGAAACTACAGTCTTTCCGTATTCTTTACCAAAGTGCTTTTGTCGACTAAATTGAGTGGTTCTAGGGTCAGTAGAGATGTCCTGAAGAGTTTTGCCCTGAAATCTTTGAATGATGGATCGATTGCAATATCAGTAAGAGATAAATAAATAAACTTTTATTATTATAATTATTATTATTATGACTTCAAACACACAGTTAACTGACAAAAAACAGCCTTTGCCTCTTTTAACATTAATGAAAGAAATGAAAACATTGCCTGTAATCTCACTGAATTAATTGTTTTGAACAATAAATTCAACAAGAAGAATCAACATAATTTAAAAAAAAGCCACCAATGCCCACATTAGAAAAAGTGAAAGTTAGCATCTGCCAAATTTTATGGCATCAAATCAATGCTCCATCTACTTTTGAATAAATATTCCAGCCATTTCGTATTTGAAATAAGAGCTAATAAGTAAACAGTCATTATCAGCTGCCACTGAATGAACAAACTGGATAACGTGTAGGCACACCTTCGAGGCTCTACTACCAGCAGCACTCGTTTTCTTGGATCTGGGGGAGTGTGAGCAAGCCAGGCTGAAAAACTTTTGCCTGGGGGGCACTTCAACACTAGCATCATCATTATGTCATCATTATGTTATTTAGCTTTCTAAGACATTTTAACATCCAGGACCTGCTCTCTAGCATATTGCTTATGTATATATAATCAGTCTGCACATTCACTGGATACATAACACACAATGAACACGTTGTGTTTATGTCACTTGCTTCATTTTAGTGGCCTGACTGTCAGGGCATGAAAGCTGGTCACTGGGAGCCCTCAATACCACTGTGGGGCTGAACAAAAAGTTTACATGGTGGAGGGCGAAAGGCTCTCTTTTTTGTGACCTCAGCATTTCGCTCCGACCATTCATTTACAGTATTTTTTTTAACCAATGCTTGGACACAATTTCTGAAACTATGGCTCATTTTGTCAAAACTTAACATGCAAAACCCACAGGCATACAGACAACATGCAAAACATCAAACACTTCATTCAAAACTATGTTAACTATGGTTTTTTGCAAAAAGTGACACATCTGAGAACTGAGAGAACTGTGTTTAGTGTTTTGCAAAAAGTGTTTTTTAGAATTGCTAAATGAGTGTAAAGCAGACCTGGTGGTTTAGCATACCAGGTCAATAGATAGGCTACATGAGTTAGTGGGTTCAGTAATTTTGCCTTAGCAATCATAAAAAAAAACATTGGTTCCTATGTAGCTATTATCTGGGCCTTGTAAAAAATAATGCCATGCGTGATGAACAGTAAAGATTCGGGGCTTTGGCTCCAGAAGCCCAGTCCAGTCTGGATGTGAACCCTAAACTCTGGAGTGAAACTTCTGTCACTCACTCTGAACATGCCTCTGAACATAATCCAGGCAGCGATTATGTTTGTCAGCATAACGTAATTGGGAAAACAATTCAGTAATATATTAACATCATTTCTAGGAGACAGGGTTGTAGTCTTACAGGGGTTAATGTATGTTTAATTTGCTGCAGCTCCGTTTTCATCCATGAGGTGGCCCCTTTACCTGCAACTTGGGACAATTAAAAATACCTTGCTAGAGGCCACTTAAACTCACAGTGTTGTAGCCTGATGTGGCAGCCCAGTCCCTAATTGACGCTCAAGTGGAAAAAAATGTTGTTTGGCAGCTGCTGAAGATAGAATAGGCATCTTATTATGTGCTAGTACATTGATGAATTGATGTGTCAAACGATCAAAACAATCAGGAAACACTACTCAGTCATTTAGTATTTGTCGCAAGTTAAACCATCTTATTCCACAGATATTTGAGCAGAAACACACAAAAAGTAAATGATTTCTATTTAAAATTGCAAACTAAGTAAGAGAAACAAGCCCGAGTGTAGTCATGTCAGTAAAAAACTAAATGTATGGATTATACAGGATTAACACACAGAATTTGAGCAGAAGTGATTCAACCCTTTGTGTTTAATATACAAAAGGAAACTGGCATAGTTTCAAGCTTGGTAACTTGGAATGCCATTGCCAAACCTTAAATGCGAAATTCAATGATACTTATCCACTTGGGAGTAACCTCAGGTGCATCTAAATCAAGCAGCTTTCTGCTTTGCTTTGTGAGCAGCAAAATTCATCCACAGAACAACCTCCACCTCAAAGCGTTTAACTGAGGCTTCTATTGAGATTGCATGGATCTTTCAAGGACAAAGAACCCTTTTCTGAAGCACAGGCTGTTTTTTAAGCTACAACAGACATTGTATGCAGACCTCGAAAACAAAGATGCAATTGTAAGGCAAAAAAGTAGAGCTGTTTGAGTCAACCATAGACATCAGACATAAGTGACCAGTTAACAGCAGATTTGTCCATAAAGATTTACTTCAACAGCCCAGCTGCGTGTTTTGCTCAGGTTGCTAAAAGAAGATTTGTTAACTGAAAGTTTTTTTACCTCACTGCCATTCCTTGGCAAAACTAGAGGTCAGAATATTCTGAATTCAACAACAAAAACAATATGTTGGGTCAAGTCCTGTAAGTGTGTGCACGGATGGCATCTCCAACATGAGGAACTTGCAGGTCTCAAGAACTTCAACATTGCAACTTTTCACTGCAACATAAAATCACTCCTTTCAAAAGTTAGAAATAAAATTTTATTTGCAGTGTTTTTGGTCTCTAGTGCATTGAGCCATTGACAGTTCCAATGATCTGAACACTATGACACAGAGTATGATGACTTGGTGATGCACAGTGAGGCGATGACTTTACATTTAGAACCAATGAATTTCATCATTTGGGCTCACCATGAATGTTCACCCGAATACATGTTGGAGCCACTGTGACTTTACTTATCAAAATGTTTCACTGATTTTGCACAACAGTGCAGAAAAGGTTTGAGGTTGAGATAGGCAGAGAGGAGGAAGAAAGAAGAGACAGTAAATTATATGTGCAATGACAAAAGGTGGGCCATATTGTTCAAAATAGTCTCTTGATTATGATTCGTCTTCTATTATATTTGTAGGCACGCATACTTTATATTTCAATATTGTAACAGATTGTCTTGTGATCATATAAAGACATTGGCTAGCCAAGCTGCCTCAATTGGTCAGTGTTTTTGTTGTTCTTTCCTTGAATTCATCAGAGATGATTAACTGGGCTAACATTGACATGGGTTTTGATTAATTACTAATCAGTGATGAGAGAAGACATGAAAGGTTTCTCTGCTGATATACAAAAATTGTTTAGAAAAAAATCCATCTACCTCTGATTAAGAAGGAACAACCCATTTATGGCCAGTACGGGATACAAACAGCGATCTCCTATGTCGAAGTCTGATGTTTTGTTGGCCCATCCATCCATCCCGACCCCCTAAGTCTGTGTAAGGGGCTATAATAATGTCACCTTACTTCCTCCTTTGCGCCTGTCATAATAGATGAAGCAGACATTGTGGCATGTCATAGCAGGAAAGGCACAAGTTCAATTGATAACATTAAAAATGACTGCATTCTATTGAGGTGAGCTTTTTTCAGGGTCCTGGTATTGCACATGCTGGCTCACTGGTATGACTTACTGAGCCATCATTAATGAAATTTGTTTCACTTTGGCTTTTCCTGCTATGACAAGTCAAAATGTCTGCTGTGAAAAAGCCGAAGCTTGTGATGTTGTATTCTAAGGGGTTCCAGTTCTTTTTTCTCCATTCAGAGCCCTTAAACACAACACCTCTAAAAGAAAAATTGGATAATTAAAGCTTCACTGCATAGTACAGGTGTGCATGCCAATATGTCCACTCCTGATATTTAACATGTAATTCTAGCTCAAAGTGTATTCTTTCACTGTCTTTCGAGGTTCTTTACTATATAAGCATGTAGGACTCTGACAGTTTCCCAAACATTTGACGACGGCAAGTTTGTCACATTGTTAGTCATCACATGTGTTTCTTTATCCCAGATAATGGGATAATGGTTTCTATGTCTTCTATAATTGAATAAGTCAACATTAACATTCAGATATGTGATTGTGTGAGGTGTTTGTGATATTACTGCAAGTGCCATATTTTCCAGAATTACCTGAATTGTCAGTGTATTCACAAGAAAACAGAGACATAGAGTGAGTATGTGTAATCACAAAGAAGATAATACAAAGTACAGGCTGTAATGAAGCCTGCCTTTTTTTGCCATAAGGCAGTGAAAATCACTGCGTGTTATTCTTAAACCACCCTGAAATACTTGTATTTTTCTTGTTGCACAAAACTAAAAGTCACCACTCAAATACAATATACACCAATTGCTATAGGGCTGCAAATAACACCATGCAGTACTCAATGGAGATGAGCACAGTGAGTCTATATAATAGGTGTACTAAACAGGCAGTTTGTCTCTAATGACCTCTATAAGCAGTCACATCGCCATCTAGTGACACTGAAAAGAAACACAAGCTTGAAATCTGGCAGTTGAAGTTGCATTTGCAGCTGCTTTAGCGCAGGATAGTGCTGACCTTGTGTATGTCATTGAGGGATGTGAACATCCATTCAGGTATTCTACACACAGGAAAGGTGTACAAACACATACACAGATCACACACACACACACACACGCACACACACACACACAGATTCCACATATTCACATAAAAGAGAGTCAGTGCACAAAGAACGGAATGCAGCTTGTCCATAAAATCATACTCACAAAGACAAATACTCAAATGTTACCTGCAGGTTCATACAGCATATTGCCTAAGGCTCTGCATATGAAAGCACGCCTATAAAAAAAAAAAAGAGCATGCACAAAACCAAGACCTTTAAATACCTTTTCTTCCTGATGGATGCCAGTTAGTCTTTTAGGCTCACATTTACTGTTAAATAAATTGTATTTAAACCTGCTTTTTTATTTAAAATTGTGTTGTTTTACATTTGACAGTATGTGCTGACCTTCTTTAACAATACGCAGACAAGGGTATCCCTTAGCATCGTCCATAATATTTCTCCTCATATGTAACAACAGACTACAGCTTTTGCTCTCAGGTCCCCCTGCTCTTGTCTGTACCAGCTCCATTTTCTTTGAGTAAACTGTGAAAAAAAATGTAATTACAGACAGTAGTAACCTTAAATGCTTTCAAACAACCTTATAGACCTTTTTCTAATAACTGAAATGGACAAGTGCTTTGTTTTATCTATATTTTCAATGAATAGTTTAATAAGTGTTACTTTTGGTTCTTAACGTAATTGTGCTGCCATTTTGTCCAAGCTCTCTCAAGAAAATGATTGCAGTCTCAAGAGACAATCCTGGTTAAATGAAGGTCAAATAAGACAAATAAATAAAAGGCACAATAATTAAGCCGACATCATTACACTGACAAGACAGTCATTGTGTCTGTAACGATTTGCATGTCTCAATTGCAAATGTCTAAATGTTCACACTGCCCTGAAGGCCTGAATGCACTGTTTCCTGTGTAATTGCAAAAGCAAATGCAAAACACATACACATGTACAGACACACACACACATACAGTATGTGCCTAGACTAACACAGGGCTGCACTGGGTGACCAAGCATTTGACGTTTGACATGTGGATGGAAACAGTTGCGGTTTCTGCAGGCGCCGGCCCCTCCCTTGACGCTGCACCAACACGCATAGCAACAGTATTGTGAAAATAAATGCACATACACTTGCAGAAACACATAGCCAGACCTAACGCACACACACACTGTGAAATATAAGCAGATTTGAAAAGCTTCGTTTCCAGTCTGCATTGCATTTTAGTTGTGTTAATTTTTCATCCCAGATTGGTTCATTTTAATCAGCATCATCTAATAAGTCTCCAGTCACCACTCTGTCACACACCATTTCTGTTTACCACTCTCCTTGGACTGTAGTTCAAGTCTCATTTTTTGGAAATATTGTCTACGTGACAATACTTTAAAATCTTACTGCAAGTCAAGCAACAGTAACAATTTCAGATATAGTTCAGATATATACACATATTATTTTAGCCTTAAATATTTCTGTGAGCACGACACCAACAGTGTGATCATAGTGGGGCTTTTCCCGGTGGCAGAGGTGGAATTATACTAAAATATCGGATACAGCTTTCATGACTGAACAGCTACAAACAACCTCTACAAAGGCTCTATTTTCATCAAGACAGAACAAGACAAAACATTTTGGTTTCAGGTTCCCAGCAGCCAGTGCAGGGCATTTTAGAAAGCAAATAGGAAGAGAAAGTCTTAGGTTTTAACTGATCCATTTTCTTTTTTTTTTTACTTTGCTTTATTGCAGGGAGACCAGGTGTGAGCAAAAGTCAACTGCCAAGACAGTAATTAAGCTGCCAAGTCAACTGTTTTGGACTTGGCAGCTTTGGTTTTCAGGTTCATGAAAGATGACTATGAAATCATCCTGGTATGTTTTCATGTCTATAAAAGAATTTTGGTGCAACATATTGACTTTGTGAATCTATATACCCAGTTGTCTATTATGTTAACACAGAGCCTCATTAAAGGCATTTGTGTCTGGAGTGTGGCCAATGATGTCATCTGTGTGTCCCAGTTTTGTGAGGCGTCAATGTTTGGTCAGTGGATGCATTTGAATCAAAGCCACTAATGTAGCTCACTAGATGAGAGTAGACTCTATGAATGATAAAATAGTAGGATTGTGGATTTAGAATTTAGTCAGTCAAACCCAATTTTTGTTAAGGGAAAGAGGTGACCTTTGCCCATTAACACATAATGTACATGGTGCACCTTTATTGGCTGTTAATATGCTACTAAATGTCTGAATGTTCACTGGTTCTTGTACTGTGTACAAAAAACAGGGTCAGTGTTTGTGTCGTAAATCCATTGTGTGAGATTTTGGTTTAGAAATGAACACAGCATTAACCAAGACCATGATCTGTCCCTAACAGTAACCAACTATTTTGCCAATCAAGTTGTGAGTGGCTGAAACATATCCATAAACATGTTAATCATGCTTTAGTTGCGACAAGTGAATATTGTCGCGATAACAAATTAAATACATTTTCAGTGAAGGTTTTGCAGATGCGTTCAGTAAGAACATTTTGTGACTTTATTGATATATTAATTGTACATTATGTTAAGAAGAACATAATCTGGGATGTATTGTGTTTCTTTCAAAGCACATTTGCTGTTGCAAATTAGTAGTGTAATTGTAGTAATAGCAAATGTAGTAATTTTAAAAGGTTTTAGTTTGTCTGTAGTCATTTTTTAGGGGTTAATGGCTATCAGATGGTTGTCAAAAAACCTACTGATTGAGCCTTTAAATTGGAGGTAAAAGCCTCTCGTGACAGTTTGTGATTGTAGATCTCCGATGGAAAAACTGATTTGGTTCTTCCAAAGAAGGAATTAATACATCTTCAAAATGAATTTCAGAAGTGAAGTTAAAATCAATAATTAATTATTTCTGAAGATCATGTTTAATATACTTGCTTAGCTCACAGCCCATGCTGTGTGGATGCTACAGTCAGTGAGGTCTAGTTTCATTTTTTATATCATCTCAACTCTTCAGGCAGATATCCTCTGAGGCCTGATATGTGCTATCAGAAACAGTGAAAGTATGGACAAACATACTTTTCTTATTTGTTGGAGTTGGAAATACCAACCAAAATACCAACTTCTGTAGTTTTTGGGCATTTTCTGAAATGACCGATGATGATTGTTTTATCTTTGGAGGAAATGTCTCTTTGGAAGAGGTTTGGTTTCGAAGTTCCACTGCTACTGAAAACTAGTCCTGTTCTATCTTTGAAATGGCAACAGTCTGCAACAATTGACAATTTACAGTCTAACAATATTACAGTTATACAGTTGACTATCTTTGAAGTCATCTGTCAGATTGTAAGACAAGGATGCTGCTCTACAGTCATTCATTTTATCACACATGTGCCTAATTGGAGGATTGTCTACTTCTGGTACATATGCATCCGCATCTCCATGTCTATAACAACCCTGACCAATTATTCTGTGCTGCCTACAAAGAGACTAGAGCAAGAATTTCCTCTGTGTATTGTACACCTTATCTGATTGTACATGTTATGAAGAATTCACAGAGGAAACATCAATGCCCAGAATATCACAAAGCATTACAACAATAGAAACCAAATGCAGAAGAAAATGTTCCACTTGACTGGCCAATCACCACTTGTACAACAATAGAAACCAACTACAGAAGGAAATGTTCCACCTGACTGGCCAATCACCGCTTGTATAGCTTTAAAGGAAAAGTCTGGCAGGTCATGATATCTGTGAGTAAAACCTGCTACACTGTCTTTTAACTCTCCGTCAACGTCACTCATGGACCGGCTGCACATTTTTCTGGTCTTTCTATTAGGTAATTATTTTGATAAAAAAATATTGGATTATTTAATTATAATTATTAGGTTCCTTTTTAAGAAAAATTCATCTACATTCTCACTGTTGTTGTGTCGAGCAGGAACTTGCACCTGTAATGGCAAATCCCGTAACGCTGAGTTACACATTTCAATCTGCTTTTATGATTGTGTTTGTATTCCAGGAGTTGTTTCTTACCTTCACGGTTGGATTTCTGGATCAGTGTTGGAGGTGACAGTCAGACCAGGAGACAACATCACTCTCTACTGTGACTGCAAAACATCACCTGGAGTATACATAGTGTGGTACAGAAACTGCTCTCATGAGAACCAGCCATCTCTTGTCCTAAAACTAACTTTTGATTCAGTGAGAAAGACCAGGGATGCTTCAGGCTTTCATGATTTCCCCCCTCGTTTCCACTTCGTGAGAAACAATTCCTCTGAATCCTATGACCTGCTGATCATGAACATCACTGACTCTGACGAGGGCCTCTACTACTGTGGAACTGTAGGGACAAAGGTGGAGGATGAAGAATACATTACTCACAAACATGTTTTCAAGTATGGCAACGACAGAAGAAGGATCATAGTCAGTAAGTATTCTGGTCTGAATTGTCTTTGTGCCTGAAATATATGTGACTGGTTTTAGTGAATATAATCATTTGACTACATGATCATCATACAGGAAAACATGCCTGGATATTGTGCACTATTAATGATCAAACCTTCGTGAAGTCTGCCATACAACAGCATACATAAAACATATACTGTATGTGAAAATGATGTGCATCAACAGCCCCTAATCTGGAGTGAAATAGCGTACAATATTTTTTACAAATAAATCTTGCCAAATCTGGCTCCTCCTGAAAAGGTTAAAGGTTGTACATTGCACTTTTTGCTGGAATGAGCTGAAAATCTAATTTACCAGATAAATTATTTTAATGAGAATAGATATTTCAACAAGGTAGTGTAAACACTCAAATAATAACAAATAATAATGCAGTATAAGTTTTTTTCTTCTCAATGAAAACTTGAGTACTCCACAAACTCCCATTGTTTTTATTCTTGGAAATATCTGGGTTTCATGGTTCATGGGGTTATGGAACAACACTATACTTATGTCGACATAGGCCTACACACAAAACTTTTTATTTTGACATATTTTTGTGAGATCAGAGTTTAATGAAGCTAATCAATTCAACTTGGTTTTTGGGAATCTTTTAGACTCCAATGAGCCTCATCTCCATGAGACTCCACGAGAATGTGGTGTCTGCTGGAGTCTGCTGTTCTCTCTGTGTCCAGCTTTTGCCGTTCTCTCCTCTCTCCTCTCCTCCCTTGTGGTTTATCACCTCTGTAAGAAAAAAGGTAACTACTCACAATGAAACCTGGATTCAGTTCAGTTTGGGGTGTTCCATGCTGTAGTGATGCTGTATTTATTTCTGTAGCTAAAGAACCTCAAGTTGACCAGCGAAGACCTGACACTCAAGGTCAAACAAGACTGAATCAGGTAGGTGTAACTGTAGAATATATTGAATCATGGTATTAACTAAGAACATCATCATGATTCTAATACCACAAATTTCAAATCTTAGGATCAAGATGTGTGTTATGCTGCGCTGGATATCCGTCAGGCATCACAGAGGCCAAAGAAGAAGGAAACCCAGAGTTCTGACTTCAGCACCTATTCTGCCATTAATACTTCTAGGATGTAGAGGACCTAAAACAATAGAACAAAGTGAAAGGCAATGCTTTTTTCGAAGGGTTAATACTAAGCTCTACCTTTTTTGTCAACTCTCCTCTGAGGATAAATATAATTGTTGTTGTAAAGAGTTTTAGATTTTCAATTTGTGACTCTCCCTACACACAGCACTTACAATGTTGTTAATTTTTTTTATTGTTTTGGATTGTTTTAGACTGTCCAACCTGTTAGTGGCATGAACCACAGTGGATGAATTCCTTCAGTCTTCACAGAACATATGCATCTTGTGCATCTTATTTCCTTACATAACAGATTCAAAATTGATGAGCTGCAAAAATTAAATAAATAAATAAAAAACTTCCAGACGGACATAAAACGTGTGTCTCCTGTTGTGGTGTACAATTCAGCTCGAGGAGATTTTCACTGAATTTGACAAAAAAGTATTGAATTGGATTGAAATCGCATACCCCACCTTTAATCCTCCCAGCCAGAGAAAAAAACCCGAAATAAACCACATTTTATTTACAAAAGACATGTTTCCCTCTCATTCAGACGTAAACACGTGTCTCACAGAGTCTTTTTCAGTAAACAACAGAACATCAGTGGTTGAGCAGATCACCCCAACACAGGCATGTATACACTCGAGCACACACACAGGTACAGGCGGTATTGAGGAAAGTCTTTATTATTTAAGATGAATTAGAGCTTTCGCCCTTTTTTTTAACACTAGAGTTTTGTTTATTTAATCTCACCTCCTCAGGCGTATATTACTTTAGAGACTGTGAACTTGTACACAGCCTACAATTCTTGTCATATTGTGATGGATACAAGATGGTGAAGGTTGCAAAAGTTAAGAAAAACATATTGTGTGATATCAGAGTCACAACATGGCACTCACAGAGCCAACTGACATGCTAGGGCTGTTGGTAACAAGTCAACCCAGGGCATTGCAACAACCTCTATGTTCACGTTTTTGGTTTTTTTTGTTTTTTTTTCATGAGGCAGTTTGCGTGTTATGACAAATAATACAATGCTTCAAAAATACAACAAGCAACACTAGGGCCACACCATCGGTATGTGTGTTTCGACTTGTGCAGACATAGGTTGCACATATTGTAGGTTAAATCAAGTTTACCTGCTAATTAAACGTCTACTCCAGCTGTTATTGATTGTTTGAGATAGTTTCAGGCTATCCCCTCTCTTAGTTGCATGAACCCCCATGTGGATGAATTCATTCACTCTTCACAGAGAAGATGTTTGTTTTGTTTCACTCCACCACTTAAATACGTGTAAAAAAAATTATCAGATGCAGCTAGACTTTAACGTCAAGATAGAAAACCTTTTTGATGCTGTTGATTGCAATTCAGCTTCAGGTTCATATTTTTGATTGAAATCGATGTGTAACATTTCATAATGGTAGTGATGACTGCGTCTCTGTAACAAGACAAGAAAAGTTGTTTTCAGGCAATTTCCTGTTTTTATCTCAAGTTAGCCACTGTCCCCCGCCCTTCAAAAGTGGTCTAATACAATTCCTATCATGATCAGTAAGGCTCACAGGAAACCCACCGTGACACGCAGCCCCTCAAATGACTGCAGTGCGAACAGACTGAAGGTGCAGATACGTCTCCTGCTGCTTTAGTGGAATTGGGTTTAATTTAAGAAAATGTTTTAGTTTATTGTAAAAAAACAAAACGCTATAAATTGTTCACATGGTAGAAATATCAGCTGACTCACAACAGTGGTCAGCTGTTTGGTTGGATGTTAGACTGTTAAAACTTACATAACTACAGTCAGTCCAAACCCCGGTAAAAGTTCAGCAGCTCTGCAGTCACAGTTTATTTCTGAATCTACGTCATATCAGTGACCACATCCTAACTTTGTGAGATCAAATCAGGTTTGCTCTGGTTGCACTTTGTGTCAGTGTGATGTGTTTGCAGACAGATGCAGAGTGTGCTTTCATACACCACGGTCAGTGGGGTTATATTATATCAGATTATGCTGTTCCACTGCATCCTAGAATTACATCTGGTGAAATTTTTGAATGGCTGATGGATGATTGTTTGTTAAACACAATTCATATTTATTTGATGTATTCTAATATTCATATTTATTTAGATGTTTTACCCATATACACATATTATTCATATACAATTTACAATAACTTGCAGTGATGATTGGCATATTGGAAAACACTTGATCTTTTCTGGGAACAATAGAAAAGAGTGAAGAGATGCTGATGGTGTAATCTCTGAAGTTAGCCACATCAGCTCCAGGTGAAACACTTCTGACCTCTAGTGGAAATGTTAAATATTAAAAGCCTCCAGAAGATGTTCGACTGTTTGCAGACAGATGCAGTTTGTGGTTTCATACACAGATACCAATGTGTACCAATCAGTGAAGTCACATTACAGGGTATCTTATCTTAAAAGGGTTTAGTATCCTCAAAACATATCTTAAAAAGATAAAAAACCTTAAATCTAATTTACAAAAGTCTTAAATATTGTGTAAATTTAAATATTCTGTAGATGGTACTATTAGTTATAAAATGTTTCTGATTGCAGCCTGTGGGGAGATGTTACACACCTATAAACTAAAAGTGGGATTGCCGTGACAGTGGATTGCGTGTGCAGGAGGCTGTTTAATCCCTTTATGTGAATTAGCGCCATTTGACCTGCAGCAAAAACTCACTACTTCTAGCTACAGTAACTCATTGTTTCATAATGAACAAGTCAAGATTTTAGCAAAAACTTCAACAAACCTAATCAGTTTCAAATGGTTAATACAATCCATCCATTTTCTACTGCTTATCTGGGTCCAGGTGACATTAATGTAATTAATTATATCATTAGGAATTATTATTATATACTGCTGGGAAGTGCTGAAAATGTTAGATAATAGTAAAGAATTCTAGGCAATATTGTCACTGTTGGTTTTCCATTACACTTTCATACTTTGGCAGGTATGATCATGAAACAAGTAACAAATTGCATTCTATGTGGTATTAAAAAGGTCTTCAAGAGTCTTAACTTAAATTGGCGAAACCCAGAAAGCCTGTACAACTATGAAGATATACTGTTGTTCTGAATCTGACACGATAGCTCCAGGGGAAACTCTCATCACCTCTAGTAGAGATGTTGCATAATTAACCAAAAAGTCCACCAGAAGAGGTTTGACCCTTTGATGCAATCTAAACAATATAATTCTGTGTTGTCTACATTTTATATTTTTCAAAACTTCTGGAACTTGGTATTATGATGAATAATCTTGCTGTACTGGTTCTGACCAGCCTGACCCAGTGGCTTTACCAAACAAATTCCATGCCAAGCCATTTACAAATCAGCAGACTGTTGAGGTAAAGATAAAGTTAAGTTTGGCGAGCAAAGTCTTTTTAAAACAACAGAACAATGGTGCATGGTTTGCCAAGCAGATCATACCTTATCTATGTGTGCATGTGCAAAATTGTGTACACACTCAGGTACACACACAGGTACAGTGTAGTGTCATCTGAAGAGCTATGAAGAAATCTTTACAGCTACACCATCACTTAGCATCACACCAATCACAAACAACCACAGAAGAAAATGTTCCATTCAACAAACCAATCACCACTTACATTCCCTTTAATGGAAAAGTCAGTGAAGGTCATGACACCCAGCAGTAAGACCTGTTTCTTTGTCTTTCAACACCAGGTCAACATCATACATGGACGGGCTGCGGACTTTTCTGGTCGTTCTTCTGGGTATGTTTTTAGCAAATTTATTGAAGATTAACATATTTTATTGATTTCATTTTGATAATGATGTCATGCTAACATCTCAGTGTTTTTGTATTGAGCAGAAACCTGCATTTAATGAAATGTGTACACTTTTCACATTTCAACTTGCTTTTGTGATTGTTTTTATTTCCCAAAAGCTGTTTCCTTAAGTCATAATTGGATTTCTGGATCAGTGTTGGAGGTGACAGTCAGACCAGGAGGCAACATCACTCTCTACTGTGACTGCAAAACATCACCTGGAATATACATAGTGTGGTACAGGAACTGCTCTCATGAGAACCAGCCGTCTCTTGTCCTAAAACTAACTTTTGAATCATGGAGTCAGAATCCTCTCTCTCGTTTCCACTTTGTGAAGAATCAGTCCTCTGAATCCTTTGACCTGCTGATCATGAACCTCACTGACTCTGACGAGGGCCTCTACTACTGTGGAACTGAAGAGAAAAGAGTGGAGGATGAAGAATACATTACTCGCAGATATGTTAACATATATGGCAACATCACAACAAGGATCATATTCAGTGAGTATTGTGGTCTGAAGTGTGTTTGTTACACTACATGGCCGTAAGTATGTGGACACCCGATTGTTACACCCATATGTAATAATTAAACATCACATTCACACAACATGGACATTAATATTATAACAAACTCCACTCTTGTGGAAATGCTTTCCATAAACTGCAAAAACCTGGCTGCAGGAATTTTTTACATTCAACAACATCAGTTAGTTCAGATAGTAATGGAAATTTCATTGTTGCCCAATGGAAATCTCAGTTCTTTACAAAGTCCTCCATCAAAAGCCAAAATAATGATGTTATTATTGACATGTATTTATTCCTGGACATATATGTGTTACTGGAGTTGAAGAAAAACTATTACCCATGATGGGACCATTCTGAAGGTCTTTGACTGTATTCACAATGCAATTTTGTAGAAGAGATTGGAGATTTTATTTTCTATGTGGAGAAACCATAAGGCTCACATTTCCTGATTAAGCAGCAACAAAACGATCTGATTTGTGCCTCAACAGACAAAAGCATGTGTTAGAAATACTTAGGGATCACTGATAGGGTTCATTACAACAGAAACAATACATGGCATCCCCTAATGTGATCATCATATACATTTAATTTTAATGATGATGTAAATTAAGTCTTGAAGATCTCACAGCATGCCAAACTGTGTCAGCAGACTGAACTGAAAAATGGAAATTGTTAGGCATTAAACACAGGCGTAGGTGGATGGAGTGGATGACAAATATTTCACACATCACATTTCTATGATAAATGTTTTGCATAGCCCTGAATCTGTAGTCATCAACTCCTTTGAAAGACTGGACCTGCTGGCAAACAGGTCAGTTGATGATGCAGTCAGCATGGGACTGCACTACATCCTGCAACACCTCGACACTCCAGGGACATATGCAAGGATCCTGTTTATAGACTTCAGCTCGGCGTTCAACACCATCATCCCGGAGATGCTTCACACCAAACTCAGCCAGCTCACTGTCCCAGCCCCCGTCTATCAGTGGATCACAAACCTCCTGAAAGACCGGAAGCAACAGGTGAGGCTGGGGAACATCACATTCAGCATCCGGTCAATCAGCACTCTGCGTCCCCCAGGGGCGTGTGCTCTCCCCACTGCTCTTCTCCCTCTACACCAACGACTTCACCTTCACGACAACTTGGAGTTGAACACGCTCAAAACTGTGATGACAGTGGACTTCAGAGGAAGCCCCCCAACGATGCCCCCATCACCATACTGAACAACACTGTGTCTACTGTGGAAGCCTTCAGGTTTCTGGGATCCACAATCTCCCAGGACCTAAAGTGGGCGTCCAACATCGACACCGCCATCAAAAAAGGCACAGCAGAGGATGTACTTACTACGCCTGCTCAGGAAGTTCAACCTCTCTCCAGTCTGTTCTCTGCACATCCATCACTGTCTGGTTTGGATCGGCCACCAAACAGGACAGGAACAGATTACAGCAGAAAGTCAGACCTGCAGAAAAGACCATCGGTCAATATCACTGCAGATCCTTCACAACCTGGACACAACTTGTCCAAAGTCTCCCCTCTGGGAGGCATTACAGAGCATTGTACTCCAAAACAAACAGACTCAAGAACAGTTTCTACCCACAGGCCATCCCTCTGATGAACACTTAACACCAATAACCCTGTGACATGTAAATATGAAAATGTTTTAATACCTACACACACTGAACATACTGTATATACTGCCAAATCCACCTGCCTCATGTATATACAGCAAACTGTTACATTAATCATGTTTACTTCAGCACAATTTGCATTCTGCATCATTGCACTAATTGTCTAATGTATGTAATGAATTTGAGGAGACCCCAGCAAGAAAAGCAACTGGTATGTCAGGAGCTAATGGGGATCTTAATAAAATAAATACATTGTCTTACTGTCTCACTGTTTAAGGATGTTACTGTTGTTGTTTTGCTTTTTTTTTTACCAAATTTATGTCAACTTAACATATGTCTACTCCTGTGTATGTACATAGAGAGCAATGTTAAACCGGAGTCAAATTCCTTGTATGTGTACACATACCTGGCCAATAAAACTGATTCTGATACTGATGTTGATTCTGAAAAATTCAAACTTCATCAACAGTAGTGTGTTTGGCAAATCATACATTCCTATGCAAATGAAGTCATTATTTCTGTGAAAATCTGAAATCTCCACATGAAAAGAAAAATCAAGCATCTGAACTCTATCTCCATTAGAAACACCTGGTTTATTACAGTATGTAAGCTTGTAGTTGTCATGAGCATCTGAGACCAAATCACACACAAACACACACCAGAAATAGTCTCCAACAGTCCTCCGTTATCAGTTAGCAGCCTGAGCTGATGACAGTCCAGCTTCTTTTAGGGTGCAACATACTTAGGAGTATTATAAAGTGTTATATAAAACTATGGTTACATGTTTCAAACATTTCAAAGATCTAATCCTCTCTACATTTTCGATCCAGACTCCAGTGATTCCAGCTCATGCTCTGACTCCAGCGATGTGTCCTGGATGATGGCATTCACTCCAGCTTTTACTCTTCTCTCCTCCTTCATCTCCTTAATTTTAATTTACCACCTCTGTCAGAAGACAGGTAATGTACTGTATCCTATTCTCACACTCAAAACCTTATTACTCTGGTAATACTTAATATCTCTTCCATGTTCATTTTGTAAAATCATTTTTTTCCCAAGCAAATCATATCTTATCTCGTATTATAGTCATTTAAGGAAATTGGCATCAGATGAGTAATTTTGTAAAGGTATTGTGTGCACTCGTGCTCCTATGTAATGGTTCTGTATCCATTTACGCAGATAAAGAACGCCAAGTTCATCAGAAGAGACTTGACACCAGAGGCCAAGCAAGAAAGAATCGGGTAACAAACAATAAGAGCTTTTTTGTCTTCATATATGTGAATCTGCATTTGATTTTTCACTTATATCATGGCTTTTCTTATTTGATTAATGATGCATAGCACACTAAAATTACCTGTCCGGCATGTTTTACAGTCACACACTTTTCTATGTATGTAACTACAACAGTCGAAGTCACATAATAATGATTCTAAATGACAAATGTCGAATTCTCTCGCAGGATGAAGATGTGTTTTTAACACAAGTTGTGTACCGGGCTCAGCGTGGATAAATAACACAGCAGGCAGAGGCTGGACAGAACACACACATTCGCCTTATTCAAGTGTAAATGAAAAAATGTCACAACTAGAGTTTTTGTTAAATACATTATTTACCCTCTTTATTCCATAATGATGACTGTCTATGGCTAATCTTATTCCCTGAATTATGTCTTTAGTTGTTTTATCTTATTTTTCTGGGGATAATGTTTCCTATTTTGCTCAGGTGCACTTAATGCCTTTGTAACTATGAGTTTTCCTTTTGCTTTATTTATTGTGATTTTAATTAGTTTACCATGAGTGAAGCGCTTTGTAACCTGGATTTTGAAGAAGTGCTCTACAAAGATTTTTTTGATTGTCATTATAATCATGTCTGTAACTGATTTCAGGCACTTTTCATCTCAAGTTAACCATTAGCCCATATAGACTTCACCAGAAGATGTTTGTGCAATTGCACATGTTATGTTGCAGTCGATTATTTTATGGAGAATTAGACAAAAAGTAATAAATATGAATTATGCAAATACCACATTAAACTTTCAACTGCTTATAAATCTTTCTTAGTTTATTTATTTCTGTTTATTATTTATTTGCTGAATGCTCCTGTCACCCAGTTTGCCAGAAGTTACAGCCCAATACAAAGTTGACAATTAAGTTAACCTCAACCATCATGCACTGCACCCCAAGTGATCATTAATGTTCACAGGAAACCCACACTGACAAACGGCTCTTCACAGGACTGCATAGCTCAACATGCAGACAGACTAAAGATGTAGACTCTACAGACTCTGTATGCTATATGACTTCATTTGGAGTCGTGTTTCTGTCCATTTGATGAATAAGTCCAAGTTAGTTACTCTCCTTCTAGCTCTGATCTGGGTTCTACCAACTCCTGAGACATAAATGTATGAAAAAAGCTGCCTACTGGATCTGGTAATAATGCTAATGAGAGCAGTGAGAGTGAATCAAAACAAAAAAAACAAAACCATGAGCTGAAAGACTCTATGAAGCTCTGTAGAGCTGAGGGGAACTGCAGAGTCCGGTACTGATTCTCTGTGATTCTCAGTACTGGTTATGACCATGGCCATGCAGTGAATAAGGTCTATTTATTCAAAGCCCAGTGGTTCCACCAAACAAAGTCCATGCCAAGCCATTTCTTCAACAAAAGAAAGAAAGAGTAATTTGTCTAAATATAAGTGCTTGAATTTTATTAGCAAAAAATGGTCCATGAGCTGATGATGATTACTAACCTCACAGACCAGATAATATCATCACAGAGATCTAGAAAGTCTCACAGTGTATCAAACTTTGGCAACAGAAACCTGGATGTAAAAACTGTGCACTTTAATATGACAAGAATGCTCTCATTCTGAGCAAACACAAATGTAAACCACATTTCCTTTAAACAAAGCTGTTTTTTGCATTCAGACACGAACCTCTGTTTCACACTGAACAGTGTATACGTGGCGAGCGGAGTGGATCTTAAACAACAGAGCAATGGTGGTTGCCGAGCAGATCACACCTTGTATGTTTGTATGTGCATACTCGTGCACACACACTGAATCAGTAGTACATTATTTTTTTCCAATTGGTTGTTGGAAAAAATGTTATCACCATGGAGGTTTGACATCAGAAATTTCATCTCCCCTGCTTAGGCAGATATCCTCTGAAGTGAAATGGTGTCAGAGTCTAAGATTCAAGACAATAGTGTAGTGTTCATATTGTTATGCTCTGATGACATCACATGTCCAAAATGTGAACTTGGCGGGTGTAAAGAAAAACAACCTTGTTTATTGATTGATTAGGATAAAAAGGGTTCATCTAGAGTTCAACACATCTGTATTGTTTTACAGCCACTGTGACACTACCCAAAAACATCTTCATACAGACATTAAGTTTTCCAGATGATCAATTTTAATGCTTTTGTAGACAATGTATATTTTCTCCCTCTAGTGGACCATCTCACCATTGGCGCAAACTCGTCTTCTTCTCGTCTCACAGTCTACGAAAGATGCTAGTCAAGTCTTCTTTTATCTTTCAAAATGGCGACTTGCTGACGCTATATCTGTGTAGCCCTCTGTCGGAGTCTCAGAAAAGTATGCTGCTCTACACTGTAAAAACATGCTTTAATGTCATACCTTTGTATTTTTGGAAGGCTGTCTACCTTACATGCATCAAAAAATCCCTGTCTGTAATAATCCAGACCAATTACACCGTACAGTGTTCCAAAGCACTGTGATTCAGTCCCCAGTTGGAAGTTACTGCTTTGTCATTGGAAGAGATCTTGTTTTATCTTTACATCTAGACCGTCACTTAGCATCACACCAATCGCAGACAACCACAGAAGAAAATGTTCCATTCAACGAGTCAATCACCACTTACATTTCCTTTAATGGAAAAGTCTGTGCAGGTCATGACGCCCAGTAGCAAGACCTGTTTCTTTGTCTTTCAACACCAGGTCAACATCACACATGGACGGGCTGCGGACTTTTCTGGTCGTTCTCCTGGGTACGTTTTATTAACATTATTGAGGATTAAATTATTATATTCATTCTATTTGGACAAAAAATACACGCACTACGTTATCAGTGCTGCTGTATTGTTGTATTGAGCAGCAACCTGCATTTGGTTTATTATCAAACACTGTTACACCGGAAACATTTCAACCTTATTTGTGACTACGTTCATATTCCAGGAGTTGTTGGCAGTCATAATTGGATTTCTGGATCAGTATTGGAGGTGACAGTCAGACCAGGAGACAACATCACTCTCTACTGTGACTGCAAAACATCACCTGGAATATACATAGTGTGGTACAGGAACTGCTCTCATGAGAACCAGCCGTCTCTTGTCCTAAAACTAACTTTTGAATCATGGAGTCAGAATCCTCTCCCTCGTTTCCACTTTGTGAAGAATCAATCCTCTGAATCCTTTGACCTGCTGATCATGAACCTCACTGACTCTGACGAGGGCCTCTACTACTGTGGAACTGAACATAAAAGAGTGGAGGATGAAGAATACATTACTCGCAGATATGTTAACATATATGGCAACATCACAACAAGGATCATATTCAGTGAGTATTGTGGTCTGAAGTGTGTTTGTGCCTTAGTTACACTACATGGCCATAAGTATGTGGACACCCGAATATTAGACCCATATGTAATATTAAACTCATTCCCACAACATGGTCATAAATATTATAACATAGATGCCCTTGCCTACAAATAATGTTCTCCAGATTTGAGAAAAAAATGTTTGTTTGGTACAGACCCCAACAAATGTCACATCATCATGAGTTTAATAGTTTTTCAGTGAGAATGAAAATGGTGATAATTCCCACTAATCGTCAATTATATCGCAATTACAATATCTGTCAAAAAATATTGCAATATGATTTTTTTACCATATTGTGAAGCCCTAGTTTCTGGGTTACTGGAGTTGAGGAAAAACTAATTCCCATGTGACCTTACTGAAGTAAAAAAACTCTAAAGTCTTTTTCCCTTGCATCTTCATGAGATCAGAGTTACAATAATACACATGCAGAGTTATCTGACACAACTTTGTGTTTTATCCAGACTCCAGCAAGCCTCACCACCTGACTACACTGGACTGTGGTTTGTGCTGGATGCTGCTATTCTCTCTGTGTCCAGCTTTTGCTGTTCTGTTCTCTCTCCTCTTGTTTCTTCTGGTTTATCACATCTGTCAAAAAACAGGTAACTACTGTATATGTCACTTTTATCCACTCAGTCCGTCTTTCTTCAGTTCATTGTATTACTATGGTGACCAGAATAGCTTCTTTTTCTGTTCTCTTTTTGAGCTTAATTTGTCAGTTGGTGCTTCTTTTGTTGAGGCATTGTGGAATGCTGGGTGTTGTGGTGTAATGATGTTTGATTCATGTCTGCAGCTAAGGAACCTAAAGCTGATAGGAAAATACCTCACACAGGAGGCCAATCAAGGGGGAATGAGGTAATTTACAGCCAGATGTTGTATAATTCTTCATATATATAATACTTTTCCATAGCAGATATTTTGAATTATTAGACAAATGTTTAACTAATACAATGCCCAGAGTTAGGACCCTGGTATTGTCATGCTGACTTGCTGGCATAGCGTAAGGCACACTTAAATGTACAGTAATTGAGTCATCATTAACGTTATGAGAAAAGCCTGTGCTTTTCCTCAACAAAATGTTGACCATGGGAAATCTCTATTGGTTGCCATCTATCCATTTCCGCAGCTTCACATATACACTACAGATCATACATACTACTTATTCAATACAAGTTTTTAATAGTGCATTTTAGCAAATCATAGTATTACATCAATACATGTTTATGATTTAGAATAATATATGCCAATGTATATGTCAAATCTTAGGAGGAAGATGTGTGTTATGCTGCACTGGAAATCCGTCAGACATCAAAGAAGCCAAAGAAGAAGAAAAGACAGAGTTCTGACTTCAGCACCTATTCTGTTGTCAATACTTGTAGGATGTAGAGGGCCTAGGAATTTACAAAAACATGAGAAATTGTTAAATGAATTCATTAGAGCTGACATTTCTATAATTTAGTTTCTCTTGCAAACCAGAGGAGCAATCAATACCATTGATGCTATTGATGGAGGATAGCATGAAAACATGTGGAATATATGGAATACAATTAAGGGTTTTATTTTTATTTTTTATTAAGTTCGAAAGCAATGATTTGTTTGAAAAGTTGGTAATAAACTCTTTAATAAACTATTTTCTCTGTGTCACTTTTCCTCTGACAATAAATATACATGTTACAGTATTTAGTAGTTTATGAAGATATCAGGGCTACCAGTGTGTAATGGCAAACAAAGGCCAAGAGAGGATGTGAGTTGGAGTGTGTGTGTGTGTTTGTGGTGGGGAGGTGAGGAGGGAATATTTGTGTATATATTTACAGTATATAATGTAGGTTGGAGCTGATTGAGAATTAGACTCAAAGTAATGGATGTGTTCCGTGGACAAAATACACAAAACCCAAGATTGCTAAACTTTAAACTTCTTCCTCCAAGAAGTTACAAGACAATACAAACTGACAAAGAAGTTTACCTCAACTACATTGTGTCGCCCATGTGATCAGGCCGACAGGAAACCCACACTGAAAAACAGCCCCTCATGCAGATGGACGGCAGTTGCAGATTAGGGGTCTGTTGAAGGTGTTGGTGCATAGCTTCACTATGTTCACTGTTGATTACTTGAAACTTATCTTGTGATGAAAACACAAGGCATACTTTAACAACACACACACACACGCACACACACACACATTCACACACACACATACACACACACACCATAATACATCATAGACAACAGAATAAAGTCCCTGTGTACTCTTTTCCAAACATGGCATAACTCATCCAGGCTAAAATTACGTTAGCCAGCTAAAATGATCATGTTAGTTCTTATACAGACAACTTGGTTCTTAGAGTGCAGTTGAGAGTGCTGACAATATGACATACAGCAATTTTTTTTCACGGCTGCACAAAAGGAGTGAATTTAAACCTGAGGAACAACCTTAAACACGTTCTAACTATGCAAAGAGACCCTGGCAAAATCTCTCAGACAGCAGATTAACAGAGATTACATCATACTTTTCAGAAAAATTAGTTCAGTAATAAATAATATCAAATATGTATGTGAAGAGCCTCAGTCATCCAGGTTATAGATATCTAGAGTTCAAGGCATTCGGACTTGCTGTAGATTCTTGTTTTTTTGGTATCCTGTGACTTGAATTATGTAGAATCTTGACAGACTTATTGGTGCTTATTTTGGGATGGTGCAGGAATAAAGGACAAGACGAAAACCTGCAGATTGTAGAAACCACCTATGCTTTAAGTTGAGTTGCTGACAACATCCCTAATACCCTTTTCATTGGTCCTGTCTAACCCAGGGTTTAAATTTTGCTATAGCAAAACAGTATTTGGCAATTGTGGATTTTATTACTCAACACATAATCAGCCATTAGAAATAACAACTTACTAGAAACAGAGGTAGAACAACTCAGGGTGAAAGTCTTCAGTGACCTTTCCAGCAGTGATATTACTGAAGAAGAACCAGAACATCACCATATTGTTGGCTAATTAAGGGAGATGCACAGTTGTGCTTAAGCAGAATTACAGCAGAATACCACTCCGAAGGGACCACACTACTCTGTGATACAAATACAGGTGAAACCAACACCTATAAAACAGGTCTTGGTTGCCTGCAACAGCTGGAGAAAGACAAAGACATTAATCAGTCCCTTTATCATTGCGTTTACTTTGTTTATGCACCTTGGTCCGTATGAAACAGCATTTTGTTCAACTCTATACTCTGATTGTTGAAGAATGACAATAAAGTTTGACTTGACTTGATCATGCCTTCGCAAGGTACACAGGAAAGGGGCCATCATCAGGCCCATCATCAACAGCATCAACCTGGGCTCCTTCAATGAAAGTGTAGCCATTCAAAATCAATATAACCCAGAGAAGTGCAAGACTTTACAGCTCAGCCTAGTAGACAGCAACATCAAGTTCACATGGGAAGACATCAGAGACAACAGATTGGCTTTCTCAGTCAGTGCAATATATATAAAAGAGGACAATTTACAGGAAACCCACTCGCAATGATCAGTATAAACTTTATGGCTATCATCACCCAAGAGAACACAAGCTGCGGTTATCAGAAACCTTCACTTCAGGCCTAGAATGTAGAATAAGGAAGAGAACCAACACCTTACGGAATCTCTAAAAGCTTGTGGTTACCCAAACTGCACCTTTTTAAAAACAGCTACAAAAATATAGGAACAAAAATCGGCTCAAATCCTTGCGTTTTTCAAACTCAGCATCACACTGAGACAAAATCTTGTCCACCACCAAGACCATACACCCAGACATAAGCAAAGTAATACACACAGTCCACTGCAGAGAGAATTGCACAGACCTACACATTGGGAAGCCAAAACAACTGCTGGGCAAACGCATGGCCCAATGCAGGAGGGCCAGCTCCTCAGATCAATACTCAGCAGTTGAGGACAGCAAATTATTCATACTTATTGGATAGAGAACACGGACGCTTTGAATAAGGAGTGAAGGAGGGCATTTATGTCAATCTGAAACAAAGGTTGTCAAACTTTGAGGCGTTGAGGGAGAGACTTGAGGCAAAGATCCTGCGTGAGGTGAACTGGGCAATTTGAGTCAGAAATGGTACTCCTTCGCTGAGTCATAGCTCACTCGAATCTGAACACACAGAAACATATTTTTAGATTCAGTGTGACTTACACTTCTTGAGGATATTTTTATTCCCAATGTCTATCACAAATAAACCATAGGCCATAAATCAGCTTAGTAATCATAGAAAAAAGATGCTCCGTATAACTTTCTTCTTCTTATTTAGTGATAGTTGTCAGTGCATCCATGGGTACAAAAAGGAACTGCTGATAGCTAATCGCTTATTGAGCATTCTTTCAATGTTGCCAGTTTGGCAAGTTGCTGCCCACAGTTAACTAAATTACTCCATGGCAACATTATATTTCCTGTTTATGTCCTCTACAGCATTATGGGTCGTTGCCATAGCTAAATGTAAATAAGCCTGAGTCAAATCCTACAAAATGCACTACTGTAGGTATTGTATGGTTCCATTCAAAGACCCCTTAGTTGCAGCTTAAACTGTAGTGTATTTGATTTACTTATATTTATCACCAAGTGTTGCCTTTACATCTCTGCCCAGAACATTGCGCAGGATCACACCTAGAGAAAACAACCACACAAGAAGATGTTCCATTCAAATAGCCAATCATATCTAACATTTCCTTTAATGGAAAAGTCTACGCAGGTCATAAATGTGAGTAACAGCGGTTTCACTGTCTTTCAACAGCAGGTCGTCATCACACATGGATCGGTTGCACATTTTTATCATTGTTCTCTCTGGAAATTTTTTTGGTAACTTTTTTATAAGATTAAAATTAAGTTGTTAGATTTCAATTGCAGTAACCTGCATTTGCTGCAAAATTAAATGCCGTAACATTGGAGACATTTCAACCTTCTTTTGTGACTGTGTTTCTATTCCAGAAGTTGTTTCTTTCAGTCATGACTGGATCGCTGGATCAGTGAGGGAGGTCAGACGAGGAGACAAATCCTTTATCCCCTCTGCTATTCGGCTGCTAAACACTGCAGGAAGATTGCAATTAGGCAGAGTCAGTCGCCAATTGTTGTTCCTTTTTTTTGTGTTCTTATTATGTTGTATGATTTGTCTAAGTTTTTGCCTTTGAAATGCACTAATGCTAAATCCTGATCAGCTTCTGATGTCCGTCATTTTGCACTTGACCTGTGTGTTTAATATGTGTTTAATGCTGTGATCTGCAACCGCAAACCGAATTGTCTCTATTAGGGCAAATAAAGTTTTCTGAACAAATCTAAATTGAACTGAACATCACTCTACTGTGACTGCAAAACATCACCTGGAGTATACAGTGTGGTACAGAAACTGCTCTCATGTGAACCAGCCTTCACTGAGAACATGATACCCACATGAGGAATTGTTGGAGGACAATTACAGCAAAAACATTCTGAATCCCTTCCCTCGTTTTAATTTGGTGACAAACCAGTGGTCTTAATCCTATGACCTCCTGATCATGAACATCTGATGAGGCCCTCTACTACTGTGGAACTGAACAAGCCAATTTTTGCACGGTAATTTTTGGATAATATCAAATTTAAGTTTTCAGAAAACACATTAATATGGGGGAAAGTTTCTTATGCCATCCTTTTTGGAAGCTAAAACACTAACGACCAATCCATGTGTAGAGACACCCTCTCCATTACTGAGCCCATTTTTTCCTAATTCTTGTCCGAAATTACATACCCAAATAAATGAAGTATATCAACAAACAACAACAACAAAGGCTATATGCATAATCTTGGTCTCAAAAGAAAGCTAAGACATTTCAAAGTGTGATTTGCATATTTTCACTTTTTTGATCATAATAAGTATAATTGTCTAGGTTGTAATTGTGTTTTGTTGTTTGTGAATGCTTGGTACAGGCTTTTAGCGGAGTTTCTCCCCTTTGTGTTGGTGTGTCACATGTTAGGATTGGTGCTTCTAGCCTGTGTACTGTTCATTTATACTGTCCAGGACTGTCAGCCCCCTTTAAAGGGGGCTTTTGTATAGGCGAGGTACGACGATGTAAGGTTATTCCCAATTTGTTCACTCAAATCCTAAAGTTGTCAAAGGTCTATCAACCAGGTCAAAAACACAAAACATTGCTGTTGGCAGCTCAGATCATAATGAAAATGCAGCGTCAAGCCTTTGCTGGCCCATCAAAACCTCAGTTCCCAACAATGGTTTTACAATTTAATCAAAAACCAACAGCCTCATCTTGAGATCAGCATGTATGTATTTGTGGAAATATGGGGCTTGTGGAAAAATAATATGAGATGATATACATGCAAAACTTTGACCAGGAAAATCAAAGAAAAAAAATCCTTTTCACAATAGTGTTATGAAATTAGAGTGACAAACCTGCACTCAGAAAACTAACTGACTCAACTTTGTGTTTTATCCGGACTCCAGCGAGCCTCACCACCTGACTACACAGGACTGTGGTGTGTGCTGGATGCTGCTGTTCTCTCTGGGACCAGCTTTTGCTGTTCTCTCCTCTCTCCTCTCCTCTATTCTGGTTTGATAAAGACCTCCGTCAGAAAACAGGTACTGTATATGTCACTTTTATCCACTCAGTTCTTCATTCCTCAGTTTAATATTTCTAGCATGTAGAGGACCTTGCGATTTAACATAACAAAGAGTATAATAAATTCACGAGTAATGGTATTCATAAGCCATTCTATAATTTACTTTCCCCTTCAAAAGCAAAGCAACAATAAAGATCAAACTACAAATACACACCCTCATCTTCTTTCCTTCACCAGTGATGATCGTTGATACATGTGAAACACAATTTTATTGAATTGTTTGTATATTTTTAATCAACACCAATTATGTTTAAGAACTCTAGCATTCACAGTAAGTTTTCCTCTGAGAGTAAATATAAGTACTTTGTTGCAAAGTGCAAATTCTGGCATACACCAGGTATCACTCATCATCTACCTGCATCCAGATATGTACAGCTATGAATAATGTTTACAAATTAATGAATAAAGCCTTTGAATACATATGGAAACTATACATTAGCTGTCCAATACAAACATTGAGACATTTCACTCAAAACCAAAAATGTCAACCTCATGGTGGTGTTAGGGGAACGTCGCTTCATCCTCTGTAGAAAATGAATGTCTGTACAACATTTCATAGTAATCCATCCAATAGTTGATGAAAAATTTCAGTCAGAAATAAGACCGACCAGCATTTCCATCCATAGAACCACACCATAGGGTGACTAGAAATTGATGAGATATACAGAAACCGCGTGCACGGTGGCAGAGCGGTTAGAGCTCCTACCTCCCAATAAGGAGATCGTGGGTTTGAATCCCGGACCAGTCCGAGATCTCTCTGGGTGGAGTCTGCATGTCCTCCCCGTGTTACCGTGGGTTTTCTCCGGGTTCTCCGGCTTCCTCCCACCGTCCAAAGACATGCATGTTTAGGTTAATTGGTAACTCTAAATTGTCCATAGTGGATGAATGTGAGTGTGAATGGTTGTCTGTCTCTGTGTCCGCCCTGCGACGAGTTGGCCACTGTCCAGACCCAAAGTCACTGGGATAGGCTCCAGTCACCCACGACCCCCAACGGGAACAAGCGGTAGAAAATGACTGACTGAGATGACTATAGAAACCCCTAGGTGGAAAGGGTTTTTTTATGCAAATTTTCTTTTTGATTGAAATTGATTTGTTAGATTTTATCATGGGAATGATGCCTATTTGTCTGTAACAAGGAAATTTCCTGTTTTCATCTCAAGTTAGTCATGAGCCCTTTACCCTTTATACGATTCCAAAATGATGGAGCTAATTCTGCTACAGAGAGCAAGCCTCAAAGTTCATGAAGGTGTTACACAAATACTAGTTTTTGGTCCACTTATGCATTTTGTTACCTTGTGTTGTTATAATTGCTTACATTGTCTTCGTCATATGTAAGTCACTTTGGATAAAAGCATCTGCTAAATGATTAAATGTAAATGTGTGTAAATGTAAATATCACAAAAAAAACTAAAATTTATTATTTTGCATGCTTAGGTAATTCAGTCTTATCCATTATCTATTTACACTTTGGATGCCCCTGCCACCCAGTTTCTGAGAAGTAAAAGAACAATACAAATGACGTTAGTGAAGTTAATCGCAACCATCATGTAGGCCACAGGAAACCCACAATGACAAACAGCCCCTCATACTGCTCAGCTCAACATGCAGACAGACTGAAGCTGCAGAGTTTAGTCCCCAAATGCTATATATCTGTTTAAGAATTGCTTCAAACGGACTCGCTGTTAATAGAAGGAGCTGTCGAGTTGTGTGGTGATAAAACATGTAACTATAGCAATGCAATTAATGCAAGTTTTACTTATTTTCAGAAAATCTGAAGGTCTTTGAACAGTGTTTCCACCAGAATGTTATATACAGTAGCTACAAACAAAGTAACAAAATACAAACGATAGCCAACTATAGTTTCTAAATAATATTGTTTTTTTTTTCTTTTTTTTTATACTTTTAAGTTGTGTAATACTATGTTGCATCTTAAACATCTACACATTAATTTAGGCACTTATTAAAGTCCCTGTTATTCACACAGGACATTGTTTTTGATCATTTTTGCTTTAATATTTTACTCTCCATATTATATATTTAATTTGTGTGGCAAACATTGCTGTTTTGTCCAAACTAAATTGTACTTACTGTTCTATCTCACTTCTAAAACCAATATAGCTGAAAATTATAACTAATAATTATAGTAACAATGACTGGTCAGAAGTAAGTGTAGTGTTATATCTGACCAGTTTGACACGCAGTGTGGGTGAAAACGCAAAACAATTTTTGGATGTTTAAAATTGCTCTGTGAAGAATATGTGCTGGCAATGTTTAGACTCAGTACAAGAACACAAAGCATGGCAATCCCCCATTTCAACATCATGTTAAAATGCATTTCTAAAGTTCTTGAAATGTATTTGCAAATTGTTATAAATATTTATAAACATATAAAAGTGAAAAGTCCGTATTTTAACTTATGTTGATTGTCTTTAGTAATGGTTTAGAGCAGAGAGGCTGATAACTTCCTGGAAATGTCTCAGAGCCCCAGTCTATGCATGGAGACCTGTTATTTAAAACAAGGCTCGTTCAAAACATATTTGATTGAAGTTTTCGAATGCTGCCTGAAAATGGCCCATGGGTTTATGATGATTAACCTCACTGACCAATGATCTTGTCAGTGAAATCAAGAAAGTGTCATATTATGTCAAGCTGTGGCAGTGGACTGACTGAGATAGAATAACAATAAATAAATTCAACTATGCTACAGTGTAAAATACCTGCTTTTAACCAGACCACAAACAGAAACAAAATCATCTTTTGTTTATCAAAGACATGTTTCACAGAACAGTGTATGTGGTGAGCAGAGCGCTATTTTAAAACAACGGGGAGTTGGTGGTTTCCCAGCAAATCACACCTCAAACATACACACAAAACCTGCATATGAATACACGCACCCAGGAAGAGGCTGCATCAGTGGTACCATAGTATGTTTATATCCCACTGAAAATGAAAGAGTACTGTGCTTGTTGCAAATTATGACCATGGAGCTTTTGAGACATTTCTGTCATCTCACCTTCGCATATCCTCAGAGGTGTTATGTACTGTCAGAGACTGTCTAAGTGTTGACAAGGGTGCAATGCGTTCTTGATAGCTGTCGTCTGTTAACATCACAAAGTTCAAAATGTGAACTTTGAGTCAAGAAAAACATCCTTGGTTTCTGATCCATGGGGGTTAAATAAAGACATTTCTCAACAGCAGATCTAATAAAATGAAATTCAAGTGAAAATCAGCAGTATTTTTCAGATATTGTGATATTATTCAAAAAACATTCATGCTCAAGACAGTATGACGTGTCAAACCTTATAAGGAATTTGTAGATAACAAATACCCTATTTCACATATAATGTAATGCTCCATGCAATACATGTTAATTATTGGAGGCTGGGGTGCAGTTGGTTTTATTTGACTATATGCCACCAAGGGTCTGAGGAAATCTTGTTTCATCTTCACATCAGTGGGCAGACCATCATGCAGCATCACCTGTAGAAAATAACCAGAGATGAAAATGTCCTACTTAACTGGCCAATCCCATATCTTTTCCTGTGCAGGGGTTAAATGACATTTATTAGTACGGCCTCTTTTTTTTCTATTCTTGAGGGTCATTTTTTCATTAAACTGTTTGAATATTCACTTTCATTCATTCATTCTCTGTGTTTTCCTGTCAAGCAGTAACCTTCATCTGCTGTGAAGTGAAGTGAGACACACGTTTTACTCTGTCTTTGCGATTGTATTTGGGTTACAGGAGTAGTTTCCTCAAGTCAGGATCAGATTTCTGGATCAGTTATTGGAGGTGACAGTCTGTCCTGGAGACAACACCACTCTGTAGTGTGAATGCAAATGATCAACTGGAGTATACATAGTGTGGTACAGGAAGTGCTCTCATGACAACCGGTCTTCTTACCGTTCTGAGACACTCTAAATCCTCTCCCCTGCGTTTTCATTTGTTGTTGAACTATTCTCCTTAATCCTATAACCTGCTGATCATCAGCATCACTGATTCTGATTACAACCTCTACTACTTTGGAACTGAACTGATAGACTTCGATGTCAGGCTCACAGAGGAAATGGCTCACAATGCACACCCACGCTCACAAGCAGGATTTCAAAATTTTATTCCGGGCAGAGGTATCCAAAAATTAGAACCCAAAACGGTGGTCAAGCAAGCAAAGGTCGGTAACACGAAGTATTAAACACAGGGGGGCACAAGGAAATCTGAACACAAGGGAAACACGGGGAGTTACCCTGGAAAGCTCACAGGAGGGTAGAGACAATCCGGCCCAGAACAGGTGAACACACCAGACTAAGTAGGGGAGACAATGAGACACAGGTGGAACATATTGGGGTGGAGCACACAATCACAGTGGAGGGGAACGAGAGGGCAGGAAGAGAATCTGAAATCAGAGACAGGGATTAAACACTTCAAAATAAGACAGAACACAAATCTGCACTAAAAACTAAAGCCAAACTAGACAGTGGTCCATGACATTCGAAGATAAAACAAAAAATACTCCTGTACTGCATGTTTATGAATATGGCAATGTCATAACAAGGATCTTGCTTAGTATGTATTCTTGTCCGATATTCACGTGATTAACTTATCTACGCAGTGAAATTAACCAGGTGACTAACTGATCACTTCATGGTAAGAAAAATGTGCTCTTAGTATTCATAAATTCCACATCTATTGCTGAAATCTACACCAATAAAATAAGCTAGAAAAGGTCTATCTGTGAGGATGAAGAACATAAAGCAGTTGAGTTTGGCATTTTAAACACGATAGTGGTGATGCAAATAGATTTCAATGTTTTACTTCAGGAAGTCAAAACTAATCAGATTCGTTTTTTGTTCACTCCAGCTTTTATTGTCTTCTACTCCATCCTCTCCTTTGTTGAGGTTTATTACATCTGTCAGATAACAGATTAAAATCAAATAAAAAAAAATAAAAATAGGTTAAGCTTAATTAAGCTTAAGCTTAGTGTGGAAACCCACACTTGGCCTCTCATACGAGTGCAGAGCTCAACATGAGGTTAATTCTAGATAATTTAATCTTATTTGAGTATTTTTTTATTATATTTGAATATTGGATTTAGGTTATGGTGATAGTGTGGGATGGTTTTGGGAGTGGTGGTCGCTGGGACTGTCCCACCCCATAGCATCAGAGTGCAAAGTGAGCTGGTTTATTCTTATATGCTTGTGTGTATTGGTGTTTTGTATATGTCGTATAAGCTACTGGATGCCTAAATGTCCCTCGGGATCAAAAATGTATCTATCTATCTATCTACAGAATTGGTTTGGTTTTATACACAGATACTAATATCAGTGAGGTTGTATTAAAGATAGATATTAGCCATTTTCTTATTATTATTATGCCATTCTTCTGCATCTTTATGTTTGAATCAAAAACATCTTGTGGTCATTTATTTAATTTTTTCCTGTTACTGTTGGCAAAGAACAGATGATAATTTATCAAATTTGCTAAAAATATGTATTTTAAATAAAACTTGAAATTAATTTCTATTCCTTTTTTTTATTCTCACTCACTCATAGATCAACTGTTTTAGCAACTTATTTTAGAGACACCTAGGATATTCAAGAGAACTGAACTCTTGCTGGGACAAACAGAGGAGGGTGGAGAGACGCTGATGGTGTAAACGCTGAACAGTTAGACTTACTAGCTCCAAATAAAACGCTCATGACCTCTAGTGGAGGTAACAAGTAATAACCCAAATAGACCACGAGAAACGTTTTGACCCCAACCTCTCCCCAACAGTCAACATAGAATTATATTGTGCTATCTTACATCTAAATTCTGTATCTTCTGTACCTAATATTATGAACAAGAACATTATGATCTAACATTACAAACAAGAACTATTTCTGAGTATTACTTCTGATCAACAAAATGATAAGGCTAGAAGACTCCTGAAGGTCTTTAGCTGTACACACACAGGATAAGTAATGGAATTGAAGCATGATGTAATGCCAAATGGATTTCTGAAATTGCTACCTTAACAAAGAGAAACCAGTAAGTATTATAAGGCTCCAGTCTTTGGCTCCAGTCTTTGGCTCCTTGATTGGATGTTATAGAGCACAGTGGGTAAACTCCAGGAGTAGAACAGTGTTGGATGGATCAATGTCGGAGATCAGACCAAGAGACAACATCACTCTCTACTGTGACAGTATACATGTGAGTTCATATTGTGGTACGTGAAATGCTCTCAGCCAGCCTGAACCAGCCTTCACTTGTTCTGGGAACAAGGTAACCACATGACACAAGACATTCTGAATCCCTTCCCTCATTTTCATTTGGTGAGAAACCAGTCATCTGAATCCTCTGACCTCCTGATCATGAACATTACTGATTGTGATGAGGACCTCTACTACAGTGGAACTGAACAGATCAAAGTGGAGGATGAGATAAAACTCACTCTCAAATATGTTTACAGATATGGTAATATTACAGGATCATATTCAGTAAGTATTCTGGTCTGATTCCTCTTTGCGTGTTTTTTTTTTATGCAGTGAATATGACTAACTGATAGCCACACTGTTGGGCGATGTGGACTTTGTATTACAATGATTAAAGGAGAACATGATCAAGATGCTAAGTTCTACAAACAGCATTGCAAAGTACATTTTATTCTATTTGAAAATGTGCTATACACTGCAGGTGAAGTTGAATCCCGAGAAAAATAACTACTAGTGTAAAATTAATGTAAACACTGCACTAATGAATTATCTCTGGGTTGTGTTTCTGTTTTAAAGAGCACTCAGTATTTACCATATCCACAAATTAGCCATGTTTAGAGTAGAGCAGTGATTCCCAACCTGGGGGTCAGGAACACCCAAGGGATCCCAACATAATTGAAGCAATATGCATGAACACATATTTCTTATTGTGTATCTTTGAATTTTGGAACTAATTCACATATGACACCCAATATACTGTATTAAAGAATGAAAACATTTTAAAGTACTTTGCTGACAGCAGGAAAAAATTAAGGAAAGAAAGACTGAAAAAAATATATTTCAGAGATCTAATCAACACTATGTATGTGACCCAGACTCCAGTCCATGTCACACTGTGCCTGTTGTATCTTGGATGAAGGTGTTCACTCCAGCCTTAAATGTTCTCTCCTCCTTGATTTTGGTTTATCATATATCAAAGCAGGTACCTGTACTGCAATCCTTATTTACCCCCTATATCAGTACAGTAAATGTTGATTTTGCAAAATCTTAAGTATGTTTTTCCCCCAAACAAATCATAATTAATCCTGTATTCAACCATTTAAGCAAACCGTCATTAGGTCAGTATTTTTGTAAATGTACTGTGTGCAGCTGGTGTAATAGTGCTGCTTCAATTTAGCAGACAAAAAACCTCAGGTTCATCGCAAAACACCTGACACCAGAAATCAGGAATCAAGTAATAAACAGTTAGAACATTTCGGTCATCATTAATAGTAACCACCTTTTTATTTTTGTAGTTCAATCAGGGGAGAATAAATTGAAAAAGAGGCTTAAAGAGTAATTCAATTAATTTATTTCACATAGTGCACAATAGGAGATTTGAAGAAATATGAGAGGAGGCGATTACACCCCATTGTGACGTCATATTTTAAAGGGGTAGTGATGCAGTGAGCTGATAAGGAATATCCCCTCCGAGGGAGTCTAGACACTGGTGGTAAAGGGGTGAAGAGCGTGGAATGTGGAATGGGACTTCTGATGAGCTCAGTGGAAGGACCCATGAGCGCTGGATGTGATGATAACTGGAGATGAATGGGGTGCAGGAGGGTTGCATTGATCTGAAACTGAAATGACAGCTGACAGCAGCAGAAAAGAGAAGTTTCCTCATGTCTTTCTAGCCAATTATTGTGTGTGCATCTTTTGGTTATAGTCACACTGGTAAACCAAGTGAGTGAGTGGATGATTCCTGGCCAATTTATGAGGCTAAAAATCAGCCTGAAAACAACAAACACGTATTCACAACGTGATTAAAATTGTATGTATTTTCTAATGGATAATGTCTCACCATGTTTGCCAGAGTTCTATTTCCTTACATGTGATATTTTATATGTTATTGATAAACTTCAACAGCCTACAACTGCTTATTCTATTTTAAAGAAATATCTACAGTATATGAAAAATGTCTTACCTTAGCTAGTATCAACACTGCTTACAGACTTACAGACTCTGCAATACTGGACATAATTTGGGAATATTCTGTGCTTAAACTACTGTCCAATACACCCTGTTTCAAATTTAATTTGTGATACTTATTTATACTTCTAGTACGGCTGTGCAATATCCTCCGTCCCATTATATATTGTTAATAAGCTACACGCAACTTTACAGCTCATGCACTATTACTTTATACTGTAATATTAACCTCAACCGGTTAACCCACTTTGTACATTACACTTAATTAATTTTAAATTTATACTTATACCAACTTTGTCGTTACCTGTATTATAGTGTATTATATTTTTGCTTTTTGCCTTGCTTAGTACTTCCATTCTTATGTGCACTGACGTGATAGTGAGCTGCTGTTACAAAGAGTTTCCCCTCGGGGATTAATAAAGTATTTCTGATTCTGATTCTGATTCTGATTGCTCAATGGGTCTATACCAATTGTTCCTTAATGTAAGAACATTACTCATCAAGTCTCCTAATTACTGAGCATGAAGGTTCTATTCAACTGAAACTTCAGATGGGACTGTAACCCTTGGATAATTAACTGTAAGAAGTGGAAATGTGGAGACTGCCTGCTGGGATTAATATGGGGATGTAGCTTGCTCAAGTAATGGCATTTTAATAAAATGCCAGCCACATTTTGTAGCACTGAAAAACCTTTAAAACAATATCATTTGGTACTGTGATAAGGGTTTTATGGCATCTTTAATGTATTGTGCTATCCTGACAACCAAGCTTTTCACATTTTGGATCACGTAGGATATGAATTGTATAAATATCATAAATGGAACAATTCATAATCCATTGGGACAATATAAATTTTTTCAGATGCAATTTAACATCTCTTATTTCTTTCACAAAGGATTGAAATGATTTACATGCTGACAATGTTTAGGTTCTTTACTGTAAAACGATGCACAATATTTCCTAATTTCACCATCTTGTTTATTTCCTCTATCATCAGTTATTAATAAATCATCAGATAACAACAGCATATGAACTCTTACATTTATTTTACAATTCAGTGCTTGTCCTTGTTTGAGACAAGGGAAAACATATATTCCTTACAATTAACACTGAAACAAAGAAATTAACGACATGAAAAAACCTATTCTAATAAGCAAATTTTAAATCAAATAAAAGCTACATTTCTGAATTATTTGAATTCAAATAAACTACTTAAGGTAATGACTTTATACCTGTAAACAATAAAATAAACATAAATCCTACATCAACAATTCGCATTCAAAATATGCTGTTAAATGCACACATGTTGAAAAAAACCCAGCTTGCAAGCAACTGTTCATTTGGAAAATCAAGGCAGAACATTTTCAATAAAACTTGGGTTGTTCTGAGCCAATCCACAGGATCAGATTCTTTTTTAAATGGGACAGCCTTGGCTTTGTTAAGACTGACCAGTGATTGGGCGTCACTAAATTAAACTAATTTTTTCTCAGAATAGAATACAAGTTTTTTCTACTGCAGTAAATGCCTTCATTGGATGTTTAAATTAAATTAAGGCATTACCTCTATTATACAGACGAGCAGTGTCAGTTTAAACATCATCTAATCCTTTAACCATAGGCAAAGCCTGAAAAACTCTTTATCTAATATAATATATGGTATCAACCATATGTCTACATAAGACTTAATAACAGAAAATAAATCAGCTTCAAATATAAAATAAGTTAGGTAAAAACTATCAAACTCTACACTGAGAGTTATATTGAAGATTACGCTTTCTAAAACTTTCAATAAAAGGTTCAAACTTCAATGAGGTCAAACTCCCTTTTTTTGGTTTAATAAAATGTAAAAACAAAAAAAAACATTATAAGCTCATTGTTAGAGTTTCTGAAGACCACTTTGAAGCTTCTCTGGAGTTGAATCATGTTTCTTTTTAAAAGGATTTTTGAGCTTTAAGGATTTCTTGCTCTTTTCCTTATCCTTGTGTCTGTCATCTCCAGTGTCACGGGCTGATGTAAGAGATAGGCAGGCAGTCCTTGGTGGTGGCAATGGTGGCTCCACCTCTGCTATCAGCCTGCTTTGAGGCAGGTTGGATGTTGAGGCAGAGAGGCTGTTTTGGGTCGGAGCCATTGAGTTGCAGGACTTCTCAAGGATTCCATCATAAACAAGCTGGCTCAATGGGCCAGCATTAAAACCATCTGATGACGACTTACGTGGTACCTGCGAGGTTACCATAAGATCTGGCTGTCCAATTTGACCTGGAGATGAACTTGATTCGGATGCGCCCAACTTCCCCCTCAGGATTGATTGTTTGGGTATTTCCATTGGAACGCCAACTCTATCCCAACTGTCATTGTCATCTCTTGGCATTCCTGTTATTCTCCTTCTGAGAGAACCAACAGACATCTCAAGTTCATCTCTCAGTATCCTCCTACTTGTTGATGGTTCTAAACCGAACTCTTTGTTCTCTGTAGAGGACGAAGTATCCATAAGTGCTTCACATTTCTCTCTGGGTAGCATCTTTATGGAAGCAGTATCTGTACAATACTCCAGCTCATCTCTAGATATTTTTCTTGATGGTGTTCTAGTGACCTCTGCCATTTTGTCCATTGCTAATGCCCTAACAGAGGAATCAAGCTGGCATTCCCCTTTATTCCATGAAAGCTTTCTAGAACCTGTGTCTAGAGATATTCCCATTGAATCTCTTGTAATCCTTCTGGATACTGAGTCAAACGAAAGATCAACATCATCTCGTATCATATTTCTTGAAGCACTGTCCATTGAAGCCCCCATCATATCTCTTGATATCTTCCTAGGTGCCACATCTGTTGTTGGTTCTAATTCATTCCAAAGAAACTTTCTCACATCTAGAGGTAAATCACTTCTTTCTCTGTATACATTTCTTGAAGCAGTGTCCATCAAATCCCCTATTGTATCTCTCTCTACTCTCCTGGCTGGAAATTCTGCATTGAACTCATTGGAAAGCCCCTTTCTAACTGCAACATTTGTCGGAACTTCACTCCTGTCTCTGGATATCTTCCTTGATGTAGCCTCTATCAAAGACTCTTCTTTGGACATCTTCAAAGAAGGGGTTTCCAAAGAAGTATCCATCACTTTGTCTTTTGCCAGCTTCCTGTAGGAAATATCTACAGAAGCTTCAAGGTCTTGAATAGAAATTTTGCGAACTGGAGATTCAACAACAGCATCAAGTTCTTTACTCAAAGGCTTTGTAATGGTTCTGTCTGAAAGTAGCTCAGTTTCATCTTGATAGAGCTTTTGAGAGGAAGTGTCCACAGTGGGACCAGGGAACATTTTGAGAGGGGGTGAAGTCATATATTCCGTGTCTGAAAACATCTCTTGGGAGTCTCTATTAGTGGAAGAAAGAAAAGGAAGAATAAGGGAAGGGAGGGACAAGGAAGGAAAGAAGGAAAAAAATCAAGGAATGAACAACGAATGTATCAACACAGGTGTTGCTGAAGTGGTTTAACATGAGCAGTGTGTAAAAACAAATTGGCCTCTAAATGTTTTGGGCAGGGAGACCTACTGTTTCTGAGTTTTCAGGAAGAGCTCCTCTTCCTCATCAAAGCAAGGGTATGGGGCCCGGATGGGGATCAAAAGGTCAGGGTCTGGGGAGATCATGGCGGCTGGTGGCTGAGTGATGGTGCCGGGACGACGTGACCGACATTTGGTGGAACCCCGTGTTCGAGGAGAGCGTTTTAGTGGTGGAACTGGCACTGGAGGAAGGCCAAAGATGAACTAATCAGCAAAATTGATCAATCCATATAGCATACAGTGGTGTAGTGGTAGCAATGAAGATGTAACCCTAGTTTTTTACCTTAAAGGCCTGGTAACACCAAAAACTGTTACAACAAAATTTGTCCGTGCATCCTCTCAAAATATGTGGTTCTAGAAGCTTGGTGACGTAGGGACTATTTGCAGTGCTTGTTGGTAAACTACTGACAAGCTAACCAACAAAATGCTAGCTAGCAGTGCTATTCAGTCACAATAGCTTTTCAAAGTTGTTCCTGTTTTCTCTATTCTGTTTCTTCACTCTGTAAAGAGTTGTTAAAGAAGGAAAATAAACTCTTTGAGTTAAGTTACAGTTAGCAAGCTTGCTAAGTTTCAGTTAACTTGGTTGCTGTGACGGTGACCTGCTTGGCTACTCGGCTGTGTCTGCGGGCTGATTGCTGCTCTGCACGCGCTTGAGCAGCTGTCACTGAAATCAGCAGTGCGCTCCTAGGGCAGTTTAAAAGTGTTGCATTGTTCAGCTGCAGCTGAAGGTCAGTGGTTCAATCCCCCAGCCATGCGTCGAAGTATCCTTGAAGTATCCAAGATACTGAACCCCACAAATGCTCCTGAAGCTGCGCCTTCGGTTTGTCAATGTTCTCATATGTAAGTCGCTTTGGATAAAAGTGTCTGCTAAATGACTAAATGTAAATGTAGCTAATAGACACTACAGCCAGCAGCAAACTCTGGTCAATCTATGTAACTCTCCACCCGCTGTGCAGGGAAAAGGGAAAGCAAAGGACTGCCGGCAAGCACGAGTGCAACATGGATTATGGGTTTTAGGAATTATGATCTATCATTTGTATTAGTGTAAAGTTGTTATAAATTGTACCGTTGGATAAAGTGAAATTTTATGCAAAATGTGTAAAACTGTCAAAGTAACGTTATGTTAACTTGGGTAATTGGTTAATTAAGACGAACCAAATTAATTGTAACTTCTATTTAACTGGATTACTTTCCTATTGAGTGTGTTAAATATTAAGACCTGTGACCCAGCTTACTAACTTAGAACCGCTTACATTGGATGATTATCAGACATTGAATAAATTAAAGTATTTTAATAGTGGAATAATTCTTGTTAAATTTATCGTATTAAAATATTAGATGCATTTTGAAGCCTAAGACCCAGTCTGTAATGATTAATTATAATAGATAAATTCATAGCTTACTGTTCTAAAAATTAAAGTCGTACTAAAATGACTTGATAAAAAATATTAAGTTATCTGATTGGTTTAAAACAATTGCTGTTTTAAAAGCTGACTAAAGTAAATGGTATAGCGGTGGTGAAATTGTTTAAAATTGTTGGGTTAAGAATATATGTGTACAGGAAAAAAGATTTTTTTTTAAATATTGTCTTATTTGACATTATTTGATTTGTAGAAAGTATTCATTGGATTATTTCTGTGGAAAGCTTTAAACGTGCTTTTTTGTTTATGTTTAAATGTTTTTCACCTGGTTTCATGTTGACAAGACTGTTCAATAAAGCGAACTTGAGTGAAATCCAGTTTGGAGTAAGCCCCTCCTTTTCAAGTGTGGGAAGCTGCACAGTTTTGGCAAAACACTTGACAGTTGATAACAGAACAATAAGTTCACACTGTTTAAAAAAAATAAAATAACTGTCTGAAAACCAGACAGAGGAGGTTAAAAAAATGTGAATTGGACCACACAGCTAATAAACTATAATAATAAGCCATTTTGGACTCTCCGTCTCTAGTTCCTTCAAAGGTCAGCATTGTCAAGATGGCTTGCTATTTATTGATGGCACAAATTTCACTTCTTTACTAACGTTTAACTAGAAATATATGTGGATTAATGTTGGCTCTGTGAGCAAATGCACGGATTGCAAAAGTTCCATTGTAATGACTTTATTTCACCATGAAATTTTGCCATTTTAGATGCTGGTGTGACTAGACTTTAATAATGCTGGAGCAGGTTGTTAGAAAGAGTGTATTTGTGTATACTCTGCATTACCGTATTGGTTACAGTGATGTAACAAATGGATAGTTTTTCAGAACACCAAAAGTAAGGGGTACCTGAGACTGTCCCTCACATTTATGTTTTCAATTTATTGTGACATAGAGACTTTAAAACAGACCAACTGAGTTTTAACTGACCCATGTTGACCCAGCTGCACATACCACAACCACAGCACTGCAACAGTTCTCTTAAACAGATGTTGATTTTGAAATTGCGTCATGTTTCAGAATTTGAACATTTGGTCAACACATTCACTGAATTTAGAGCTTTGTATTGACTGATACTATATGCCTTGGATTTACACAGCATATACATACAGATTGGTTCAAAAATTATAAGAAACATGTGATGTGTGGAGAAACACAACAATTCCATACAAGACATGAGGGGTGACTAAATGCTTTAAAGAGTATGAAAATTATGCAAATCACATGCCATGGCCTCCACAGTCACCAGATCTGAATCAGACTGACACTTTACATTAATGGGGTTCCAAACGAATAATTAAAACCTCATCATTCCTGTTACTTACCTGGCATCTGTGGTAAGATTGGAGAAGCAGACTCTTCTAACAGATCCTCTATAGATCCATGGACGGAACTGTGGCATGAACAAGATGACTGGGGCACTCGAGGCAACCCAAGGGAAACTGAGTCTGAGTAGAGCTGGGCAGTGAGGTTCGCTAGGCCAGGATTCCTAATGATGGAAAAGCCACAGAGGCGCTCAATCTGCTGCCAGCGATGGAGGCGCTCCCGCAGGCAGGCTGTTACTTCAGACAAGGAATTCCTTTTGGAGATACAAAGACCTTTGTGACATATGTTACACACATAAACACAGACACAAACAAAACTTGTACAGGTAACTTTATGACTCACTTTGCCTCTAGGATCTTTTGGTCAACTTGGTCTAGAGAGGAGCTGTGGGCGACATGGAGAGTACCCAGCACAGAACTCCGCTTTTTCTTAATCTTCTCTGCCTGCAAGGAAGTATAGGTGCAGGTCAGTTGATAGGTATGTAGGTAATTTGTTATTAGAACATTAGAAACATTTCCAGTTCAGTCACTCTAAATATCACTACTGTGTTTTTCATGTCTCCCTTTTTTGTGCTTTACCTCTTCCTTGGCAGAGACAAGCTGTAGTACTGCACTCTGCTTCTTGACATTGTAGTACTGGACCTCTACCTCATGTGTCAGCTGCAGCCACTGCTGGAGGGCTTCTGAGGCAGTCCAGCTAGCATGCATGTCCATCTCTGCCTGCTTCAGTGCTCCAAGGACCTGAGGGGATGGCATCAATCAAATTTTAGAGATCAGTATGTAGAAGAATTGTTGAAAACTGCAGTTAAAGCTTAAAAAGAGTAAGGACCATCTAGTACAGCATTTGCAAATTTGCGTCCTCTTGTTGTATGGTTTGCGGTGTGTCTACCTGCTCCAACTCTTCCTCTGCATATCGGAGGCGGCTGAGCTCACTGACAGCTCCCTTCCTCAGCTCATGCAGACGGTAAGCCTCCTCCTGCGCCCCCATGATCTCATCCCTCATCTTCTCCTCCAGGTTCTGTTTCTCCTCCGCAACATTACGTTTTTCTTCCTGGGCTCGCTCCAGTCTGAGAAAGTGAAATGTTTTTAGTCCAATCAAACAAAACAAACTCAATTCAATAATTTACAGTAAGTGAAAGACACTGAATACCGAACACTTACTGTTCCTGCAGATCTATGAGGCTCTGTTCAGCATTCTGCAGGCTTTCCAAATCTTTCATCATCTTGCCTATGTGGACTTTACTGGCTTTGTTCTGGACCTGGGCAAACCAGCAGCCTCCAACTCCCATCACCACCGATACAATTAGCAGCAGGTCCTTCATGTAGTTATGAGGGGGACCTAGGTTATGATTATAAATGGATCATAAATGCATCATAGATGATGGGATAGTAAAGACTCGTTTGAATGACACATAAAGTTAGCAACATGGAGTAAGCCAAACACACAGACTAACACATTGCATATAATGTAATATATATTATAGGTCTACATTGACAAAATGTTTTATCCTGTGCACACCCACCCACACAGTAGCTTTCTTGGATATACAACACAATGGGAGCATGTCAATAGTCGTCCTTCAAATACCGGAAAAATATCTGGGGATTCTGGGAGCATTGGTTGGTATGCAAACCAAGGAGGCAAGTAGGCAGCTAGCCAACAGATACATGAAAGAGAAATAAGAGTGGGGAGAGAGAAGAGACTGAGGACTTGTTCTTACGTGTTGGCGGTCCAAACAGAACGACATCCAGAGCTTTGATGTTGAGCTTCTGTTTGTCTCTCTGGTCCTGAACCCTGAGGTGGCCACTCAGGAATGACGGTTCATTTGCTGCAATCCTGCAAACACAGGTGTCATGGGCAGTTCAAACAAGTGACTTGTTTTTACAGTGGCTTACACAAGTTGGTCTTGGTTGACTAATTATTGGATATTCTTACCTGGGGAGTGTGTTTCCATTGACCTTGAAGTCTTTAAAGTTCTTCTCATACTGTGGCAATTCAACAAAGTCCTTCAGCCAGCGAAGCACCTCATCTTGAGTCCAATTATGTACTGAGAAGTGAAACAAGGAAAGAAGACAAGTGAGACAAAAAGTGAGACAAAGTAGAGCTGGACAACTTTGAGCACAAACACACACACATTCTCTCTCGCTCATACACACACAAACACACACACCTTCAGACGACTTCCAACCCCCCCAGAGCTCCTCAATTGTGATGTGCTGGTCTTCTCTGTGCAAGTTGCTGTGTTTGTTGGTCTGCTGCTGCTTCATGTCTTCAATGATGAACTGTAAAGACAGAGAGGGGCAGAAGGAAGAAGTGAAAATAAAGACTTTAATGAAGACAGATACAACTTTAAAGAGCAAGGTTAGGGGTCGCAAGCACATAACATTAGCTGAGCACAAACTCTCAACCTCTCTGGCCGAAATAAATTGAGTGGGTGTTGCAATGTGTTATGTAGGCTACTTGGATTTCAATCAAGTGGGTGTTTTGAGACTGTATTTATTCTGAATGCATGCAGAAGCATGTGTGTGTATTGCAAACTTCAGTGATTGCGTGAGTGTGTGTGTGTATGTGTGGGTGTGTGTGTTAGTGCTGTCTTGGAATGTGTCCTTGGCTGTAAACAGGGGCTTCATATGATGGCTAGAGGAATCTTGTGGCTATGTTCTGATGAGCCCAGGCCCCTCCCCTGACATCTCCATGGTAACCGCAACCCGAGCCCCTGGATACTGTATCCCTGAACTGCATTCTGGAAGGCAAAGGAATTCTAGAATTCTGGATTTACTACCAATGTCACATACGACTAGAGACACACACTCCTTGGACAAAATACTAATTCGCTCTGGATATTATTTACTACACAAACACATTTTTACATGCAGTAAATATTTCCTTTACACACACATACAGCACTGATCACTTGTCTACATGACTAAATGAAAAATGTGTTATGTATTTGGCCAATTAACAAAATGTATTTGTAGAAAAAAAAGCTATGCTTGGTGTAATATATTATAGGTCTGCAAAAAAGCTACAGATAAATGTGCTAAACCTTGCTTTGCAACATAATTTTGCAATATGTAGAAATGTATTTCACCATGAACATTTATTCAGTTTTTTCACAGTAATTTATTTTTACTTTGATAAAAAACAATCATGCAATTAACAAACACAAAGAAGTCAAGTTTGAAAAACTTTAAATATCAGTGTATCTCTTTAACTTGTTTGTTACAAGTATAACAAACTGCCTAAAGAATAAGGGAAGCTGGAGTCATGGAAACATTAAGCGGCGTTATTCTCTTAAGTGTGACTATGAAGGTCACCAGTGTTACAGTATTCTATTAGTGCAAACCAATTTTGTCACTGAGCCAAAAGCAAAGTTATACTGTTGCTATCCTTGAAGTAGCATTTGACTCTACCACCAGCCAGGACACCTGTTGTTACACTGCATTACCCTGTCTGTCTCTTGCATGCAAGAATATACACGCACAAGGATTTAAACACGGCTTAGAAAATGGAGTAAACAAACAATAAGAGTGAGTTTTGTACCTCCACACTCTCCTCCACCTCAATCCCTCCATCTTGGTCGTCGTCCATCATCTGATGGATGCTCCGCAGGGCCTCCAGGCTGTAGCGATCCGCCTCACTCATACATGGTGGAGACACCACCATGCAGGGGTCTATATGGGTCATGAAGGCAATGACATTATATGAATCATTATTTTCCTCAATTAATCCATGGTACCTTTCATTTATTCATTAATCCAGCTACATCGATTATATAGATCAAGCACTTTCTTTTGTATGTTCACTGCTCCTTTTAGAGCAGATACAAGGAGAGATCAGTCCAGATAAGTCAATGGCCATGGTTTCTCTTAAAAATACAAGCAATGTTTGGGCCAGCAATTATTAATTGCACGTGTATCATAATGAATTATAGAGGAGATCCTGCTTGCTTAATGGTTAAGACACATGCAGTATAGTAAGATACATCTCAGCGTCCCCAGTTTGATTCTGGACACGGGCATTTGTTGCATGACATCCCTCTCTCCCTCTCCCTATGTTTTCTGTCTGTCTCTGTCAATAAAGCTGAAAATGCCAGCAAAATATCTTTCAAATTATTTTTAAAAAACAATGAAAATTGAAACATTTCTATCTACATACACTGTATTAGGCAAATATGGACAATAAACTAACTGCATAATCAGTATACTCCATTTGTTGACAAAACAATCTCACCTCAAGATGCATTTAGCAGCTACTATGGAAATTGCACGTTTTCCAAGGTCAGGAATGAACTCCTTAACCTCAATCCATTTGTTGTTAATGTTTGTAACAGAAATAATGCATTACATGAAATTTGACCTGTCTTTTCATCAATCATTCAAAGCATTTTTATTGCCATTATCAAGGAAAATGTTCGTGGTTTAACCTAAGATTTGTAACATATCAGAGCCCAAGCTCTCACGTACTTCTTAATAGTCAGCAGATGCCACTGTTTCAAGAGACTGACATGTTTTCGTCGAATTGCTGTTTGTATAAGCACCTATAGTTTTCACCAAATGTGAACTGGCAACACATTGCCAATGTCACTCAGCTTACAGAATCTCATCAAGAATGGTCCAGATTACAATTATAAATTACAGATTACAAAATAAAACATGTTTATTACAACTCTAACAACTTCGACTAGTTTGACCAATGACTTTGAGGTTCAATCCTTAATTCCAGTGCAATGTGTGCAGAATGTACTTGGTCACATGTCAGCAAGGACTCTCTGGAAAATTGGTCAACATGGACAAAACGACTGTTGTAATTAGGCTTTAAATCGTACAGTGTGTTCCAGGCTTAATACAGGAATTCTAATATATGAGACGATGACGCACAGCTTTCTGTCATCTGTCGTATTGAGTCATAGCCCATTTTTGTCTTGGTGACCCAAGGGTGCTCCAAGGAGCTGAAGGGAAAGCCCACTATCAAAGCAAGCTCCAGATAGCTTCTCTGCATCCAAAATGTAAGGATAAATAAAGCCATGGGAAAAAGTGAGTTCTTATTTCTGAAGTTAACATCAGAACATTTTTGCAAAAACACTGGCCCAGAGGTTGATGTTCAATAAAATAAATGTGTAGAAAGAACAACTCAAACAGAACATAGGGGGATAAAATGGCTTAAAGTAATTAATTGTTTTGATTGATGTATGCATTAGATATTATGACAGATGTGAAATGTTCTTTTCAAGATAATTATTGGCATGGCAATAAATAGTTAAACATTTTGACAAACTCCTGCTTCACTTGAAATTGTCAGTGTCCTGAAATATTGACACTTTTGAGAGACCCATGTTTGTCTGCTGTCTCCCCCAACCAGAAGATGTACCAGTGTACAGAGCCAAGACATTGGTCCCCTGGTTGCTTACATTTCCCAACTTCTCAGCTGGATGGCCTATCAAATATCGATGGTGTATACAAAGGCCCTCTGAACAGTGTGTGTTTATGTGTGTGTGGGTGGGTATTATTGTGGGGACATAAATCTGTTTACACAGTCACATTGTGGGGACAAAAGGCCATGCCATGTACCCTTAACATAAATCATTACATTTTAGGGTGAAGCCATTTTAGGCAAGAAGTGGATTTATGGTTAGGGTAAGTCTCCAGGGAATTGATGTAAGTCAATGTAATGTCCCCAAAAGTGATGGAAACATAACTGTGTGTGTGTGCGTGTGCTATTGGTGTCCTCCACATATGAACCGAGTTTAACCCTGAGCTGAAGCTGTTGGAGTACCAAGTGTTCTGATAACGTGAGCTGTTCTCTCTTTCAGTTTCATAAAAATTGACAACATGGGCATAAAAACACAAGTTCATTATGTGAAGTCAAATAAATAAATAACCTTTCTGAATTGTATACCAGTCGCCGCACCTTGTGCAAAGAAGAGATAAAAAATTGTTTTTATCATTAGAATCCAAAATGTGAATGTGAGTTAGAACAACAATCAACCTCAAATCATAAAAATAAAAATCTTTTGGAAAGCAAATTTCACGCATAACAGATTGCCATTCTCAGCAGTGCCAATGAAATGCAAACGAGACTGATGTCCCGCTCATAATAATTGGCGCACTATTGGCGATGACAGGACAGATTTGAATACGATGCAAAGACTTTGTCAAGTATAAAGGGTAGAACTGACGCCCAGCTTTCCTATTTGATTCAGACTTTGTTTTGTTGGCTGTACGAATCATTCAGCAATCAGCACATAGCCTACCTGTTGGGTCGAACCCCGCGCTCCCACCGGGGAAGGTGAAACCCTGGAGGTCCCCGGCGCCTTGCGCGGCCAGAAAGAGCGCAGCGGGGAAAACGAGCAGGAACAGAGGGGACAGAGGTAGCATTTCAGGTGGTAAATACTGACGTCCAGAGTTGAGAAACTCTTCAAAACAGATGGAGAAAGAACATATACTGCACCGACCCCCCGTTTAGGAGGCACCAGTGTCACTCTGCTAGAAGTGGTAAGCGATCTGCGTGTGCTATTACGGGTACAGCCAGAAGCGAGACGTGATACTGATGATTCACTTGAGAAATCAGGCAAGGAGGATAATAGAAATGTATAAAGGCGCACAAAAGGTTCCAACACACTTCAGAAGGTTTGCAGTGATGATTTGCAGAGTCATCCAAAGACAAGAGGGCTGTGCGTAAAAATACTCCAAAAGTGGGCAATGGTATTCCGGCAAAATGACAGCTAAGGCTATTATAAATCCATACTGAGTAATGAAAAGTTAGGTTAAAAAGTCCTGAGGCTCATCCATCATTATTAAAATCCACTGTTATAACCACACGCACCGCAGATCTCAGGAAACAATTTTAAGGGCGCATGAAAACACCCTTTTTAGGTCAGATGATGTTTAAATGTGAAGACAACACAGGCCCCTAATCCCGCTGAGGGTGCAGATTGCTTCTCTGTTCCTCGTGTCCACTTGGAATCTGTTTTGTGTCGGCTTCTGGTCTCTTTATAAGCCCACTTCTCTGTTCTCTCTTCTGTCACCCCTTTCCCAACACAGACGTCGAGATGTGACGTTCTTACTCGGGAACTGTGACTGCCCCTCTCTCTCCCCCTCTCTCTCTTTAGCAACAGGGCCCCCAACACTTTATTATGTTTCCTAACCCACTCCCCAACCCAGGCGCATGGAGGTCAAACATTCCAGTTTGCTACAGCGTGGATCCAGTGACCTCCATATGCAGTTTTTGGATAGGCTTATTCTAGCATGTAAAAGAACTGAGCAACTGCTTCTCATGCATACTATTGATGCATGAAATCAACAGAACACTCATTCCTACTAGATGATTTTACTATCCTTTCTAGGTTTATGGCTTTACTGATCCTGGATTTGGTGTAGGATCTGTTAAAGCCCATTAGACCTCACTATGCGAAGTATTGCTTGAGATCAAGGCTATCATGGCAGGAATAGTGTGATGTGTCACGTCATGGCCAGGCTGTCTGGGTCTGACAGTTGTATCCTTGTTCACAGATCTTCAAGCTATGCGGAGGGACTTAGCAAATGCTTGTACACCTGTTCATGGGGTTTGACTTCTATATGTGGTTTGGGATATCTTCAACACACTTTCACAGGAACACTCAGACACAGTATACCTCCTTAAACTAAAAATATTAGTAGAAACGTCAAGTGTGAGGGACACAAAGACCATAGGACTACACATATATACACACACACACACACACTTTTTAACAGTAGCAACGTGTCAGCTTTCATTCCAGCAATTCAACTCTGGGTTTAAAAATAGTAGGGCAGACTTGACCTCTACCCTGTCGAGCATACCCAAGTGGCAAGAGTCCAATTAGCCCTCACCAGGATCCTAGTGAGTTTGCAGTATACGTGCATTTTACATGATCGCATCTAACCGTAGTCCTATATCTCCTACTCCGCTCATCGATGATGCTGATGAGACAGAGAAAGGAAGAGAAGGGAAGAATGCAACAGCAAAAGGAACACAATACATAACTCTTAAATACCCAACTCAACAAAACAAACAGCCAGACATGCAGCTTCAACTTGTTTTTATTCATGACCTTTCACTGATGAACCTTGGCAGATTGAGTTACTTAAAAGGTAATACACCAGGCTGAAAAGATGGAGGGATATCATCATATAGGGAAAGAGCAGTGAGAAATAAAAGGCTGGATATGAGAGTAGAGACACGTACTCCATAAAACACAAGTGCAGGGAAAATGCTCATAAAGCTGCCAGTATGATGACATGATGAGGTTGATTTAGCATTCTTGCTCACAGTTGACATTATGACAGCACTAACTTACATCACACCTGGCCTTGTAGATATTGTGTAGTACATGGTGTCTTGACTGACGAAAACATCTAAGTAAGGCACACAAAGAAACTAACTAGGTAGACTGGGGATCCAATGCAGTGACCAACAATTCAATTCATTTGGAATGAGCAAAGACTTTATCAGGTGTGCAAATGGGGTGAACAAATGCCAAATCCCTCCACCTCTGCAGAACCCGACAACTACAATGCTGTTGGAACACTAAAAGTACATCCTTTAGCAAAAGTGCTGTGATACAAAACATTGAATCAAATCAGGACTATTGTATACTGACAGCATGAAAAGAAAATGATGAAGAATGAACTGAAAAATTGTTCAGATGGGACTCGACGGTTCGACAAAGAGGTGTCACTGGATCGTTATGATGTAAATACTTTGCTATAAAACCAAAAAAATCTACTTTTTTTAGGCATGCTGAAAACACATATGTAAGAAATTAAGTGATTCACATCACTGTCATGAAAACATCCAGCTGGCAGTAAGCTGGCCAACCCACCACATTTACTTGATACTCAATCTTGAAACATGTTACACAGTATGATACAAAAAGCATGATGGAAGTCAGGATACTTAAGCAAGACATGATGCTGTTGGTAGTGGTTTTTAAGGCAACATAACCTGAATGACATGTAGTTCCTGACTTGTTTAGTAAGTCAATTTAAAAGATCCATTTTTTTGTTCAACCTGCTGAACAAGGTAGGTAGAGAGGCAGAACAAATTAGGAGTTTGAATCTGTACAAATCATCACCCCATCGCACAAGATCCAAAGGACAACCACAGCTGATTCAACAAGGTCCAATCCCAAGATGACATTGCTGAGCTCCGGTGCTACAAGCTACACGACAGAGACGATGTTAAAGCTCTTCCTCCAACACAAAAGCACAAACTCAAATAGGAAACTTGAGGCCCCTCAAAAAAATCTTTTTGAAAAGACAGATATTAGTTAGGACTTTCCTTCTTTGTTCCTCGACACAGTAGTTTTAGATTTTACTTGACATTAACTTAGTACTGTAATTTTGTTTAAAGGCTGCACTACTGTGAAATAAGCAGCACTGCTGTGTACTTGGCTATAGTAATAGAGGAAGTGATAATGCTTCGATTTGAGTTTAAGCACTCTGGCACAAAAACAGCATACTGATTAGAAAACACACATCGTCGTCTCCCAGAATAATACACTGATGGTGTATTATCACACACATACACTACACACATGGAAAATGTTATCTTTGATATAAAAAGTATTTTGGAACTGATCGGTCAAACCCAGTGACCTAGAAGATCTAAGGCAGCTAAGCCAAACACTACGAGCAGATATGCACGTGTCTTAATTGTCTGATGAGCCTCCTGAAAACCTTAGCCTAATCATTTCTTTTTCATTGTTATACGGCATGTAGGAAAGTTGAAACTCCCGAAATGACTGTTAAGCAATTCTGAATTAGGCGATGTAGTTCCAAAAAGCACCAGTGAAGATTAAAGAAAGAGGAGAAAAGCAGAGGAGCTGCAGTCAGACTGTGAAGAGACAAGCTACAAGCATTTTCCACCTTGACCACCCCACTGAGACAAAACTCGAATAGGAGTCAACATGACGAATTCTATTTGGTAACAAAAGTGAACTTACTAAGCAGTATCATACAAAAATGGTCAAAATGTACCTCGGCAAAAGCTTATAAAATATAATATGAATAAAATAGTATAATAATATTCCTTGGTCCGTAAAAACTGTTACAACAAATTTTTCCCTTGCACACAGCAGATAAATCCACAAGTTATTCAGTAAAAACATGACCTCGGCAGAAAGAGAGCATAGTGAAAATACAGCTCCCAAACCCACAGCGTAATAAAACTAAGTGGCTCTTGTAAAAATCAGGTTGTTGTGAGATTTAGAAGGCAGACTCATCTTCTATTAGGTGAAAGTCTTAGATATCGAGGTCCTTGTAAGTGGGGCTTTTGACATGTCCACAACAATCCACAAGAGGGAGCTAAAGAGAGAAGTCAGTCATCCCAAGTACTTTCTTTCGCCCTGTCTATGTTTTCAAACTCTCTTTAGCATTCCTGATGATCACAGTTGCTCTCTGATGAAGAGTTTCTGAGTCTGTGTGCAATTCTTCACAGGTCCATGAGCCTCTTTGGAAAGTACATGCACACATTTTCTCACTCAGTCATTCCAAGCACACATACAAAAACAACAAGACACACACACACAGAGTAAGAATTACTATGACAGCACCGACATGGTCGACACCCCTGACGACATGCCTGAGTCACTACTGTTGTAAGCCCCATGGCCGTCCCCGAGCCCGCCCAATGAGGATGATGGTGAAGATGAAGATGCTGGTGATGATGAAGAGGTGCTATGTGACCGCAGAATGGCCCCAGCAGCACTGCAGTGGGGTCGTGGCCCTGGTTCAGGCGTGTAGGTGAAGGTGAGGGCGGTGGCGTAGATGATTCCATCATTGCGGACCAGCGTGACAGGGACCTGAACCGGCTGTCTCACCCAGCGCCAGCCCTCCCTGAAGGCAGAAATGTCCGGCACCACGCACAGGACGCTCTCTCCACATCTGAGGGGACAGACGGATGAGAGAAGGTTTGAGCATTTGAGCCATTACACACAAATGTGCACACTCACATATAAATGCTCACCTGTACATGGTGTCAGCCTCCACATCTCCGAACCACACTCTGAGGTTAGGGGTAAAGTTCTGTCCTGTCAGCTCCAACATTGCCACATCTCCTCCACCGTTTAACTTGACATAGACATACAAAAAAGGCTTAATGTCTTTAAAAAGTCTCTACAACTGAGTAAAAACCTAAAGAGGAAGTAGTTGGAATCCAGAATGCCATTCATGCTGCTGATAAAAGCCATAACAAAAATATTTTCAACAGAAAAGGCTGTGTGCGTACCTGCAGACTTTCCACCACAGGGACAGGTGTGACCGGTGTGTGGACGGGGCCCATACCCTCAAAAAAGGTGTATTCTGCCTTGTCAGTGCTAATGATAGTCCAGGAAGCCCCATCGTTAACAATCTCCTTGTTAGTTTCTTTGGAGCACTGAGTAGCCTGGAAAAAAATTAATTTCACTTTACATTTTTATATCTAACAAGGAGAAAAACACACCATAGTGTCAGGTAGGAACTTGCCGATGACAGACACAGAGATTAGTCCTACATTTTAAAAAGCGAGCCAAATGTCAGATTTTTCAAATTTGCCTTTCTTGCATGTGCTGAATCTTGTGGACTTTACATGGGTTTTTCTTAAGAGAGTTGCAAAGCGGGAGAGGCATGAAACCCTCCCAGTTGGAATCACCAGGCTTAAAAATGTTCTACGTACGCCCCTAACAGCGGGCGGAAGCTTCAGATTACACTGTTGAGAAAACTGATAATACAAGCAGCAGCTTAATAATACAATCTGCAGTTTAAACCAATTAATTTCTGAATTCTGGGTAGATTTTGAATGAATCTGGCAACTATGGTGACATGTTCTGTTGCCAACTGCAACGACAAAGTGTTTTGAATTTATTACAGCTCTGATGTGCACCTCTGGCAGGGTTCTTCTGCATAGAAACAGCGGTAGAGTTTTATGGATACTGTATTTAGAGCCGCCTTTCACGTAAATCTGACGGACAATACTTGGTGCTTGAAATAATTAAAACTGATGGCCACAACATTAACCTATAGCAACATAACATTATCCAGAAGAGCCCAATGTTTATATGGAAAGTAACACTGAGGTTATTATTGACATTTTTTTTAATGGGAATACAGAATGGGGAGATATACATCTTGGAGATGACCATCTAATGTTTTTATCACTACAAAAAACTGGAAGTGAGATTTTATAAAAACCAGATTCAAAAAGCAGAATTAAGAATCAAAAACTACTCGAACCTGTGTGTGTGTGCGATTGTGATTGTGCACCTGGAATTGGATGATCCTCTCCTGTGACAGACACAGATACATTCTGTCTGTATCTTTCAGGTAGAAGCAACACTTGTGGAGCTGGGACACTGGGTCATCGGCATCCATTAATGCAGTCTGCTTGTCCACCTTGCGAATTACCTGAGGAATTGAGGCAAAACACAACCATCATAAATTAAAACGAAAAAAACAACGTACATGTTTGCAAATTAACACAAACACACTTGCATAGTTACAGACATCCCTCTGTGTACATTCAAGTACACCAGGGGTACGGCTGCTCACTTTCTCACAAACATATGAATTGATAGAGACACATGCATACCAGTCTGGGCAGGGCCATGCCAGTAACAGAACAGACCAATTTGACTGTCTGGCCATAGTGAATATAGCCATCTCTCACAGCAAACTCCTCTCCTTCAGACTCATCATCGTCCACTAAACAAAATGACACAGAACACAAAAATAATGTAAATGTCTATACCTCCTTCTCTATCCTTAAATAGGTGCTCCCGATCAGCGCAAACAGTCAACGGACACATGAAAGAAGATAGCAACACCATTACAATGTTTGTATCTGCTTTTATGCAGGCACGGTGTTCAACAAAAATGGAAACCAAGGAAACGGGCACAGAAGACAAAAGAAAATGGGGAACAAAGAAAACACACAAGAAACACAGATAAAGACATAGTGTGACTTACACAGGTGGATGTAGAAGGCACCCCACTGTTGGGAGCTGGCATAAAAGTTCCCCCCTTCCACATGAAGATACCTGGTGCTAACCGTCTGGGAACGCAGGCGGTTAAACAACGCCACTTTAGTCCCCGAAGCGATGCACACTGGGGAGAGAGAAAGACAGAACGAGTAAAGGAGAGAGACAGTTAAAGAGATAAGTGTTTCTCCTGTCAAAGGGAAAGCTACATCTTTTTCACGTTAAAATGAAATGTCATTGTAAAACCATTCAGCTGTCGTTACATGAGCTAGTGTGCATGTGTGTGTTTTGACACATCCTGCGACTCACAATCTGCATTTTTCAAGGACTGTTTCTTCTTAGAGGGCTTGGAGATGACCTTGATCCTCTTGCTGAGGAAGACTCCTATGTTGGCGCTATTCCCGTACAACATCTTCACAGACAGCATGAAGTGTTTCCTTTTATCTGAGTCACTGATATACAGTGTCTTAGCTGTGCAGAAGTGCTAACGCAGGGGAAAGATACAGATTAGGGGGTTTTTGTATGAGTGTGTGCCTTCCCTTTCACTTCCTTCTCGTCTCCTTCTGAGAACAAGTTCACATGTGGCATTCATGCAACAAGAAAACACAAGGACATGCAAGAATATCAGCTACAGTGTGTACGTAGGTAACAGGGTTTTGCAATAACAAACAGAGGATATGGTCAAACTGCACATATAAGAATTGCTCGGTACATTTCAGGCTGTGGTTACTTTGCATGGTTTATCAGCAGTTGAACAGAGCACAAACAAGCACCTTGTTTATCACAAGAATGAATAGTGAAAGTGGAATATGGGAAGATTACCAGCACCATTACATGGAAACATAATTACAACCCCTGCAGTACTGTGTTGTTATAAATGCCTTCCCGCCTTCCCACCTTCCCCTCCAGATTGAGTTGCTGCATCTCCTGCTCACTGTTGCCTATCCCAATGAATGCACACGGCTGGGCCTCCTGCTCTGTGCAACCCTCCTTCTCCATATTCTCTAACTTCTTCTGCCAGCCACTGCCCATCAGATACACACATGGTGGAGGGCAGAAAAACCTAGGTAGAGGTAAAAAAAACAAAAACTAAAACATACAGGACTTCCATTGCATCTATTCTGAACAGAAGAAAAGAGATTTCTCCATCAAAGACACACAAATTCAAGGTATGCGGCTTTAAACTGTCCCACACAAACCGTTTTTCATTTCCATATGACTTTTGTGCAACTTTTGCATGTAGTATGAGCACTGTTTGATCATCTTTCCCCTTCAAGTAATTCCTCATAGCCTCCCTGAAATGGGCAGAAACATGCATTAACACTTTGACAGCACAGCACAAATTGTTCTAACAACTACTTCAATCAAGTTGTGGTTATTTAGCTTTCTGCACTGATTTTAAAGTTTTGAGTTGTTTGCACTGTGAAGGGGTGCCTATGTTTCTATCTACCTTGTCAAGCGCTGAGGCTGAGGTCGCTCACCAAACTTCCTGCAAAACAAAAGCATCGGGCCGCAGGGTGTTTACAGGTGGTTTACAGTGCTGTTGTAATGCAGCAGAGACAAAACCCAACACGCTGGACTGAAAGTGGGTGAAAAAACTGTCTGGCAAAGTGCACAACGTCAGTGTCATCTGTAAGGCAGGGACATTTGTACTATCATTCTTTTAAGTAAACATGTCAGACCATAGATTAAGGTTTAGCCTCTATTTGACGTGAGGAAAACTAAATTAAACAAGTAAATGTATGCTTAGGATGATGCTTAACTAATCTAGCAAAAACGTTACTTTGCTATAACTAACGTCACTTAACGCAACTGCTATGGCGTTAATGTACGTTAACAACGTTGCAGTCTGGGTAACGTTAGTTTATAAAGATATTAACGTCACATTGTTACTGTGCTCATCTTGTTAAAACTGAAATGTAATAGACACAGAAGCAGTAGTCAAGCCAAAATGCTGAACTGTTGAATGACAAAAAGTTTCTGAAGTAGTTTGTCGATGTCGCGCGACAATTACAAATGGCAGAGAAACCAGGCGATACTAGGAAGAATAGTTTTGCACAACTGACCCCCACATCAAGCCACAAAGTAGCACTGTGTGGGGTACGCTTACTGAGGCCAAGGGAACAGTAACATCCAAAAACATCACTTAGAAACACTAACGTTACAAACTGGCAACAGTTTACCACAAGTAACTAAACGTATTTTTAATTATGCTTTGAATTTTAGCACTTACCCCGTAACAACGGGCGCCATCTTCCAAATAAGTCCCCCCCCCACCCGAAAACAAAGTCCAACAATCGCGAGATCCCTCCCCCAGCCCCCTCACCAAAGCCAACGGCACAACAGAAACAACCAGACTGGAAGTGGAGACAGGGAGAGAAAGAGGGGAGGTGTGACGGGGTAAAGGGGTGAGAGGAGGGGGAGTGGCGAAGGGCAGAGGGCAGACGCCAAAACAACAGGCGTGGGAAAGTTACAAAGTTGCGCGAGAACCGAAAAACTCTCACAATAGACATGAATGACGATGGGCCAATTATATCGCGAGATGAGGAAGAACTCTCACAACATGCTTTTTTTCCTCATAAGCAACCCACACTGTAACTCGATTCCCACGCCTTATTGAGCAATAAAGCAAACTACACCTCCCTACGTTGGAGAACTGGAAACACAGCTTGAAGATTGTGTTACGTGAAACGTAACACTGGACACATACATTCTTATATATACTCTTCATTAGGCCTTTATAAGACTAGTAATTGTTATTCTTAGGGGAACATCAGTATGTCCCTTGCTTTAAAGGCCAACAGAGTGACCAGAAATACATTTACAATTACAACATTATAATAAAAATCACTCTCAAACAACAGCAAAACTATTTTGGAATACATTTTATTACATAACGTTATTTCCAAATGGTAGATATAAAAATAAATGTATAAAAGTTTGACAAAATGAATTTCATCAATTTAGACAGTACTAGATGAACAAATATGCCAAAATCACTCACACCAACCAGATATCCTACAGATTGAACACATGATTTTGCAAAACGTGTTAATAAAAGTAATACATATATTAACAGCCAATCGTAGAAAACGGGCACCTTTACACAGTTTGATTGGGAGATAATACATCATCAACAGTGGTGAAGGAGTATTCAGATTCATTTTTCTTAAGTAACAATACAACAGTGTAAAAATACTGTTATAAACTCTGTCCTGCATTCAAAGAGTTACGTAAAATTTCAAAAGTATAAGCATTAAAATATACTAAAGTATCAAAAGTAAAAGTACTCATTATGCAGAATGGCCCATTTCAGAATCATATACATATTACCGGATTATAATTATGGATGCATTAATGTGTTCATCACTGTTGCAGATATGTTAGCAATGCTAACGTAAAAGGGGCATGTGTAACAAAATAAAATAGGGTAGTTCTGTGATTTTTGTATTTGAAAACCATATCAAAAAGATTAACATACATGCATGCTTCTGGTTTAACTAAACCGCTAACCTCCGGTGGGCTTCAACAGTCATGTGGCCTCAGCACTTGGTGAAACGCAGCATCACGTCACACCACTGGACACTTGCTGAGCAAGGGGAGCAGGGCCAGAGGGAGAAGAAGGCAGATGGAAAAAAAACTTTAGCAAGTCTACAAACCAAAATTAAAAATGACGATTAAGTCTACCCAACTGAGGAACGATACATTGCACATGTTTAACTTTCATATTTTAAAACCTCTACATACTGTTTCCCCTTGTTTACATATCACTTCCATCTTCCACTGTGGAGGTGACAATCGATTATTCTTGGTAGCATTTTCTCTTGAATATACATCATTTACAGTCTCCTTCTGGTCTTGAAGGAGACAAAATCCCCCTTCAGTTTTTAGGGTAATGCAACAGTACTTAAGATGGCTGCAGGGATTCTCCCAAGGGGAAGTCAACTCAGGTCAAGGCTTGTCTAACCACTCCTGAAACACCCTGCTGCTGCAGTCTGTGGCACAAGATGAGGAATGAAAACCAGCATCTATAACACATGGTCAAACAACACATTAACAATGTCAGTCTTAATAGTTCTCACATTTTCAAACTATTCCTGGACAAATTCTTCCTGAGTCAGTTAAGATATGTGGCAGGGATCAGCTGCTTCATATCTGAAGGTCTTTGGAAAAGGTCTTTTTTATGGTCTTATAAAGTAGCGACTAAAAATGGACAAAACTGAAAAACAAAAAAGAGGTGAAACCCACATACGCTCAGAGACAGAGAACCCCCATAGTTTTGACAGAAGAAATTAGTCTCCTGTTTCCCACTTTCCAAATGTTGTCAGATTTTAACTCCAGCAATTCTGATGCAAAAAATGTCCTCTGGTATTGTTGTCTGATTGTCCCATCATTTAGGGGCTCCACTTCTAAATTTTCCAGAATATCTTCTTTCTGTAGAGGACATAGGAGATGAAGACCCAACAGGAAGTAGCCACAAGGTTCTGGGTGAGGTGCTCAGTGTGGGATTGGCTGTTGGCCATGCGCCAACGGAAGGGGAAGTACTCCTCAAACACTTCATGGCCCACGTACACAAGGATGGAATTCATACCTGGAATCAAGCACACAAGTAAGAGTGAAGTAAAAGTCCCATGATTTTTTTTTTGTTTGAGATTCTCACACTGATAATCCAGCTCTAAAAGGAATTGGTACATTTGTTAGATCTCATGTATCTGTACCCTAACAGACAGACTATGCCAGTAGTTAGACACTTCAGTTATTATGTAGACTTAATAATCATACAAGTACTAATATTGAACTACATCTCCTGACCTGACCTCTATATTTATATCAAACTAAATGAAAATACTGTACTAGTTTGAGAAATGAAAGTTGGAACTGGTTTAAAGTAAAACAAAAACAAAAACAAGTGGGTGGTAGGCATGTCCACAGCTCATTTGTGGTATCATCTTCTTCTTTTCCTTTCGGCTGTTCCCTTTCAGGGGTCGCCACAGCGAATCATGCGCCTCCATCTAACCCTGTCCTCTGCATCCACTTCACTCACACCAATTAACTTCATGTTATGATCAAGCCCAGGAAACAAAATTCTTACTGTTAAAATTGTCTGCTAATCCTCAGCTTATATACAATATGACAATGCAGTGCAATGCTCACCCGGGTAGTAGAAAGGTGCTCCAGACCACCACTTCTTCACATCCACTGTGTAGTAGATCAGTACCAGCAGCACATATGCAAAACAGGCCAGTGTTGTCACATAGGACAGAGACCTAGAAGTGAAATCAAAAGGCACATGCAGCATTGTTTAAGACATTCCACTGCAAATACTTATCAAGGATATCCCTGTAGGTGTGGGGAACTTTCATTTGTCCAGAGATTTTCTTTCTTTCTAGTCTATCTTCACAAAGCTACTTTCATACATGACACAACTAGTCCACACTTGCAATTTAAAGCCCATTATTTGCAGTGGCTTGTGCTAAAGGTTAACAATTTCCGTGCATAACATGCACTGGCATGGATGGGTGACCAGCTTGGCCTTATGCTCAAAATTTAAGCTAGTCACACTCTTGGAATGCATTTTCTGCTGATATAGTTGTGTGTTCAATATTTAGGACAAGGGAGGCAGCTGGCTAGGAATGAAACCCAAATGTGGAAAAACTGGACAGTACAAGAATCTTAAGTGAAGTGAGAAGTTGTGTAGGGATCTCAGATTGCATGTTTTAAAAACAAAGTGAGGAAAGAAGGACTACAAAATGTATTATCCACCAAGCTGTAAAATTGCCATTGGCCCACCAAAACCTAACATATAGAAGACACACAGCCGAACAAATAACAGTATCAGAGCCACAATAAAGTACTAAAAACCACATTAAAAAAAGACCTATGAACAGGAAGATAGGAAGTAGGGTGGTACACAACAATAAAAGAGCAATGTCTCTTAACGTTTTAAATTGCCTATTCCTTGCAGCAACTTCCCCAAACATTCAGTCAAGAGATACCAAAAACCAGTTTTTCAGCAAACATTGTTCCATCTGAAAGTGCATAAAAGCAAACTTTACCATAGATTCTTGTTGATAGGAATGAAGCCCTGGTCTGTGGAACACTTGGTCAGAACTGCTGATATGACTCCCTGTGTGTTATAACAGACTTTATTATTCACTCAGGAAAGCTATGAAAGGGTTATGAAATAACACTCACAAAAACTCACAAACATCCTATTTAGCGAAACAATGACTCATTTACTATACTTCAAAGTGACAATAAATTGATACACATTGTGCGCAATTATTTTACAAGCATAAGATGTGATAAAACAAGTTAATGTGCTTACCAATAAGAGACCCCATATAAGAAACCTTGACATTATACTTGTGTGGAGATCTCTGTAGTGTAAGATTATTTTTCCTGCCTGGGGACAATCGCAATTAAAACATTAAAAATGAATCCCTTTCGGTCGTTCCAATACGCGACACTATTATTCATTTTGACATCAGAAATTTTAATATATGCATGTGACAAAAAGGAAAAGAGAACCAGACATTACAAACCTGTAATCCAAGAAAAGCCATGAGGATAGAGTTGATGCTGCCAAGAACACCTTCTGGATCATATGGCATATGAGTTGCATAAATCACCTTAATTCATATGGAAAGAGAAGTGGATTTTTGTAAATAAACTTAAGTTCTGACACAGTTTACACTGGCATCACCTGTAATGTTAGCAGAGTAAACAGCAATTGTGTATAGGCCAATCAGAGAGAAACCGGATATGTAAGGTCAAGTTTAACATCCCAAGCTATAAAAAGACTTAATGTGACTACTGTTGGTATGTTTGGATTGTTTTGCTGGTCACTAACCCTTGACGAGGGAGTCTGGTAGATGTGGTTTGCTCCAAGCAGCCACCTGTCGATCAAACCAGCCGCTCCACCGGTGCAGTTAGCATACAGGCCCATGTCCCCAATCCCACCCGGACCCAGGTAGCCTCTGCTCAGAAGAGTGGGGGGGTCAGAGTTATTAACGCAGGGTAAAGTTATGGAATTTTAAGGGATTTTATCAATTCGGATTTTAATTTTGATTCTGCTTATTTTTTCAGTTGTTAATCGTTTTATCAATTCCTTTATGAAACATTATTAGGAACAACTATATACAAGCATGAGTGTTAATTTAGTTTTAGTTTCCCATCTCTATTGAGTAAAAGCAATCTTAAAAGCATCTTAGACTGTCAACTAGTAAGCGGTCAGAGTGCATATCTCCGCCAAGGCTGTGCAATTCTCTAAATATATTTCAATGACAGAAAATTAAATGTTTAGAAGTTTTAAACCTGCAACTGAACCTGAGTCTGAAATTTTTTGTTGTCATTGACAATACTAAAACATAGCCTGATAAACTGACTGAACTGCCATTACGTTTCACACAAACACATACAAAAGACCAAAGACACAAATACTTTTCAGAAGTGGACAAAACCTTGCTGCTTGCTAAGCATTTCTCTTATTACATGGATGAAAAAAAGGCACACAAACATGCCATGTTTGACTCACGTTGGGCAATCTGGTACAGGAAGTAGGAAAGTGAGGCAAAGCCAGAGAATTTCCAAGAGAAGCACACACAGCCAAGCTGGCCAGTACAGCAAGATGTCAAGGAAGGGGGACCACCAAGCATCCTGAAAAAACAAAAGACACTCCTCAATCAAATACTCAGAACATTAGAATGAATGAATGCTTTGATGTATCCACAGCAGATATGGTCATTTTATTACAAGTTCATTCTTGTACTTACTAGTAGAACACTAAATGGAAAGTTAAAGAATGAGGGTAAAATGCGGCTGTTGGCTGACCGTTGTAAGGATGTCAAGATAACCTCTCGCCACCAACAGATCCAGGCAGGCTACAGCTAGGTATGACCAGGCCAGGCGCTGCAACACACCTGGGATCCGCAGGTTGTCCCAAGATACTGTTGAGAGGATGAGGATGGAGTGTGAGCACACATGCAGGTAGAAACAGGCAGGAAGAAATTACCACAAAAGTCCACAGTTTGGAACAGTATTAAAGAACACGGTCTATTAATCATCTTAAACAGTTTGCAATATTATAGGCAACATAAAAGAAGTGCGTTTATACTCACGAGGTCCCTGGCAGTAGTTTGGGTTGATGATGAAGACACCGATGATGAAGAGCTGGAGGCTCCTCCACACAACTTTCCTCAGCAGTGAGCAGCGGGTCGAGTCCGCACGGAGCAGGGAGTTGATCGACAGGGCGACAGATGTCCCCATTATAAACACAAACCTGGTGGAGGAAGGAAACACAAAGTGCGAGTAAATGAGACAAAAAGAGGAGTATGGTGAAAATGAGATAAGGTTCATTCAAAATGAAGCATGGAGAAAGTTCAGATCTTTATTGCCTTTTAAAAGCATTTCGGTTTGTAGACAGAATTAGCTAATAATAAAAATACAAAAAAATAACACAAAATGTAGCAACATAAAAATAACATGGGCAAACACCAGTTGGTCAAAGCAATAAAGGAGGCAATGGATCCCACAATCAGGTTGCAATACATTTTAAATAAACACCATTAATTAATGTGCAAATTCCACAGTGTAACTGGACTAAGGTTGAATGATTTCAATGGTTCTCTTTCTGTACATACGGTGTCATTATTATTACAAAAAATATATATATTAATGTATATTTACTTTAATGTGTGAGTGGAAATAAAGAGTATTCAAATAACATTCCAAATCAAGAGTGGGGTCAAATAATCTGTAGTACCTTGATATGACAGGGAAACTCTGTAGAAGAACATTTTAATTAAGCTTACCAAGGGAAGACTAGATCTGCAACAGTAAGGCCTGTAAGGGGACAAATGGGAAACACAGGTTTCAAAATCAACTACAACACCAAGGCAGGTTACAAATATCTGTGAATAATCACTAATTTGAGACCTGGTAAAAAAATAATTAAAAGCAAAACCAGGTGAGGCTCACCATTCCAGCTTTCGTGTCTAAAGAACCAGTATCGTCCGCCTCCATAGTTCACAAACACCATAATGACTAAAGAGATGCTGACAGGAAATAGAGAGAATGCATCATTACTGAAAGGCATTGAGCATTGCAGGCAAGAGATTATACCAAACAAGACAAGCAACATTACATGGACATATTTGTTTCAAATGATGCAAAGTATAAATATAACAAAATATAAAATGTAATGGGGCTAAATGGTGGGGGGCTACCCTCTGAATGTGTCCAGAGACCGCAGCCTCTTGCTGGGGTTGGGTGGTGGAGGCAGGATGTTGTCAGTAACTGTTGCCACTGTCCTTCCAGGGGAGCCCAGTTCCTGAATGATCAAAGTTAAATATCAACACTGTTCAACTAAAAGCATACAAACCTTGCTAATAAATATCGGTGGGATGTATAAGGTGCAAAATTATAATACAATTCCTAATAAATAAAGACATTTGGTTACTTATTTTAGTGTACTTCTAGTACCACCTTGGCTAAATAAGGTGCTACAGTTTGTGGTTGGAAGAATGCCCTCTACCCAAACACTCACAGAGTTGATGAGCCTCTCTGTCTCCATGGAGCCGCCAATTCGGAAGAGGATACCCTTCACTACATCGAGCCTGGACAAGAAGCAATCAACCACTTTAGGAGTAATTCAATAATACACACAAGCTCACAGTTCACACTTGAGACACGAGAATACAGGAGCAAGAGCTCTGTGCTTGGCAGTAATCTTGTTAATGTCACAGCACTGCGACAAATATCTTAACAAAATGAATTGAATATAATGATATTAGGCTATCCTTAATTTAATATATCATATATAGATTTAGTTTTGTTTGCATATGTACACAACATTGTGTAGATTTTCTAATCGGAATGAAACTCATCACAGCTCTACTTCTGCTGATAGAGCTCTACATCTACTTATAGAGAAGAAGAAAACAATAAAGTTACTTTACCCTAATATTATTTTTCCAATGGCAGACACCAAGGCGAGTCCAGCAAAGATAAGAAAAGCTACCAAGATCGCTGTGTGAAGAGAGTGGGGAATTACCTAAATGTAACATGTACTTGGTACAGCATGGCAGGGATGAATATAGCATCAAAAACCTTGACAGAGGTCCACTTCATACAAACTTATGAATGTGTACTGCATATGTGAGTGAGGCTCACGTATGTAGCTGTTGACGGGGTCTGCATCAGTCACTATGGAGCAGTTGACCAATGAGGAGGAGTTCAGATTTTTCACCCACAGAGAGTAGTTCCCGTGTTCCCCAAAATGGAATGGAACCCTGGAAATTAAAAATAATATTTCACACATACACACAACCCGTATATGCTCATAGTCAATTCATGGATGTTTTTATTATATTTGAATTTTACAGTCTGCTTTTTGTAAAAATGTCTTTTCCTACTGGATGGTTAACCAATGAATATTCTTTTTAAGATGTGCCACAGCATCGCAACCGTGAAGTGGAACTGTGAAGATCCTCAAGTGTCATATTTAGCCCAGCTGTATTATCTTGTCCATTAGAGCGTACTGCCATGTACTGTAAGACCATATCTCTAAATCCTATTAGACTTTCAATCCCACAAAAAAATATTTGTTTAGGTAAATATAAAACTAGGTAATGTGTTTGTAAATCATATTTATGTCAGTTTAGTCTAGCTGTCATAGACAGTTCCCATTAGTTGACAGATAAAGTGTAAATGAGACTTCAAGAGTGGATTTCAAGGTAATATTCCCAAACATTTATACAGTATACATTTTTACATATTGTCAGCTCTGGTGTATGTGAAACATGTCTGTGTTCTTTAACTTACCTGCAGAGCTCCAGGTTGTCAGGTGTGCTGTTGAGCTGTAGGGTAATTTCATGCTGTGTGCTCACAACAAAGTCTACTGAACTGGGCTGGCCAGGACTGGGCCTTGCAGGTAGCACCCCTAGCTGCTGGTACAAACACTAGCACACAAGGAAACATGATTCCAGATCAGAACATCGTCATCCACCTCATCTGAAACAAATCACGTAGCCACAGAATCAACTGGAGTCGAGTATTTGGTGTGCGTGGGCCTACCTGGTAGCAGTGCTCTGACATCCAATACACCACCACCTCAGTGTCCAGCTCATTGGTGACGGTCAGAAATGCCTCATCCATCCTCAGGACTATGTGCTTATGATGAGGGAAGCCAGCTGGAGTGAGATATAGCAGTACACATTGTGGAGATCAGTCGAAATCCACTTGCTGTACAGAAAGAAAAGATGCTACAGCCTACAGTGCAGCTGACCACACCCAACAGTGAAGTCACTGTTCACTGAACAGACATTACGAACATTATTCATATAATCAGAAACCCATAACACTGTTTGCTATGGCACTGGTTAGAATGCGTCAAATAAAAAGAGTTATCCTGTCTCCATGTTGACAGACATATTGTAAAAGTCCGAGAAATCATACCGTGGAAGTTCTGCTTTTTAATGCCTTCGTAGAGGCTTCAGCTGTGCAACTAGCTTTCTGTAGCTTACCTCAAACATAGAGTTCACTGCTATCGTCATGGACGAGGAACGTATTCCACATCAAAGTGGGTCGTAGCTTGATGGGTAGCCAGAGTCAAAAGTAAACTGCAAGCTACAACCAGTCACCTAACGTTGCTGCCTGGAAGACTAAAGCACGTGAGAGGGCTGAAGGTCTGGCAGCAGAACCCCGCAGTCACATGCTGAATTAATCCGTAGCTTACCCCCAGGAGGGAAGTTCAAACTGGAACTCATTATTGGACTGTCAAGTGTCTGAATCTAGTTAGCCCCGAGCTAACAGGTTTTATGAGTTAACGTAAGTTAACGTTAGCTAATAGTCGAATACCTAAACAACATATCTGTCGTGGCGAATCTTCAGTTGGTTGGTGAAAGCCACCAATGCTGCAAGACGATTTAAACACAAAAAGGGGTGATTGTGAAATTGTGCAGCACATTAGCTAGGTCCTTAGCTAGCTGTAGCTAACCTAGCTACGAGGCACTATCCTGCCAATAGTTCACTTGTCAACAGTCCGGGGTAACGTTACTCACAGGTAGGTGTCTCAGCTGTCAGTGGTACCACGCAAACGGCCACAACCAAAGCAATGGCAGCAAGGGTAAACATATCACATTTCTCTGGTTGTGTCATTTCTTTCTGCCTTGCCTTCACCCCTACGACTGAAGATATGTTTTTTGAGCTCTTCAGTTTCCTTTTTGCCATAGCAATCGTTGCCACTTCCGACCATTCCTTGTTTTGACATTGTAAGGGGAGCGATAAGGGACAAAGTACAGTGTTAACGCTAACTGACCAGTCCCACTACATCTCAGTCTTGAAGCCTATACTTTTGTAAAGGACCATTGGCGGCATAATAGCCTGACGTAGTATGTGTGACGAAAGTAAACCAAACTGTGCCCTCATCCGTTTAGATATATGGTATTTCTATTTGCCGTTGTATCCGATATTTCAATAGACTGTGCGGCTCCATTCCGCTCCTTACTGGGCGTTCAGCCCGCGGCAATGGCCGGAGTACTCCGTGGACAAGTTGGAATTACACGTTGGGGTTTTTTATCTTCCCAGAAAGACAAAACACATCTGCGGTGGGAACATGAAAGATGCTACACCCCGCTGCTGAATAAAAGCTGTGATGTGAAGTAGTCACTAATGTATGGAACGCCAATGTCACAGACTATAGAAAAGCAACTAACGTTACACCGGCTGTTGCTATGGGAACGACTACACTTTTAACCAACCCTATATTAAATTAATTCGGTCACAATAACGTCTTTTCCTGATATTGTTTTACAACCTAGAGGCGTTTTCAAATTGTTCCCACATTTTTCAATTCCCATTCCCAGGTTTATAGCAATTTTTAATTAAGTCGATTGACGCATGCGCATACACTATGACAGAAAGGACTCCAAATCGATAATCGAGTGAATCGACGGCTCCTCCCACCGGACATCATCTATCACAATGGCAGATAAACAAAATGCTCAGAAAAGGTAATATTGATGTTAGCTGGCTAATAACGCTAAACAGCTAAGCTGAACGTTTATAGTTTATAAAATGAAGACTAAAGAGACACAACGAAGTAACCATGTCGCTAGTTTAGACGGCTAGGCGAATTGGCTAACTTAGTTAGCACCTTTAGCTAACATTTTCACCCTTTTTCCTCTCATGTCCTGTAACTGTTTTACTTTTTTTTTCAGCGTCAAAATAGCCGCTGGGGCCGTAGTTTGTGTTGAAAGTGAAATCAGAGGAGATGTCACCATAGGTAAGCTGTTTTTCTTCTTTTCACTTACTGCTGACTTGACAACACTTGAATTTCTTTAACGTTACTTCAATCGGATCAGACTCTCAACTACTTGTACAGGTTTACTTTACGTGTGTGAGCCAAGGATAACGTCACCTTTTAAACTCTTTGTGTTACCTCAGGCCCCAGGACAGTAGTCCACCCCAAAGCTCGAATCATTGCTGAGGCAGGACCCATCGTGATTGGAGAAGGCAATCTGATCGAGGAGCAAGCTCTGATCATTAATGGGTCATTTTATGATTTCTTGTACCTCTGTGTGTAATATGCACATCCCTGTTACACATACAGTATGGTTAATCTTTGAATACGGGCCATCTCTCTTTTGAATGCATCCTTACCTGCATTGTAATAATTACAAGCGTGCTTGTTCTACCCTACAGTTATCCAGAAAACATCACACCAGATTCTGAGGTGGAACCGAAGACAATGACTATCGGCATGAATAATGTATTTGAAGTTGGCTGTGGTATCCTTTTGACTTTCCTGACCAGTTTTGTTTTTCTATAAGTCAAATGATTTCATATTGTAACAATCTCATGACTGTTGACTGTCAAAAATAAGTTTTTCCTTAGCTAACAAACAGTATCGCAAGCCCTGAAAATTGGGGACAACAACGTGATTGAATCTAAAGGTGGGATGTTTGTGTCTTTGTTTGGCGTTCTGTGTGTGTGTGTTCATGTGTGAGCAAACCGCATTCAGATGAACAAAGCCACGTGCTGTATCAATAGCCTCTATTTCGTTGTCTAGCTGATGTTGGTAGGAATGTGATCCTCACGAGTGGCTGTATCATTGGAGCCTTCTGTCAGGTCAACACCTGTGAAGTCATACCTGAGAACACGGTCATCTACGGCTCTGGTTGTATGAGGCGGGTTCAGACAGAGAGACCACAGGTATGGATGGATACACATGTTTGGGGTGTAGAACAGGTGCACCAGGCTTGGGATTAGCTTTGCAATGTCAAAACTAAAGCATTCCATTCAATGTAAAAATGTATGTTTTCTTGTTCAGACTCTGAAAGAGAGGCGTCGATGTAACTCTGATAACTGAAGGCTGTAGTTTGTGCTGGTGTTTTAGAAGACTGCATAGTAATTGTACAGGTTTCAGTGCAAGTGCTAGTGCATCCGCCTCTTGTATGTGACATCTGTATAGACAGGCAATGTCCATTTAATAGTTCTGGGCAGTTCATGTCTCACAAGCATCACAAACTGTCTCATTATCAGTCTGATCAACACACTACTTTACATGAACATGGTCTTTGGTCTGCCTTCACCAGCAGTGTTTGTCATGGCAGAAAGCTCTGACATATATAAATAATACATTTCAACCATGCTGTGTGCTAAATCACACAGTGTAAAATACATAGTACATACAAGCATATATGTTCTTACACCCCTCCGCTAACTTAATAGGATGCAAGGCACCTCTTGGTGATGCAATGGGATTTTGCACATTACTGCATACATCTGCATGCAAGGAAGAACAGTGGGACTCTGGGCACCATGCGTGTAACTAGCTGTACGATAAGTTATGTTACAGCATTGCAGTTTTTAATTTCCATTGGGTTTTTTTTTTTCCATAGCCTACCCAGCAGGTTCAGCAAAATGCTATAAATTGTAGTATTTCAGGTCTACTTTGATTTTAAGTAGTAGTGCAAGATTTTCAAACATGACTTTGAAACCCCACTTGTAAGTCCTCAGCTTGTTAACTTGTTCGTTTTGTCATCTTTACAGCCCCAGACTCTCCAGCTTGACTTTCTGATGAAGATTTTGCCAAACTACCACCATTTGAAGAAAACCATTAAAGCAGGCCACAATGCTAGCTAAAATTGAACTTTGAACGTCAAGTTGAATTGTAAATGGCAAGCCCTTACTTATATGGATCTTGCTGGAAAGAAGCATGAATGTGTATATAGTTATATAATATGTACCTAGCTTCATCACTACTTTCTCAATTATTGCTAAATATTTTCTACTCTAACCACAACAGCTGATAAAGCATTTCACTTCATATTTATCTTGCTGTGCTGATATACCGTTTTTTATGATTAATTAAATAACCTCAAAAATGCTGATGTGTGCAGAATATACTAATTTATGATCAGTGGTTTACGGTAATTTCATCACTAGGTTAGAAATAGTGCAGTAAGAATACATAGTAATTAGTAGAATGTTTTCAGTGTATATCCACATATGAAAATGGAGAGAAATACCATCAAACATTTTAACTGTTTTCACTGAACATCTAAATGTTAGTATTTAAAATGGCAATCTGCCAATCTCTAATCTCACAGAACTGCAACGCATGTAAATCATGCAAATGAGGCAGTATCCTGTAACAGTGTAATTTATTAAAATAAGTTCAAAAAGTTTTTGTATTTTAAAGCACTGTATATGCCATCGTGCTGCAAAGTGAAAGAACTTCAATATTCTGAAATTCCACATGAAGTAAAGTCCAAGATGTTTCATGCTGGATAAGGTACCTCAATGTGATGCAGTGCACAACACAAGCCTGTCTTCGGATGGGGACTGCTGCCCTTTCAAATAAAACCTTCCATACACACACGTCTTTGCGATATACTAAATAAAATGAGGAACAAAGTCTTTACACATTTCCACCTCATTTACATTTTAACAGTAACGTTGCAGTGCCCCTTTAAGGATGGCCGTTTTTGGTAAGGGCATTCAGTGTCCTAATGGTCTCCGTACTCTTTTCCTCCAGTGTCCTTCAGTTATCACTGATCCATAAACTAAAAAGTATTCCACGACACATTTGCTATTTACTTAATACAAGACCAATGATCGCAGGGGAGTGCAAAGAAAGGAAAAGAAGCTAGTTTGTTTGACATAACAGACAGCCATTAAAAAGTCTTTGTATCGTAATGTGGCCAGGGTCTGCTGCCATTTCTGATTTACAGATTCGACATCACTCCTCTGAGGCGAGGGAATGGATTTCACTTCTTAACGGGAACACCATCTGAATAGTCCTCCAGGACGCCTGCCATGTGGAAGTTGTGGGTCTTGAAGTTTCTCTTCCTCTGCCCACCTTGTTTTTTTCTCTTCTGAACTGGTAACTGCAGGGAGCACAGAAACGCAATCAGCACTGATTAAGATGCTTGATTAACAAAGTACGAACGTCAACATTCAGTATTAAAATGTTAAAGCCTGTATTTCTAGTGAAATAAATCAGAGCGAGTATATTTAACATATTCGGGAAGTTAAAGTGAAAATCAACCGGACGAGAGACCAGGGGACACTGACCACTTTCTTTGGTCCTGTTTCTTGCATGGAGGAGATGCCTTGTTTCTTCAGGTACTCCTCAATCTTCTCTTCATCTATAGAATCAACTGGGACGCTCCTCCACAGTTTCTGGAATTCTTCAAATGAAAGACGACGTTTTTGAGCCAGTTTTTATAACATCATGATACTACTGTCAGTGTCCAGGGGGAAGGTCACGTAACAATACCCAAATTAAATCAAAATTAGTGAAATCAGAAAAAAACACTGTCAATATAAACACGCTACTTTATTATGCTAAAATGCATGCTGAAGTGTTTTGGCCAAAATGCCTTCTTCAGAGAATAATGATCAATCTCAGATTTTCATATTTAAAAGTACTCATCTATCAGGGACAGAGTACATTAATAAACATGAATTAAAATGGAAATATGCCACAGACAGCAAAGATTGACTAACGTTCATCTGCAGTCCCATGCCAGATTGTTAAAATGGCCCTTCCCGTAAAGATGAAAAGTCAGCGTTAAGGGATTGTTACTTCTTTTAAACCGGGACATTGTTGTACGTCCTCGACCAATGGCAAGCAGAGAGCAACCGTGAGTTATTCATTATTTTTGTATTTCACTAATCTGATGCTCAGCACCCAGCTGAAGGTTTTTGAGGCTTTCTCAAAGACTTTAAAAGGCTCTTTGCACCTATAGTCCACCCAGGGAGGCGTTTACACTTATTTTGCCTGATTAACCCTTTTGTGATGCTGCGTTCATGTCATACGGGGTGGATGAGAGAGATCCGATAGAGTCCCATGTTTACGACTTGCAGGCATTTACGTCACTTCTATATCATGAAGACAAATATATCGGAGCTTTCAGAAAAGTCTGAAGTCTCATAATTACAACTTGGTTGTTGACGTGAACGATATTAACGAGTGGGATTGTGAACGCAGCGTGAGGCTGAGTGGGCGTGCACAGACTGTGCTTGAGGGAAATGAGTCTGATCCTGTTTTGTGGCACCTGTTAGGGAGGGAGAGGTCACACCTTTATCATTCTTATTGGTTCATGAAGTTTGGTAAACTCACAGAATTTCAGCATAGTTTTGCCCAACTTTAAGTAAAAACATTTACCATAAAGCTAGTTTCAGTTTGGGCTATTTATATTTGTTTTCATTAACCAAAGAAAAAACAACTCAGTTCCAACTGAGACATTTAATTTACAGTGATATGAAATGGAGAAAGGCAAATCTCAACTCAAATCTTTATCTGTTAGAGGCTGAAGACCCAAAGTTAGGTGCTTTGTATTTTCATATGACGACTGAAACAATGAATGGATTATCAAAACTTAACAGCAGCCACATCCTTTAAACGCAGAGAGCCAGTAACAGACAGAAAGACAGCCAAGGCAGAGAAGGAGCGAGCCTCACCACAGTTCACTGATAGCTGACTTATGCTCACCTTCATCTACCACAAACTGGCAGTGCTTGTCATTGTAGAAAAGGATCTTCTTCTTATCTGGTCTTGTCACAAAGATGATCTGATCCCCCAAAGCCTGTGAACACACGAGAGCTCATGTCTCTGCTGATATCATTCAGTCACCACAGCGTGCACTCCTCATACAAGGGTGTGAGACAAAATGGTGTGTCTCTTCCATTCCATTCAACATAATGCACGGTATGCTTTAGGTGGGATTTTCGCACATACATACATGTGCTTTAGCGTAATTTACGGTTATTGATCGTTACCTTGATGGCCTTGGCTGAGTTGGGCAGCCCCTCCTCTACGTCGTCCAGCAGCACTCCTCCCAGGCCCAGCTGGTCGTGTTTGTCCAGCAGCCTCAGTAAGGCTTTCTTGTCCTTCAGGTTGTACTTGGGCTTGAAGCCATATGTCGCATCCCGGACGTCAATTTTCGGGTTGTTGACCAAGGCCTGAGATTGACAGAAATTGAAGGAGTAGATGTCAGGTTTTAAGTCTCTAGTTAAGTAGTTGACCAGCTAGAAGAAGTGCATATGTATTTAAGCAACGTGTGTGTAATGTAAATATGTGAATAAAAAAAAATATCAATTGAAAACCAGTGGCTTTTATCTCTTTAAAAATAAAGAGGATAAAAACTGTGTTCACCTTTCGAAACATGCACACTTTTATGCCGATTTTCAGCTACAGTAGCTCCATGTTTTTCTTCAGGTCATGTAGTTTTCCCACTACTAACACGAGTATCTTCGGCGAGTTATTCAACATTGTATGATGCGTGTTATCAGCATCATCCTTCAGCTTCTACTCAGTGGCTTCCTTCTTTTGCAACATACAGGATGGTGTTAGAGAAGAATTGTTGCCAGCTCACATTGGCCTCCAGATGACTTTGAGGGAAAATAAGTGTTTGTGGAGGTGGATTTCAGCTGTAAAACATGCCAGTGAAATGGTGCAGGACAAGGCCAAGTGTACTCCTGATGATAAATAATAGGTGGTATAATACTTAAGAAAAATAAACACACCTCAGTCATGAGCCACTGTTTCTGTTTCATGCTGATGTCAAGAAGTTTGGTCTCATCCAGAATCTCATCTAGGGTCAGGAAGTGTGTATCACCATTCTGATGCCTTGTCTGACAGTTAAGGACAGAAGAGCACATGGATAAACAAAGAAAACACACATAAAGAGTCACCAAAGTATACATTCTTTCTTATTTTAAAATGTAAGCAATTCTTAGCCACATGCCTATAACAGGGTGTTAGCCAAATGTCTTTAGTGATTTTGTGCCTTACATCCAACTGTCAGGGTATTTTACACAGTTTAAAACTCTGTTTTCAACAGATGGCACTAGAAATGCACACATTAAAAGGAAAATCTGTCAACTTGAGTGTGAGCGCTGCAGCGAGGGATGAGTCAGACAGCTAGTGTGACAGGGCCTGGCTGCCTCTTTGCAGAACCACAGCATGATAAACAAGCTGTTAACATACCAAAAGAAAGACTGAGGACCAAATGTTACGCAGCGGACACAACTGACTCACTGGGCTGACACAACAGACAACAAGTCAAGCTTTTAAAGAGCTTTGATGGAGATGACGACAAGCAAAAATCTAGCAATTAAGTGGATGCTGTTGTGACAGCTTAAATCAACTTGGAGAGGAACAAAAACAAAGAGACTGAAACACACTTTTGTCTAAAACAGTGCATTTGCAGAGGCAAAAACTTCAAAGATTAATATAATCACCACTAAATAGTTAGAAAACGTTTTTTCCTTTGTTTAAAAAAAAGAACTGTCTTCAGAGGCCTACCTTCATGTAATTGACTATCTTGGCTAGGCAGCCAAACTTGTACCCAGAGCTCGTCTTGATGTTAAAGTTTCCATTACTAGACTCTGTGGAGAAAAAGACAAAGAACAGTTTAGGCAAATATTTAAATGTTTTATTATTTATTGTAAAGGCGGATACCAGTGGACTATATGGGCAGACAGAAGCCACAGGTTTTTGGGAAAAATGTTTTGTTGGTAAAACTGTTAAAACTCAACAGAAATGGTTTGCACGTTAACATTTTCCGACCTCTTTGCAGCACTCAATCCCATTTGTTCCAGCTGAAGATGTCATTCTTTAAAACTGGTCACAAATATATATAACTTAATTTTTAAAACAAGGCTAAGTCATTTCCTAAAACAGTGGGGCGCTGTAGTTTGAAGCAAACTGGAATTGTGCATTTGTTGGGGACTATTTCCAGCTGCCACTAAACACACATTTGGTGCGCTACGGAGTATTTACAGCAGCAGGACACTGTATGTGGGATTGACTCAAAATAAGGTAATAAATAATAAGAAAAAAATAAAGAAGCTATATCAGGCTTTGGCTACACAGCCAAAACTGGATCAATTTATTGTTAGATTTGGTCTTTTCATGAGATTTGTTGACTGTAAGAAAAATACAGAAAATCACCGGCCTTATCCTTTAATGTAAAAAAAAATATCCTCAAAAACACTGCAGGAGATACTATGTGAGTAATCTGATAAGAATGATTTTGAAGTCCAGCCAGCTGGTCTTATTCTCTGTTGGAGTCCAATAATGCTGCTCCCCCCTGGAGACCGTCTGAGGTCTGGACTCAGCGCTTGCCAATCAAAGCTGAAAACAGACACTGATTCATGAATGATTCATGATGTGGGCGGGAGCTTCTGTTGCTGTGAGCTACGCTGTGGGCAGGACACTGGAATTGTGACAGGCCGGTTAACGAATGCTGCAGAGGCAGGGCTAAAAGAAGAGAGCCAATGATGGAGAGAAGCCCGTGCCGTTCAGCTGAGACATGAAGCGCTGCAAGGAGTGGCGGGCGGAGGGAGGGAGGGAGGGAAGGAGGGAGGGAGGGAGCACACGAGCGACGGCTGAAAGTGCATGAGAGTGCTGAGGAGGAAAACAGGTCGAGGAGCGAACGCGGAGGAGGGAGAGAGTGGAAGACAGCGATAGGTGGAAGCACCAACAAGAGGAGAGTGCATCTGTTGACTTGCATCTTCTAAAGACTGAGCCAGACACACAGGTGAGTCTGCTCATTTTTCGGGAATAGCATCATTAGAATAATGTGTGCATGTTTGACATCAACAGATCATAACAATCCACAGTATGGATTTAAGCTACAGGCTGTAGGCTGTTCTCGATCTTACGGCGTAGCTATGACTAGAAGGTGTTTTTGTGAGTAATCCAGCATTTACAGGGTAAATCATACATTTTTAAATGCAGCAAATCTATTTATGAAGCCAATTCCTTCTGCATTAGAGAAACCTAAAATCGCACATAACCCTATCCAGTAACTATGTATGTAAAAATGTAATTTATATTATAACAACAACAACCAAGTCAAGATCTTTAGATGGCAAGTGAAATATTTAGGCCAAGACTTGGCAAACACGCACTGGATTAAATAAACATGGATCTGTCTGTCTGCACTCTAACAGCTTGAATACCAAGCATCAGAAACTGTGTTTGTGTGTGTGTGTGTTTCTATGTCTGTATGTGAATCTCGTCTGTGTTTGTAAAGATGCATGACTCGGTGCAAACTGCATCTCTCAAGACAAATCAATGAGGGACGGACAGCTTTGAGGAACCAGCCTGGGGCATTAGGAGTGTATATGTGTATGTGTGTGTGTGTGTGTGTGTGTGTGTGTGTGTGTGTGTTTAGTGAGAGGCAGCTGCTGTGTAGCCAGAGAGCAATATCTGGTCCTACAACACCTTTGAGACCCTGGATGGGGCGGGGCTCATTTAGGGGGAGAGAACAGATGCTGTGGGGTGCCAATCTGCCCTTATGTGTGTGACTGACAAAAGAAAAACAAAATTGGTAAAAGATGTTGTCATGGCAATGAGTTGAAGTGAAGTTGATATTAGGTCAGTCTGCTCCCATAAACCAAATACCAGCTAACAGTAAATGTATTTAACTGTGTGTGACCCCTTCATAGTCGTTATTATTTGTGCTGGTGGTGTAAGTATTTTGTCAACATGCAGGAAAGGTGAAAAATGCTAGTTCGTACCTTGAACTATGCACATAGCATACAGTATTATGCTGAGTTTGGGCACTGGGGCAAGACCATAACTTCTATCGCATTACAGTTTCAGGTAAAAGGGAAAACAAAGGTAACAAACAGAGTATTCGCCTATTTCTGCAAGTGCACTAAAATACACTCTCACACATACAGGTGTGAGACACCGCAGATCTATCCTACATACAGGAAAGCATGGGTTTAAGGAAAACACACAAAAAAAGATAACCTTACAGGATTAGCCTAGTGTAAAGTGAAGCACTTATGCCCTTCTTCCTCAACTCATCCCTGTGGTTCACTCAAGTAATCTGGGTCAGCAGTCTCAGTATGCGATAGAAAAACGTCTGACTGTGTGTGTATTTAGAGCATGTACGCTCACTGCACATGTGTGAACGCATGCGTGTGTGTGGGCAGAGACACTGGCACGCTGTTCCCTGAGGATTTGAGATGGTAGGCTTTGGCTGAAAATGTGGAAGGAAAGCTGAAGAGAGACAAATGGCTCGACAATGTGCACATCGCAGAACATCTTTTAACTAAATCACCAGACTGCAATTCCTTAACTACAACATTTTTGTCAGGTATTATGGCCGAAAAGTTGCAAACCCAGCACAGGCGCCACATTTCCCTGTGCAGCTATGCTTTTAAGTCTATTTTTGTTCCGAGCAGATGGCCTCAGTGGGGTTTATGCTCTTTTGCAATATAACCTTTTGCTCTAGTGAAACATTGTCTTCTCAGTTAAGTGAAACTCCTTTCCATAGGCCAGGGTTTATTTTGTGTACAAACTGACATTGCAATATCTCCTTTTACAACACGATAACCTCTATGACAAATAATGATGTAGTACGGTCTATCATAATCACATTACAGCAAAGTACCTAAGAGAGACCCTGATGGTTTTAGGAGAGGAAATGGCTTTCTCATTCTGTCTGTGGTCTCTAGGGAGACTATATCTTTGTCAAACAGCACATTAGCTCTGTGAAAGTGAAGATGAAATTCAGGCACGTGATCTGTACAGACGATTCATTTTTTGTTTTGTTTGAAATATTTAGGCTATTATTTAAAAAATTCTGACCCTACAGAGCCAAGTACTAAAGAAGCGATTCTTCGACTACTTTCATTTTTTCAATTTCTCTCTCACCATGGAAACAAGTATTTTACAACCATCACTCTCAATGTGGTCTCCATAATGTTGTCACCACCACGCAGTGAAACCCAGAACCAAACACTGTCACAGGCATTAACAATCTGTCTTTCTCCCTGTTTTTTGTTGCTTCAAACCAGAAATCATGGCCAACATCACTTCCACTATACACCCAAGTAATCTCCCATGGCACCCAGAGGCAGCCCCTCTCTCCCATGTCTCCTTGCAGGTCCAGGAGGTCTACCCTTTCCATGATGGCTGGAATGTGGCCTGCTTCATCATCCTTCTGCTCTTCATCCTCACGGTCCTGTCTCTGGCTGCCTTGGCCGTGCTCTATGAGCTACTGGACTGTGGGTGCTGTGCCAAAGGGAAGACACATCAGCAGCTACAGGAGGAGGGGCCAGGAAGCTGCAGCAAACTCATGACCAGCATTTGCAAGGAGCCAGAATCCCACAATGAGGTGGTATAGCGGCAGCAAGGATGAAGATAAGGAAGAGTGGGGATTCGGGCTTCATTGCTGAACTGGGCAATACCACAGTGTTGACCTCGATGCCCACCCCTTCCGAAGAACTTCTAAAACTGCCCTATAGTGGTTCAATTGCTCACAGTTAAGAGGATGCAGAGGGAAGAGACAAGGTAACAGAGCAAAGTAAAAAAGGAAGGGGGCAGTTTGTCACCGATTTGGAGTGAGTCTATCAGCTTTTCATTTCAGTTTGGAGGGAATCTTCACACATCTAACTTCACTCCCACTTAACACACAGGGCAGACCCTGAAAGCTATATTTTACACCAGAAATACTACCAGAAGAAAGACAGAGCACCCGAGTAGTCTAGTAATAATAGTACTAGAAATAGTACTAATAGTGTGGCTGGAAATACACATTAACATAAAAAAACAACAACACACTAATCAGACCGTATATCAGCTAGTTTAAAAAACAAGTATTGTTGATCAACGACACCTGCCCTGTTAGTACTGCACGTACTTGTGATCTGCTGGATGCAATTTAGCTTTTATGAGACATTGTAAAAATGTTGTATATAGACAGAAAATGCTGTCTAAACCTAAGGACTTGAATATCCTAGTTTCCCCAAGAGGACCTGATAAACAACAAATAAATGATCAAGCATAGCTGGACGGCGTCATTGCTTTGGATAAACCCTGTTTCTCTGCTCCTTTGTAAATTGTATGCCAGTGTTGTCAACATGTCACACTTGACTGCTGCACAGTGATTTAATTTGTCGTATGATTTCATATGCCTTACCACAAAATGCCTAATAAATTGTCATCGAATTATGTATGAGTTTTTTTCTGCTAAAAGAACAGCCATATATAGGGAACAGGAAATGGATGATGCATGAAGTGATCCAGGGTCGAGCATAGCCTAGCCTAAAGTGTAATGCTGGGTGGTGAAAAAGAAGACGACGACTTTCGACTCCCTGTGAATTCTTCAGATTATTTGTTTTTAACAATGTTCTGGTGCCAAAATGTCAAAAACAATAAAAATAAATGTCTAATGTTTTTCTCTAAAAAGGTTATAGGGTTGCTAGAGACTAGAGATATGTAAGGGTTCCATTTTTTTATTTGGGGTATGCTGGATGCAAGTGATTGCGTTTCTGTTGTCTCACTGTTACAATGAATAAATACAGACACAATATTGAAAGGGTTTGTTTATATTAGCTTACGTCACAGTAACATGATTGTGCAGCAACAGGGTGTCAGGTATAGAGCAGAGCAAGCCCTTTATTTTATATTTGATGGTTTTGATGACAGTAGCTCTGGAAACAGAGATGTTACTGAGGCTACTGGTGATGAGGAATTCGTTTCATTTAAGATCATTCATGAATCAGATCATTTAAAAGCATAATGGTGCATGAGAATGATGAAGCTGGCTCAGACGACATGCGCTCTGAATGAGACAAGGGTCAAGATACAGTCCAAGTAGTGGTCTCAAGAGGAAGTTAGGACCGACAAAATGTTCTACTTGGTAAACCAGAAGATCTCACAAGCGTTGAACTTTCTTCGAAAAAGCTTGACCTTCAGCTGTTGTGGCCATGGCTGGAGAAAAGGAAAGCAGTGCCACAACTTCCAGAAACTGATGGATGCTCTAAAAGTCTTTGGTTTATCCAGAAAAAAAGAACAGCTTCAGCTGAGGAACTTCTACAAAACTGCTGGAGATTCCACTTCTGTCTATTAAATAAGAATCAGTAAAATTGTTATTTCACTTTCTGATCCATCATCACTGCCTAATCTCCACCGCACAGTCTGCTGTTTTAGAGAGTGCAAAACTGCATGAGATGCAGCTAACTAAAATTACAATTCTGACATATTCTCTTACTCGGTTTACGTACATACAAAACTACAATACTTTCAACCAAAAGACTGTTTTTTTATGTAAAATATAATTGTATTTTACAAGCTTTTCTCTAATCATTTAGAGAGGTATGCAGGGGAGGAAGACTTATCCAGAATTTAGAAGGTCAGAAGGATGACCCTGACAATAGTCACAGACGTTATTTTGGAGGAGCTGAACAGGACCTAAGACAAGAGCGGTGGCTTATACAGGGGCTCTTAAGTTTGAGCTTGCTGTTAAAATTACAACCATTAAGGACTGGTGTTGGCTTGGCCACTGTAATGACGCTGGCAGACAATCTGTCTCAGCTCTAAAAATGCTGATTGTTGCATCCCTATCGCTACTTACAAGTACAGCTGTGATGGGCACAAGAATCACGTCACAATGATACTGTATGTCAGCGGTACTATGGCTACAACACCAGAAAGAGGCCATTCACTGTAACAGTCAAACATGTTAGGAATCATTTTTTAACAGTCTTCTTCACTTACCAGCGCTGTGTTTGGACCCTGAGGAGCTCTCCTTGTCAACTTTGGGCTTCTTCTTCTTGTGTGATCCAGAGTCAGAGGCAGCTTGTCTCTTCTCTACTGCTGGTGTGGACAGAGCTCTTTTCTTGAACAGCTCCCTCTCCCTCAGTAGAGCTGGATCCATCCTGGCTGACAGGGCACAAAACAGCAACAATTTGAATAAGACAGAACAAAAGGCAACTTCACCAAGCTCCCTTTGAGCGCCCATCTGAGATGTTTTGTGTGCTTTGTAAACGTTTGAATCAGAGACGGCCGTCTCACTCCATACAGAGCAAAGCTGTTAAGACAGACATTGCATACATACCAGATACTTTTCATCGCGCAATGAGGAGATGAAAATAAAATCTAACTGTTGGCATGTAAACAGGGAAAACATTGTTATCATAACTGGATGAATCCCGTTCGGTGGATCTTGGGTAAAAATGCTGTGCTGAGACCCATTGACACCTTTCCCTCCACCCTCTGTGCACAGCATAAGTTTGCTGTTGCCTCCAGGTTCCCACAGAGTACAGTGCACACAGCAAACTGCACGTGGGGGCTTCATATTTCCCACACAGTCAGAGGTCAGCTGGGACTATGCTGTGCCACAGAACCTGGCCCTACAGTTTCCATGTGTCAGATTTAAGACACGGTTATTTAAGAATAGGTACCATCTGAGCACAATGTAAACTAAAATAATGAATGTCATTGTATATTGACAAAGGGCTAACTGACAATCAATGAACCTAGGCCTTTTGGGGGCCCTCTGGGGCAGGGGTTTCCAGGGCAGTTGTCTGCTTTACCCGACTGATGATCCAGCCTTGACTGGAGCCAGTATAAACTCATTTGTATCATTTTGTACCACTCCAGAACAGTTGTAAGTAACTGATCCCCAGCAAACAGTAGCTCAACTGGGAATACATTAATTATAAATATTGTATCGACACGAAAGATCAGCGCTCTTGCGCCAAGTTAAACTGGCGTCAGAGGGGAAAGGGTATCGGAATAAGGCCCCCAGAATGCAACAGCTAAATTAGCATTAACATTAGCTAACGTTAATTCGTGACGTTAACTAGCCGGCAATGTTCTAAATTAGCCTGACGTTGTTGCTTTGTTGTGATAATGTGAAGCCAGAAATAGCCTTGGCTAACGTCATCTAATTCATCAAACGTTGCTGACTACTTTGGATATGTGGATAACAAAATACGAAAGCAGACGCAACGACACAGTCTGTCGGCGGGGTTTGTTAGTTAACGTTAGCGTTAGCTTGCCGAATTGTTAGTGAAGGTTAACGTTACCTGACACTTTGTTCCTGTTCTCAGAGACAGTGACGAGTTAGGCCAGGAAGGACTACCTAATTTCGGACGATATCAAACAAAAACGAAAATGCTGTCTTCAGCAAATCCCCGCTTGTTCCTTCGAGGATAATATAAGTTAACGTTAGCTAACGTTAACTAACTTCATACACAAAATATCTCTTTTTTTCTCATGCTTTACTTCCGCTCTTGTTCGACTTGTCGGATATCGACAGTTAAGCCTTGGACGACGTCATCACGTACGATAATTCACAATTCAACAGAAAAAAAGACAATAAATTGTATGCGGATTATATTAGCATACTATGATCAAATAAAAGTAATTATTGAAAATAGATAATATGTATGATGAGATATACTTTACCCAATGAATGTAATGATAATGGTACAAGCCAATGAAGAAACAAGTTATTATAAAAGAGGAGGCAGATTTGGAAGGAGCTTAGCACAGTTTCACGTGTTGCTGGTTTTGCCTCAGGCTGTGACATGCTCTGACATATTTTGCTGCTTCCATGGCAATGTTAGGTTTTACCCAAAGTCAAATTAGCAAAACACATTTAAAAGAAAAGTGTTCAATATTATTTTTACATAACACACATACATTTCAATCGAAATTGCGTAGGCATTCATTGCGAGGATATCTTGTTCAGAATTTTAAAACCGTAATTAAAATGTATGATAGATAACGGGATATTATTATTTTAATATATTGTTGGGAGTAGTCATTTGGAATACATCTTCTCGGTAGTAGTGCTGGGTATAGTTTTTTAAACACTGCACCTCTGATTATCACTGCTCTTGTCCATTCATTTGAAAGTATCTAAAACCTGACAAATGCTGGTCATATCCAGAGAGGAAATGGCACAAGGGCACCACTTAGTGGTTTGTTTATGCTACTGCCTCACCCCCAACGCAGAGTTATACTAAAACGTTAACTCTGAAATTCTATCAGTGCTCAAAAAATCATCCCTTGCTTGACTGACTAAAAGTTGTAACATCTATAGTATGGAGAAATTGTCTGCCTTGACTGAAGAGCCATCCGAACTGCACATGAAGGTTACGTATGGAGAGGCTCTCTATTCTGACAATAAAGAGACATCTCCAAGCTCAACATGAATGACATTTTCAGTGCAGGGACATGAGAGAGGAAAACATGTGACAGTCATAAAAACAAGGCAACAAGTGTCAAGTTTATGTTCAATACTGTTATATTGACATAACAGTTCTTCAGGACCAGAGTACAAAACTGATTAGAAAAAAATAAAACATCTAAAGTGAATCAAAACCTAAATGGAATGAAATATCTGTGTTTGTTCAGTCAGAAGAAAAAAAAAGAGATCTATGCAATGATGAAAACCCTGTCATCGCTGTGTTAGAACGAATACTGTGGCTTTGCAGTTCTATAGGGATTAATGTATGGAAGCAAACCCTACAGGAGTTTAGATGTGAGGCCCTTTAGCAATTCTAAGCCCACTGGTTTCCTCTGGCATCCTTTCAAAGAAAAATTCCACTCCCTAAAGGAATTGACTATTATTATGTGCCTATAGTGCAACTTTGGCTATGGCTTAGGCTATAATCTATTCAACACATTGATCAATACATATGATTTAGCTTTACTTGTCACTACTCACTGCATTCAACGATGTGCTATATGGGAGGCTGTAGCTGGTGAAAGTTTAAAAAGGCCATAACGTCCACACTACAGAGACAGACGGCTGATATTAAACTGAGTACATCAGTTCATCCAACTGAAGCTGGACTTTGCTGACTGAAGAGGGCAGGCAACACCACCACTGGGTATACTGAGAAGAGGTGAGATAAGGCCACTGTATAACCAAGTCACCAAAGGAAATAGAGAGCTAAGCACCCTGGGAGCAGCAGAGATATACACAGAGCAGAGCTGGACCATGGCATTCAGTTGAATCTGTGAAAGGGTAATAAAGGGCATTTCCCCCAAATTAGTTCTCAATTCCTGCACACACAGAAACTGTCATGCATGGATTAATTAGCACGGGATTTTATGTAAAAGATGCTCCCTCATTTTATTCAAGAATTATGCAGTAACCTGTTTCAATCTGAAAGATCCTTAGATATTTCGGCTTGAACATACTGTCAGAGTGTTTTCTTTGTGAATTAATTTGCTTTGTGAGGTGAGGTGCATTAAACCATTGTTCCATAGTATTTCTGAGTCGGTGGTCTGTCACGTTTGGTAGGCTGTCACATTAAAGCACCCCTGAAAACTTGGCTTTAAATCTTAAGTATTATCACTATACCATTTTATTGGGTTTGACACTCAAAAACTCAGCTAATCTGCTTCATCTGTGTGGGTGTTATGTGTTTGATCAGATTTGCCTGACAGTGACCAAACAACCCGCCAGATTCAACCCATTCAGATTCTGATTCAAATTTTACTAAATCCTCATTGGTACGTGGGAGTATGTGACAACACTCCATCCAAATGAGCCCCTTCTATTTCAAACCAATGAGACAAAACACAGAAATCTCGCATTTGTGAAATAAACACAACTGTTGTAACTTCAGCAGAAAATAGGCTGTGTGTTCACGAAGGAACTCATCACAAAAGGCTGATTGGGGAAATTATTTTTTCAGGCCCTTTAAGGATAAGGGTGTTAGCATGTAAAGAAAGCAGGGTGCAACAGCGCTCTGATTACTTTGCTGGATTTAGTTTTTGATGTGTATTGTAAAAGCCCTGCCAAAGTTTTTTACCCACTGCACCGCTACAGTGTAGCATATCAAGTGTATTATTAGATTCTTCATAGGGATAGGAACATTTGAATAGGAGCAAGTGTGCATATTTGTGCACATTAGTTGGACATTTCTTGTCTAAACTCAACTTATCTTGAATCTGCAATTTGTTTCTTTGCGAAAAGCCTAAGATGTTGCTCTAAAAACAATCAGTAAGACCTCTGGTGTGTTTGCATGTGTGTAGGTGAGTGGACACAAGTCCTTGGTTGGGTGTATTATTCCAAAAATTAGGCTCAGGCCAACAAATATTGCAGAAAAATCTTTATGTGCAGGTACAGAACATAAAAACAGGCATCAGTTCATCCAACTTTCAGATGCTCATGTGGATCATAGGACAAATTAGCATCTCCAAAGCTCATAATTAATGATTCAGAAGGCCAGTCAAAGAAGTGAGCCCACATGAATGATTAAATATGTGCTAACCTAATTTAGGGCCTAATCCATAATGAATGAATTACACTGTTTGGACATAGCAGAGAGAGAATAGGAGAGAGGGGGAAACAATTTAGACATCAGAGAATAGCAAGACTTATGACGTGACAAACATAAATTATTCGGCTTCAGATGGCTCAACCTCACCATTACTTCAACTGCAGTCACTTTCAAGCCACTACTACCTGGGCAAGTCAAGGTATAACCATGGCCAATTAGACCGATGCTGTCACTATGGAGTGACCAGAACTGCAGACTGAATTAGATTAATTTTAGGAGTCACCATGTTCTCTTTCTCAGTCTGTAGAGAGTTAGTGTTTTGTTGTTTCTCACAGCTAAAATTGTGGGAGACTGTCATTTATTAGCAGGTTGGTGTGCGTGTAGACTACAAGAGAAGGATGAGAGGGAGTTTGTGTATTATATACTACAGTAACAGAGAGAGAGAGAGAGAGAGAGAGAGAGAGAGAGAGAGAGAGAGAGTCAGCACTGTAATCTAGAGGTGAGGAGTAATATCAAAGAGAAGAGACGAGTGAAATCCTGGAGCTGCATCCAACCAGTGCAAATCCCTGTGGAGGAGAAAATCTCAAAGTGACAGCTTTCAATTACCGTATGGAATACGTGTGTGTGTGTGTGTGTGTGTGTGTGTGCTTCCTGTCAGCACTTCTGGGCTTCACTGACAGTTCGATGTCACTGCTTCTGAATTGAAAGTACCTCATGTACACACAAGAAAGCCAGCGGACTCAAAAACACACCCACCCACTGTTTCTCTCTCCTTTTCTTTTTTCTTTCTCTCTGTCTTGTTCTCACGTTTGTCTGTGCTGTATTCTCAGGTGTCTGGGTCGAACTGCTGTTGGACCTAAAACCAGAGGAAGAAGGGGCAGATACTGCCCACTGGAGCTCCATGTACTACTGTACACTGTGTGTAGGTGTATGTAATGGCCATGAGTGTTTGAGAGCATGTCATGGATATAGATTGTGTTTTACTTAGGGGAAGCAAAGGCCAGTGGTGAACAAAACATAAGCAAGGAGGGCATATAGGGCATGTAGGGAATCTAACCAAAGCTAATTTGCAGCGGCCTGTCCCTGGAAGGGTTGTCCAATATCTTAAAATACACAATTTGGCCAAAGTATATGGACACATGAACCAAATATGTGGACACACATACATTAAACCCTTATTTGATTGTTGAACATATCATCCTAAAATCATGGGCAATTTATCTGTTGCTATAAACTGCAGGGATTTGCTCCCATTCAGCCACCAGAGTAAATGTGAAGTCAGGCAATGATGGCAGGTGATGAGGCCTGGCTCACAGTCAGTGTGCCACTTTATCAGGTGCTGGATAGGGTTGTGATCAGGGCTCTGTTCATACCAGTCAAGTTCTTCCCGTCCAAACTCCCCTTTCTTTATGGACCTAGCTGTGTGCATGGGCGAATCGTCATGCTGAAACAGAAAGGACCCTCCCCCAAACTGTTCCCCAAAATTGGAAGCGCAGTATTGACAAAAACATCGCTGTATGCTGTAGCATTAAGATTTCCCTTAACTGGAACTAAAGCTCAAACCATAAAAAACAGCCCCAGACCAAAACTACATAAAGGTATGTGTCTACATACTTTTGGCCACATAGTGTACATTCAGTTAGTACAATATTCAGATCAGCTTCTTCTTCTTCTTCTTCTTCTTCTTCTTCTTCTTCTTCTTCTTCTTCTTCTTCTTCTTCTTCTTCTCCTTCTTCTTCTTCTCCTTCTTGTATTATCAATAACACAGTAATTCAAGGTTATTGATATTTAATGTTGGAATTAAAGTAGATTAAATATGCTATGTATTCATTTTGTGAACAAATTATTAAAATTTAGAATCATATTTTACAGTGGCGCCTTGTGGTAGCAAGCATTCTACCTTGTGCGAGAGCCAAATGCTGTTTTACAATATTAAGATCATTTTGTGAGAAGGAGGGATTTTGGAATCGAACTCTACAGTTACAGTAACCACAAGGTGGCAGTAGAGCAGCATTATTTTCTGCTGCAGCCTGGCGAGTGACGCATCGAACCAGAGGGGCTGCAGCCTCTCAGACAGACAGAGAAGATAAAAACAGCCAAACTTGCTGTATTGACCCCAGTCTCTGGGCTGTAGCTCATCTGCTAACCTTTCAGAATGAAACGTGCACTGTGGCTACGGAGGCATCTGGAACTCCTAGTTAAATACAAATAGAGAAGATCATGGGACCAAGCATCTCTAATAGAGGAGACATAGAGGTCTGACAGGCTGTCACGCTCTAAACCATGCCAGCAGTATGTGGCTTTGTTCAGACACTTTCTCAGCGTGCCCTTTCTTCAAACCTTGCAAAGAAATCAATGATCTGATTTTGACTGACTGGTGAGAAGTGCTCTGGTCAAGCCAGGCAATCCTTTGCTAAATCTGAAGGAAGAGACGCCTCTCTCAAGGATTTTGAACAAGCTCACTTGCTGTGAGGTGGCTGGTGAGGCATCATTATGTAAGACAGCACAGACACTCAAGGATGGGGCAGAGTTTTGTTGCCGAGGCAGTTTTTCAACTATTCTGTACTTTTTAGCAGAAATAATTTCCCAGAATGAGTCTTAAATCCTCGTGAATGTGAGATGACGAACAGCATTAATGCATTATTCTGCTGTTTATGTATCTGGAGAAGGGGGATTTTCATGAATATACAGCAAGATTTAAAGGCTCGCCCTCCCTTTACCACTTTAGATTACTCTACATTACTCTCTGACTCTATATTACTATACTTGTGATGACCTTCAATGACTATATTCTTTCCCTTAGCTTCATTCCCTAAAGTCAGCCTTCATAAGTCAATGCTAAACAATAACTCTTCACCTGTCCATGTGTGTGCACATACATCTGTGCGTGCTCCTACCAGATGTAGGTGTTGGTGTGCTGTTTGGTTGTGTGGGTGGCACCCGAGCATGACAGCCAGGTGAAACGAGTGTGTGCTGTCCAAACCCTGCAGGGGCAAGCTTATCCGTTTTCCTGATGTTAATCTGCGTATTGAGCTTCTGTATTGGGATTGGGGGGTGGGGGGGGCATGCTGACACCTAATGATGTGGAGGTCAAAGTTGTGTGTGTGTGTGTCTGTGTGTGTGTGTGTGTGAGAGAGTGATGCTCCTCTTGCCCTTTCCAAATGTCACAGAAGGGCCAACTCCTGAGGAGCGGGCCTATAATGTGGGCACACACATTGTGTGTGTGTGTGTGTGTGTGTGTGTGTGTGTGTGTGTGTGCGTGTGTCTGCATGTGTGTCATGATACTCTCCACTATTAAGCCCTTCAAACGCATCATTTCGACTGATGTTTGTGCATGTGCGTGTGCACATGTTTGTGTGCACAGCCTGTTTGTGTGTAACTCTCCCGTCTGCATCCCGTTCTCTATTCTCTTATTGCATCTTTAATAATCATTGTCCACAGTACAGTGCAGTTCACAAACAAAGTCGACAAAACAACATCTGCTTACCACAAGATTTAAAAATGGATTTTCATATATTTTTCCCAAGTGTTTTACAGCTAAGTCTTGATTTATATTCATGAACAACTCTCCTAAAGTTAGAAATAAGAAAGTCAAAGCATTATTCTGTCGGGCTTTCAAGAGTCACTTTATTATGTGAATGGAGGCCCACTTTTCTAATACTGCCATGTTACACTAACTAGATTTTCCAAGGATTTGTGGGGCAGAAGTGGCCCTGCTATGAAATAATTAGTTCACACATGTATAAAAACCCTGTGAATTTCAACATTAACAATCTACAAGCCTGGCTTAGCTTGAATCCCAATTGTGTTTTCACTCAAATGTATTCCTTACCCATGTGACTAATGTGGGTGAAAACAAAAATGAGTGCTCCATGGTGCTGGATCCAGGCTAGCATTGTGCGCCTACAGTCTGTCACCAGCCGGTCCTAATCTATTCCTTACGGCATAAAAAACAATTAGAAGAGCCACAGTCTTTGCTTGAGAATTGTTGACCATCATTGCCAAAGAGAAACAGAAAATGTATGTTCCAAGCAATTGCTTTATGATGCTAATGTTTGTTTTTTCATGGGGACTTTTAGCAGCACATCATTTTTGCCAGCTGGGAGTGTGCAAAACACAAGACAATGAACAACTGCAAACAGGCAATGTTTGATATATTTCTTCTCTGCTCTCTTTTTTGTGTTTCTTCTCTTGCTTTTTTTTGGGTTGGCTTCTACATTTGAGAGAGCGCTTGTTTGTGTTGCAAACACTGATTAAGCTGTCCAGAATTACAGGTATAATGCAAGATTGAGTTTCCCTTTAGCCACCACACTAAAGTACGATTTTCACAAATCTTTTTCCAGAATAATAGAATGATTTCAGTTGCACAGCAGATCAAACTACATGCCTCATATTGAAAAGCACCTGAGGTGTGTTTATAAGCTTTGGTTTACAAAAACATTATGAAAAACAACTCAAATGCATCCAGTGATTCTATGTTCCATTACTACATCCTGATGAAAAGGTACAGCTTTTAGAGTCAAACTCTGCAGGGGACTGGGAGTGATGGTGGTACTGATGGCAGGGGGTCGCACACATAAAGCCAGAGTGTAGTTTATAAAACAGTTTCTATGACAATCATAACACGACGGGTTGTTTTACTCATAGGCAGAACGCATAATGATGGTGTTTGAATTCTTACACACTGAAAAATATCATTATTAGAGCAATCAAACGTCCAACACAGTGCAACGGCCACATTACTATTAGAAGCACCACAACCATTTACCAAGGAATATACTGTACATATGTATATGTTAAACAACTTTGAAGAAGTATAGTATTACATCTCTTTGTATTCCTTCAAGATACAGAGTGGTTAAATGATGAGGTTGGTGATAGTCTATATTTTGAAAAGACAAAAACCAACTATGAATTGACTCTACAAAGAAGCATTGCCTGTGTAGCCAAGACCTGATATACTGTATCTTATTCCTCTATGCCATGGACCTACCACTTCACAGAAGACATTCTGACATGTCACAGTAGGAAAAGCACAGGTGTGAATAAGAAAATGAATGATAGCTGAATTCAATATAGCTGCTTCATTTTGGGCTCCTGGTGTTGTGCATGCTGCCGCAGTGTTACACTGTCATGGCTTACTGGGACACTAACAAAGCCATTGTTATTATTATTAGAAACATCTGTACTTTTCCTACGTTACTAAGCCATCAAAAGTCAACATTTCAGTTGTGAATGATGCCCATTGTTGTCCAAAACTATTAAAAACACACAAGTAAGCCACACTGTTGCGTATCAGTAAAATGTTCACTGACAACGTATTTTATTTGTTTTCCGCTAAGATATCCGGTCTTGCAATACAATATTTCTTTTAGGCAACAAAAGAACGTTCGTTAAGGTTAGGGAAAAATCATGGTCTTGGTTTAAGTGATTTGAAATACGAGACACAGCGTGATTATTAAAATTTAAGCAACCCACAAAGTTTCCCTAACCTTTATCAAAGTGTTGCCTAAATCGAACCACAGACGGAATCCCGGTCTCTGGAGTCAATCTCTGGCACTTTGTCCGATTACCGTCCAAACTGACCTAGGGCCTACTCCCTGTGACTCCTGTGTAGAACATAAATGTAGCACTTGATTTACTCTAAAAAATAATCCCGTCAGCCATTATGTTTGCCGGCATAATGTAATTGGGCAACCAATTTAGTAATATATAAACATAATTTCTAGGAGACAGGGTTGTCAGAAGGAATGAATGGGCTTGGACCTGGGTACTACAGACAGTATAGGGAAGTATTGAGTAATGGACAACCACATGATTGGTTTTTCTCTTTTCATGGGATTTTTTGACAATAAGAAAATATATATAGAGAAAGACCACACTTATGCTTTCAATAACTCACCAGAATCAGACACTTAGTAAGGTAAGAATGACTGAGTCATCCATGGCATATCACTGCTTTTTTCTTAGTATTACTACATTAGGAGTACTGCTAATTACTTGTCAATAAAATGACTAAAACAGCACAGTTTCACTAAAGCCACTCATATCCACTCATCTATGTTTGTTCTGGTCCAACTCACTCATGTTTTTGTGAATTCCTCTTATGTTCTAGGGTGGATCATTGTGGCTTTCCTACTCGACCAACTGGACTCTGTGGTAACAGATGTCGTGGGAACAGCAAGGGTCAGTCATTTGTGTGTGTGTGATTGTGTATGTGCGTGCATGTGAATACATGTATATCTATTTGCGTGCATCATTTATTCAGGAATTCCCGTGATATCAGCTGGCACACATTACTTTCCCAGCCTCTCTCATAATCCTCTTCCCTTTTCATAAGTGTTTTTTCCCAGACCAAAATGGAAAACCAATTGAATAATGAAGTACAATCGGATACAATACATGTTTTCCCTCCCATCTCTAGTAAGAGGGAAACAGGGTAGCTTAATGGGCTGCTTAGGTTGGACACTATTGATAGGCCATCGCTTTAGAAAACTGAGGAAAAAAAGACAGATTCATATTCAATCCAGTTTTGCAAGATTTTACTGTACCAATAGCACAAAATAAGTATGACAAATGTCCACAAAATTCAGCCCATATTCTCATTTGAAATAAAAACCCATGGGCTAGTAGAAGTTCAGCACACTGCCAGCCCCTTTACGAACCCAAACCCAAGAATCAGTACAATATTCAGTAATTCTTTAGATTACAGCCTGCAAAGTACAGCGTAATTACTCCGGAGTTATGGTGTAATCCTTTATACTAACTGTGCACCAGTACATATATGTAGGTACTGGGGAACAACATGTGAAATTATGGAATAAGGGGCTAACAATTTAGTATCTTACAAAGAACCTATACTGTAGATTTTAACTACATGGGTACCTACTGTATTTTATTATTACAGGGTATGTATGACCTACTGACCAATAATCAGGACATTTGGGAGAAACTTTATAGAGAGATTTTATAGTGTAGTTATTTTTTAAGTACTACCAATTATATTACTATTACAGGGTACAGTATGAAAATAAAACCGAGCAAAATTCTAGCCAGGGACAATGGAGTGATGACGTCTGCATCACTTAACACATCTGATGTGATTTTATTTAAAAATGACCTTATTCTTAACAAACCAGCAATCTACGTTGTTCCTTCCTTTATAGTTCTCGAGTACTCAGCCCTCCTATTGTGTTCCTAAAACGGTTTACACCCTTAGTGTTCCACCACTATTGCCAAAAACCACTAATTACCAACCAGTAAAATGTTTATTTTGCTAAGTAACTTATTATTCATCCATAACCATAATATATACAGTATTTGCTTACTTTGATATTTTATGTACCTTAAATCACATTGAACTTACAATGTACAAACCGTTTTTAAAGTAGTCACAATGTATCTCCTATTTTATTGCTTCATGAACAAAACCATGCTAATGATTAACAAAATAATTCCCAAAATAACATGTTTGTATTTTCTTATATGTTTAAATGAGCAATTATTGTTACATCTGTTATGGGTATGGGTATATACTTTCCTTTGAAAAAGGAGACAAGTCAATTTAATTTTCAAAAACAACACTTTATTTTGGTCAATCACACAACAAGAGTTATGAACAAGTGTCATCTCTGGCAAGGTGTGTGTGTGTGTGTGTGTGTGTGTGTGTTTGTGTGTATTTATTATGCCATTGTTGAGGATGTAATGAATTGTTTTGATTAGAAAAAATGTCTCAATTAGAAGACTGTCTCAGCTGTCGTTCCATTCCATTACTGGAAGCTTGAATATGACCCCATGACTCATTTTCCCACCCTAGATGTCACTCACTTGTATTTTGATGTAACCGCATGTTGACAAAAATGTTGAAAGTCTCCCTGGCAATTGTGTTCGACCAGCATTACAGCTCCTCAAGGTGCAAGCTTACCTTTTTTCAGCTCTGTGCACGGCCTCCTTTCATCCCAAGAAATGAATACAAATATATCAAGATAAAACACAAGGTATGAATCACAGCACATACTGTATATATGGTTAATATACTCCCCTGACAGCAAACTGTGTCTGTTTTTCAAACTGTTCTTATATTGTTATATGTAGTTACAGGGTAAGTTAGGCATATGCAGTGTAGTTCTCGCCTTGTTCCATTTAGTTTCAGGGTAACTACAGGGTATGCAGGCTGTAATCTAAAGCGTTAATCAAATTCTTATTTTCACTTCATGACTTCTGTTGAATCCCTGTTTTGGTTTGCACACACATTTCTATCGTGAAAATGTGTTTGCAGATCACCATAGGTTTTGTCAAACTGTTCATAAATCCAATGGAGAGCTGCAGCTGATACATGTACATGTAGCCTACTGAATATAGTAAATCTGGAATGTGAGATAGGAAGACTGAATGATGCTCAAAGGGATATTTTAAGCTTTTTATGTCAGACGAACTGAAAAAAAATACTGTTGTCAAAGACAATGATCTACATTATTTTTGTTTCTGGAGGGCTTATGCTTTTCAGTGGCCTCTGTATGTTTGTTTTGTGCTGTCTTGTTTGTAGTGTTACCTGTCCTTGTGGTATGAATTGTTTTGATCACAAAATAAAGAGTCTTAGATTGCTTACTGTCCTTTAAAATCTACAATAATTGATTTTCTTGGCCAATTATGGGCAGAAGAAAAAGCTTTAAATACAAAATCTCGCCTTATAAAGTTGTTATGGCATGTTAGCAGCATTTTCATTCATATGGAGTCGTGCTTCTGTGCACCTGATGAATGTAAGTTCAGTATTCTCTCTCATTGTTGCTGTTTCCACCACAGGCAGAAAAATATATGTCTCTTTAGGTTGGTAGATGCTCCTCTATGTTCACCAGCTAGTCGCTAACTTTGCCTGCATGTCATTTAGTGCTGGACAGGTAGTGTACAGTGGTTTTATCAAAGCTTAAACACAGGTGCCTGTTGCTGGAGACATAAATGGGGAGTTTGTGGGTTGAAAACAAATAGCTAAAAGAAGCTAAACAAGCTCCATAGATTGTGGGGGGGGGGGTTCCGAGTTGAGTGCTTAATTATCTGTGAGTTTGACACTACAAGTGGCACCCTTAACATTATGCAATAGTCATTTGATCCATTGTGATAAAAGTAACACAACTAAGCATCTACAGCCATGCTAGTTGAACACAGTAACAATGCTAACACGCTAACATGTCCTGCATAGCACATGTTTACAGATGTTCATTATCTTAGTTTAGTATACTAACATTTACTAGTTGGCACTACACATAAAGTACAGCTGAGGCTGATGGGGATGCCATCAGTTTTGCAGGTATTGAACAAATTCAAATATTGACCTGATGATGGCATTAGAAGAAAAGTTAACCAAATATAATGCCAATCCATGCAATAGTTGTCAAGACATTTCACTCAAAACCAAAAATGTCAACCTCACGGTGATGTGAGCTAAAAAGTCAGTGGGACATCAAAGTCAGTAGAAGCCATCCTCTGAGGACCATGGATATGTGTACACATTTTTATGACAATCCATCGAATAATTGTTGCCATATTTCCGTCTGGACCGAAGTGGTGGACCTACCCGCCGACCGACAGCAATTGCCATCCCTTGAGCCATGCTGCCAGTGTGGCTAAAGTATTGATTGAATGAAGCCGTTAGTCATTTATATGCTGTGAGGATATTAATTGCAATATGGGCAAAGCGATGACTAAAACGTACAATATTTAGATTACCAGGAAAATGGTAATAGGAACATAGTGCATGTTGTTGCATAATGAAGACAATTATCTTAAGTTGGTGTACTGGCCTTGGAGGCTGAATGTGGAAGATCAAGCTCTCTTCCATTTTGGGTGAGATTTAATAGTTATTATGAGGAGATGATTGCCTCTGTCCAGCGTTCCTCCCTCCTCCCACACTCCCCTTCATCCCTCTGTATTGGAGCTTCCGCAGCACATCGAGCACATGCAGCCGCAGATCCTTCAAAAGGCGCTGCGATAACTACTCATTCACTGCTGTTTATATTTGTTCTGTATGTGTGTGCATATAATGTGTGTGAACCTGCATCCACACACAAACACTTTACTGTGAAAACACACAGATAAACACACACACACACACACACACACACACACACACACACACACACACAGGGTCTAAAATATCAATCCATCTAAGTCCCAGCTATCACCAGGCAATTGGCCTCAATGGATGAGAGTATGGAGGGAACATGAAAGTGATGTGCTTGTGTGTGTGTGTGTGTGTGTGTGTGAGAGACAGATACAAAATAAAGCTGAAAAAAAGTTGCATGAAAATACGTGAGCATTTATGTAAATCTCTTCATTTCATTAGTGTGTATGTCAGTATTTATATAATATGGTGGTTAACCATACAATTTGATACCTTATGATTTTCCTTTGTGATTGATGCAATCAGCAAATGGAGAAAATCAGTATTATGTTATAAAATGTGTTTAACTGTATGTGTTGTTTAGGATATCTCCCCTTACAGCTTGCTATCACATACTTAAGCAATATTACATGAGAGGGTGTGCTTTAAAGTCATTATTGGCAAGTAGTGTAATATTACGATTATTCAACAGTTACACAACACAATAAACTATATAATAAAAATGTACTCATATTGGGAGGTAATTTACTCTCAAAATACATTTTTTTTGCTAGTGTATCCCCATTTCCCTGGAAACAATGGAGTCTGATCAATAACTTGAAAACAATAAGTAGAATCCTATGTAATGAAACCTAGTATACTACTCCAGCAAGTAGGCCGGCCCTTAGTAACGAAATAGCAGCCGAGAGGATTTCTAGCCCCTGCTGAGTCGGCAGGCCAGCTTGAGCTAATGCTTTCTAGAGATCGTGGGATTTCCCAAACTGAATAAATACCACATATATAAGCACAAAATTGCCTTGCTAGCTCAATCTTGCTGTAACTAAGATATCTGCTGAAAAAACGTTTTTTCCATGGACAGATTTAGCTACTACGGCCTCCAACTTCACGTTTGTTAAGCTTGTAGCCATGTCACCGACTGACCGGCACATCTGATGGAGGACGCCGGAGCGTAAGGCTCAACAGTTTCCATGTGATCCAAACATTTCCAATAACTCCAGAACATTGCAAAGTCCAAAAGTCAAAATGTATTCATTCATTTAGTCATTTGTAAAATGAAGTTAATGGAAATGACGAAGTAATATTTTTGGTGATGAGCACGGTGCGCTGTCATGCTGTTTTGAGCACGTTCTAAATGTCTAGCTGACCAATCAGATTGCTTGGTTGGAACTACTTGTTTTATAATTGATGTTGATTGAAGCAAATGATGATACTAAAATTCACTTCAAACTTTCTCTCTCTCACACGTTTCGACTTCCTCTCTACTGTTGCAAAGTTAACACCACACATGCTATTCCCTCTCTCTGTCTTACTTTCTCCATCTCACTCTCCCGGGCTAAGCCTGGGTGTGTAGTGTAGGCAGCAGTGATATTTCAGTTGTGGGTATTATTAGTTTCTCTGGAGATCTCCACCTGTAAACAAGTCACGCCACTGTCAGAGAGGGAGGTGTAACCAACTGTGAGACATGGGCAGCAGGGGGATACAGTGGGAGCATCACACTAATGAGAAAATAACCATAGAGAAGACACAGAGTTAAATATTAAAGAAATACGTCACCTAAAATGAGTATTTTTGTATTAATTACTCCTCCTATAATGAAATTCTTGATGAAAATGTTTGCAGCAACAGAATCTTTAAAGGTGGAAGCCATTTCTGATACAAAGTTGATGTTGATGCCACCCTATAACCAAATCTCTCTAACCAGGAATTTAGTTTTAGCTCAGTCTGTGAATATCTTGATGCTTATGACTGTGCAGGATACGAGGATATTGCTGATTGGTTTATTTAGCAGTTTTTTAAAAGGGAAAAAAGTGAGGAATTGAACGTAAATATGTACTGAGTGAGTAGACTGAAAAGTTTCTACTGATGAGTTAATATTGTTTGGATGCTTTAGTGTCCAAACAATATAAGTGTTCATCTGGCATTCCAAATGATTCCTAAACATTTTTGAGGGGGGGGTAGGTGGTGGACATAGTTAATCCTCTTTTCACCATGATCACAAACATTTATTTCATAGCAGCTGGAGCAAGGTAACAATGGTTACCTTGAGCCGTGTTAGGACTCTGAACTAAAATGTAAATGGACTGTACTTATATAGCGCCTTTCTAGTCGTCCGATTACTCAAAGCGCTTTCACACTACATATCACATTTACCCATTCACATAGTTTCATACACTGATGGCAGGAGCTAAGTGCCCATCAGTACAAATTGAACTAATCATTCACAAACATTCACACACCAAAGGCGCAGGATGCTTCGACACATGGCTGGGGGAAGCCGGTGATTGAATTGCCGACCTTCCGGTTGGTAGACGACCGCTCTGCCACCAAGCCACAGCCGCCATGGCGACTGGGGTGTTGGAGGCAATGCTTTGCCAGCAGCAGCGGTGAATGAGGCAGCATGGAGTAGCGCAAATCAGAGAGGAAGGAGTCATGTTAAATGGACCGCCTTGTTATGAGATTGAGCTGTGATTGGTGTGTCACTGATTAGTGACAAGGATTACAGCAGGGGCGTGTGAGTTCCCTGTCCTACATGAACTAACACGAAGCTTCATTAGTATATGTAAGTCTTTTTAAAATCCATCTAAAATTCATTCATTTATTTATGATTTAAAGACAGAATAATGGAGTGGAATTATTAATTGGCACATGTAAAGGTAGCTGTAAAACTTTTTTTACTAATTGTTTTTAATAGCACAATTTAAATGCAAATTGAATTAATCACTTAATGACTTGTTTCAATATATAAATTAATTAATCATAATTAAGCACTGAAGAAGTCTATAATTATTTTAGTGGCATACTTAAGCCTCTATAAAAATTGCCCCCAAGGGACTTAAAAGATATATTGAATTGTACTGAATGGAATCAACCTTGGCCATGAAGCACAGATGTCTGCGTGGTCAGCTTTTACACCGGGGGGCTACAGGTCTCTTACTGAGTCACTATCACAACATGTGGCAGCTGTTATCACAGACAAAGGTGGCACTCAAAAGGATTTTCTATTTTTTGCGGTCACCTAGAGAACAGAGAACTGAAACAAACTGGGTATGTGAGTATGTGTGTGTTTGTGCATGCAACTATTTGTGGGGTGTCCCATAGTTGATGCATTTTTCTGAAAATCAGCCTCAGCAGCTTGTTTCTATAGCCCATTGCAGTAAGAGCAAATGGAGCTCATGTTTTAGTCCTTTTGCAGTAGGACACTTTTTTTTATGATGTAATGTGTCTTAAATGATCAAACTGTTTAATTAAAACTAATTCAATGAATTGAACTGAATGTTCCTTTTTTAACAATGACACTGACATGTAAATGTATAATATTATTATGTATATTCTAGAGGCATATTCATATTCATATGTATTTTCAGTTGAGGATCTTCTGGCTTTTTTCTGGTTTTCACTGAAGAGCAAACTGTTCTTATGTTGTTACATTTTCACACGAAGCTAATGCTAATACAGAGGTCCTGTTAAGGGCATGGCTTGCATTATTTTTTATAAGTGTTATATGTTATCATACAAATTTTATTGCACATGTAAGTATGTGTATATTAATGTGTTACTCTGTAATTCTGGAACAGGAAGAGAAAATCTTTTAATAAATCGATTGAATGGAGCATCCTTAATTTGTTAATGATGTGATGTAAATTGATGGATTTAGGCTTAGAACTGCAGTGAGGAATAAAGCACTTGTTCATTGTTGTCTCTTTTGTTTATTAAATTAGAAATAACACACTAAAAATTGCACAACTCACTGCAATGTTTGTTTCATTAATTACATTTTAAGTTTGTATCACTGATGGCCAGTAAACCTGAATTAGTTGCGAGTGATTTAATACATTATGTACGTATTTGTACATAATTTGCATGGCCTGTGTTACTTATATGCATATTATGAAGTATGATATTTTATACTGTATTGGTGAAAATTTACACACGTTAACTAAGGTAACTTGAGTAATTAAGGACTTAAGTTATGAATAACTGTTTGTATTAAAACTAAACAATAATCTGCATTTGTCAACCAGATAAGCCAGTAAAAGATCCATGTGGAAGAAGTAATGTAGCCATGACTTCAATATTTCTGCGAAGGCATGCATTGCTAAAGCAATTTCTGCACCCAGCTGAGCCGAACACAGCCTCTGTGCTTCAGACATGTCAAATTCACAACTTCTGCCGCCCAACCTCCACTCACTCTCTCCTTTTAACTCTTGCTTTTTAATATCACTTTCACTTTTGCTATCTTTACGAATCTCTTAAAGCAACCATCTCTCTCACTCGCTCTCTGTCTCTCTCACGCACTCTCTCTCTCTCTCTTATGCTGTCTCATTTCCTCACACACCCAGCAATCTTTTCAAAATCACTTCCTTGATTCACATCTTTGCCCTCCCCATTTATGAGCACTTTATTGAGAAGCAGAGAGGTGGCAGAAAAACAGACATAATTGCCTAGCGTGGTAAGTTATTGGAAAATGGATGAATTGCTTTCTTCAGGGAAGAGCTGTGAGGGTGTCAGGAATAAAGAAGGCTCCTTAATAACACTGAAGGTCAGGTGCAGGGGTGTTGGGGAGTGATTTCTTCATGCTGCTGCAGTATGGGGGATGAATAAACACATATAGCATTTTTCTCTCTCCCTTTCTGCATATGCAATCTGTCAGTGTGGGGCACATGGGTAGGAGATTGGGGCCGCTAATATTGTTATTCTTTGCCAGCTGGTCTTGGCTGACTAAGGTTAGGGCTCCTTTTGATAGGGTCATTCAAGTTCATCTCCATGGTTACAATCAGACACCCACAAGGTGGTTCTGTTACATTAAGTGAGGATGGATATAGAAAACAAGAGAATATTGCTCAGAGAGGCAGACATAGTCAGCCTAATAACAGCATCAGTCTATTGAGTTTTGATCATGTCTGTGTGTGTGTGTGGTGTGTATTTGTGTCACTTTGTGACTTTTTCACTGTGACTATTTCAGCTATTCCAACTATTTTAGAGTTTGGGAAAGTACATCACATACTAAAGGTGTGAGAAACTCTTTTAGAGTGCTGTGTCTTTATAGAGGAGACTCAGGATGTTTACAAGGTTTCTGGTATTTGAATAGTTTTAATGAAGCATCTCCTGCAGTCATTGCCACTTCAGTATTTTGGTGGCGCCTGCAGCTGCGAATGAAAACAGTTTTTTGTTTTGTTTTGTTTTAGTTTCCAGTTCCGTTGAATTCTTCCCAGTTGCTTTATGACCAACAAGTAACAGTCACTAATCTCCAGCAACAAGAAAAAAGAGAAATGTCCTTATGTTCGGAATATTTACAACATGGATTATAAGAATGTGGTCACAACAGCGTCAAAATAGCTATAAATACCAACAAAATCAGTAAACAAGTGGAAAAAAAATGAATATTACACTCTTAAATGCATTTCTAAACCAGGCTGGCTACCTGTAAAACCAACAGTTGTTACCACTACCCCATAAGATCAAAAATTTGTCTTGTTGCTTCATGATAGGTTGACTTTATACAGCTATTGAATTGTTCAACGTGTAAGAGGTAAATGTACATCAAAGTAGATATGAGCAAAGCGGTCTGTTTGGGAGCAAATGACTGGCATTCAACTGTTAGCAGGCCTGTTAGCAAAACCTTCTTTTTAAACTAACGCTGTTAGGCTTTCTTTAAAGAATGTATACCAGCACTTTATAATATGGCCCACAACATTAAAATTACAGTGTAATTATTTTACTAACAGTGTTCCAATAGGGTGCCTGCATGTTTTTGGACCCAGAGAAATCCCAGGCCAGCACAGGGAGAACATGCAAACTCCACAATCAAACTCAACCAATCCTGTGCCAGATTGTTGTTCAGTCGGTTATATTGTACTCCATGATATTAAAATGGCTACCTTAGGGGTTAGTTAAAAAATACCAACAGTATATTTTCAATAATTTTTAAGTTCCGAGATTGTTACCTCCTTATTCCCGAACTTCTCATCTTGTTCCCTTGTACCTATCAGTATACGTACTGAACTGGTACACTGTCAATTGGGAAGAATTATGCTGTGCATAAAGTTTTTTTTTAAGTGCTTCCTGTAGCAACAAAATGACAATAATCACGCTTTAAGTAATTAAGAGACAGAGATCCTGGTCAAGTTTTCAGTGTTTTCTCTGAAATCACATTGGGCCTTTGCCAGGAACCATGCTTTATGCTGCATTAAGAGGTTACCAACCCAAATAAGTACAGCTAAAGCAATAGGCAACTTGCTGATTGTTGATTGTTATTTTGATTAAGTGTTTAGAAATTGCTAACACTCACAGAACTAACAACCAAATCTTAATTGATCGCTGAGGCAAAATGGAAGGCGTGCTGCATTTCTGTCCAGCTGAGACCAAATCACTGCCTACATAAGTGCTTGGGAAAGTGATGTGATGTATCATCCCAAAGCTCTGGTCAGTTGTTGGGTCGCAAAGGTAGTTATCTCTACTGAATGCTTGTTCTATATTTAAGACATGATATGGATTCAGCCTGTAGCAGAGGTTGCTTCCACTGATTAATCTAGATTTTGGGTGTTATACCAAGACAAGGTGCAGCTCATTTTTCATGCGCTGTTGTTCAAGTGTTATTTAAATAGAATAAAAACCTTTCTGAATCTTTGACTTATTCTATTTTTTCACCTGACACAGTGGTTACCACTCTTACGCTTAGGTTTGAATCTAGGTCCTGGTCATTTCTGTGTGAAGTTAACACATTCTCCATCAGATACTCAGCTTACATGAATAGTTGTAAGGTGTTATGGAAATTGAATGCATCTGCTGTCTCTAATTAAAACTGATATTAACACCCTTGTCTTGTGGTGTGATCTTTGAAACTTAACACACAAGAAAATGCAATATTCAGGAATATGAAAAGTGTATGGGTGAAATCAATTACTCACTTAATGTTCTCTATTTCTATTTCTGGTACCTCCTTCCCTTAGCCTATCCAATTAGTCAATGCAGACAGATGGAAACATGATGAAAATAGATGTAAAGGCAACTATCCTCAACATCCAGCATATCCAGCAGACCAGGAACAGTCAGTGCATTGATGCCGTTCTGTGGGTGGACCTTCTGTGACCAATCAGTAAGAACTGCCTGGGAGTGACAGGAGTTAGAGCTGCAGGAAGCTCCAGGAGAGTTGAGATGTGTTTGTTGAAGTGTTTGAAGGCAAAAGGATGGACGTCTGCATTTTTGCCTGTTACTATTATTTTTGCTCAGGTGTGTTAATCCTTCCCAAAATGATCTGTATCAGGTGTCTGAGGCTGTGTCAGATACATTTGAAAAAGTAATCATTACTAATTACTTATTGCTTTCTTAAAATTGTAATACGATTGTTTTAGTTGTTAGTCATTGGAGCAATCATAACAAGTAACTAACTACATATACAATCTCAATACTCTTTACTTGCATTGCTCTATCTTATCTTACCCTCTAAAAGTCATACCAATCAGTTGTCGTTGGAGTCTTGTTCAGAATTTGAGAGACGATGGAGACATGGGCAGCATTTCCTCCACTACGCAACCTGAAACAAGGCATCATTTCTCTCTATGTTTCTGCTGCTCTACCTGTCGAAAACTGATCTTAGCCTGCTCGATAGGGGTAGAGGAATTCTCCCTGTTATCCGTAACAGGACCAGGCTCTTTGACCTGTTTTCTGATGAGGTGCTTCAACAGATTGCTTGCTGAGTTTGCTTCAGTGGATTGGAGATTCTCAACAGGACTGGGATTTTTGCATTCATTTTCATAGTGAAAGTAGAGTGATGGCAAGAAATGAGGGGAGAGAGAGGAGGGATTTGAACCATGGATGTTTGCGATTTCATGATGATCATCTTAAACATCAAAGCCACCAAGCTTTTTTTTTGTCTTTTCAATGACAATATCTCCATTTTTCTCCTGGCAGTAAGTACAATGAGCCTTACTGCCAGGCTCAGTGCATGTGCACTGGTGGTTTTAAGCCAAATTGATTTTCCTTGATTTGAAATTAAAACAGGTTTTAATTAAATAGAAATCATTTTCACTGGAAATAAAACGGCAATGCCTTACACTGCTGTGTTACTGAGAAGAAAAAGTAGTGCAATTACATTAATTTCCAACATTAATGCATGTTGCCATTTATACATTCCTGTCCGGCTGACGTAACACTGAATCAGACCTGTAATGAGTTAAGCTTGGGGCAAGTTGGTATGTTAGGAATATCACAACACTATAAAGTGAGGTAGAGAAGTGCGTGTGTGTGTGCAAGCAAGGGTGTGTGAGATAGAGAGATGGAGTGTCAGAGGATGGGATTTGTATGGACTGAAGCCTATCATAATTACAAGCCTTGCAGACAGCCCCGAAACCATGAACGCCAAGCAGTGCTTATGTTGTATGGTTCTGAGAGTTTGCTTTTTTATCTACAGACAAGCGACGCCTCGTGCCTTCTCTGCCTGATCCCCTGGGGAAACATGACCTGACATCATTCACACAGAGAGAAACACAGTGACACCTCAGTGTACATCCATCTACACATATACAGACATTCAAATGCCTGGACATGCTCACACACGCGCACACATTTCCCAACAAAAAGAGTTTCTCAGTGGGAAACTGGGACAAACTGTTCTGGTAGGGGAAAACGTCTGTGCTCAGAGAGCAAATCTAACTGTTTGGCAGCCAACGAAGCGAACGGGCAGGCTAGCATGTGTGCTGGAGTGGCTGCACACACACGTACATATTATAAAGTAGCAAGCCACAGTGGCAGATGTAAAATGGATGACATCTGGCTGTAGCGAGGTTCTCTCTCCGTGTTCGTGTTTGTCCTATTATCTTGAGAAATGGCGAGAGAAGTGGCTAAATTTGGCATGACTTCTCGAGTTTCAGAGGCAAACAAAATCTCTGTCATCGAAGAATGCATTTATGTTACCTGAAGAAAAATAGTAACCCAGTGTATGGAAGATGAGCAGGAAAAGGTAGAGGTGAAAAGGCAATGAGAAGAGCTGAAAATAGGAGGATCAGGAATAAATAAGACATGATATGAGAGCAGAAAGAAATAAAGGTTGATGGGAATAGGGAAGGAGAGGAGAGGAGGAGGAAAAAACACGAGAGGAAGTGGAAAAGTGAAGAAAAGATAAACACGGTGGAGCAAAGGAGTTTTTTTGCTCTCATTTTTTCTCACTTTCATTCAATCTCTCTTTCTCTTTCTCTCCCCCCACTGCTGCTCTCATGGGAACTAAGTTTTGAGTTGCTTCAGCTGTTTACCAGTTTGTGTGTGTATGTGTGTGTGTGTGGGAGGTGGTAAATTGAGCAGGTGTATCAGGAACAAAAGAGCAGGGAAGATCAGTGAGTCAACTATCGCCATGCTGTGTGTGTTTAAGCGAATTTGTGAGTGCATGCGTGCATGTGACTGTGTGTGTGTGTTGTGTGTGACAGAGAAAAAGAGAGGGAGTGTAATAAAACTGTCGACTTGGGGGATTTGTCAGGGGAAACGACACACGGTGAATACCACTTAATGTGCAAGTGAATACACACACTCATGCACATAGTCTCAAAACACACACAAATGTACAAACACTGCACTGGATTATGTTGATTTTTGTAAATTCCAGTAGGCACTCAGTGATGCAAATAGGCTTTGCTTCTGATTGTCTCTTGGTTTGAGGTGAATAAGTGGCTCTTGACAAACAGAAAGCCTTCCAAAGCTTAGTTTTTAGATTTTGAACATCAGCCTTTTTAAACTGTTGCTGTTGTTCCCTTGAACACATAGGACATACTATGACATCTTCTGTCCAAATACTGTACAGGGGCAGACAAATTACATTATTACATTATGACAGCTCAGAGTGAGTTTATTGTACAGGACACAATGTGTATCTTACAACATGCAAATCAAATGCAATAACCTGAACACGAGTGAGTCAACAATATTATTGAGTACCGTTGTCATGGAAAGACATGCACCTCAGCAGGAAAGAGCTCCATCTACTTGGGAAACAAAGAAACCATTTTCACTGCATATAAATACCTAAGCAGATGCACAGTTTGTCAAAAAATCATTGATTTTATTTTCTTGTCTTTTATTCCCTTTCTTTTGATCCATCCCTTTCAAAACCTTAATGAGGTGCAGCGTGGGTGCTGCTTCTCTTACTGTCTCGGTCGTTTTTTTCCCTGCCTCCCTCTACTCCCACTATTCCTCTTTTTTTTTTTTTTAATCAAACACACCCCAGTCCAGTTAAACTGCCTCCACATTTCCACAGGGAACACTTACACAGAGGAAGCTTTCTGTAAAAATGTTGTCACTTTCTTAAAGAGTTGTAATGAACTGCCTTCGAAGGTCCATATTGCAACATTTGTGACATTAAACTTATGTATGCATGGCCAGTCTGTAACTGTCAGTGAGGGAGCACACTTTCTGCTGCGGGCAGCGTTACAGGGGAGTGGTGTGTGGCTGTTCAGTGCTGCCACAGCTAAGGAAAGGCAATACACACAGCAGTAAAAAGATACAGATAGGCTTTTTTAACACTGCAGATTACCTATTATTGCCATCTTCATTACTCCTGTTGACTTGTTGACACAAGATGATCTGTTTTAAAAAAAACAAACACGCAGTTGTGTGATTGTCATAAACTCCCAAAGTCAGTCAACACAGACATAATCTTGGAATGAAAGTTTTATACATGTTAGTGGTGTTATATATTTGTTTCGGATTTTTGTACATTCGTTGCTGGGTTTTTATAGGGTTTTGTTTCAAGCATCTTGGTTGTTGGTTATTGTTGTACTCCTAATTACATTTGGTCTTAGGTTTTTTTTAGACTAAATAGCAAATTTTTAGAGTGTTTTTAGTCCAGGAAGGATGAATTTGGTTGTTTGCGTTTCATTTGTCAACTACCTGTTTTTTGGTATTAGTCACGTCACCCTGTGTGCTTGCTGCTTTTAACTCCACTGGGATTTGATCCATGTTCAGAATGTTCTTCTCTGATCCTGGAGGCGGTGTACTTCACCGCAAGATTATCTTCAGCATTGATGAACACATAAAACCAGAGAGGAAAAAGAACAGCAGGCTGATGGAGGACTGTGCAGAAAATGTACGTAATGGTAATAAATGTACGCACATCTTAAACATTCACAGCGCTTTTCCCACCCTGCACACCAGTGATCACAAAAATTTTGTGGTGCAAGTATTTGTCCCCTCTGCATTCAAGCAGCTTCTGGCTACATATTCAGACCAGGTCAACATCACTGTTATTTGTCAGTACAGCTACGAGTAAGTGCACTGGATTTTAGTATTTTGCTTCAAGTGCTTCAGCCCAGCTATAATTTTCCTTAATGTGTTCATATTGTTTTAATAAAGTTGGAGAAATACAGCCATTTTTGCCTTTTGTTTTCTTTTAGATTACAATCTGACCATATGCAAATGTTTGAGTGCCTTAGTAAAATAAATAGAAACAGAAATTTCTTCTTTTGCATTTCTTTGTTTTCACAGCTGTACTGAAACCATACCAGCCTGTGACCCCAAAACTGCAGTATTGTGTGTGTAGTATTTGTGTTAGATAGATAGATAGATAGAAGGCTGTGCTATCAGTGTGTGTGTGTGTGTGTGTGTCATGTACTTATATCCCGGGTTAGGTTAGGGTTTGGTTTAGGCATTTAGTTGTGATGGTTAGGTTTTGAGTAAGGGGCTAGGGAAAGCGTTATGTCAATGACTGTCCCCCACAGGGATAGTGAAACAAACGCGTGTGTGTGTGCATGTTGCACTGGTCATGGTATAACAAAACTTTCCCTCCAAAGGATTATGAAAAGTGTCACATCAAGAGAAAAATGTCATTATCGGTGTAAGGTTCTCATGTGACAGATGGGATGTGGGTGTCAATATCTCAGCCTGTGCTGGTGCCTTTATGTATGCATGTGCTGTAGGCGTTCAGTCCTTCTTACCTGCATTCTCTCTCTCTCTCTCTCTCTCTCTCGCTCCCTCTCCCCGTGTATCATCCTTCCTCTTTAACTATGCAGTAAATTTATGTGGTGTAGTACAGATAACTCAGGGAGGAGGGAGAGTGTGGTACTATGTGGGTGTTTAAGGGGGATGGATAGAAAAGATGGAGCAAGAGAAAAGGAGAGGTAGAGACAGAGTGAGAAACAGAGGGCAGGAAGGATCGATAGCATGAGAGAGAGATATGTGTGTAGCCATATACCAAATTTATACCAAGTTATACATAATTTTATGTGTGTGTCTTTGTGTTTTTATGCTTTTGTGTGTGTGCTCATATGTGTCCCTATTTACAATGGTAAATTTTGTGTGCTTCATTTTATACCTTTAAAATTAGATTTGAACAGCATAGGTAGTGTCTTAAAATCAGCTCATAGTAATCAACATTCACTTCGCTGGACCCAAAAATGCAGTCCAGTGTGATCAGCACTGTCAAGACTTGCTATTGGCAAACAGTGAAAATTTGCATGTAAAAGTCCACCTCACGTTAACTTGTGAGCAAATCCATTGACTAAAATAAAAAATACATTTTACGACAAAATGTTGCCATATTAAATGCTGATGTGACTGGGCCTTTAAGCTCCACAGTACATGTACAAAGCAAGTCACTGGCAATTATATATAGGAAAAGCATGATGCACTGAACCCATAACCTCACCCATAATCACAGCTGGGCATGGTTACAGGTACTACAGACCACACCCGACCACATGCTACGAACATCACTGCTGCCCAGGAGCATGCATCACCTCTAGCTGGAGAACAAGCAAGATTATTTGCCCTGGTGTGCAGTGAGTATTCAATTAGAAATGGTACATTTCTAATCTCATCAATTACTTAATTCGAAATATCAGGTGGATATCAAAATATCAGTCTTAGAAACCTCTTTTCACCCCTTTGGCTAACAAAAATACTATCAATTATGTCTGATACTGTACTCCCAAGAAATACGACAGTCATTTCAGCAAATCACCCAAAACAACACGTTTATGTTTAAGTGAGAAAGCTCTATAGAGGCTGTAGGAATCATGACTCTTGTCGATTGGGAGCAAGTACGAAGTCCGGTGACATTATTATAGCATGGGAGATCACTGTTTCTATTTTCAATTTCCCATGGACAATCAACATTTCTTTCTTTCCCTGACCACATGCTTATTATTGTGACCATGGCCATTGATGTTCCACTAACCTTAACAAAGTTGTATTTTTAATCATAAATTACTAATATGATCTTTTGCTAAACCTTACCAAGCCCTTCTTGTGCCTAAACCTATGGATGGACAAATGTATTTTTGGGGGACTTTTTTGGTATATTTTCAGTGGCAGTAATACTGCTGTAATAATTTTCAAATAATACTACTCTTCCGTCAACACCTAACTGACAATCACTAACTTCTTCTTCCTTTCTACCTCGGCTCAAAGAAAAAAAAACAAAAAAAAACCTTCCTATCCTTAGCTTTGTATACTGTGCTGGGCTTTAATCAGACTCGTTTTTTTATGCACTTTGATGCTTTTTGTTACCTTGCGTTGTTATATTGCTTCCTTTGTCTTCCTCATATGTAAGTTGCTTTGGATAAAAGCGTCTGCTAAATGGCTAAATGTAAATGTAAATGTTATGAATGACATCAAATTATACATTTTTTAAATAGTCATGTTTGGTATTTCTGCTGACAACAGCAGGGGGCAGTTTATCCTTTCTCTATGTATACAAGTTAAACGTAAAAGTATGATTTTATTTAAAATGCATGTGGGCCTGCTGGGATCCATGGTGTCTGTAGGCGTGACTCTTTCAGGCCTGAGGTGTTGTTTTGCATGTGTTGGTGGACTATCCAACTTAAAGTGTGACATAGAATGAATATGTGGCCAGACAACAGTGTCAGGTGTTGACAAAATTCTGAATTCAAATGCCTTTTGCATTGTACTGGCCACCTGGACTGCCTACTTATGTTATATGTGGTAAATGGCACAGGAATGAGATATAAGTTTGCTTTGATCAAGGTGGGTCACACCAGCTGCTTCGTTTTACATAGTGTAAATGTATAAATTGCTATAACATCAATGTCTACAAGAATAACAGTGCATATTTTGTGTTCATTTCATCCAGGGGCCCATAAAGACTTTTTAAATTAAAGTTAAAACACGTTTTGAGCAGGATTTACAGAATATACACTACATATTGTCCAAAATGTATGTAACTCTTACTGTCCATGATCCATTCTGAAAGTTACAGACACAAATTTGCACTGCATAAGAGAGTAAGACTGATTAAGAGGTCAGACCAGAACTGTTATTTTAGAAAAATATCCCTTCAGGCATGTGGTACCAGTGCCAGTTTGAGCTCGGCATGTCTTTGGTAGAAGGCTCTGCCATCCAAGGTCATATCATTTCAGTAGAACTTTTCAATAAAATGGGTTGAGGTTAGTGGAGGCAAGGCAAAAATGGAAAACTCAGTGTCAGGAAAAGACAATTCAGGTAAAATTACTATTCCCGAAAAAGATGCAATGTATTACATGTGCTAGAATTGGTCAAGCTGTTTTTCAGAATATGGAATGACAGAAATATTCAGCTAGCTGACCAGTGTCCAGATGGACAGTATCAGATTGACATTTGTTTTGGCTAAAAACAGTGAATGGATTTTCTAATTACTTTCCAAAGATGTTGTGTTTGAGTTAATGCTAGGGGAAACTCAAAATCTTAAATTTACAACTACATTGGTGTTGGTGGCCTTGCCAATAACAATAAGTGTCATCAACAACTCTCTTACGCTTTCCTTGCTCACCAGTGCTTGTCCGTTTTTGCCTGGAATTAATGCCTTTTGCTCCAATAGTGTGCTGTATTTTCGTTCCACATTAGGTAGTGCATTTGGCATAAACCACTTGTAAATGACTATTCTGCCTGCCAGACATTAAGTGCAAAAGGTACAAATGCAAAGTGGAAGAAAAGTCACTTACAATCTGAAGAGTTTTGTTATTTACATATTCCTCACTTAATAGCTACACCTAGCCTTCCTTAGAATTTTACTAGTGGTATTTACTTGTCTTAACAGTGTTCTTTATCAACATTCAAGTTTACGTACCATATGACCATGTAAAAAAATAGAATACTTTCAAACAGTTTCATATAATCCATTTCTACAGAATCTTTTCATTGAAAATACAGAACAATGTTGAAAAGTTCTTTGGCAGCATTCACAATGAAATAGCTCTTTGAATGTACACTCGAAGAATTCCTTTTAATATTCATAGAGAATTTAGAGCCATTAAAGCCAGTCCAAGGCTTCTTATTGCGTTAATTTGTTAGGTCACCTGCTCTCTGTAATTCGTGAAGCCTTTTCATGCAGTGTTTCAATCTCTTTTTCTCTACGGATTCATTAGAAATAATATGTCTCTGTACAGTTTGGAGCTCATGGGCAAAGAAGGGATGAAGAAGGGATGAACATGAGGGACAATGTTTGATAAAGCATGGAAGCGGAGATCTGGGATTAAAAGAAGAGATGGGGAAAAAAAGATAAGCGGGGACAGGGTGTGAGTGGATGAGTGAAGTGGGCTGGAGACCGAAGGCTTTCCAGCACGTCTCCCACCAGCAGTGAGCAGATGTTGGACCCACAGGCCTCCACCAGCATGGAGCCCCTGAAGCTGGAACTGTGGCTAACACACCAAACATAGATAAAGTACATTCACACACACATAGATGCACTTATACATGTGGGTACATACACACACCAGAGCACTGAAACATTTCTACCCCACTGTATCGTATAATGAGGCAATGGAGTTAGGCGAATGAACAGTGAGTTGATGTCAAATACATTAATTCATACACAATTGGTTGTGGGTTAAAGGTGCAATGTTTATTATTTTGTCTGTGAAAAAACCCTCTGTCTGAAAGAGTTTTCTTCTTGTCCCTTGGCCTTGAAAGGAGTGAATATGAATTTGGTTTATGATGACACGTTAAGGTTTATAATGACATGCTGCAATAACTACAAAGCAAAAATAGTTTGTTTTCCTAATGCAATCCATGCTGGTGTGCTGGCTCTGGGAAACCTTCCTCCTCTCTGGCTGTTCGCTTCGCAGCAGCAACTGTAGGGGCAGTTTGCTAGCCCACAGCTTAGCAAAGCTAACCCACAACCTTCTGAACATGAGTTACATTACTTGCTGTGCCATTGTTTACATTATGTCATGGTAATGGATTCCTCCAGAATCGCACACCCCCCCTATAATATCCATAAGAACATGATGACAAAAGTTGACACAAACACACACACACACACTGACAGCAGGGCACTGGGTCGATGAACATGTGGCAGTAGATGAGAGACCACAAGAGTGTATGATAAATATTTGAAGCTTAGCGCAGCAGATCTGTAAGCCATCAGTCAATCTGTAGATTCCATGGTGATACCCATGCGTTTGTGAGGCTATTTGTGTGTGTGTGTTGGTGTTGTGGATGCATGTGAATGTTTGTATGTGTGAGATGCAGAAATATTTAGCAAATGTGTGTTTCTATGTCTATGTGCTGTATACAAGCCTTATGTGTGTGAGAACTGATCGTGTGCCATTCACTGATGGCACATTTAGCCTGAAGTTTCAATATATTTAATATTTATTATATTTATATATTTTATATATATTTAATATATTGAGACTTCACTTCTTGTACTCACTTTTTGAAGGCTTGAATAGAAACTCATAGAGAGAGAGAGAGAGAGAGAGAGCAGCAGTGGTCAGGCGAGATAGAGAGTGAATGAAGAGAGGGAACAGCAGTAGCGAGAAAGCCTGTGAATCAGAGAAACAATAATAATAATTGTCTTATTGTTTCACAGCAGTACGTTCTAAAGCACAAATATATATGCCGCAATGCCTGATTTGGTGTGAATAGCGCTTTACAGTCTTTGTCTTCTTATACTGGCTGAGTGATCCTTACATGAAAAAGGCCACTTTGTGGAATTGCGGATCTATAAAGGAAGGTCAACAATGCCATTAGGTCAACAGGTCACACAGCTCTCACTGTGTTGGCTGCTTTTGTGAGCTCTTCACTTAAGGCTTTTGTCCACCTACACTACAAAAACAAGGAGAAAAGGTGATTTACATTCCAACCCAGTCTCATATAAAATGTACCCTGACTATGTTGCACTATACGCACTGCTTCAGTGTGGTTGATGTGTATTGTCATTATCTATCACCATCTGGAAGTCCACTCGGTTCATTTGTATACCCTAATACCATAAGCAATACCTCAATGAGCTTTACAGACCCACACCAGCAAGGTTGTATCTAGAAGACAAGTAAAACCCACCCAGAAAAAATACAATTGCACACGAGGGGAAAGCAATTCAACAAACCTTAGGGAAGGCAATTCAAAGAGAGATCCGCTCCCTGGACAGAAATAGGAGCAATAGGGAGTAAAAATGTCTGTACCAGATTTCATGGCAACCCATCCAATACTGTCAAAATATTTAAGTCTGACCCAAAAATGTCAACCTGCTGGTGGAGCTAGAGGAAAAGACAGGAGCTCACTAAAGTTCCATTTGGATTTGATCTGGGTACCATGGATATCTGTACCAAAGTTCATGGTAATCCATCCAATAGTTGAGACATTTTACTACAAACCAAAAATGTCAACATCGTGGTGGCACCTGTGGGAAAGTCACGGGATCACCAAAGTCAATAGGCTTCATCCTCTGGGGACCATAAATGTCTGTACAATATTTCACGGCAAGCCATCCAATATTTGTTGAGATATTTCAGTCTGGACCAAAGTGGACAGATTGACAGACTGACACTTAGAGTAACTCCCCAAAGTCACACTGCTAGTGTTGCTAAAAAGGGAAGAACCCCCCCCCCCCCCAGCAGCAGCATTTATGTTCTTTAAAAGGTTATTACAATGAAGACATTAATAAAAAAGAACCCAGCATGTTGTGTGGGTTTATACTGCAGGTAAATTTACTCTCATTTCAACACCTTTTGAACCCATACACAGGACACAACAGGATGACTATTGTTATTCAGCCCAGCAGTCTGAATTCAGGGTTTTTGGCCCAGCAGTCTGCTGCCCCTGGCGACCTGATGGGCTGAGACGACTGTCTGTCCAGATGAGAGCTGGGATCCTTTGGCTTGGATTTGTTCTGATGACAGTGCAATCCCCAGCTTGTCATCCTATGCCAGGCCCTATGATTGGATCAGCAGGCATGGATAAGGGGCTGTGTATGCATGTGTATAGGTGTGTGTCTGCTCCTGTGTGCTTGTGTGAGTTTATATGGCCTCAAAGTAAAAACCTGATCTTAATATTTTCCTTGTTGTTTCTTTGTGTTTTTTCCTCCTTTTTGGTGGTTAACTTTTTTCTTTCATTCTTATATTCCGCCAATGATAGGCTTGACTTGTGGTAGCAATGTAAAAGTAAAAGTAATAGAATAAAAGGACTAGGAACTACATTTAAAACAGATTTCTGAGCTCAGTTATTAATTATACATTTGATTTTTTTGGAGACAGTGTTTAAAAGTTTTTTACACCACACACAACATGAACACATTAAGAAAGAAAAGAAAAAATAAAACTAGAAGGGGATGAAGTAATAGGTAAACAATAAAAACACATAATAACCTATTTGTGCAAAATTCAAAGTTTAATTGCTATATGCTTTATTATTACATTTAAAGATTAAGCAAGTTAATCAAAAGGAAAACATTTAATTCCTCATTATTTTTTGTGGCTTAGCTCATGCTAGATAAATTACTGGGCATTTTCATTTTAACAATATACAAATTGAAATCCAGTTAATGTTGTGCATCTTTAAGTTGTTGTGTACTTCCTGACCGTAAGCTTCTGTAAGCCTTGAATAATAAAGATAAAAGCTAGGATCTTGGGAACTAGCGTAGTCACAGCAGTAAGCCGACAAACCAATCTGCATACCTTAAGGCCTGTTGGTAGATGCAATGTATTTTTGCTTTTAATTTAAAATTGTCACCAAAAATATTCTCTTCCTAAACTGATTTCCTTTCTCTTTCTCTGCCCATTCATCCACCCATACAGCTTTATATAATCTACTTGCCACTGACAAGAAGTTTGGAGCTGGAGTACTGAACATTTTCAAATGAAACTTGTCGAGACCATTTGGCGCTTAACAGAAGCTGTAGTCCCTATAAGAATCAAATCTCCTCAATGCAATAAGGTTGATGCTTGTTTTGAAATGCGGAGCACTTGTCCTTTCTAACGAAAGTCTCCTTTTTCTTCTTGCAACATTGTTTTCCAATAAATCAGCCATTGTCACCTGTCCTTGAGTCTCTTTTCACTCATAAATAGCCAAGAGATCAAAACCCCCTCGTATCGTCCCTCAGCTTACAGAGGCTTCATTTGTGCAAAGCGATCCTCAATCAAAGGTTGAGATACCCTTGCAGATCTGAGGGTTAAGAGTGCATGTGTGCGCATGATGTGCATGCATGCATGAGAGTGAGCGGTAATTGAGGCGCTTCATCCCACAGTTTTGATAAGGCGACTAATGGTGCATGTGGTTTCCGTGGAAACCTTTGTTTGAACATAACAGTACAAGGATCTTCATTCCTCCACACAACACACATGTATGCCCCCCCCCCTTTATGAGTGCGTACTTCTTGCATTAGTGATTTGAAAAGAGGCAGCAGATACATAATGAAGAGTCCTTGGATGCTCAGCAAACAGCCAGCTTTTTAATCCCTTCCCTGCCTATGAGGGTTGAATATCTACCAACAAATAGTAGTGTCAGGATTTGAGTTCGGCCAGATATCTGGAGGATGTTGAACAAGTGCAAAAGAGGCTGCAGTTCATCAAAACACACACATATCTGGATGTAGGGATACATGAACAACATAACACATACACACTCATCTTCCCAGGTAACCGGCATTCATGCAGAGCGTGTGTTGGTAAATTGTTAATATTGTGAGGTGCATTGCGGCTTATACATTTGAATGGTTCTTAAATTACATTTTAAATTTAGATGAGCGGTTTCAGTTAGCTGCCAAATGTGTTGTCCTGTTTGCTGAGGGAGGGCTCGGGGCATCTAGTTCCTACAGAGGCAGTTCAGGAAGGACCAAGCAGCCAATCAAAATGCACAACACTTCATTTTTGCACATCACACCCATGCTAGGGTTGGATAATCAGGCACCCTTTTGAGCAGTGAGAGATATACAGTGTGTGTGTGTGTGTGTGTGCGTGTGCATGTGCTCATGTGCCTATGTTATGTTTTCGGGCTGTGGATATTAATTAACAGTCTTTCAATCAGGCACATTCATTACAGCAGGTAATCATGCTAGGAGAAATTTAATCAAATTGAATGTTTGATGATGCTTCTGCAATTTCTTCTGTAAATTCCAATATTTACACAGCACCTTCTCACACAAAATACCTATTGGTTATTGTCAATAGTCTACTGTACTAACCCGGCTCGCCCACTGACTCTTTGCAAATATCTATGATCTATGCAAATAACGCAGGTACATGCAGGATGGAGAAATGAGCCTATACATGTTTGCACCCAATATTCAGCCCATATACTTCACCAGCAGTGCGCCCAAAACCAAACACTTTGTTTTCAGGAGTTTTGTGTAGGTGCTCAGTATTCTTGCATTCACTGATTTATGTGAGCTAACAATAGCTCACATAAATCTCTTGAAACCTGACTGGAGTTTGAGATTCAGTGCCACAGTGCTGCATATATAAACAAAGAGCTCTCCTCAGATTCCATATAAAAAATGAATATGAACATGCTCTGTCTTAACTGATTTTTCCAGTCTGTTTTGAGATGGGGTTAATCTATCTTAGTGTAAGTTTTCTTATGACCGACAACAGTAAAAGTAAAATACTGAAAATGTGAGCTACTCAACCTTGCACTTGAACCTTACAACAGATCCTCAACTTAACTTGTGGTTTATTCACAAGGTGCTGAAGAGTGAAAGAGGCTATGGGCCAACTAGAACAGCAACAGTGAAAGAGAGAAAGACAGACAAAATAAATAAGTCTCACTGGTCAAATTTATCTCACAAGGTGTCTCTGTGAGCCACAATGTACTGTAGCCATAGCAACTGGTACCCTGCATCTCCTGAAGGAAATGCGAAAAGGACTCATGATTCATATCCAAACAACAACAGCCTGAGAATCCAAATATACTGAGGTAAACTGCCACCCCCAGACAGTCAAGCTGACAGCTGTGAGGAGGAGGGGCCAAGCAGAAAACAAATAAACAAAAACAATCACATTGATCCTCCGTTCGCTTCATCCTAAGTGCATCACTTGTGGTCATTGTTTTCTGTTTGCCTCTTGTGAGCTCAGCCATGTTGACTTTCACTGACAAACTGCATGATAGTAAGAAGTAATAACTTTTTCATGCCAGCAGGACAGAATAAAGTAAGACTGGCAGCTTTCCTAGTGAGTCAGCTCCTGTGGATACACACTAAGACTCAGTTGGTTTTCAAATTCACCAGTTGAGGAAATGAATACATTAAGAGGATATGAAGATGAGGTTTATATCAATCAGATATAATGGTATGTATTCCTTCCAAAGGAAAAACTGCCAGCAAAATTCTGATCCATAGATTCATGTTCTTGTTCAAAATACATGCAAATGCAACATGCAAATACAGCTGTTTCACTCCACTTTCAGACTTGCATCAGTGCAACTTTCTATATTTGCTCCAAAACCATCATCCAGAAAGAACAGCAACGTTTATAGCCTTCAGAAAAAACATCACATTCACTGCCAATGAAAACATAATAAGCAAGCCAGTACTACTTGTGAACCATATTTAGTGGAGCTGAGAATACCGTTCTGAATCATAATAACCAAGATTGGGATCTCCTCATTACCAAAAGTCCCCCGTTCTCGCAGTCACATTGCAATCCAGTCGGCTTTGCCACATTTTGCCTGCTCAAGTAAGCGGCAGCAATCAAGGCCCTGCCTGCTGGGCCCACTATAAGGCAGCTGTGCCTCATTACCAATCAGTAGGAAAAGGGAGACATGGCCCCTGGGAGACACCAGTTTGGACTGTGGTGCTATGTGGAGATAAAGCATAGCGGACGCTCTTCCTCTCTGTCTAATGTGTGTCTGCACATCATTAACACCTTACTTGTTTTGCTGGTCTGTTGCTTGGTAGCTTCGTTTCTTCTCATTCTTGGCTTACTTTCTTTCTACCTTGCTTTCGCATTTCTTTTTATTTTGCATTCGTGGTTACAGATTTCGCTGTGAATTTTCAATGGATAACACCTGCAAAAATATTTTTTTCTTTTCCCATCACTATTGTTGCTCATGAAAACCAAAAATAATGTATCTGCCACAGCCAGAAGCAAGTCGTGTCTGCTCTATTGTAGATATGCCCTACATAGCATTCATTTTCAAAAACAAGTTGCAGTCATGTTGCTGCTTTACCTAATCTGATACATCATGGTGAACATGATGGGGACAGAGTTGGGGGTACACATGCAGGTTACTATTGGTAATTTCACAACCTACTAAATTAAAAATCATAGGCAGGCTAATTCTCCATCACATTTTAAATCACCTCCTTAAAGTATGTATTATGAACATATAATTACCTTTAGTCAAATCCTTCTGACCTCCTTCTGACCTTCTGATCTTTGTTCCTTCCCTTGCTTATGTATTACTGAGCTTTGCAACATTGCTTGAAAAGAGCTATTTCAGATTTAGACAGAGCAGCTTACATACCTTGGATGTTCATTTGGTACGTCTGCTTTTCAGTCTGTTGCAATGAACCCAACAAACTGAGAGCATACAGTATTTGTCAAATGATTTTTGTGTGTGTGTGTTTTACTGATGATTGGGGTCAGGAATTAGTGCACATGAACTGCATAAATAACAATAGCAACAAACAAACCAAATATAAGTTAAAGGAAAGTTAAAGGTGGATCCAACACAGAAGTACTCCAACTATCAAACACTAAAGACAGAGAGAGTTAATTTCCAAAATTTCCAAATAAAGACAGTGAAAGATAAAGAAAACTGATGCTAGAAAAGAAGGTTTTCTTGGTAACAGTGTGAGGTTCTTTTTCATTGTGTTTCTCTGCACTACAATAGAGAAAAGGTGGATAGAAACATATTTCCTTTTCTTTTTAAGACAAATACCCTTTCATAATTCTTCATTTGAGCATAGCATTCCCCATTAGGCTTTCATGGGAAAACCAGAGCTACTTTTCTATCCACTGGACAGTTTCACTACAGTTGTAATGAATTCACTTTAGACCAGACTTAACAGTTATGTAATCAGCTAAAATCATTATTACAGCTTAGTAATGCACGCGATTACCTAGCATTGGTGTTTAAATCATACATATTATGTGTAATTTTATTTTATTATAAGACTGGTGTTAGAGATTAAGAGCAAGGTGGAAAAGCCACAGTATAGCAAGATACGCTGGTTCCATTTAGCATCCAATAGAGATGATGAAACTGTGAAAGGAAACACTGCTCTCTTTTCTTTGTCTCAAGAAGAGGCAGGGTAGACTTTGGTCTCTAGTTTAAGCCTGAAGCTCGTTTGCAACAGGCCAATAACTGCTCACTGCATTGTTTATATTAGATTGAGTGAATATTGAAACTACACCATAGTCCCAAAGTCACAATATGCCTCCACCGAAAAATCACTATATGCTTATAAAGGGCTCAAATGTTAAACTTAATGACAATAGTTCTCAAGAATATATATTTTATATTTAATTTAACATTAGAAATTTGAAGTTTTAAAGTATTTCTATTACAATCTATTGATACAGTACCTCTGCAGTGGGTGACAAACTGTTTTTCTACTCAGCCCTGTGTAATGACTGGCAGCAGCAGCAGCAGCAGCAGTGGTACTGTGGCACCATTCATTCAACTCGTCACCGAGAACAACAGGAAAAGTAAAGTCAGGGAAACCTGCAAGGCACCATTGCTGACATGCGTTTTTAGTCCCTTTGGTTCCACCTGTGCACAAACTATCACAGAAGTCAGATATAGTTTGTAAACGAGATCCTACTTTGGTAAGGTAGTGTGTCATTACAAAAACAGAAACTGCACATTCTAGATTTAAAATGCACTCCAATACCTTGCCACAAGAAAATTTTCACGTGTGTCATGAGAGGTTGACAGTACATCTCTTCATTTTGCACTGGCTTTCCTCCTGTGTGACCACACAAATTATTAATTATTATTAATTAAGTTTTTTTTTCAACCTTTGCTATATTATGCAGTTAGAATTATGTGTGATTTGCACATTTGGGACAATCTAGTCAGCTCTTTTGCTAGTGAAACTCGATCAATTTAAAAGAAGTAAATGAATCCATTTCAGAAATTAATTTGACATGGGTCTGGCCTACTGTACTAGCTCTCCACAGAAGCACACTGGCAGTAACCTAGTGTCTATCTTTCATATACACTAGTGACTAGCCCTCTCCCTCTCCCAGCCATCCCAGCGATAGTCTAAATGTCAGTGTTTTCTGGGCTCCTAATGTGTTCCTAAAATAGTATCTCCATTGCTGAGCCTCCGTGAAAAGGCACGCTCCAGAAAAGGCATATTGGGTCTGACTCACAGCAGAGGCAGCAGAAACACCATGCCATCCCAAAGCCAATTAAACATGCATGGGGGTGTATGTGACCTCAAAAAAGCCAGTGGATGGATGGCCACTCTCTCCCCCATCTTTCCCACTCTTTAGCTCACCTTCTGTCACTGTTTTGAGAACCCCCCCCCCCCCTTTTTGCCAATTAGAGTGAATCAGTCAGGGTGGCCTGTACGTACCTGTTAAGTGTTTTTCTTCCAATGAGCACTCTCACGGAAAATTGAGGTGAGGAGAGGATGAGCAAGAGTGCATAATGCTAAAGCACACAGGCTGGGCAGCACAAGCATTCACACACTATCATACACACACACCTATAGGTCAGTGGAAGGACCCCTGTGCATTTTGATGTGTTTCCAGAGGGTCAGAGCAAGGCTAGCCATTCAGAAGCTAATATGTGATGTGGCTTAGAGAAAGACTAATAAGCTTTCTCTCACAGCGAACTTCTAATCAACTAAGGGATGTTCCACATAATGATAGATAGAATTCCTGCAATACAATTCAAATTGTCTAATTTAATACAAGAAATTCCAATGACAGCCCTGGGATTCTAGAATGTGAGGTCATGTGTTCCATTCCATTCTTTTTCATCTGAACCTAAACTAGATACCAGAATGGCTGGGAAATATGCCTCCTATGCTTTATAATGCTTAACAGTGCAGAAGAAGGAAATGGGATGGAAATCTTGAAATGTCATACTGTATATGGATAGGCTGATTTTCCGCATTTAATCAAATTCAACCTCAGCTTTAAATGTCATAGTTGCCTTAATTAACAGAGACCACAATGTAATATCAGTTTCACAGTGGGGGCTGCTTGTTACTATGCCATTCATTCACATCCGTCACTAACACTGGATTCCAATTGCATACCAGGTTGCATGCATCACAAAGGATTTAGGGATTGACTTGCTAGGAGAAAAGAGCACACAGTGATCAGCTTTGAATCTAAGTAATTCAATCAATCAATCTTTGTTTCTAAACAACTCTAAAACAATTGTATGATATGAGCAAGCTCCATCCGCTGATGAACACTTCAAGATGTGGTTAAAAGCTCAGGAAAAAAAAGCCAGTAAGTGGACCTTGAGCTATCTGTCAAAATCTGTATTCTATATACTGTATCCAAAATATCCCTCAATTACTAATTGGATATTTTAAACAGTGTGTGAGCATGTTTTCTAATTGCGTTCTATGACATCCCAGTTTGTTTGACTCGAATTTTCACAATGCTATTTCTCAGCATAGTCTGAAGAATTGCCAGAACATTTCCGAACATGTACTTTTTCAACAACTCTGAACTATTTTAAGCTATGACTGTGACTTTCCACGAAGCTATTGTGCATGTCTTGCTCTGTTTAGCTTTTTGTAGTCCCTGCATTACAGTTGCCACATTTAGATTCCCTCAGCTTGCCACAGTCATTAATTAATCATATACAATAAACAATAGATTGATTCCCTTTAATTTATACCCCTGCTCATCCTTGCAGTCTTCTGCCTTTGGTTTGCGAGCTGAGTCTGAGAGACATGTCACCTTGTAAGACATGCTGAATGCCTTCCCTTGAAGGAGGGAAACAGAGAGAGCGGGAAGATAACACAGCCAGGCAGCACTAACCGATCAGAGCACTCCAGCAGAGATATGACCCACATAGACCAATGCTCGTTTAATCAGCCTGCTACTGGCAGCGTGGCGGGGAAAGAGAGGGAGGGAGGGAGGGAAGGAAGGACAGGGGGAGTGTGAGTGTTAGGTGGCTCGAGTTAGTTTTAAAGAAAGCTAAAATACAATTATTAAAAAATGCAATTACTTTCCACGTGTTTTCTTTCTCATTTCCTCACACTATCATTCTTTTTTTCTCCCTCAGTTCTGCTGGTCTCCTTGCTTTTTCTCATTATTTTCCAACTCCCCTTACTCTATTATTTTCTTTTCTTTCCTTTCCATAAACCAAATCTATGATCAAAGCAGATAAGAAATGGTGAAAGTCCTCAATAATACACAGATACTGCACAGATATTATAACCAACTGAGTCAAGAGAAACATTTGGGGTGGCACTACTACAAATGAAAGGGCATAATGGCAAGTCCATGAAGCTTTTGATATCTATCCTAAGCCAGATAAAAAAACCATTTCATTTCTCTTTTCATACATATAATGGAAATTCATTGTAGGTCAACCACAGATATTAACTCGGATGTGTTATAACCATAAAAGATGACCATACCATGTCATTATTCATTTGTACATCAAGTCTGGAAATCTACAGCTACAACAAATATAAACCCAACTGACAGCAGTGTAAGAGAAATTAGATATGGATGGGCGTAGGTTGCAATGTTTTTAGTGTTGGTTGTTCTTGTACCATTTGCAGATAACCCTGTCATGTGTCAGCCTTGTCACAGTCTCGCAGGATGTATTTAGAAATATTGCTCTCTGAACATCTAGCTAGGATACCAGTGAATGGAAAGAAGTTTGAAAATCATTAGTGCCTTGCTTAATGGACGGTTCTCTGAGTGAAAACACTATCTTTCTATGTAGTTATAAGTATGAGGGACTGAACTATGGACATCGATAGCTACTTTTAAGACAAACCACCTGTAAGTTGGCTACTTTAGCACCATTTTGATGGAATGGTTCTCAGAGTGGTTTCAAACTGAATAAATTGTCTCTTCACTTGGTTATATATATGTAACCCAAAGTTTTATAGACTAACACACACCTTCAGGTTCTTGGCAATATGCCAGGGTTTGCAACTGTGATATTTTCCAGTGTAGACGCATGTCATCTCTCCAGGAAAGCAGCAGTTATATCACCCTTTCCTTGACTAGTGTGTCAACGACTTGACACTGCATGACACCGCCAGTGTGTGTTACAGTAATGTATCTCTCAACCCAGTTACACAACCCAGCTGTGAGATGGTGTACCAAAAAAAAGTGAAACCTGCATGTACTCCTCAGAAAAGACCAATGTACAAATACGTATGCAGGTCTGCAGCCCATGCCAAACAAGTTATTTACAAATCTCCTCTACATACATACCCTTAGGCCCGCAAGTGCTGCCAGACACACGTAGTGCAGCTTAAAACAAATGTGTTAGATGCTACCAAGGTTTTTCCAGCCATGCAAGACACAATGGCCAAATGGGAGAAGGCTGTTCAGTCCTGCCCTCCAGATGCAAAAATGACTGGAAAAGTCATCAACAAGTCATCCCTCATCAGGGATTTACCACAGTCCACCCAGGAAGTCATTCAGAATGGTTATTGCTGGGCAAAGCTAAGCACTTGCTCCACAAAGGAGTTGCCTACCGCTGCAGCACATTTAGCAGGTTATACTGCGTAAATGTAGAATGGAGAGACCAAGCAGAAGAGGCATATACCTCAACAAGAGGGGACCAACTCCACTTTGCCAATGATGCCATGATGCTAGGGCCCTAACAACTGATGGTAGAGGCATAGACCTACTGTGTAACATCCACAATCCAGTGGGAAGGCTTGGACTGGACAGTGATAGGCCCAGTTGCCCTGGTTTGAAAAGGACAAAGAAATGTTCTTTTTCAAAGTTATATGATGGGCATGCATATATACTTGCCTAATATTATTCTGTAAACAGTTGCCTTCATACAGCCAGGATACTGAAAAGCTTTTACAGACATAAGTTGTTTTTACAGATTTCCAGAGAAAGGTAGAATTTCATCCCAGAATGAAACAGAAATTCATGTAGCCAAATAAAGGCAAACCTATGTATTCTCCCTAAATAGCTAGAAATGCATGTTTGAAGTGAAAACACCGTTGGGTTTAACTCTGTATTTGCATTTAATTCTGTTTCTAATAACTGATAACACTCAAGAGGCGGAAAACCGCAAAGCTATGTCAGTAATTTATTTGTTGGCAAACAACTTTCACTGTTACAACAAATATTAGTTATGAGATCATTCAACTTGGAACCCATACAAAAAGAATAAATAATTAGCAATAATATTGTAATAATAATCATGATCATAATAATTTAAAAAAAGAACCATAAAACAAACCCAGTGCCACTTTATTTACTCCTGCCTAAAGCCAGCTTTCTTTCCTCTAAGCTTGTTTTGCTGTCTTTAAACCAATAAACAGATAAATAAATAATTTCTCTCTCGGGGACATGAAGGGGGCTTGTGGGATACATGTGCAAGCTACACTTCATACATTACTTCTGTGTTTTCCTCCTAAATAAGTAAACATTGGCTTTCCACATTGGACAGTGCTGCAGTGTGCAGAGTTTTCAAATCTTCAGTAATGTAATCATGGCATTTCCCAGGTGAGACCCACCCTTTTGTCAAATAGTGGAAATTCTCTCTCTTTTTAGTTTAGAGAATGACATTTATTAATCTCAGCATTCCTTTTTGTACAGTAAGATCTCAAACAGCACAGCAAGGTGATATCAACTGGTAGAATTTTTGGCAATCGAGAGGATATGCTTCCTAAACCATTCTTGTGTTGCTCCAAATATTTGGTAGGCCTATGTTTGTTTTTGATTTTCACGCAGGCTCCTTCTTGTGCCTAAAGGAAGGAAATGCTTTATTCAAGAACAAATGAGATGAGACCCACTTCCAGCACATACTAAAATCTAGCATTTCCATAGTAACTGTCTTTTTCATACATTTTCCACTTCATTTTCCCTTTAGTTTTAAATCTACACAGTGGTAAAGTATATAGTAACAATTGATTTGCAAAATGTAAGTGACAGTGGTGTTGCTATAAAAGGACCAGAATGATGTGTGCTTAGGGTATAGCCGTATTAATTAAGGAGTGCTTAACTGTCTCTGTATTTACGAAAGAGTGACATGAAAGATTGTTCCTTGCTCGTTCTGTAGTCTACACGTGACCAGAACATATCATTGACATTTCAGAACGGTTCCACAGACAAAAGGTTTGCAACATAAAATTAAAAAATTAAAGACTTGGTCATATGCAACATTTCTGCATCTGTATTCTGTACAATACATAGAAACTGTTTGTGATTTTTTTATAATCCTTTGATAACTGAAAACCTTTACAGAAGAAACGGAACCCATTCTTTTTTTTTATTCAGTCTGTTGTAATATGATCTTCCTTCTTTGTTTTCAGTGAAATACACAGTAGCCGCAGTCACTACAACTTGCAGGAATGTTACACCAGCCCAGACACAACTCCAGTTTAGGAGATACGAACAGGAAGAGAATTCAGAACATCAGCGTGATATGGTTACAGTTCGGTTGCCCAATAAAATAGTTTTTGGGATGATCGATAGTGAGGGCATATATCATACATCCTCCACTTGATTGGCAGGTAGTGGGGCGGGGCCTCTTTAAGGCCAGTTTATGTTGTGAACACCAGGGTTTAACATCCTGCTCTACCCTTTGGAGAGGTGGAAACATGATCCCAGTACCCACTGGCTTTAAGAGTGAGACAGAGAGACAGACATAAAAACAAACAGACAGGCAGCTCCTTTAACCAGGGCTGGGGGCCATGCCCCTGTAGTGGTGGTAGAGGAGACTATATGCTATGATCTGCTAGAGGTCCATATTGGGGAACTTGTAGGGCTTCGGTCAATCCAAGATTCCAAATTAAAGTAGCAGGTAGGGTAAAATTACAGAATCCCTCCCCCTTCCTCTCCTTTCCAGGTTAAAAGTTCCATTTCTGTTTCACGTTCACAAAAAGTTTTTCAGAACTGCCCTTTCAGTCTGCACCATTTATGACAATACATTCAGTCCCTGCTTTCATTTGACCAGCGATATCTCAACCATATTGTCATGAAACATAGTTAATGTAACACACAGTACATCAATCCAGTCTGTCAGTCAACACAGAATGTTTTCATTGGAGAGTTGGAAGTGTGAGAGTGGGCTGGGGAGGGATAGAAGTCTCTTGATTGGCTCTATAGACTGGTAACCAGGTGGGAAGGGTCTATGGGCGGCTCATCAGGTGACGAATCGGACTCCTCCTTGTTGCCGGACACCATGTATCCATCACTGCCACCACGGCCCATGTGGTAGTAGCTCTGTAGCTCGTGAAGGTGATTCCTGGAGCCCAAGTTTGGCATACTCTTATAATAGACGTCATCCAGCTCCGGAGCAGTGGCACTCTTACAGGGCTGTAGCTCCCCGGAGCTGTCTTCCTCTCCATCTGTTAAACCGTTCATCTGCCCATCCTGGAGGTCCGTCAGCACTGGCATGCTGGTGTACAACGAGTCTCTGTGGTTGGGCGATTGCGTGTGCTCGTCAGTGTGCTCACTGGTCAGCAGGGGGAAGAAGCTCTCGCTTGTCTCCTGGGGAATGCGCCGTGGCCGGGAGAAGCTGTGGGGGGGTGGCGGAGGTGGGGGGTGGCTGTCTGGTGGAGGAGGCCGTGGTGGTAGGAGCGGAGCGTTGGACTCCTCTCTGATAATCTCCAAACCCAGGTTCTCCTCATGGGGGAAGGCTGCAGGGTTGTCCAGCACCATGGGACCATTGTCCTCTTTACCACTGCCCACACACCCACCAACCCCACTGCTGCTGCTGCTGCTGCTGCCGCCTCCTGCCATGCTCCCTGAAAGACCCAGGCAGGAATAACAGTTAGAGCATATTTCTGCTCATTTTAACAAGGAGCAGTGTTTTTACTAGTATAGTGACATGTGGTGATGATTTTAGCACAGTGGAGATTTGAGACAGTATTAACTAGTCCAAAAAGTTATTAGACTTTTTTAAAGTGACTATAATGAATATTTCCATACATTAACAGTGGACAAAATTTACAATGTGTAATGTGAAAGGTGTTGCTCATAGTGATGAACCCACAGAGAATTATCACCTGACTCTGCAGTTCCCCTCAGCTTTACGGAGAGTTCAGCGCTGTTTTTGGTCGCAGCAGGCAGCTTTCATCAAAAACGTTCTATAAAACCACTTTACGCTACTTGCCCAGCACCAAGCTGCAGACTAGCTGGTGAACATAGTCGAGCATTTGGAAGCTTAAGAGCCAGAAAAAAACAGCTAAAAGGAGAGTATTCGACTTACATTCGCTAGGCCAGAAACACGACTCTCAGTATCTATTGGATTGTAAATACGCTATATCAATTTGAAAGGTGATGATATGTCAGTGTTGTGTTCACAGGTTGTTTCAGCTGCCCCCAGGTGGCAAAAAAATCAGTAATTGTAGATTTAACACATTCATTTACAACATATGTATGTCTATCAATAGTATAAAGTTTGCCAGTAAAGCACAGACTAAACTCTAAATACTGTTTTTGGCGCCCTCTCCTGGTTTGGAAAATTTGAAGGCAAAAAAGTGTTTACACACCCAACCTGTGGAAGGGAGGTTCAGCTTTCCGGGGGAAGTGTTTAATTACTCTTTTATGGAATCCGGGGCCAAGACTTTAAAGTTATGCACTTTACCATGCAGCTTTATAGTGCCCCTATCTAGATAAACCAAAAGTGTGTGACTGTCAAAACCTGAAATAATTTCAAGCAAATCAGTCACCTCCATTGGCCATGCTGCTGTTGACCAGCTTGTTCATCAGATTGTGATTGCGCTCGGTGGTGGCTCTCTCATGGTTGTTGAGATAGGATGGGATGTAATTGGAGGTCAGCTCCTTGAGGATCTTCTTCTCCAGGGTCGTCTCCTTGTGGTTGCTGTGGGTGCCGTAGCCGCCACTACGGTCCAGAATCTGGACACAGTCACTCAAGTACTCACTGCTGGCCATGCTGTAGTTGTTGGCATGGTTACCATTAAGAGGGAGTGTATCCATAACGCTGGAGTCTCTTGCGTTGTTCAGGATGCCCTCTGAGGAACAAATAATTAAAAAAAGTAATAATTATTAGGATTCATAAATAAACTAAGTGGATTTCTCAGAAGAGAGATTTTAATTATTGTTTGATATCATAGTGTGTGGTGTGAATTGAGGATTAAAAAGTAGCAATGATAATTTTCTTAGAAAAAAAATGCTTCAAGCATTCATAATTCATTTAAGAGAAACCTCAGAAGTACTTCTCTTTTCTACATTACTGCCAGCACTAAAGCAATACAAAGAGAAGAGTTAAGAGTTTCACTGGAAAATAAGATAAATGTTTTGAAGTGACACTTAAAGTTATTACATGGCAAGTAATTTTAAGGGCAAACCTATTGCATCTAAGTTATAACTCAAATGTCAATTTGCACATTTGATCCACAATTTCAATTAATTGAGATTCAGTGGCAATGCTTGTTTTTTAAATATATATCGTGCCCAAGAGAAGAACTTTTAAATAGCATTTTCTAGAAAATGAATCTGAAAATGTCTGACAAACCAAATAAAACAACTGTATTACACGGACTGACTAATGATTTGGAAATATAAGCTTTAGCATGGCTGACAGCCAAACACAACTACTGTTTGGATGTTCATTTGGCTGAAAATGCTAGGCAGAGTGCTTTGGAAGCAAGAAAAGAGGGAAGAAAGTCGATGTTATTGAAGTAGTTGAGTATTAATTTAGCCCATACTTGTGTCTCGGTAAGGTGCTAATGGACAGCATGAGGGAGAAGAGAGAAAAGACACAGGCGTGAGTTCATACATCGGGAAAAACAACTTTCAGCAGCTACAAAATCAACAGTTGCAACTTAATTTGGGGCATGATGAAAAATTTTTGACAAAGAAACCCTGTCTGATTCTCAAAATCAAGGTCTGTTTTGCATTATTGTTAACTGTCTGCTATCAGTTTTATTTTTTTTTTTGACACAGAGAAAACACCTCATGAATGATTTGAAACATGGTATATACAGTAGATGTGCAGGAAAAGTCAAGCAATACACAAGTCCCAATTGAAACATACAAAAGGAAGCACATACCATATGAAACAGAACATTAACAAAAAATAGTACAAATTTTTCACGGCTCCCAAGTAGCTTATAAAAGATATAGTGAATCTGTAACCAGTAACATATAGTGTGCATCTATAACATACAATAAATCACCATGTGAACTTGTTGTAGTGTTTTCATAAATCATCAACAGAATTTCCTCTCTACATTTATGTGTTGTGAGAACTGCCCAGTGGGTGTCCTTTGTGAAAGATTATTGCAGTGTGATTGATCGCCTCACTTGGGAGCCATAATAAGGCTAGATCAGATATGCAGCCAAAAGTGCATCACAGTGGCAAACAAATAAAATAATAAAATAACCATGCAAAATAAATTGAATGTAGTGAAAAAATAACTCTAAGCTAACTTTCCAAATGTTGTATGTGTATAATAGGAACATCCAGCACACCTTGGGTGTTGTACATGCCCACGGCTGGGTTGTTATAGACTGCAGAGTCCCCCAGGAGAGTGTTGTAAGGATTGTTAGTACCATGGGGACGAAGGAGAGCATTAGTTATAAGATGATTAGCCATGGCTCCTGGTACAGGTAGATAGAGAAAGAGAGAGGAAGAGCAACAGCCAAGTCAAGAGAGAAAAAGGGAGAAAAAGGGAGAAGCACTCGAGAAAAGAAGGCAGAGAAAGAGGTTGAAGGAGAGAGCATGTAGACGTTGCAGAGTGCAAGTAAGCGAGAAGGAAAAGGAAAAGGGGAGAGTGAGATGGAAAGTGAGTGTGTGGAAGAAAGAGGGAGAGAAGAGGACAAGTAAATCAAACAAGCAAACATAGTTTGAGGTGAAAGCCAAGAAAAAGCTTGACAAGTCATTCTTGCAGCCACTGCGTACAGGCTGAGGGAGGGGACGAGAGAGAGAGGGAGAGAGAGAGTAGCATAGCTTGGAGAAGATTGTGCTGCAGTTCAATATGCTTGAGCAGAGTAGCATGACCACAGGATAGTTAATGGACACAAAAAAGTGTTCTCAGTGCATTTTCTTCCCTAGGTGGGAGACAGATCATGTACACATAAAAGACACTGCAGAAAAACAAAAGGCGAATGACCACGACAGCTCCTATACATTCATCCTCATGGTGTATTTCCCACTGTATCAAACAACACACTACCTCTACCAATACTCCTAAGTAAAAGGTGAAAAACTGAGACACTAAAACATCTCTGTGGTGACATACGGTTTTTTTATGCCAAGAAGCACAGTGTCTTTAGCTAACAAAAAATAGCAAAAAACATTTAGTAATCTAACTCCTAAATCTAATGTTTGAAGAGACCACAGTTCAGTACATTAGCAAAAGTTTCTCTACTATTTCCCTTTCAGAAACGAGAAGTTGGCCAGCAGCCTGAACTTGGCCGACAAAATAGAGCTCCAGGTAGAATAAATTAGAAAGAATGGAGAAAGTGGAATGTGGCAGAATACTGAATGATTTTCTGGGCATCAGGGTAGCTTCTCTGTTAAAAACAAACAAACAAACATTATAACTACTCCAATGTAAACTTTATATATACATGTGTTTCTTCATAGGGGACAGTGCACATTAATCAGTACTGACATTATAAAATCATCAAGGTAAATATGTCAGGGTGACCAAGCAGCTAATTTGCACCCATTGTCCCAACACAACTAAAAACCGACTAAAGAAATAATATATTAGACATAATAATGTCTTGAACAAATGAACACATTCCTTGTCCATTTTGCTCTCTCCTAATTTCAACAAGTCAATCTCCTATCAGAATATCCAATTTATTCCACCCCATCGGTATTCACTAAGCCACAGTGTGTAGTCATTTGAAATCTACTGGCTAAGTAGCTCTCTGCACCATACTTTAAAGTGTGAGGGAAGGAGGGGGTGGGGGTGTCTTAAGCCCTGCCTCACTAAGTGTGTGATAATTCAGGCGCTGACACACACCGTGTCTGCTTTAACATCAATCTGTCATGCTAACAGCTTATTAGTGGCCTAAAGGAAGTGAGAGCCACACCTCGACTTAACAAATAACAAATGGCAGTGCATGTGTGTGTGTGTGTGTGTGTCAAAATGTCTAGCCATTTGGGTGTCTATGTCCTCATTACTCTAGCTCTCAAACATATACTTGTGGATGCAGTTCGTTCATTGGCTTACTCTGGAGGGACAGCAGAAGCTCCGAATACAGTGGAAATACAGTGAACTATAGGCCTAATACTCCTTTAAAAGCTGCAAAACCTTGCCCCACTTTACTGTACATTTCTAGTGCTGCGGTGAAAACAGACTCAGTGCATTTTGGAAGCAGTGACTTCACAGGATGTGACACACTAATACATTCGATTAATAATTAAGCATTAATCTAATGCAACTCTGCATAACTTACAGTATAATAATAAAAGGACCACTAATGTTCAGCTTAAAGTATTTATCACCCACAAATGCTTCAAAAGATGACTATCCTTGGAAAAAGAAGTACAGAAACCCTTTGTAGCACAGTCAACTCTGCACTATAATGGGACCACAAACTGGTTGATGTTTCAGTTGTGACAAGAGTCTGCTCTTAACTGTCCCGCATGTAAAGTCATCCTTTGAAGCAGCAGAAAAGTAGTAAGTCTTATTTACACTTTATTCTACTAATCTTCCTCTCTACAAGAACACAGTACCATTATCAGAAGTTTGGACTCCTACCACTTTACTAAATGACAGCGTATGCTGTCTGAGCCTCCTGCTATTAATAAAATAGATATGGTGACAGTGATGAGGATGCAAATGGTAGGTATCCTGTGGTTACCTCTGTTGAGCGTGGCGGAGCTGTTGATGTCTCCAGTGATGAAGGAAGACTCCTGTTTCCTCACAGTGTCATTCCACATCCGCCTGATACGACTCTATACACAGAAGAAAAGAAGCGCGAAAGAAATAGAAAGAGAGGGAACAAGAGGTAGAGAAGGTATGGACAAAGACAAAGAGGAGTAACAATAATGGAGGGAGGAAGGAATAAAAGGAAGGTACAGGGACAATAAAAAGAGGGAAAGAAATATGGTAAGAAACGTAATATATGGAGGTATGGTGTGCAAAAGAATGGCAAATTAGTGCAGGAGAGGCCGTAAAGAGAGAAACAGGTGGGGGAAAATAATCACCCGTCAATGCCATTTATACTCCATCTACCTGTGTGTCAGCATCAATATGTGAAGCTGTAAATCAGGGTTTGGGCTATCTCACTTTCAACAAAAAAAATCCACATTTTAAGTCTGCTGATGTATTGAATTCTAGCTTCACAAGTTCCACATTAAAAGTATTTTTATTTTTTTGTTAAAATCAAAAAACAAATTGAAACTCTGAACTGAATCTAGTTGAAAGCGAACAGCAATAACCCAAAACCCTCATGGCGTGCTCCAGCCTCACCTGAGAGTCTGCTGTGCTGTAGCGTCCAGGTGTGCAGGCAGGTAAGCTCACCTGTGAGCCTGTGGAGTAGCGGCCCGGGGTCCGTGAAGTGGTGGTCTTACTGGAGGAGGAGATAGACGTCTCCACACTCTTGCCGCTGCAGCAGTGAGTACGCAGACATTTGCCGTATTCTTTACGCACCTGGGCAGAGGAGGTGTGAGGTGAAGAGTTACACACAGACACACTATGCATATATATAAAACCAAAAAGCACACATGAAGCATGAGGAAATTATTGATGATCCACTTTTAACTTGCAGATATTGATGCATATTTTTAAGATGACACACCCACAAAGAAACAGACTGGCTGGGCTTAACTTGATAAAGTGTCCCTGTTGACTTCTCCTTTTACTCAAATACCTTGTGCAAACACTAACTCCATAAACATTTAGACATTAAAGGATTAACTTCATAAACTTTCCCCCATCAGCATCCACCCCAAATGTTATTACTGCCACATATCCGTCTGAAATGGACACATTCCTTCGGGAGACGTATGATGGTCTTGTACACACAGAACATCTGCATTTAGATCCCAATCAAGTTAGAACAAATAGGACTGTAATTGCTTTTTAACAAGCTTGTTGGACTGGCAAACGTGTATTGCCACATGCTCTGTTTGAACAGCTGTGTGGTGAGTTGCTCCATGCATCTTGGGAGCAACCATGTTGGGCCGCAGCCAAAGAAAACATCAGCACTGTTCGGAGGACATCTCTCAGGATACCTGATCCCACGGCCTAACACATACGAAAGTACAGTACACGCACACTCGCGCGCACACACTACACTTGTTTACTGCTTGTACACTTAAAACTAAAAACTCTCTGTGGGACTGCAGCCAGATGAGAGTATTAAGCATTTGATGAATTTTCTTTCCATATCCTACTCCTCTTCTGTACTCCCAGGCAATGACAGTGTGTGGGAGACTCTGTAAAAATATGCCAGGATGTGTAGGCTCTTCCTGGAAGCGACATATAATTCACATGTAAAAAGTGATACATATGTACTCACAAACACATATAAAGGTGGTCATCTTTTCAAAATCGAGGGGAGCGGGTTGCAAGGGGAGATGTGTGTCAGTGTGAGAAATATACTGTAATAAATCACAGACATCATCATAGGAGTGTATATTTCCTCTGAATGTGTCCAACATTTAAAACAATTAGAGCTAAATATTATTAAAGTTCCGAAAACGCTATTTCAGGCTTGATGTCCCTGTCTGATGATGAAAAACCTTCTTTTTAAGACTAGCAGCTCAGTGTGTTACCTGCTGCCACAAGTCAAGACAGATAGTGATAGAGAGAGAGAGAGAGAGAGAGAGAGAGAGAGAGGGAAAGAGAGAGTGAAAAGGTAAGAGAATTGAGCAGCCAGTAGGGTTACTGAATGACCAATCAAACCTGTGACAGCTCCACAGATATTTTTGCCGTCCCTGCTGATCATTGCTAGCATGTGTGTGACTGTGCGTGCTTGTATTCGTCTGCCTGTCACACTGTCTGTCTATTTCTGTCCAGGTTTGTCTCTGTTTGTCTCCCTCACCTTCTTCTGAAGGATGCAGTGAAAGATGAAGATGAACATTCCCTGCAGGGAGTTGAAGATGGTGAAAAGGTAGGCCATGATGACGGTGCTCTCGTTGATGTACATCAGGCCGAAAGCCCAGGTCAGGCCCAGCAGACACAGCAGGGCTATGGCCCCGATCACCCAAGATCTACAGTCGAGGGGAAATAATAATTTAAAAATCCAACAAATAAAACTTTCATTCAATATCCTACATTCTTGACAACAAATATCTACATAATATGTAAGGGATATATTGTAGGTTGCATTGTGAGTAGGGTAACGTGAGAGGCTTGTCTCTTTGCCTGGATCGGAAAAGCTATTCAGCCAAGTTTGATGCATGAGAAAGGGGTTAGAGAGGGTTCATTCAGAGTCACGCTGTGGGAGTGGGATGGAGAAAGCAGTGGGAGGTTTTGCCTAAAAGAATTATACTCTTACGAAAAGGGTGAGACAGTAGAGAGAGAGTGGATTTGCTCATTTAGATTGTATCTCAAGAGAGGGAGGAGAGTTTACAAGCCAGCTGACGTCAGCCACCAGTATCAAGAAAGTCAAGACTTTTTCCAAGTTCCATCCAAACTCTATCGTTCAAACGTAGCCGGCAGAGGAGTAAAAGACATTTTCACAGGCAAAAGTGGACACTGAAGTCTGTTAGTGCAATTGTGACTATAACAATTTAATTGAATTAAATGTAATAAAAGTTTACCTCCATTTCAAATAAAGCCTATGCAGAAGTGAGTCATAAAGGCCAAATGTCAGAGGAATTTGGTGGTGTCCTGGTATGCATATTCACTGTAAGTCCTCCCCTGAGCGTGCGCGTGTGATTGTGCGTGCAGCCATGTCAGTGGCTCCACTGGACAGTAAGTAGAGGGACATTACCGCCATTATAAATGACATTTCCCACTAAAGGTCACAGTTTTCGGGTCTGCCACAGCCGCTAAGATGGCTGTTAATTTGATTGGCTGACTGGGCAGTGATCACCTCTCATGCGAGGGATGGAGACAAAGAAGGGGGGTAAGGATAGAAAGAGGGTGGATGGGGAGAGAAAAACACAGAGGGGGAGATATTAGGGGAGTCAGGAGGTAGAAAGAGAGAAAGAGGAGGAGAGTAAGTAAGTGAGACTGAGGAGATTGATTCGATGTTGCCCTCTGTGGCACCATTCAGGCGAGACAGAACCTCCAATAAAGCTCGTCTGACGACCCTCTTCAATAAAGGGTACACTCATCCATCTCTTTTCCATCCCTTCATTCCACCTCTTCCTCCAGTGCTCCCTTGAGTCATTGTTTCTCTCTCAGCTCTGTTTCCCCTCATTCACATCTCACCTTTATAATATTTCAATAGCACATTAAGTCTATAGGTCATAGGAGCTCACTAACCACACATCAAGAAGTAATCCATTTTACAAGGCAAGCTAATGGTTAACTTAAGGATAAGCATAGACTCTAGACAGGTTCTACAGACGAGTAAGACAACAAGCAAACCAATCAAAATGTCTCTAGGAACACGAAAGGCATCCTGATTGGAGAGTGGCCTTACCAGAGCCAATCCACAACAAAGACAACTTATGATGGCTTGGAGTTAAAGAGACAAAGAAAACAAAAGGAAGAAAAAAAATAAGAAGACAAAAAGGGCATGATGATGATTAATAAGTAAATGAACCACAATAAGACATGACTAATGAAGTGAAAAAGATTAAAATCTATTCAGCCTTTAGTGTGCTTAGAAAGAAGAAGGAAAGTCATTAAAATGGAAAAAAAAAAAAAGATCCAAAAGCATCATATTCTCTAAATCGTTCTTTGATTTTCATCTTGCATCAGGCTTTTTCAAATACATTCCCCTGAACTGTGCTGGAGCAAAGATCGGCTGGTTTCGTCTATATTTCTGAAACACTTCCCACTTGAAGTCCTACTTGAAACTGCTGTCATGAAAGATACATTGGCAGTAATATTTAAATGATAAATCAAATGAGTAAGCCATTTTGTGATTTACATTATAAATTCTGAGCTGTGCCTCAGTAAGGCGCTGAGCTCCGAGCCATGGCATATTGTTTGAATTAGACTGAGCCTTTTGTCTTGAGCTGCACTGGAACGACAAATAACACAATCCTGATTAGTTAGCTTAGTAGACAGAGTTCCAGCGTTCAGTGGAAATGAAGTCATATTTCATTGGTATTCTCTTAGGGTGATACGAGTAATAATGACATGATTGGAATAATAATATTATTAATTTAATAACAAGCATCTTGAAACGATGTAAGTCAAAGGTGAAATGTGCTTCATGTACAAAAAAGGATGATGGACTTTAGATAGTTTGAAATTTGGGAAACACACTTATTGGTTTTCTTGCTTAGAGTTTGATGAGACGATGGATGCCGCTCTCAGGGTAACATTAAGGTAAATTGAGTTGTAAGTAAGTTGAAGCCAGCAGCCCATTAGCTTAGCCTAAAGACTGGAAACAGCTAGCCGGGCTGTGTTTAAATGTAGCAAAATTGAAAGCTCACTTTTAACACGTTATACCTATATTTTCTATCTTGTTTGATCCATACAAAACAAGTGTAAAAACATTGCCGTTTTACAGGAAGCTGTGTGCCAGACTTCCTCTCCCGGCTAAGAAATAGTCTGGCACATAACCACCCGTAAAGCCACAACTCGTTGTTTTTACACTTTGATTTTTGTATGGATAAAACAAAACAAAAAATATATAACGTGTTAATTAGTGTGCTGGTAGGAGAATTGTGTTCTGTCATCAGACAGAGTTTGGCTAGCTACTGCCCCTTGTTTCCAGTCTTTAAGCTAAGCTAACGGGCTGCTAGCTCCAGCTACATGTTGAATGGACAGACATGAGAGTGATATCAGTGAATCTTCTGCTTTCACTCTCGGCAAGAAAGCAAGTAAGCATATTTCCCAAAAGGCTGAATTATTACTTTAACTTAATCCACACACAAGCATGCAAAATCACACCCACTTTCAAAACCAGACGCGCTGATGTGATGGCAGGACTGTATGCATACATGTACTTACTTGATGTTGTCCAGACATCCAGAGTCTGGTTTGAGAATGGCCGTATGATGGAACATCTTATAAAGAGCGATACCGAGGAAGATTACATTCAGCTGAAACACAGAGACACACACACACACACAAGTTAATATTCTACAGCAACAAGCCTAATTAAAGACACAATGTCACCACAACAATTCACTCACACACAGTGCATATCATTTCATTTTCCCTTCCAACGGTAATTGGCTTGGGGACACAGTATCAGCCCACAATCAACATCCCTTTATGTGCTCAAAATACAGCAGCTTGAGCATCAGGGAAAATACAGCAGTCATTACATCCATTGAGGATCATTGTTACAATAGAAATCCAATTCTCACAGATGCTGTCTATTCTATTGGCCTGCTAATGCATAGATAGGGTGGTTTAATAATGACTGTCTGGACTGATGTGCTGGGTCTCCGAGGCTGTATATCTTACCAATGGGCATAGAGTTATAACAGAGCAGTCCCACCTGCACCTCTCTCACTTACGGCCAGTTAGATCAGTGATAGCCTGCCTGACATTTCTTAAATGAGTATGGAGCATCAGTGTACATGCTGACATTCACCTAATTGGGAACATCATTCTGTCTTTCCCAAACACTGCTTTTTGTTTTGTTATATTGTGCTTTTTCTGTCGTCTAACTCTATTTCTGACTCTGTTCACTTTTTCATTATATGATGTCTGTTCCTTCCCCTCAGAACAGTTTTCTGACTGATGAAGCATCACTCATTGACATTCAGTGACTGTGTTCATTGACTGTTTTACCTGTGTTATTGGGCTGCATTGTAATTAAGTAGCAAGGCAAGGAGGAAGTACAGTGCCTGGATCATAAAATCTAAGTGCCGAAGAGCAACATAACTTTGTTGAGTTCTTATCATAATCTGCGGTTTGTGCTCTATGTCCTTCCAAAGATTTCCAGGTTGGAATATGTGCCCACTTGAGAGTTAATCCATGAGTGAGAATTAAGATGATATATAAAGTTCCTTCTGCTTCCACTTAGACTGCTGAGGAGCTCAGGCAAACCTTGTAGGAGATTAACAAACACCTTAATGTAACCCGTTGTTCCTGCACAAACATGTGGCAGCCATTCTACTCTGTACATGTAATGCTATGTCAAGAGTGTATGAGCATGCATGTGTGTGTAACTCACCATAATGATGAGTGTAGCAGGGCCTATAAAGCTCCAGATAAAGTAGGTATCCAGTCGCAGCCAGCACCTAGAATGACAGAGACAGAGATAGACAGAGGCAGGGAGAGAGACAGAGGCAGAGAAAGAAGTGAGCAAGAGGGACAGAGCCAGAGAGGGAGAGACATCATGCATGAGAAACAGAGATAAGAAGAACAGGAGAGGAAAGGCACGTTGGGATTAAAAACATGCTCCAGTCTCAGATGGATGTAGGGTAGCAAGGATTTACCATCAGAGGACAGGACATGCATCATAGTTGCGCACACACACACACACACACACACACACACACAAAGGAGGACAGGGGCAAAACACCGAACATTACATGACATACAGTATATCAAATGCATCCCGATAGGAGGAGGAAAGGAATTGGGGATGAAAAAGTGAAAGAGATGAAGAACAGTGAGAAAGGTGTTGTGGGATGAAGGAAATAGACTATACACACACCTCAAACATACATCACACACACAGAGGGCGAGACAGCAAGGGATGAGCACCTGTGATGAATAAACCTTACTTCCCCCTTAGGGCACAGATATATGACACGGCCACATCCTGTGGTCGCAAAAATATGACATGACTGTGTTCATTTGAATACTGAGTTATGGATGCAACCCTCATACCAGGCTATTTATGAAGTCTGGCTAAGGCTGCAGTGATGTTAAAGGAGAGAGGAGGGACACACACACACACACACATACAATATATACACACAAACATTCACCTACACCTTTAGAGACAGAAGACATGCATGAACACACATAACCACACACACGCACGCATTCATTTCTGACCACAAGGTTAGCATTGGTAGTAAAAGACATACTGCTGTATGCTAAATGATATTACCCCAACAATCTTCACTCATCAACTGCTGCAAGCAGGAGAGGGAAAAAAAAAGTCCCTGAGTGCCCTCCACTGAGGTCAGACCCAACGGGTTGCAGAAAAAGGTGCCAGAGAAAAACCGCTGGAGCAAAATGGCCAACTGATTCATGACCAGCTGCTTTTGAATTATTAATCTTTCAATTTCCACCACATTAGAGAGCCCTCCATTATGGGTCCCCGTCTGTGTCACTGCATCCTCCATTAGGGCTCCTTTGCTAAGTCATAGCAACCTTCATTATGGGAAGTGAATGAGACTCAGTGCCACTGGCTAATATAGGGGCGAATGTGGTCGGTTATGTGACAAGGTGACACAGCAGGGATGGCAGATGATATTTTCAGAGGTTTTGTCTCAATGTGTTATGTCAAAGATGATAAGCTGTGGCATTTTCAAGGGTGGACTGATGAATTCACTTTTTCATAACTTTTTTTTGTTGCTTTTAATGAAATGTACTATGCTATTAAAATACTTCTACACAACTTTTGGGTGGAGACATGAATATTTTACACCCTCCCTGATTTCAGCTCAACATTGTTCTCCCTAAACATATCACTTCATTTTGCATTTTCACTGCTAAACCATAGCTATTGTCTTCTTCTTTTCCTTTCGGCTGTTCCCTTTCAGCGAATCATGTGCCTCCATCTAACCCTGTCCTCTGCATCCTCTTAAACCATAGCTATTGTCTCAATTCAAATATCCGACTCTAATGGCTTGCAGTCTGATTACTAATCCAGATCTTGGCATTCAGACTCTCATGTTTTAATGATCATCCCACAATGAAATATTGATCGATGTGGCATAAGGATTGGTGTGGCTTAATGGTTAAACACTGCTAAATTCAACTCTTTTCCCTGTCTTCAAACCTCTACGAGCTGATGTGTAGCTGGTGGAAAGCCACAAGGTATGAACTGGAAAAAGGCCCCAAGGGCAGCAAAGGACGTGTGCATTTGATCATGTGAATCATTTAACAGTCCTATAGTGTCCTGTCATTTTTCACTTTCTTTATGGTGCCACTCATTTATAAGCATTGTTTGGAAGAGATATTTTCTAATACAAGTTTTTAAATGAAACATCCACATTGTTAATGTCCTCTTTAGTCCTTACGATTTCATACAGTCACAGCATATAGGAGAGGTCAGGGACATGTGCACCATATACATTATATGAACATTATGCACATAATATGCATATTTGCATTATATGAATAAAATGTTGGCTTCTTTTCAATACCCCAGCTTGAATAGAGTGGACAGGTCACACATGTGAAAGTGTTATTATGTAAGTATTTGTAGGTGGCCTGTTACGCATATACTTCATATGAATGAGATGCTGGGTGCCTTCTCTTGGATTCACCCAGTCTTTCAGGTTGGACAAGTTAAGCATGCATGAATACGTTACCATGTGCTCTTAATGTATGTCCTCATCCCACCAACTACTCGGCACTTCTCCAGGGAAGCCAGCGTTTTTTTTAACCACACACAAGTGCAAGCCAGTATGGAAGTGTGCACACCCTGAGAGACTACTCCATCACTCCCTTTTCCATCCCTCCATTCTCACACTTAAACCACTCCTTTCTCCCTCAATCTGCTCCACTGTGCACCCCCTCCTTCTATCCGTTAAATCCTTCCATATTCACACATTGTCGACACTACGCTCATGCAGGCACTCTGTAGTGCGTCCTCCCCTGCTTGTCCCCATACTTCCCTCCCCCTCTTTCTTCTTCTCTGCCTCTCTCCCCTCTCAACCTCTCTGTATTGATGCTTCCGAAGTGCCACAGCTTGTAGAGTCCACTGTGGCAGACGCAGCCAAAATGACAGCAGGCACTCCAGCCTCCCTCCCTCACCCCATCATCCATCCTTCCTCCACGCTACGCTCTCTTTGCCACCCCTCTATCCTTACACTCGGTCGGTGCCGTAGCTCCTGTAGTCCACTGCAGCGGAGACGGCCACTATGACAGCAGGTACTCCATATCCTGCCAGGTAGAAGTACTTAGTCCTGGAGTGTTCGCTCTCAAACACCTCTACCAGCATGATGTAGAGCTGCACCCCTTCCAGGAACATCCAGGTGAAGGCTGCCAAGAAGAAGAAATGGAGCAAGGCCGCGAAGACTGCACAGGCAATCTGGTGTGGGAAAGAAAAGATGGAGAGGATTTAAAAATTCAGTTAACACTACACACAATAATGCTCAGGAAATATTTAATCTGGTGGACATTTGCACTGATGAGTTAGAAAGTGGAAAAAAGACCTAAACACTGCAGGCGATAAGGGTATGAGTCAGACTTATAAATTAATCATTTATCATATTTACATAAGGAAGGAAATGTGAAGGATAAAAAGGTGGGCTGCCAATACTGGAATAGACAGGAGAGGGAGAGGATAAGGCAAATAGATATAGAGGGCACTGGAAATCATAGTATGCTATAACAGCAATTACAGGCGACAGAATGACTCAAAATCACTTCAAGATAGCAACATTAGTCGAGCCTCCTTCACACTTTACTCCACGTCTACATCTACAAGTCATCTAAGAAAATAAATGAGAAAATATAAGTGACAAGTTGGTGCTGCAGCCTCTGCTGATTGACCACATTACAAACAGAAGTAGCAAAGCTCTTTCAAAAGGGGCTGAGAGGGAAGTGGGGGGGGGGGCGAGGCGACTTGGCAACACTTGAAAATACAATATGATTTTTTTCAATGCCAAGGATGATCAAAAATGAGTGGAACTGCTGCAAAAATGACTCAGCAGATTGGTATGTAAGAGACAAAGTACACATAAAATTTGACACATTTTACTGCTTGGAAAAAGCCTGCAGTAACATCAGTTTAGATACTGAATAGTATGGAAAAAAATTACAGTTTTTATGCCATTACTAGAACTGAACAGTATGCTTTAAGTTCTTAATTTAGTTTCTTGTGAAATGGTAATTATCAAATATCAAATAAAAATGATAACATTGCTACCCACCAGTAGTTATACATTCACACTAAAATTGAGTGAATGGATTTTAAATCACATTGTTAGTAGCCAGTGAATAGTGACGGATGAAAGGGATGTAAAAGAGTTAGAGAGGCAGTTGATAAAATACTTAGAAAACCCTGTGAGAGAGTCTCCTGAATGTAAAAAAGAGAAAAACAGAGCAGCAAAGGATGAGCAGTAGGAAAATGAAAGAGGTGTATCAAACCTAAAACTGCATTAACAATTTAGGCAATAGGATGGGAAGAAAAGAGGGGTGCTTAAGAAAAGAAAGCGAGGTAAGAATGAGCAGTGAGATCTAGCCTGTCACGTTCATGGCAATGTTCTAATCCAAAGAGTCACTCCTAAATCATTGAATGGGAGAGCTAACAGACAGACTTTTATAATGGAGGGGTTTGCGGCGAGAGACAATTACCTAATGTCTGAGAGACAATGAGTTTAGGGGGCGAGGGAGTCACTCATTTCCATTTCTAATGATCGCACAGTGTAGCTTACACACACATGCACACACACACACAGGTAAAAAGTGGCTGCTTATGCAAAGTCATTTAGTTTTCCTGCTGGAATTACTGGCTTAACCGGCTGTGAGCTAAGTGACGCCGAGGATGTTAATGGAGGTCACAAATAGTCACCAGTAATTAACAGGAGAACGGCACACAAAAATACAGCAGCACACATACATACAAAGTGACATGATCCCTTCCACACAAACACACACAGACAAAGAGAAATATACAACTCTCAATGTCAAATACATTCTATCAAATTTTCAAATGTTTGTCTCCTCATTTGCAATAAGATTGTTTTCTCATTGAACGCTCAGTGGGATGCATAGGCCTGAGGCTGCTCTAAGGTTTCTTGAATACTATGGAGGAGATAAAGGATACAGCCCTAAGCACTTCCTTCCCCACAGACATACACTCCGTCATGACTCAAACAGCTCACAGACAAAGAAAACATAGGCTACCTTGCACCAAGACGTCTACAATGCCCACAACTGCGTTCTGTACATAGCACAGTAAGATAATGGCAGTACTTGCACATATCAAGGTTTACTACAGTATATGCTGATTATATTAGGGTGACCTTGCCCAGAGGAATAAAGGAGAATGTCTCAGAATCTGACCCATGCGATTTTTGTGCAAGCCCTAATCCATGATTGACTTATTGAATAATGAAAAACCCTCCACATTCTCTGGGGGCAGGACTATTTGTTATGGGTGTAATCAGCACCATTGCAGTTAAGGGTGCATTTGTTGTGCTGAAAATGCACATCTCTAGTAGGAGAACAACACATTTCATACATGTACTGTCACAAAACCATAAACTAATTTATTAGCTTGTTTGAATTGTATTTTATGTGGAACAAAGCTCAACCAACCTCCACTGCCTGTACACAAGTACATGCAAAGGATAATGTTATTTGGCTAACAAGCGAACACCTCAAGCCAACACATGGGCTTATTTGTTCATAACAGAGGTCAAGCAGATCTTTTTCCAAATAGCTACAGATTTTTTTTGTTTTGTTCTTCCTCTTCTGCAGTTGTGAGTTGCAAATGTTGAGCACAGTTTCCGAATAAGCAGCAGAGGTCATGCATCCTAAATCATAAAAGAAAGTCCCAATCTGGTAAGGTTTGGGTAGTGGAAGTGAAAAACAGAAAATGGCCAATTAAGTTATAACTACTGAAGTGGCTGCAGAGAGTAGCGCCACTGTTAGAATCACATTGAACAACATTTCAAACATCCAGAGTCCACTTGAGGCAGTCAACCTCCTACTTTAAAGAAGGTGACGTAGTATAAAGAGCAACAAAGTCCGCGTAGGGATGAGGCATAGACTGTAAAGATATACAGTCTATTCGATGAGGTCCAGGTGGATGGATGGGTCAAACAAACACAGGACTTTCACCTATTAGACCGCAGTTCGTGTCTCGATAAGTTAATTTACGCAACCTAACTTAACTGACGTAGCAAACGTACTTATCCACTGGCCAGTTAAGATAAGCGAGGAGTCAGCAGTCAATGGCAGTACAAAACAGAGCAGTCAATAAAATCTTCTTTTTTTTATTGTGAATCACCGCAACCATGAGAGGTCCTTGAACATACAGTCATAAATGTGTTCAAAAATCATTAGTCTAGTAGCATGCGACATTGGCTATGGACAGACACACACACACACAAGACCAAACGCATGATTCCCTCCAAGCTTACGTGTGGGCGAGATAACGATTGAATTCATGTGAAATAGCTTCTGAATCTGAGAGAACCTTGAAAATGTTTGATTGCATAGCATCAACTCTTCATGAGAAGACCAAATAAAGAAAATAAGTGACACCACTTTACCAGCACTTTCATGATCAATATCCAGAGCAAATATTGCAACATCACTTTAAAAGAAATGAAAGTCCACAAAGCTGTTAACCACACAGGCCTGAATTTATACAGGGTAATTCTACAGTTTAGCAGTGATGTGTGCACACTTGGGTCTTGTGTGAAACTACCTGCCAGCACTCTAATAGGAATGGCCAAATGCAGCTTGAACCCATATTTATTATCCTGCCCCAAATGAGCTTTGTTTGTGAAAGTTTTATTGTTTTACAAACATCCTCCTCACAACCATCAGGATTCCCTGGCAAAGGAGATCGACTGCAGCTTCAGTAGCCTGAGGGGGGAAATGACTAACAAAAGCAACTGAAGACTGGAGCACAGCATAAACATCAGCTAAGCTAAAACAAAGCTAATACATAAGCTTTAACACATTATCTAGCCATAAAACCAGTGTGCAATATGCACTTTGTGCATTGTAAATCATTTCTGTTGCAACTGGGAACAGACCAGCCTAATTAGTGTTTTGTACTCTACATGCTTTTTATATTTAGGTTAATTTGCCATTCAAGAAGTATAACAACCTAACTGTGCAACTAGCCTAATGTTATAGCAATGTTTTTGTCTCTTTTTCTGCTTTGGTTGGCAATCCTTTCTGAATCAGTGAATTAGTCGCAAACTGTAATACAATTAATCTGAGGAAGGTTTTTGCGCTCAGTACAGTAATGATGTCATGGAAAACTGAGCATTTGCAGTACAAACAATGCCAGTAAACTCGCTTTTTGCTTTCAAAATTTCTGAAAAAAAAGTTGCATTATCCAGGCTGGTTTGAATACACAGATATGGTTTGTTTAACAGCCACCAAGAGAAACTTCTGTTTTCGATTTATTCCGGGAATGCTGCATGGACCAAATCTGCTCTTTCTTATTCATGTAGCGGCAATGTGATCAACCACTGACAGCAAGTTAGTAAACATTTCACATTCTACTCTGCCAACAATGCAGTATGATCGGTGGTACTGGTCAGTGGACAGTTATGCCAAGCCTTCGCCAACGCAGCATGAATAAAAACGCACATTTTGAAATGGAGCCTAAGTGCAAAGTTTGTTTTAATTTATCTATTTCATTGCTTGTAGTCAAAAGAACATGCATGCACACATGCTGTAAAGTGTACGCGCACACACACAAAGAAAATGACCCCCTTCTTACCGGCTGATCAGCCCTGTTGATCCCGACCAGGAACAGTGACTCAGCGATGAAGAGGCTGATACAAAGGTTCTTGTGGATGGTGTTGCGGTCACTTTGCAGCCCGCGGAAGAAGCAAAAGGTGAAAATGCAGATAAGAAGGCAAACCAGCGACAAAAGGATCCCCACCCATGTGATGACGTCCAGGAGCAGGTCGTGCATGCTGTCTGCTTTCTGCGGGAAGTGCATGAAAAGAGAGAGACAAGCTTGAGTGGATTATTTAAGAGCTACTGTGTTTAGCTATGTTTACCCTCGGTTTGCTAAAAACATACATGAGTCATAGTGTTGTAACATGAAACATACTGTAGGAACAGACACACAACCCCCTCCCCTGACTCAAGTGAGTCTGGCTGTGTGTCACTGAGCGTTCAGGGCCACGGTGTTACGCTGCGTTGCACAGGTGTGCAGGCTCTATCCATCAGTGTCCTGCAACCTGGCAGGCAGAGCAATGTTCAACATAGCACTGCTGTGATGGATCTACTGCTCAAACCCTCACACTGTGTTCACAAAGGGCTGCCAAGCTAGCTCTGACCATGACCCCTTTCGAAGTAACACACATCCTCTGGTCCAGAGGGAGAGACTGGGTGTCACACAATATCCACAGTTACAAGAGCCGATTTGTGAGAAGGAACTTAGTCTTAACGTAACAAAAGAGAGAGACAAAAAGTACTTATCCCACACACAGTGGGACAATAAGGTTTTATGCACCGCCCACAGTGGCTCATAGATATCAAAATAAATGAGCCACTTTCACTTTCCGATCAGTCAAATATAATTTTTCCAATAAAATACAACCAGCAGCTTTTGTCTCTGATGTAAGTTTCTCTTTTGGTAATCCAGAACTCCATAGACTGAATGTTTGAAGTGCATATTTATTTTGTCAACCCAATGTCATCATCTGGCTTGACGAATCAATTGTAAAATTTCTCCTGCCAAGTATGATTACTCAGTGCTGGACAGTCTAGAGAGTTATAATCTATAATCCAGATGTTGTGGTCTCCTTCTCTTCCTTCCTTCCCGTTTTTTTAGAATATGCTGACCTGCCTTGCCAGCTACAGCTAATCAAATGATGAACAACTGACCCTTTGATCCTGCCCATCCCCCCCTGGCAGGCATGGCAGATTAAACGCCTACCTTGACCTCCACATGGGCCATGAGCACTGCAAAGCTGGTGAGGTGTGTGCAGGAGCAGCTGGTGTGTGTGCGATTGGTGCCCAGCAGACGACAGTCCTGCGTAGACCAGAATCCCGTCATGGTGCGCTTGGAGTAGCTCCAGAATGAACAGTTGGGATTGAAGTTCTCTTCCGAATGCTAGGGGCAAGGGAGGAGGAGGAGGAAGGGAGAGAGAGAGAAATGGAGACATAAGAAATGGATCGAGAGAGGGACAAAAAGGAGGAGGGATGGGGGAAGCAGGAATACAGAGAACAGATGAGGTGGGAGGTAGAAACATGGAGTGGCGGGAGAGCCAAAAAAAGTGAGAAAAATGGTGGGTGGAATTAGTGGAGAAAAAAGGATGGAGAGGAAGAAACACAGAAAGGGAGTCAAGCACACACAACAACAAAAAAACAAACAGAAGGGACAGAATGCGAGAGTGCAGCAACAAATAAACATAGAGCCGTTTCAGGAGGTGACAGTGCTGTGTCCGTGCTTGTTGTGTGAGATTCTGGAGTGTAGGAGCTGCTTGTGTTGTGTAAACTGATGAAGCTGTGTGTGTTGGGTTTGTAAAGTTACACTCTAAATGAGAAAGTGAAACAGCGAGGATCTTTTTGCTGCCAACAAGCTGGATCACCAACTGGATCAGCATTAGCTTGTTGCATTGAGCACCACAATTCATACAGTGTGAAGCAATGCGGAATTTCACCCTAATTCAGTCTGTAATCATTGTTAAAACCAGAGCTGTCCTTATGTTATTTTGGGCAGGACAATGTCGATCAAGTCACGTCTTGTAAAAAGCAGTTCACAAGTCTTGATAAGCAAATAATTCAACATTCAAGCTGTATGGCTTTCCCAGTCCCTGTCCTATTATTACCAGGCCAAAGCATGAGACTTGAATGTTTTTGCTTTTAAGTCTTAAATCCCACAGCAGTCAAGACCAAATCAAGTGTCAAATCTCAAGTCTAGAGTCTACTGCTCTGGTTATTTCCATTTACAGCTGTTATCAAAGGATAGGGCTTCTGTTGTTCTATATTTTTCTTATTGTCAACAAATCTCACGAAAAGACCAAAACCAACTATCGTCAAAAACAAGCCACAAATACATAGCTTCCTTTTTAAAAATGCTAAATCATTTCCGAACACAGCTGGGCACTGTAGATTTGAGCAACCATTACTCAAACAGAAGGAAGCAGTGCATTTGCTGGGAACTATTTTCAGCTGTGCATAAGCACACATTTGGTGTTCTAGTAAGTATTTATAGCACCAGAACGGTATATATGAAATTGAAACAAAGTAAGCTATAGAATATAGAATAACACAAGCCTTATCCTTTAACCTCTATTTCTGTCCCATTATCCCACAGGACGTTATTTTATTTATTGTTTACAAAAAAAGAAGTCATCACCTTGAACCTTTCTTACCTGCAGGTGTTTGACAGTGAAGACCACAGGCTCAGAGAGGTAAACCTTATTGCTCTCCTTGTTAATGGATGCTGTGATGACCGGGGAGTTGACGATAACAGAGTAATTAGGGTAGACTGCCTCGCTGCTCAGTCTAACGCTTGCATTCTCTGTGGACAGGTAGGAACCCAAGTTCCTGTACAGGACAAAGGCCATCCTTATCTCGCCTGTAAGAAGACACACGGGAACATGGAGGAGGTGCACTTGATAATTGTTGGCTTAAAACATGATTACAGAAATAGACGGTGCATGTGAGAAAGAGCGAGATATTGCGAGCAGGGAAAACACTGCAACTGGGTTAGACAGAGAGAAAGAGAGAGACGGGTCATAGACCTCAGAGTGAGAGTGAGAGGAGGAGAGATTTCTCTTCTACCGTTTCTGCCGTGCTGTTTGAGAGTGCTGGCTGACAGCTGGATGGAGTTTCCATGTAGTTCTGACTGAGGGAATGTCAGGTCTGCAAGGTTCCCATCTGTGCTCAGCCTGGCCACTTCCAGCTCTGGAACACACACACAAACACACACACACACACACACCCTAATGTCAAGTCATAGCATAGCACGTTACATCAGGTTTGTTTTGCAGCCTCTTGTAATAACCATGTTTTCTCACTAAGTGCTTCACAGCAGAACACAGGCATGAATCCTGGAGCAGTTTCTTCTAAACAAAGACAATGAAAAAAGCTGACATGCATCAAAGTGAAATAACTTGGATTTTTATTCTAAAAAAAGGCAACAATGTCTCCAGGCAACTGGTCCAACACATCGAGGTAGATAATCCAGCCTCTCTCTTGTATTGTGGGAATCTAATTTCACTATCCAGGTTCGTTAGCACATTCCTGATTACGGCCATGTAATATATTAGATAAAGTTTCTAATTAAGGACTAATTATACCTTTGGTGTATCGCTATCTTGTGCTTCTGAGTGATTTGGTGATTTAGATGGTGCTTTCATGGCGAAAACAGCTCCCTGATCAAATAAACAACACGAGGACATGCTCAGATGGAAATGAGAGCGGATGAGGAGGTGGAGTGGGAGACGAGGGTGAAAGGAAAGGAAGATGAGGAGGTCAGGGAAAAGTGATGGACAGAGGTAAAAAAAGATAAAAAGGGTAGTCAGAGGAGCAGAATGGATGAGAGATGGGAAAGGAGCAGATGTTGAGATGAGAGGACTAGAGTGGCGATTGGCGGAACGAAGACTATTTTCTCTACAATAGTACAATAGACAGGACACTAAAGGCAAGAGATACTAAAGTCTGGGACAGAGGAAATGGAGGGAGAGTGAGGCAGGCAGACATAAACACAGACACCGATATGCAAATACTGGCAGAAAGAAAGAGAAACACTGGATAAGTGTTCCTCACTTGCACAAGAGCCAAACTAAACATTTAAGCTGTGTACACAAACATGCACATTAACACACCGACCCACCCACACACATGCACATACATGTACACACATCCACAAACAGCGGCGGGGTATCAAAACACGCTGAGTCTAATCTAATTAAAGCATCCTTGTCATGACAATCCTCCTCCTAAGAAACACACTTGTTCATTATCGTTATCACACATGCATGCTGTTACTGCTGTGTTATCCCTTCAAATCACTGGTTTCGTTCTAATAATAACACTATTTATTCATCTGCCTAATACTGCGCCGCATAGTCACACACACAATCTAACACAATAATATCACCTACAGTAGCTGCGCTGGCTTCTTTAAAATGCATCATTCAAATTATTTATTCTTGTCGCTCACTCTCCTGTGAAAGACTTTTTAAAAAAAAGGGGGGGGGGGGTGGCTTAAAAAGTGCCATGAGCAGAGTAGAGAGGGAGGAGACAGAGCGAGAGGGAAGTGAGGATGGAAGAAGAGAAAGAGAGATGAGAGGCGGTATCGGGCCGGTTATGAATAAAGGGAAGAGATAATCACGGTGGATCTGCCCACTGGATTAGCTGGGAGGGAAGATTAACGGCACAAAAAGGAGAGGAATGCAGAGACAAAATTTTCAACAAAAAGATGATTTCCTGTTTTAAGTTCTTCAAAGATGTGGTAGCCTACATCTTGATGACAGTTTATGTAACCATATTTATGTGGTGCGTACAGGAGGAGAGAAAAAATTGGGGGAGATATGAGTCTGAAATTATGTAAGGTGAAATTGTGTAGGATGGCACTCAAGTGAGAACAAGACAAAGTCATGTTGTACGGAGCGACTTTGTGGAATCTGTCTCTACGGTCTGTCTGTGATAAGAATAAATGAGGTAATGTTATCGCCACGCCGTGTGATTTAAATAGCTGTGATTTCATTGCTTACTGATGTGAAAGTGAGCAAAAAAAACAACAACCTTGGAGCATCATTTGACATTCCACCACAACCACCACCCTCAAGCATGCACTCATCCAGTCTTCCTTTTTACTCATCATCCTCAGTTTCCACTTCTTCTCCTGCTCCTCCTCCATTTTGCTTTTCATCTCTGACTGAGTAACACGATGTGTAGGAATGTTTGAAATTTCAAATCAAAAGGGGAGTAAACAGGAGGATAATCAAGGGAAACATAAGTGAGTGCAACTCGCTGGTCTGGGTGTAGATGAAACGATGGCTCACAGATATTTCGTCATCTAAAGGCATGAAAAGCAACGAGGGTTTCCGCTCTCCAGTATTTCTGCCTTATTCCATGACCCAATGATGACAGGATCAGTGAGAGAGGATGAGGAGAGACGATGGAAGGATGAGAAAGAGAGAGGAGAGGAGAGTGATGTGCACAACGCCATAATAACTAACTTTGTTCTGCTTTGTCAATTCAGCCTACGAGTGGAGGGAAGGATATATGGAAAGAATAAATAAAAATGACTGTATCTGGCAAACAATGTAACCCTGCCTCAGAAGCCTCAAGGCCAGTTGCTGTTTGTTTTTTCCCCCTGCATTTTGTCAGAGGAGGATAGGTCTCTGTGGAGTTGACCCCTCAAAGCCTCGCACACAACAGCCTGGACCGCTTCATCATGACCTCTCTAGGAGCGCTGGACAAGCCCACTCTACATAATAGAGCATGCATGTAAAGCTGTAAATACATGTAGTCTGTTGTACTTCTTTTGCTTCTATATGGACATTTATGCAGCCAGACAGGTATTAAGGGTAAAAATTTTGTTCATATTTACAACAAATTAGTAATTAGTTCACTCACATTAGTAATATGTCCAAATGACCTACTAATGGATAGTTTAAGTATTGTAACAGTAGGACCTGAAGTTACAGGTTAATGTGTCGCGTCCAGTCAGGGACAGAGGACCACCCAAGTACGTTGGTGGCCAGTTAGAGGCCGTGTTTTAGAAAAAGTGTGAAATTACTATTCCCTCAAATTCAATTCTTATGTCATTGTAGTCATTATATTTTCCCCTGCTGCTCTTCATCATACAATTTTGATATCAAATTGGATGTTGTTTCAGTAGTTCTTTTGTATTCTTGATGGTAAGCTTTGGCTGCAAGCTGCAGACATGCTGCTGTGCAAAATAAAACAGCAAACATTCTCACATCATGGATAATCGAAATGAGCTACTTTTGTTTTACACAGTTTTATTTAAATTTTATACTGAGATAAATAAAAATAACACAGTTATCGTTGACATCCCTTTAATGTTTATTATGGGATAACAGATGTATCTTCTGTTTCTGTTGTGTTTATTTATGCATGCAAATTATTAATTGGACAGAGTGGTTTATCAAGTAGCACACACAAAAATTATTTAATATTTTACACTCTTTCTTGAAGTCCTGTCAGAACAATAACTCTTAAATAAAATCTAGTGGCAGCCATATGAAACTACAGTGCAACATCAACAAACGCATCTTCTTCCAAAACCCCCCGTGTTTTTTTTCCCCCTTTAGAACCCCTTACAAACACATATTATGACTTATATATGAACACATAATGCTTTATACAGTATTATAGTGATGTTTCATATATTTAATTAATATGTAAGATTTTTACCAAGTTCAATGCCAACTCTGCTTCAGTATTAAAGTATTTCATATTCTTCTACCATTTTACTTTTTCTCCTTGTAGAATATCACTGTAACTTATTTACCATGCAATCAGGAAATTGTTTAGCCAGTCACATGTAGGGTCCTGGTGCTGTTTAGTTCACCTTGCAACTCAGATTCATGCGCACAAACTAATATTGTCGTATGTTTCTCTCAATAGCATTATTCTGCCCTACTTCCATTCATGTCTGCTTGTGTCAATTCACATGTACACAACCTGTGTGTGTGTGTGTGTGTATTTGTGTGTGTGTGTGTAATTGTACACGTGAAGAATGATGTTACTTTTTGACGTTTTGACATTTTAACTTTGAAGTTAGATGGTATACTTTGTTTCTCTTTTGTAATATAAAACATAGATCCGAGGCGGCGGTAATGCCTGCAGTCAGCGTTGCCTCTTACTATGATATTACATCATATTGTTAGATCTTCAGCAGCCTGAGCTGGTTTACGTTGTAGAAGAAAAAAAACGTGAAGTCTAAGAACAATATTTCTGCCAAAATAAGGGCATGTTCTAGAAATTCTTCCCTCTAATACATTGTATTCATGTAAAGTCAACAAAATGTAAAAATACTTTTGTTGCAGCCGACCCATACCTCGCGATTTAACACCTAAGTCATGCCCAGTACTGCCACAGCCATCAGCCATTGGCCACAGGGTTGCTTCACTGGAGCAAACGCAGGTTAAGTGCCTGGCTTGAGGGCTTCTCAGCAGGCTCCTTGGCAGTTGCAGGGTCCAACTGAGTTTGGAGGACGGGAAGGAACCAAAAAAAATGTACTCACGGATGTTGTCAGTGGTCTCCTGCACGATGTCAGTCTTGAGGAGGTTGTCAGCTAACATAAAAGCCCCAGTCTCCACGGTGTCGAGGAGCAGAGTGGCTGAGTGCAGCTGCTCGCTGGTGGGCAGCTCTCTCCACGCTGTCTGGGCTCGTGGCTGCAGTAAATTATTCACAGTCTCCACCATAGCCTGGGGTCAGCAGTAGAAACACAGAGGTCACATGGAGGAAGCCAATGCTAACAGTTTTGATCACTTTCAGTCAATGATGCTAATGTGAAATTTAATGCAAATCCATTCATGGTGCAAATAACATTGCAACACCATAACTACTGAAGATAGCAGTCAGTAGGATGCAACAGTAAGAATGCAGTGGCTTTTCATTTATCATGTTGATAAATCATGACAACAAAAAATGTTAGCGATGCAAATGTAGCATTCCCATGCAGACGTAACAATGACAAAAAGACAGAAGCTGTTAAATAAAAAGTATATTTCCAAAGTTGTAAGCATCACTTTTTAATGTTCATTCCCACTGTTTTTTCCCCCAAAAATGTTTTCATAAAAGGATGTTGTGATAGAAAATCCATCACAGATGTTCTAAAAAATCAAGCTAAGCTAATTAGCTGATTGCAATCACCATGTGTCTACACCCCCAAACCTGGTTCGTTTTCCTTTTTTTAAAGCAACGGTCTTATCTTTGAGTTGGAAAACTTGTGCTTGAGGGTCTGAGAAGAAATTAGAGTTTTATCAGATAATGTCTGCTGGGTCATATCAAGCAGCGCAGAACAGTTTTGAATCCAAAAATATTACCAAACGGAGAAGAGTTGGCTCGCATAGATGAAATGCTCTCTGCGAAACAATGCTTATTTTGTCTCCAGCTCACATTCCTTTATACTCTTAAGAATTCACCTCCTCATTTTCAGACATGAGCACCACACATACACACAATCACACACATTAAAAGACCCTGGGAGGGATAAAGAAAGAGAGAGAAAAGAGAGCCGGTGGAGAGAGGGGGAGAAGAAGGGGAGAGCCATGGGAAAGCGATAAAACAGTCCAGTGAGTCCATGGTGACAGGCGTCCGCTGGGAACAAGGGAGCCAGAAAAGCGAATACAGGTGCTATCAAACGCACACATCTCACACTCTCGTCTGTCTCTTTATTTTCTCTTTCTCTTGCTCTGACTGTAAACCATCCTTTCTGCAAGCACACTTCCATCCCTCACATATCTCTCGCGCTTTCAATGCGTCTCTCTCTTGAGGGAGGTGGATGGGAAAATGGCAAGAGGAATGCAGGTACCATTAGACAAGCAAAGGGGGTCTCCAGTGGGGAATTGCAAGGGCAGGGAGGAAGAGCGAGAGACATCAGTTTATTGGCATTCACACATCAACCATTTGACTTCATCACTGCCCCTTTCACACAGGGTTTGGGAGAAGTGAGAGACCAGGAGAAAGGAGGGAAGACAGCAGCAACAGCAGTTGTTGAGAAGTAAAGAGTGTAAACCTGTGTGTGTGTGTGTGTGTGTGTGTGGGTGTGTGTGTGCAGTGGGTAGGGAAAGCGTCCTAGATAGCGAAGCACTGTAGATGATGACTCATATGAGTGTTGAAGGCATGTGCTACAAAACGTGCAGATGATGTGTGGGATTAGAACTGATCCTACCTGTTTATTTTGGGGGTGTGATGTAGATACAGTATATCACACACATGAAATGGGTGCTTAGCCAACAAGCTAATATGATAATATTATGTCCTCTTTTAGCGCTAGCAGCTAATTAGCTGGGACGCATATCGGATGAGTTTGGGAGGGCTACATGTAAACAAAAACTAATTAATCCACTGCTTCAGCAAACAACCAGACTAAGCAGGAGTGGATATGAAGCAGACACACATACAGCACATCTGTTCCTATCTCCATCATTTCATTGACTGTGACAGAAGACTACATTCAGTACTCCTTTAAAGGAAAAGCCTGGTTTATTACAACTTGGGTTGTGTTTTTGTAGTTTTGCCTATCATTTTCTATCCATTATCATAACATTGCGGATACAAAAGTGATGACATTTGGGAACACAACGGCAAGTCTGACAGTGCAGGAAACACAAGTGGTCAGATAATCAAACCTGTTGCAAACAAGCTAGTGCTGACAGAGTTAATCGATTACTCGACGGGCAAAAAATGTATCAGCCACTATTTTTATAATCACCTAATCATGTGAACCATTTTTCAATTGTAAATTGTAAATTGCATTTCTTTGGGTTTTGAATATTACATTCAATCACATAAAACAAGGCCTTTTTTAGCAAATAAATAACATCTATTAATTAACGGTAAAAATAATTGACAGATTAATTGATAATGAAAACAATCATTAGTTGAAGCCCTTAAACAAGCAAACAGTTTATCCAGATTATCTGACCCGCTTTATTTGGAGGTAAAACTGAAAGTGAGCATACCCACATTGCACAGGGCACGCACTGTAAGTGTGATGGATGTCTGGTACCAATCAAAACATAGAGTAATCATTTTACAATTCGCCTTTGTTATCTCCTCCAAATCGCTTTGTCAAATCTGGGGATTTGTTTAAAACCTGTATGATCGCCTGACTGCTAGTGCTTTTTGTCCTGTTGGCATAGGTGTCATTTATACTGGGGATGCTGGGGACAGGTCCCCCGACACTTTTTGAAATGGTTGATTTTGTCCCCATCATGTTTTAAAAGCATCATTTGTTAAAAGAATGAGTACAAAATCTAAACAATGATTTGAGTTAGTTTAAAAATTAATATGGATAAATAAATCGAAATAATCTACTCCCTACTCCAGTTTAATTCATGTTCTCAAATATCGATATTTAAACCTTATGAGTCATGATTGGTTGAACTTGACTCATGAACTCCAGTGAACTCTGTTTCTCGAACGTTAAAAAAGCATGCATCCTCGAAACATCAAGGCAGTTTATCGAAAGGTAAGGTTGATTTATTATCGTTAGCCGACGTTGTTAACGTTATTCCTTCAGTTGTTTCTATTTTCTCATATTTTAGGGCAGTGATACTGGATATTGTTATCGCTGGTTTGACTGACTGCACAGGTGCTTTCGACAGTAGATGTGATTTTGGCATTGTTGGATTGACATGGTGTTTCAGCTGTGGATGTGACGGATGACTGTCACTTGTGCGGTTGACATTTTGCATTTTATGCTGAGTATTTTTGTATTGTCAGCCTAGATAGCCTAGGCTATGCCATTTGGATGTGCCCTTATGCATTGATATACTCTGACCTCATACTGATCCCCACTTTATATTTCCTAAAATTGCATATGATGACTGTTTAAAAAAACGTTTTCTTTATGTCCCCACCCCTTTTCATCACAAAGTGAAGCCCATGCCTGTTGGACATTAGCAATGTTGCTGCAATCCCAGATCTCGGCAATTGACGTGGTGAGTACAATTATCACCGATAGGAATGATGATCAAAACTACAAAAATAGGACCCAAGATGTATGAAACCAGGATTTCCTTATAACTGCATGTATTGTGGAAATAACACTTTCTCTGTGGTCCTAGTGTTATATTGGGTGTGTGCATGAATGAGTCCATATGCACAGCCATACATACAATGTGTCGGTGCATTTTTTTAATGTGCAAGTATTATAAGTGTGTTTGCATAGTGTGTGTGTGCTCGTATGAGTGTTGGCATTAAAATGTGTGTGTGTGTTTGAGGGTGTGAACAAGGGGCTGGGAGAAGCATTGTAGGGCATCATTCTGCTCCACTTGCTTTACAGTAGCAGTCCAGGCAACAGAGAGAGACAGAGGAGAGGATGCTCTGTAGGCACAGCAGATATGACAGCAGTGGCACTGCTTTCCATTCGCTCGCGCTGGTGGTGCTGCTCCCAAACGTTCACTTTGATGTGTTTCAGATAACCCTCCTTTTCTACTCTCATTAAACTTTTCATTGCTTTTTATTGAACTTTAGATTATCTTGCATTTTCAATTTCATATAATTTTTTCATTGAAATTTAATTCGCTGGCGCTGAGATTGCATCTGTAGCGGAGAGAGATAGGTAACGAGAAGAAGGGGTGTGATTTCCTTGAGGTCCAGACATCTCCACATCAGAAACTCAAAGATGGAATGTTTATATGTTTGTGTGTGTGTGTGTGTGTGTGTGTGGGGGGGGGGGGGTTGCCTGTAAGCCCTGGTGCCGTTGGTGACATTTCTATCCGCACAAGTATGAGGACTTGAGGGCTAAAATGGAGACAGGTTTTTTTAGGGGTTTTCAAAGAGGGGAGAGACTCTGCAGAGACAGATAAGGGTGTCGTTTGTGTGCGTATGTGTCTATGTGTGACTATGTATTACAGGGTAAGCACGCGCATGTGTGCGCACGTACACACAGCGTGCAGGCACACACACACACACGCATACACACACACACCAGTAAATGGGGCAGAAGTGAAATGCTTTGAAGCGTTGGGGTAATCCAGCGTAAACAGCAGCGGCAAGACAGACTAGAGCTGGGCTGTTCTACTACTCCCAGCCACACAAGGGGAGCACGGGCACACGCGCAAGCACATGTGCATGGATGTACAGTATGTGTACCCTCACGCACAGTAGGACACACTTTGTAAAATGATGGAGTTGGGATGTTAGAAGTACGGAAAGGGGAGAGAGAGGAGGAAAGAATGCAATATTTTTTTTTTACTCGCTTGGCTGAGCTCTGAGAAAGTGCATGTTTTGAAAATGTTTTCATCAGAGAAGCAGGCTTATCTGTCAGTTGTTGTTTGAGTTCGTCTTCCCTGACAGGATGAGTTTGCAGCTAAATCAGGCTTTAAATTCACAGCATGCCATGTTCTGACCCGCCATCCATAAATAAAGGGGAAAATTAGACATTGTCATTGAGCATCACTGTCTCCTCACTGCCCCCTTTATTGTTTTTCTATTTCTCTCACATTCCATTTCTGTTTCTGTGAATCTTTTTTCTCTTTCTCTCTTTAATTTCTGCCTCCCCCCTCATCTCTTTCTCACTCTACCTTGCAGACTCTACCTCCCTCCATCAATCCACCCTACAGCATCAAAACCTCTCCACACCACCAACTTCATCATGAATAAATTGCCAATTTAGTATACATGAAACGAGTCCCCAGTTCCCCAAACGAAGTGAGAGAGGAGGAGAGATGAAGTGTGAGAGGGAGAGAGAAAGAGAGAGAGAGAGAATTCAATTATTTTTTGTCTCTATTAAGAACCCAAACCTCCTGCCCACTCTCCTCACTTGGCAATTAGTGCTGTAGATAATTAACGAGGAGAGGGCAGCACCACACCACATCCCTAATCACGCACATTTCTATCTGGCGGAGTAAGGGACTGTTGGTATAATTTTGTTTCACATTACTAAGGCTAATTATAATCGATCACTCCCAGCCCCCTGCAGTACCCAAGGTGTGTGGTGGAATGTTTTGATTTTAACCTGTAACTAGCTGTCTGAAAGCGGCCACTCTTTGAAATGCAGCATTTATTGGATTACGGAGCCACATCAAAATGGCTGACTGTTTTGATGTGACGGCATAAGATCATTGTTGAAAATATATTTATAAATGTGTAGCGTGCATGCGTGTGAGTGTGTGTGTGTGTGTCAGCTTGCATATAGTCCTAAGCCATGTTCTATGATGTGACATTGCTGACTGGTGCTGACGTTAAGACTTTTTCAGCGGAGAGTGGAAAAAAGCCTGCATCAGGAGAAAAAGAGCTAGCCCATCAAGTGTGTGTGTGTGTGTGTGTGTGTGTGTGTGTGTGTGTGTGTGTGTGTGTGTGTCAGAGGATGCAGAGAGAGAAAAAGAGAGACTCCGCAGTCTATCTACAGCACATGGATGAAGAAGGTGGGGTCCTTTGATGTTCTGAATAGTGATTTTAGCTGACCAGAAACATGCCTAAATGATGTTAGATTTTCTGTTCACGGCTTGAGCCCATGGCATCACCTCGAACAAACATCAATACAAGCAGACCAACAAGGACAACAAATAAATTAATAATGAGCCACAAACACAAGCTTGTATTATTTTTAAGGCACTGAGGCCGTGACCAAGCAATATGCAACAGAGTATCCATCACACTCAGTTCGTTCTCTCTGATACAGCAGTGGAGAGGACATTTTATTGAATGGAGATGGATAGCGAGTCATTTGGTTCCAGGCAGGCCTGTTTACAATTCTGCAGACAGAACTGCAAAATAGATGAGCTTTTATTGATATTGATCATGGCCTCTTATCAGTAGCATTGATTCTGAATGTAAAAAAAAGAGAAATTGAAAACAAAAGAATGGCAGCAAACCCTTTGAGGAGACTAAAAACTTTTGTTTGCAGACACCAGTGGATAGTTACCAGTGATTCTGATGCACACTGTGGCTCAGGACCAGCATAGACGTTAATAAATGACTGCCCTCCTCAAAGGGTTGGGATGCAATTCATAAGACAACTGCTGCAACATAAAATTAGAATTCTACATATAGCGTTGTAATGTGTGATCACACACACACAAGCTTACTTTGCGGATTACATGCTGAGTGTGAAAAAAAAACCACACAAAAAGACACGTAATCTACATCATGGGAATACGGTGTGGCAAAGTAAGCAACGATACCAGGAAGCGGAAATACCTGTGTGAAAAACCTGCAGGACCTCTCTCTCTTCTGAAGCTGTAAATTCAAACAATTCAGCTGTTAACGATATAACACCTCTCAATCTTTCACACACACACACGCATACACACTTGGGTTTACAAAGGCAGTCATACCCACTTCATTAACATTGCACAAAAAGACTTTGGTGGCTGAAATATATTGCTATTCTCCTCACTCGCCTATATTTTCATTCCTTCTCCCATAACTTTCTTTCTTGCCTCCTTATTCTACTATTCGTTTCCCTTTTTCTTCCATATTGTATTCATAATTTCTTCTGTTCCTCCATTCCCTTTTCTACTCATTCTCTGCATCTACCATCAAGTGAATTGATGGCATTAATTACTATGCCACTCGTGCGTGATTGGTCATATTCGATTTCCAAACAAAAATTAGCATAATAAGATGGCATATTACTCAATTAGGTACTTATAATTGGGTCATTATTGAAAACAAGGAGGAATGCTTTTCCTCTTCTATGGAGGACTTTTTTTTATTACAAATTCAACCTTTAACAGGCCATTTGGTCAACAGCAAAACACAGATTAATTGAATCCACTTATCCACTATGTATTCACTTTGCATGTGTTACTCAATTACGTAGAGAGGGAGCACAGGAGATGTAAAGAGAGTGTGATAGTGAGACAAAAAGTGGGGAAATGAAGCAGACACAGTGACTCAGAAGCTAAAGCTGAAAAAAAAGTCAGTGACTGGATAAGAGGTGGCACCACCTGTCAATCTGGCTTCTAAACCCCGCCTACTACTGTTGACCGCAGCACATCCAATCAAGAAACAGTCTGCCATACAGTCAGTCTGTCAATTAGCCAGGCAAGCAAGCCAGTCAGCCATTCCCCAATGATTTAATTCACTTTAATTGAATGCCTAAATGAACAAAGCACAGAACTAAATTCTTTCCTTGTCTGCCAGAGTAGTAAAACAGATCCTTTGCATACTTGGGATTGAGATTCCATTAATGTAAACCTGAAGTATGCACTCAAGCCTGCTTGTCGACAGCATCTTCATAGCCATAGCTCAAAGACTAAAGTCCATGAAACAATAGGCTATGACGTAAAATGTGTCCCAAGCCTGTTTTCATCTCAAATACTGTATGTTTAATGAGAATAACTCCCAGGGCAAGACGGAGTTTCATTAAATTTCAGTCCGGATCTGAGAAGAGTTGCGATACCCTGCCAAAGACTAAAAGCAGTTATCTATCACCCATAATGCTGAGCAAAACTTGTTACAAAGAGACACACACACAAAAGAAGATAAAATAATGTCTAAATGCAGCTATTTATCATCCGGAACTCTACAGTGTTATGTATGGTTCTTCATCAAACTCTGCACACAGTGACTTTTCTAACCCCTGAAGAAAGTGTAAGACAAAAACACTAACCACTGACAATATTCATCTTACTGTTAACGTCAAAGAGTCCCTCTATCTGTTCCTTTTTCTCTCCCTCATCTCTCTTTCTCTTAATTTACCTTGCATCCTTCCCCATGCCAGTGCCTGTAAGAAAATCATTTATCTCACCCAATCACTCACTATACATTGATTGTCCCTGGCTGCATTACCTTGGTGAGGCTGCGGGCAGCACTGTCCTTGCCCCCGGGGGTGAGGTTCCTGAGCTGGACGTCCAGCAGTTCGACCAGTTGGGCCATGGCCCGCACTGTGGATGGCACATCGCCAGGACGCAGAAGCCCTTTGGTCTGCTCTGCCAGCTCCCTGGCCACGATTGCTGCTGTCTCGCCCGAACGGAGCTGGAAGCCAAACAGGGTGACAGGGGCGGACGGAGGAATAAAGTGAAAGAATGAGAGAGATGGATGGAAGTAAAAAAGAAAGTCAGATGAGGTGAGAAGTGCAGCGAAAGTTGGGAAGAGGAGAGAAAGTTAGTGAGACCATGAAGAGAAGGACGTTGAGAGGGAGGAGAGAGAAGAGTAAAGCAGGGCGGAGAAAGAAGGGCAGACAGGTAAAGGACATAGAGTAAGAGAAGTGAATGTGGAGGAATGGAGGTGAGCAAGACAAGAACAAGGATAGGATGGGGGAATATAAACAGGACGAGAGTGATTAGGTTATTTGAAGGGCTGAGAGGGAAGTCAGCCTTGTGTTTCCGGCACCTTACGAGTGTTCCCATAAAAACATTTACGAATACTTTACAGAAACATCTCCTATGTTAGCACCTCTGCTGCAATACTGATTTAACAGAGATCTTTTTTTAAGGTTTTGTTTCATAAAGAAAATCCTTAAAGCCTTGTGGCTCATATAAGAACAGACACAAAGCAATACGTTGAAATTGTAGGAAGTTGTGAAAACTGGGGCAGCACTTTACAGAATAAAAGGATCATGAAGAGTCAAACACAATAATGTTTTCCATGCAAAAGCAATGCATTCTTTGCAAATTAGCCTACTGTATCATGATGCCTGTTAACCTATTATGATGACAGCACAGTAGGAGTGAATTAACTTATTGGACATTTATATGCCCCTACAGCTATATAAAATCTCTCAGATCTCAAACACAAGTTAAGGTTAATAAATTAAGATGGCTACATAGCCATAATCTTCCCCTGTGGTCAGTGCGTCTTCATGCATGAGAAATTGCTCCAGGACTATATCCATAACACATACTCTTAAACTCTAGGGCTCAATGGGAGCCGTGAGGGCCAGCAGCAGCATTCAGACTTACTTTTTGCATGATGTGGTTGACCCAGGGCGACGTGCAGTTGCTGAGGTCAGGGCCTTGGGGATCCCAGTAGCCCAAATGGGCCACGCACACATATGAGGCCACGCCTGCAAGACAAGCAAAACAAACAGGGTAAGAAAGCGCTGACATTCACCAGGAGACACAAAGACTCTTGAGGTGCCTGGAGTTCATCGAGCAGTTTGTGTGTCGGTGTGTGTGTGTGTGTGGATGGTAGTTGGAGGATAGAAGAATCATCCTTGTCATGTGAGCTAACTGATTAAATTAGGAGAATTTGTCCTAAGGAAGACTATGTGTGTGTTATGAGAATTTATACTACTACTCCACTACATTTTCACAGGGAATTGTATATGCTGTAATGTATATGTTTTACATTGTAACAGCCCCTATTCCACCTTCAGACCCATTACATCTTAGTCCTCTACACTCCACAATACCTGTCAAAATCGAAAGGGGATTTTCCATTGCTGCAGAAAAGTATATCCTTCACTGTCAGGTATGCACTGCCACTTTAACATCTTGTGAGCATACATGATCAAGTGTGGGTTTTGTGTGTGTGTGTGTGTGTGTGTATTGCACTTAAATCTTTATTCTACTTCTTTTAATTTTAAACATTTAATTGTCAAGTACATTTATTGACACACATTGAAACAACGTATGATGACCAATGTGCTTGACGGAGGAATTTAAAATACAATTAAACAATTAAAATTATAATCAATAATTACGTTACGTTAATTTTATGTTCATTCATTGTTTTTAAATCCGTTTTATGAATATATTGACTTGACTGGTATGCATTTAATTATTGGAGATAGTAGCTAGTTTCATGGTTTCACATGCAAACACACATACAGCTCATAAAATGTTTACTAGCCCACAGCATGTGGAATATATAGACCAGCGACAACACTGAAATACCTTTTATAGTTTAAGACTGTGCTCATGAAGGATGCTGTGTTCTGTTGCTTTTAATTTTGTATTGAATTATGGTAATGCTAGTTTCACTTAAGCTAAGGTAGGAAAAATGTTTCCTCCTTTGCCAATGAAACACTTCTAAAGAACAGAGGCGATAACGGAGCAAACACAAAATAATAATGACATATAGAAACACAGTTTGCGCTGGACAAAGCTTTCACACACACTCTAACCCACAATTCTCTGGTCCTACCACGCCAACTCCTCTATACACTCTGCAGTCCACCCACCCATGCAGTTTCCTTACCCAGCGTCCCAACAGGGCAGGGCTGCTTGGCTGTCTGGCCTTGCTGTGTTCGAGGCCACGATATGTCCGCTGTCACCCTTGGACTGCAGAAGTCTTGGGGAGGCAGTACAGGAGGCTGTGGGGCTGCCGGAGGGACCTGCACTGGAGGAGAGCGTCCGCCAGCTTTCTGGTTGGTGTCAGGAATCTGGTTGGAGTCAGATGACGAGCCACCGGCAGGAACCAGGACAGGCTGGCGAACCGTGGTAGTGGTCCGATAGCGCTGGCCGGGGGAGGTGGTGAGGAGAGGCCGTGGGGTGGTGTAGTAGGGAGGCAAACGAGTGGTGGTGGTGCGGCTGGTAGATGAAGAGGAGGAACCTCCACCAGCAACTGGACCACCTCCTCCTCCTCCTCCTCCTCCTCCTCCCCCTCGGTTTGGAGGGATCATGGGAGGTGGGCGATAGTCTGAAGAGAAAAGCGAAAGAGAGAGGGTTTAAATAAATAAATTAAAAAAAAACAGCGCCTGGGTTCTTAAACTAAGATCCAGGACCCAAACTGTGTTGGGTTCTGAAGACTTGTGGGTCCCAGCATGACTGGAGTGTGGATGTTTTTTATGAGCTCTTCATACCAGGACAAAAGTTCAAAAGTATTCCCAGGATGAAAAAGTAAGAACATCAGAGTTAAAGTAACTGTGATCAAGCAAACTGTCTGTGTCAGCACCAAGTGATGTGAGCAATGGCTTACAAACGTAAATAATATTATAGTGACAGACACTAAAACATTTGCAGGCATTCATTTCCACTCTAAATAGCCTTGACAGGGAGTAGCTCATGTTTCTGATGACTTCCCAATGTTAGTGTTTCATCCTTCGTCAATGTAGCCATATGCCAGATTTATGTGGGTGTTTCTTTTTCTATATCTTTTCAAGTTCACGACATGTTTCCAAATGATTCAATCGAAAACAGTTATTTCAGAACAACAGGAATGTATGTGCTAAAGTGGTACAAAAATTGCAATAATGTCCAAGCAAGACCGACAATTGGTTTGTCCTGCAAACATGCACAAGGTTACCAGTCTTTCCTATGGGACCGGTACACACAGTGGTGGTTCTTGCTGCCTAACCTGGCATAAAAAACATTATTTCAGTGTCATGCATGATTCATAACACCATGACATCACAAGAGGCAGAAAGGCCACTTAAATGCATGACACACTCTTTTACTGTCAACATTGCATTATAAAAAGGCTCAATTATTCACATTGACCCTGTTCAGGGGACAGAAATAAAAAAATAGTCGATGAGATGATGAATAGAGCATGGGTTTGTGAAGTGTTACAGTGTCCTCTTGTGAACATACTGTGAACAGTGTGTCTCACTCTATCTGCTCACCTCCCGTTGCGTTCAACTGCACGTGGAACAAATCAATGTTGCAGGATTGAAAGTTGGGTGGAGGGAAATAATTATTTACAGTTTTCCATCACTTTCCCTTGAATTATTTTATCAGCCTAAAATCATTTGAACGTCATTATGTGTAATACCGCATACAGGTGGAGGCCATTTTCTAAGAGGTACATCTTTACTTAGAAACATTCTTTAACAAAGCAGAGAATAGCTTTGTCTGTCACTGTGAATACTTTTATTATACAGCTGAGATTGCCAAAAAGTATTAAAGTAGTAAACGCAAGAAAATCTTTAGAGATTTGTAACTACAGAAAACGAACCCACAAGAGTGTTTGAACCTGCAGAGGTTCCACATTATGTGAAATAGTTTAGATAGCGCCAAACCTTTTCAAATACTCTATAAACTATATACTTTTGCACCTGGTTCTTCTAGACACAACTACTAACTGAGTGCTTATGCCAAATCAACACACTACACAGTACAACACTATACTTTGCTTGCAGGCCTATACGGCTGATAACAACAGCGTTTTGACTTCATCTTCCAATGTTCAAATCCATAGTGTGTGGATTTCCTGATGTACAGGCAAAGGCAAGCACGCAAACAAACAGAAAGGCAAACAGACATAAACACAAAGGCAACTCCCCTAGATCACAAAACTACTCAAATATGAATTCTAGCAATTTCACGTTATGCCACTTTCACAAGAGAAATATATATTTCATAATCTCAGGTTTCATGCTTAGTAGTCACTGGCTGAAAATATTTTCTACACACAGTAAGAAAACCTAAAACTAACAGTGAAATACTGCAGAGTCCAGACAAAGCTGAACCTGGCTGAATTTGCCTAAAAAGATTTTCCTCACCATCTCCACGCCGACCAGCAACTATGAATAAGATTAATTTTTTTCAGGGATAGTGTGCAATATACCGACATCATGCTACATGATTTCTGGGTAATGGAGTCCTTCAAGGTCTCAAAAATTCAGCTATCGTTTGCTGACAGTTGGCGTAGCGAATGTGTGAAGTTGCCTTGTGCACCTTTAAGTCTGCCCTGATGTTAAAATTCTCGATTCCATGATTTTCAGCAAAAATGGAAAGCACAAGCACCTGTGTTTCTCTGTCTAAGGGGTTGGTGTGCCTAAGGCCATAATATGTACTACATGCTGGTCATTGACATTGAAGGGTTATACAGTTTTTTCGTCTCTCAATGGGGATGTCTGTTTTGCTCAGGAAAGGGCTGTGATTGTATGAATTTAACCAGTACAGGCTGGTATAATTGGACACATTTGTAACTGCAGTGGGTTTTTGGTGTACTGTATATAGGCTGTATACTCTTAGGGTGTAATGAAAGTCATCAAGATTTGTTTGATCTAAGGGGACAAGATTTCCATGAGGTCTGATTTGGGGTGTGATGTGTACAAAATTAATTTACTGCAGTGTTTTTGTAAATTTTGTCATTTTTTGATGGTTTTTTTTGTTCCTCTGGGGGTGAAGGGAAGTGTGGAGAATGACGTGTGGCATGAGTGTGTGGACGTGTGTGTGGAAGGGAAGAGTGGGTGTTTATATTATTTACTGTGAACTGAAGTTGCCCCTTCCTGTGGATTTTGAGTTTAATTAAATACACAGTATTTTTCTCTTTCTTTCTCTCTCTCACTCTGTCTGTCCGTCTGGTTGACTGACAGCCATGTAACATCCCCCCTCCTCCTGTACGTTCTGTTCTCTTCCTCCTCAACTCAATGGAGTGTTTCCGTACCTAAACTGTGCTGCTCCCCATTCCTGAATCACTGCCGCCCTGCCTCATGCATTCTCCACGGAACATTGCCATCAATCATGCGTAGCAGCAGTGGCCTAGGGACTAGCTGTCAATCTGTGTGTGTGTGTGTGTGTGTGTGTGTGTGTGTACTTATGAAACAGAGTGTGTGTGTATGTGTCTATCTGCACTCAAATGGGAAGCTCTATTAGGGGCTCTGCCACAACAATAGAAGAGTAATGGTGTGTGTGTGTGTGTGTGTGTGTCTGAGGTTGATGTCTGCTGTCATTTGAGTACAGGGGGAGAAAACACAGGGGCTGGCAGCTTGAGGTGAGGTAACACAAACGCCTGCACGCATCACAGGCAACGGGCCATAGCACTTCACTACCCATGCATCTCTATCTCTTCTCTTCCATCCTCTGCTGTTCTCTTGACATTTCCACCTGATTTGATCGCTCACTCACAACTTTCTTTCACATTCTGCTACACTTTCTATTCTTCCTATTTCAATTTCTGTATTTCATATCACTCTCTTTCAAGTGTGCTCGCCTGTGCCTTCATTTTTGTCCTCCTTTGCTTTGTCTTTTACAGCATTTGTACGAAGAAAAACAATCCTGTAATGTGATGAATTTATCACTGGCATCATTCAGGATGCTGCGAAAGATTATGTGGGGAACTACGGCAACATGACACAACAGCTTCATGAAACATTTATAGAGAAAAAGGCTAGAGGTTGTACTCATGGGGACTGAAATATCTCCCTGCGTTTAAGCTTAGTCTTGAGTAAATGCGCTATGACAACTGCATGATGTCAGTTAACATAAACGTTGTGCTCTTCGCCAAGATTGATGCCATAAGAACAAGCATGTGACACAAAGCAAAAATACAGTCTCAAAATCAGTTAAGATTGTTGCACTTTATATATGCCCTGCACATGCTTGTGGGTGACATATTTTGATAGATACGTTTTAAAAGAAGCATCAGTTATCACATTACATGCCTTTGTGTATCATAGCTGTATGATAAACGTGGCTCTTCAACACACACATTATACTGCAGAAATGTAAGAAATCTGATTTTTTATATTCTTCCTTGCGCCGTTGCTGCACTGGCTCTCCGCCCTCAGGATGAAGTCCTTTTGCAGCATTTAGTATTTTATTTAGCACTGGGCAAAATGCTTTAAATCAATTGCATGATATTAATAAGAGTGTCAGCATAGCACAATATGGCATATGGATGCAAAATAGAAGGAGCATAATTATATATATATCACTTTTAGGTACAAGGCTATTTGAAAATAGAATAAATGAAAAGATAGTTGTGGGCGTGGTAACCACATTTTAAGTTTGATATGAATTAAGCTCCGACTGGGACTGAGACATTGTTTAAGTAAATTTGAGTTATGGAGATTGTACTGTATATGCATGCAAGAGCACATGTAAAATAATTAAGTAATTCAATAATTAATTTAAACATTGTGAGTTTAATGAACTGTGTTCCACAGTTGCATTCAGTAATACTTATTTTCTAATCTCTTTCCATATTTTTGGAAGACAATAACACATTATGAGCATAGCATAATGATACGATACCACTAATAGCTGATAAGCCCTAATTCTATTCTATTGGTCCAATTCCAACTGCAGCGGAAGAATGTGTGATACAATTGAAAGCTGCAGAACTACTAATGGACCCTGTGGTGAGATTGTTTCTCCTCTGCTGTTTACATGGTCATGAATAGATTTTCAATTTCAACTTTCTAGCTAACATGGATGAGAAGTCCTCAAAGTGCTCAGAAAAATGGAAATTTGAACATCTACTATTCCATGACACCTGGCAAACTCACACATCTGCTGCGGAAGATTGTTTGGTTTGATCGAAAGCTCTGGAACAGCTGGAATGGTGAGACTGTTTGTTGACTATTCTGCTCTGCTCTTTCCCATACTGTTTGTTTTCCTGACCCGTAGCAAGCCCAGGGGAAGGTGAGACAATGGCAGGCTGGCAGTAAACTTGTTCCGGGAGTTGTCTATCTGTCACCACACTGGAGGGGCCATAGAGATGCTGTCAGGCTGGGATGCTAGCACATGATCTTCTGACATGCAGACAGACGTGTGTGTGTGTGTTTGTGTGTGTGTGTGTGTGTGCGCGTGTGTGTGTGTGTATGACTGTGTGTGGCGAGATTTTTCTGTGTGGGTAAGACAGCCTGTCTCTGCCTCTGCTCTGTTGCCGGGAATGCTCTTGTTGACTTCTCACTCGGTAAACAGAGGAATCGTAAATCCACAACACAAAAGGTAGTTCGGCAGAGAGGAGAGAGGAGAGGGAAAATGAACTTCCCTTGGCAAATTTCCCACATCGTCAGAAAAGTGGCAGACAGCAAGTTAGAGAAAGGCTGAGTGAAACAGAAGCAAAGAGAAGAGGGATTTGAATTAAGACTCAAGTTTCACAGAACTGAGACGAAGTGTCTATTACACTCATATGGTCTTCTTAATATGCAATATGATTACTGTCTTGCAGTTTCCTTAAAAGTTACTTCCTCCTTGCCTCCACACACAAACGCACACACCATCCTGAACAGTTGGGAGGGAAAGATCCAGAGGGGTAACAGAAAAATGATAATCTGGAGGCCACAAAGCTTTCTAGGCTGGATAGTAGCACAGACATTGAATAGGGCTGCATACTGCGATAACGCACCGCCCCTATGGCAGGAGTGCACACACACAAACGTACACACACTCACTTGTACAGACACTTTTCGCTCAGTTGTGCTCCAAGCAACACACACACGCACACGCAGATACACACACTTGAGCAGAAATTTACTTTTCACTCACTTATGTGCAATGCAATACACACACTCATACGCACACGGAGCTTGTGGCGAGTGGCTCGAGCCTGCTGATAAGACAGAATGGAGCACTTCAAAGCAGTGATACTTGGAGATAGAAAACAACCTCAGCTAATAGAGCCTCCCTCAAAATGGCTGCCAGGCACCACCACGTTAACACAGCTAACGTGTCACATACAGACACATCACCGCTCAGCCCTGTTGGCTTACCAGTTGCATAATCATGTCATCCCGCTGCTGAGGCTGGAGACACCTGAAGCAAGTTTGCCAATTACATGCTTCTTTCTTAATCAGGGGAAGTTCCCTCGTTCAAAGCAAAAAGCTAAAGGGACAGACAATTTTTTTATTTATTTTGTTTTCCTGTTTAATAATGGAGAGAATCATCAGCATATTCCTTTAAAGTCCAGACTGTGGCCTCTCATTTTCCAAACATGCCCTGAATTTCTGTCAATTCAGTGAGGACAACAGGTACAGCATGCATATATAAGCATCCACCAAAATCCTATTCCTGTGTTAGGAATGCCAGCTGTAGCCTGTAGCAAGTGACCCTGTGGCTATTCAATATTTTGCTCCCCATAATTTACCACCTTGGCCCATAATTTTGTGATTAAGATTATATCCACTTTGTTGCCCTCCTGCACATGTTTATACATTTCAAAAAAGGAATCTGAATAGAGCACAGCTATGGTGACACACTCTGCTCGCTGCTCTCTTCTGTATTTACTTCCTGCGAGGCTGTGGGTTTCCCCTCCACCCTGTTGTCCTGGCTAGGCCTGCTTAATTTGGCATCTGCTTTTTGGCAGAAGTGAAGCAGTGCGGAGGCCAAATGCACACAGTGGGCCTGGCTGGGGCAATCCAATCGATAAGGACACACTGCAGGAAAGAAACAGGTGCACCAGACTCTCTCAAGCAGAGTTCAGTCTCTGCTGAGACGGCTGTGTCGTAATCCATTTGGCACAGAAGGAGATAGCCAGAGAGGGAGAAGGCAAAAGGTAAAAGATGAAGACGAGAGGGCAGAAGCGAGAGCGGGAGTGTAGACAAGAGTGTAGACTAAGGTTTTAATGTTGCCTTAGCATAATACTGTTTACTGTTACTGTACAGGATTGTGGACTCTTTTTTTGTATAGCAGGATGACTTGGACAATAGTATTTCAGAAATGAGATCCAATGAGACACGCATGAAATGTTCTGATTATAAGATCAACAACTAAAAAAAATTAAATTCAAAGTTTGATGTTTTGCAAACAATCATTAAACATACAAAGTAAAGTGGCTTTCATTTTGACAGAGCTCAATCATCTCAAGTGGTTTGAACAGTCAGGTCTGTCAAGGAACACCCTCTCACACACACACACACACACACACACACACACACACACGCGCGCAACCACACACATCTTGGTGTGACAAGCCAGAACAGAAATGTGCGGAGGTTTAGTCTAATCAGTAATTTGGTGAAAGAGGGGCTCCACTTCAACCATTAACTCTTGTTATTCTCCCCACTTTAGCTTGCGTCCAACATTTCCTGCACTGCTTAGCCCTGTCGCTTGATTGCAATCTGGTGCCAAGGAAGGAAAAAAGGGAGAGGAAAGGAGAGGAGAGGTGGGGGAGGATGGTGTAAATAAGTGGAGAGGGGGTAAAGACAATAGATACTCCATGCTTGACTTCCTTAGGAAATGGAACACTGTGATTCCTGCCATTAAAAGTTCAAAGGTGAACCTCTACATTTCCGTAAACTGACAGAGTGGCAATTGGAGGTCATCACTATATAACTGTGTATTTAATAGATTAGAATGGAATGCCAGTGTTTGATTAGTCTCTAATTAAGAGTGAGGGTATCACTTTTTTCACTTTAAATATTTGACTGAAGCAATGGCTTAGTATAATAGAGTTTTTATTTGTGTTTATGTGGATTTCAGTAGAGTTACACAGAGTATTGACTTTGTGTTACTCTAAATACTAAAATGATGCTTGAGCAAAATGCATTTAAACTCTCCAATGCAAATATAAATAATTTCCTTTTCCTGCATATAGGTATTGTTAAATAACAAACTGTGAAGTTTCAGTTATTTTCTTACTATTAATTATTGTTTTGAACAGCATCATTAAGAGGTTGGAAAAACAGTACAGTATGTGTGCAAAGGTTTGGTGGTTGATTTTGAGCAATAGAACTGTAGCAACAGTTTTTTTAAATTGTGCGAATTGAATATTGCAGATGTTTGTAAAAGCATTGAAATAATCTTAAACACAGTGAATGCTCTTACGAAAGTTGTTTTGATAGTTGAAGTCATTATAAAATGCTTGTAATTAAATATAAAACAGTGTAGTCTTTGTCTCCTGATTAACTTCTTTAACACTGTCTCCTTATGACAGAACAAAAATACCTCCGGGGTTGTACAGGAAACTTTCATAATTACGTACCGTTCCTGTTATACCAATTTCAGTGTGCTGGTTTTATCCTGTAGAATATGCAATCAGATTTTCTCACCTGAATTTAAGAGCCTAAATAGATTATCACCTTAAAGGTCTGAATTTGAGACAAGAGTAAGAAAACATATGGTACATGCAAGCTGTGAAAATTTGCACCAACAAATAAAGAACAAAAAATACAGAGTTTAATAGTAGGAGAAGCTGAGACATAACTGAAAAGAAAGAAAATAAGGATGCAACAAAGATGGGAAAGGCAGTGTGTACAAGCATACTCTGTTTTCCTGTCCCATCCTGAAGATGCAGATAACATGAATAATTTTGAGACTTTGTTGGGAAAACTTTCTAAAGTGTGGCAAGGCAGACTGGAGGTGATAAATTATTCAAATGTTTCATCGGAGCCATGCCGCTTGCGTAGGGCAGGCCTCTATAATATGCATGTAAGAAGACATGATGAAACAACTCCATAAACAGTAGAGAGTGCGAGAGCGTTTGGGGATTGTGGGGTGGGAGGAAAGGGGTAATGCAGAGACAAGTGACTTTGACTCTGACTCAATGGAGGCATTCACGCACTAGGCCACATCTAAGGACACTCAATGAAATAGCCTTGTGTGATGAGGGACAGAGCACAGAAAAGGAGGGCAGATTAAGTGGGAGATAAAGGACAACAGAAAGAAAAACAGTAGAAAACAGAGTTAAAGAGAAACATATATTAAGGGGAAGGGGAAATATTGAGATTCTTGCCATTGTGAGTGTATGTGTTTGGGTAAGAGACTGGGAGAGAAAAAATGGGTTTTTAACAGACAAAGAAGAAACACAAACAGACATGTGAAACAATAAATGTAGGGAGGAAGTTCACTTTCTTGTTAAGTACAAAGGGAGGAATCATTTTCTGCTGCATCAATGCTGTGATAGAATACATGGGAGTAAACCTTTATATTATCTGTTGGCCTAAGGTGAACTAAACCTTGCTATTTTCATTTCTTCCCTGATGTTTAAATTCTTATGTTTCAAGCAAACTAGAGCTGCAATGATTAATTGATTAATAAATTAGTTGTCAACTATTAAATTAATCGCCAACTATTTTGACAATCGATTAATTGGTTTGAGTAATTTTTTAAGAAAAAAAGTAAAATTTCTCTGCTTCCAGCTTCTTAAATGTGAATATTATCTGGTTTCTATACTCCTCTATGACAGTAAACTAAAAATCCTTGGCTTGTGGATAAAACAAGACATTTGAAGATGCCATCTTTTACACATCTTTCACATTTTACCAAATTGATTAATCGTGAAAATTATCATTAGTTGCAGCCCTAAAGCAAACCTCATGGGATGTATAGGGCTAGGATAGATGTTTACATTTTTCAATACTGGGGTCAGTTTAATACTTCTTTCTTATACTTTAAGGGATATTGACACTTTTTTTCCAAACCTTTTTTGGGATATTTAAAAAAAACACAAGCCAAACTTCTCAAACACTGCAGTGTTTGATGTTGTCTTATCACAAACACCAATACTAGAACTTTGCTGAAATGTAGTAGTACAGAGTACAAGTTAAGACTTAAATTAAGACTTATTTTAACTTAATTTCAGATTGTCTTAGAAAATAAACCACCAAGTCCAAACAGTCATAATGCTTCAGAATGACCTATTCTAACCCGTCCAGTGAGCTGCATTTGTTAGCCAGTTGGACAGACAAAACACAGTAATTGGTGCTCTCTAGTTGTACCCCAATTGCACTCAGTCCTCAGTGGTCTACCTCGGCCTTTTCTTACTCCATGGCCCATTTCCTGTCTCATTTTATATCTTTAAGAAGTCCATATAGGCCGAAACAAAAGCAGGGCAAGCGTTATGCTACATCAGTAATGAGTGGAAACCCTCAGAATGGCCCCTTTCCTTGGCCTGTTTCCTGAACTGACTAAGGAAAAGAAGGGGAAAAAAGCACCAGGGCTGGAACATAGCAAGTTTGACCATAGTCACCTTAAAGTATATGCTTGATATATTTACAGTGACTCTAAACAGAAAAACACCTTTCTTTACCTTTCTACAACAACAACATAAAACTCAAATGAATGGACTTGCAATGAGAAAATCATGTAGTTAAGGGTAGTTAATTTATTCCTTGTCTTCATTGAGTGAGGGAGCGGAACGAGGAGGAGAGTAAAGGAGTGGGGCAGCATTGATTGTATGTATTTATCTCCCGCTGGTCAGCAGTCTGGCTTGTTGCTGTGCACTGGAGGTCATTCTCCACATTGAATCCCCATTGATCTCCTCTTTAGAGCCTCCTGAGACACCCAGAGCTCCATTATGAAAGTGATCACACTCGCAAGCGGAAACCAATAAACACAGTATGCACGCTCATGAATAGAGAAACACAAACTCACACTGTAAGTACATTAGCACATCATTATGCATGCATAAACACACACACACTTTTTTACAGCATGGCCTCCCTTCCCATACACACACTGATCGGTAGAAACCAAGTTTAATGTTGCCTCTCTATATAATTCCTTGTACTGCGCCTCCTAACTTCGTGTAAGAGCATGCATTAATTCAGACATCATTTAATAAAACACGCACCCAGACTGCCTTGACCACTCCATAGAAAGGTGCTGAAAGGCAATTACGTTGGGCAAATAGCCCTTCAAGCTCCAGGGGCCGAAGCCCTTCCATCCAGAGGAAGGAAGGAGGGGAGGGTGGACTCTAGCCTCGCACCAGAGTTGAAAGAGAGTCACTCTGGGTTAGACAGTATTCCTTGCCTTTACAGACAGACACAGCGATGCAAGTTAAAACCTGCATTGGTGGTTGATCTAAATGAGTCAACCTGTAAACTGGATTCATGACCCTCACGACTTGGGTTGAAAATGGGTCAGACGCTGTACAGCTTATCTATATCTATAAGTTTCGATAAGTTTCATACAGAAACATAAAACTCAAACAATGAGCTGAAATATGCTATAAAAGCTTCAAGAGCTGAGGGGAGTATGGTAAGTCTCTGTGAATGGTGACAACCAGAGATAAACGTTTGATAGCAGCCTCATACAAATGGATCAACAATAAGCAAAGAAAGAAAAATAATTAATCAAACCATTGGCGCTGACCTGGGTTAAACATTGGGTGGTGTAAAAAAATGAAAGCAATGTTTGATAACATCATGTTGTGAGGAGACTCTGCATGCTCCAAGTTTGGGCTGTTTTTGGTAGTTATCGCTATAATAGCCTGTAGGCGCTGGGAAGTGTTCTTTTCAACATGTAAATATCAACACTCATGTTCGCTGGTGCACATTGTTTTGTTTTGCTAATCAAGCCTACCAAGGAAAGAGCATGACAATTATTGCACAATCAGGTCGGTGAGAGTGGCTACGGCTGAAATCTACCAGCAGACACTGACCCAGCTAATTCTCGACAGGAAATGAAAACACAGTTACTGACGTCTTACAGCATGTAGAAAGCAAACAGAACAGCCTACTAACAACCGGACACTGCCATCACATGGAGATGGAAAAAGAAGTAGCTAATGTAATGTTGTCTAATTTATAATAAAGAAACTTGGATTTATCAAATTATGTTTGTTGCTTGGTGGACACACGTTACAGCAAGCATGGTGTTTTTCTACTTTTTTTGCCGCTAATGTAGCCAATAGAACAGTCAAATTTATTTTGTTTGTTTCATCTTATTTCATAAAAATTAATTGAAATATACATGTGTCTGTATAGAGTTGTGTAATTATTTATTAACTATACTATTAAATTAGTAGGGTGTTATTTTTGTTACAACTTTTTAACCATCAATATGACAGTATATTTCAATGTATCACAGAGGAAGAATGTTGCATATTTATTTCTTGCAACAACTAACTGTTACTTAGGCATTGACCAGCAGTAGTTTTACTAAATGAAGAGCCATTTTTGACCCGCAAGAGCTGGCTCTCAGAAAGGAACGGAACCATAAGATCCGGTTCCCTTCAAAGAGCCGTAATTCCCCTCACTACATTTAATCCTTTCTCTCTCCCCTGCCTTTCCTGTCTCTCTCTACTGTCACTGTCAAATAAAGAGGAAACGCCAAAATAAAAAAAAAATCTTTAAAAATGTGTCTGTTCAAGTTGTTCAAAAGTCAATGGAATTTTTTAGGATATGGCTATTTTACCAGCACATTATATGCTGCTTTACATCAGGATCGGTGGGTTAATCCTTAACATTTTGTTTGGGGGGTGGGGGGGGGGATCAAAAAGTGAATCAAAAAGTCTCTTCAGATTGTCATCATAAGCAATGTCCTGTATGAAAGCGGCATCAGTTCCTCCTCCCTCCAGTCACACTTGGCTACACTCTCGAGGAATGCATTATGATTTGTTAAGCAGCTGGAGAAACTAAAGAGAGGGCTGACAAATGGTACTGTAAAAGGCAAGAGGCATTTACAGTATGTAAGGCATGACATCATTAGAGATAGCTATTCTTCTAACAGTAGAGATCAAAGTAACCTTATGATGAATTTGAATTTCAACAAATAGCACTCTGCAGACATCTAGAATTTAAATGACACTGGTATATCCAGGATCACCTATAAAAGTACTGTCGTTTTTTATAGTTTTTTTTAAATTCTAAAAACATGCAGATACCATGGGTGGGGTGGTGGGGGAACAGTCATAATTGAGAATCGTGACAGCCCAGATGGTGCTTTTCTTCCTTTTTAAGTCATTTTGCAGAATTAATTATTGGAGGAAGATTAGTGGCTGTAAGTATTCCTTATGTCACAACAAAAAAGCATTTATCATTATGAATATTAAAATGAATGAATATTAAACGCATTACAAATATGCCAAGGTATTTCATGTGAAGATTTAACAAATCACATCACAGCTTGTCCAATAAAATTAGTGGGGGAAAAAGTACCAAAACTCATCTTTTTTCTTCTTATTACCCATATGTAATAAAATAAAGAAAAAAGACATTACAGTAGGAATGGGGAAGGGGAATTGGGCTGAAGGTGGGCCCTACCATTGTTGCCGAAGTCCAGCGAGTACTTGACCACGTGGTAGTTATTCCACACGTACAGCAGGTTGTCTCTCGGGTTGTAATCCACTGCAGCAATGTACTGGTAGGAATTCGGGAAAGGTATGTTAACCGTCATCTCCTTGCTCTTATCAGTGTTGTACATGTAGTCGATTTTGTTCCCCGTCCCTTCATTGTCGTCATCTTCGTAGACTGTTTTGACCACGTAAAGGACTCCGCAGATCATGAAAGCATTGGAGGCAGAGCGTTTGTCATAGCTGGTGTCCCACGAGCCTTCAATGCGCAGGGTATAGGGGTTGAGCTGGCTCACCACAATGCGCCCGTTGTTCTGTTCTGTTGCATAGATCACCCACAGTCCATTCTCATCCACCGCTAGGTCAATGTCCGACTTGCCCCCCCAGCGGTATGGTGAGGTGTCATGGTAGTTGGCATTGGCAATAATGGCCTCACCACTCTTGATGCGTGTGCGCAGGTCAAACTTTACAATGTTGCGGGTGCGCTCCTTATTGAAGAACAGTGCACCGTCATAGACGACAAAACCAGTCCCATCGACACGATGTGGGAGTTTGTAGGTTGTGGTGGGACGGCCTGCAATGAAGTCCTCCTTTGACGAGTATTCTGTCAGTGTGTCTGTGCGGTATGGCGTCCAGGGCATGTAGTAGATCTTGTCTGAGGCCTGCAGTGGGTCTTTGCACCACGCACCAGACTGATGATCTGACTCAAAGAGATGTTCACTTTGGTACACTCCTCGCAGAATGCCAGGGCAGAGAAATACTGAGGAACAAATGACAACATTTTCACATTAGATACAGTTTCATGCAGTCGCTGTAAAATGTCAACTATTCTCTTTAGAATTTCTGACAGTGCCTGTGAAATGTTTGCCTCTTTTCATAGATGTTATATTGTGTTTTAACTTAACCTTAACTACCAGTGAGTGAGGATGACATGATAGGCTTACTGTGTTGTGATTTCGATGTTGTATAGTCACTGTCATTCTTAAGCACAGCAACAGCATGCCTCCTATTCAACAGATAATACCCTGCTCTCACAGCTAAGAGAAAAAGAGAAAATGGCACATTTTGTTCTACTTCCACCCTTTCCCTCTATTCCAATTCCCGCCTCCCTCCCTGGCTCCTCATTAGTCCCATAGCTCTTTCTTCCCTTCTCTCCCTTTCTATCGCTGTCAGGAACAACCAACTATAGAACCGAACACATCTTTTATCGCCTGCTGTTTCTGCAATTGTTACAATAATTCATTTCCCACTCTGTGCTTGGTATTCCCATCTTAGAATACTGGGGTCATGTTTTATGAGTGATGTGGGAGACGTAATAAATTCTGGGAAGCCAGTGTGGCCGGATTCATAGGGACGTTTGTAATTTAACTGGAATGTTGTCACACACACACACACACACACACACTCAGACAGCAGATACACACAGAGACGGGCCAGATGTGCATTGTGGTTTTCCCATTCTTCCCAATAATATAATTCCAGATCCTATGCAAAGGGCTGGGAATATTTATTTAATTCTAATTGGCTATTCAAAGCACTGGCATAATTTTCATATCATGGGGAAGCATTTGAAATATTAAATGTCAATGTAATTCCCTGTTCATCGGCTCATCATAAAAATGTGCTCGACCCGTGGAGAGTTTGTTAAGTGACATTCTACACGATACCATGAAATAATATGGGCCTAGAGTGTGTCTAATGAGAACCAGTGTTTCAAAATTGCCTCTATATGCTGAGATCAAGCTGTCTTAATATAGCAGCAGTGACTTTGAGAGGTGTCAGTATGCCACGAGGTACAAAACGCTTCAGACGCTGGCATCAAAAAGTGACAACCCAACCCCATATTTTGAACATGTGTGCACATGTGAATGTGTGCGTGAGACTTACCTTTTTGTTCTACTTCTGCATGAGCCATAGGCAAAACATTTGAAGGAGGAAAAAAAGAGAGAAAGAAAGAGATAGATAGAGACAAGAGACAAAAATAGATTAATGATGCAATAATAAGGAAATCATGATAATACAATCTCAGATCTCCATAATCGTTCTCATATTTCATTCTAACCTTGTGAGAGTGCCAGGATGCTCTCCATGTGTGATTGGTAATAACATTACATAAGAGTATGAGCAGACTGCACTGCAACGGGAAAGCTATCTGACAGTAATGCATCACACATGTCACACACACACACACACACACACACACACGGGGGAACAGACACATGCGTGCCATGCCGACACAGAGAGAGGGATAGGGACACTGAGAGCAAACACGAAAAGCACACACATATTCATAGTATCCATAGTGGTCCCATCCCTAGTACAGGACAAAATACAGCAATACAAAATGACCTGAGATAATGAGCTCTTTAATGTCCGCTAATAGCAACAGAACAATGAGAACCAGAAAATTGATTTCATTACTGGGAATGTGTTTCAGTGGACCAGCCAAAACTGCCACATAAAAATGCTTTTTGATGCACAGTGGGTGAGCAAATGCTTTGTGTATGTCACCTCCTCTGTGTGACTCTGTGTATGAGTGCGCAATCATCTGTGTGTGGAGGTGGGAGCATACTGAATGCACTGGTTTGCTCCAACCCCAACACCAATTCCTTGTCTATTATATTCAAAGCATTATCCTTAGAGCTGTAACGGAGGGTTGTTCATGTCGCCCCACTTGCTCAAAACCTCTTAAACATATGAATTCCATTCCACCCTGCTCCCAGGGGGACTGAGTGGAATGTGAACATGGCAGAAACCTAATCCTGCAGGCAGTGCCCTTGTGTCTTTCAAGACCGTTAGAGACCTGCTGAATGGAACTGGTCCCCCGAGAGAAGAAACAAGGGGAAATTTTTCCTCAAAGGAAAAATATTTGGAAGGACCTCCGGATGGCACGTTTATATATAGCACAAGTGCACTCCATTTTGCACAGTACATGCATACATTCTTTAAAACATTAAAGCCAAAACTCATCACCAGCCACAAGACATACACAAACACATGTGACAAACAGAAACACACAAATGTATGCACAAATACACACACACACAGGCAACCATTAAAACCCAGTCTCATGAAAAATGCATGGTAACTAGTGCAGCTTAGCACAACTCGCGATAAATAAGCAATCTCTGGAAGGAGATCGTGTTAAACCTAAAACAAGTGTGTGTGTGTGTGTGTGTCGTTTCGAGTGAAGATATAAAATGGTTCACCACAAGGAAGCAGTTCCCCTGTGAGAAAAGCTGGGAAAGAAAGCAGATAGTGTGTCTGTGCAGGGCGGGGTGTGTGATGGAACGACATATATCGATGTAAGAAATGCACACACAAACTTGCACTCACACATTTAAACAATACAGAGACACATTGTGGGTGAGAAGACGAGGATTAATGACACCAAACAACAAGGACTTCCCATCACCTGAGTGTCTTGTACAACCTCCCAGACACAAAGGAAGACACGCAGAGTTCAAGGTTGCCAGCAACTAATAGATTTCAAATGAAAAAGTGTCGCGGCAACAAGTATACCAAATGGCACGGAAAATGTCAAACAAATGTCATTCAATTTGTATTGCTGCAAGTTGTTTCACTAGATTAGCGGATGCCTCTATTGGTGACCTCATTGCGAGATTTTGTTTTTGAGGCATCTCTGTTTTTAATCTCAGTGACAAAGGTAAGAAATGAACGTTTTTCACGAAGCAGTCATTCATCTTTCAGTGCTGGATTTGACAGAGTGAATATAGGTTGGTGAGACATTTGTTGAAAGGTTTTCTCAAGGTTATTTCATGTACGCAAGAGATGAGAGGTCTTTTGTGCTACCGCTAATTCAGCGCCGAGAAGAACAGAAAAACAGCAAAAATATGGACTACGACAACTTGCCAGAAAATGTCCTTGTTACCAAGAAGACGTCAACAAGAAAGCTTTTTCACTCAATCTTTTTCTCAATGCTATTCACAATTGAATTCTGCAGAGGTGTGGTATGTTTTTATCTATCCAGTATCTTTGACTGATCATTTGCAAAACCACTTAGACGGCACTACTGAAGAGTTAGTTCTGCAGCTACAACAAGCCCCCCCCCCACACACACACAAACGTGCCCATTTATTCCTACCAAGGCTTTGCATGAATATTAGAAAACGATAGCAGAACAATAAACACTAACAGCAATACTCTGTTGTGAAAATGTGCTGCCTGTCTAATTTCCAATTCATTAAAAATCATCTAAATATTCATTAATGTCTGCGTTAGTATCTTCTCAATTTTTTAAAATGTCTTTAATCACGTGAACATCTCTGACACTGTACAATGGATGCCTTCTCAGCCATTTTCCCTCTCTCTTTCATTTCTATTTTTCATACCCACACCATGCACACAGAAGCAGCGTTAACCTGACTATGGCGCTGCGGTGTAAAGATAATTAGCATTTTTATTGAAAGCGTATGGTTTATTAAGGAGGTATTCGTCTAGGAGGAAGGACAGTGTGTGTGCTCATGAGTGTGTGTAATATGTGCGTGTGCGTGAGGCGTGGGCACGATCGCCTGCGTGCTCCTGCAGACGAGTGGTGACAGCAGCCTTACCACTATTATCTCTGATCTCCAATCAGCTCATCCGGCTACAGCCCAAGGTCATTTATGGACGCAGACGTTTTCTTCTTTCTCACTTCATTATTCTATTCTTTCTTTCTGTCCTCTCATCCTCACCTGCCATTCTCTCTCATCATTTCATGCTGTGCCTTTCTTCTCATTCATTCTCTCTGTTATGTCCTCTGTATTTCTACCACTTCCCCCATCTGCAAACCCTGTCCACCTCTCACACTGTGTCTTTTATCAGTTAATTCATTCTTTCTGTTCCTCGTCTGCTGGCCTCGTCTAACCTATTTCTCTCTATCTCTGTTTCAGCTGTCGCTCTCGCTCTCTCGCTCCCTCACTCCGTCCGTCTCCTTCTGTCTCTTTGGGTCCTTTCCATCTTTCCTCGTTCTCTCTGGGAAACACAAAATCGCCTGCATATGTGTACACACAAACACACACACACATACAGTATACTGTACATGCACGTACAGAGAAACATGCACACACACGCACACACAAGGACAGAATCCTAGCTGTGAGCAAATGTTTCCACGTCAACACGTGCGCAGACATACACGCATGCTCACACACAAACAGCTCTTCCCATGTTATCATGATAAAGTTATTCCAAGGGTCCAATCTGACAGAAGTCTCTAATTGGACAGACAAGAAGGTGATTTTATCTTTTAATTAGCTTTCCTACAGAGCCAAGTTCTATTGTCTAAAATAGACTGCATGGGTATTGCATAACATATCACTTTTTTTTTTCTGATTAATACACTAAATATGGTAGTAGGCTAATTGCTTCATAGCGGCAGTTGGAGAGCCAGGGTCTATTGCATGAAGATGAGGAAATGGATAGACATAATCCCAAGTGTACCAGCTTTTTTTAATGGATGACCATGAATGAAACAATACAAATCATCACATATCGTTTTTTTCTGCAGGATAGCGTATTTTTTTTAGGGATTAAGAGATGTTTCTATGTGTGAGAGCGGCCTTGGAGAAGCACTTTGTACATTAGTGTGCTAATGTATGGATATTTATAGTCTTCCTGCAGTGCTATTAGCAAGTATACACAGGTGGTTAATTACTGCCAAAGCTAGCTGGCTAGTTTGGCACATGACTGCCACACACTCATACCACAGAGAGCCAGAGAGGGAAAGCAAGAGAGCACTTGATTTTAGCTTTGGAAAACAGCCAGAAACCTGCAGTGCAGGGAGGAGAGATGAAGAGCTGAGACGTTAGAGCTAGCCAAAAATCCTCAAGAAAAAAAAGGAGGGGAGTTGCAGGGGCAACATTTCCCTGAAAACTGAACCGTACATAATTTGATTACCTGTTTTACAACCCACTTTGAGATTTGTTTGCAATATCGATGTAGTAGGAAACATAACAGCTCTACTTCAACAAACCTGCTCAGGAAAAGCACATCTACATTATGAAGTGGCGTCTCTTTGGAGCTCAGCTTATTTTCTTTCCAAGCAATCAGTTTCTGATTAGCAACACCTGGCCTCAGAGGTGATCACTAGGGGTCAGGCAGAGATAGTTTTAGAAGGGAGATGGCTGCCTTGAGAGCCATTTCCTGTATCTGTGTCGCATGGGTTTCACCCCTGCCCCGCCCCTTTAGGAGACTAGTGGCAGGTCCTGAGTCTATTCAATCCAATGGGAGAAGTGAACGTGAGCACAGATTATGACACATTTTTTCACCCATAGTCACCAAAGTAAATATCAGACCCATTTTTTCACAAGCCACATATCTTCCGAACATTCTGACACTAAAATGGCATTTTTCAGACAGACAAATCTGAGAAAATTAACTTTGATCGAGACCTGTCTCCGTCTCAACCACACACTCTCTCGACATCTGGCAACATCTGTTCTTTAACCGTCCGTCTGGTAGTGTTGCCGACACTTTTCAACCGGATGAACAATCTAAATCTAAATCTGATCTAAAAGGACTTAAAAGTTAAAAGTGAAATAAAACTTGTGTTTCTTTGCTTAATAATTCTATTATATTTATTATTATTTAACGGCGGAGAGTCGACCACGCCCACTTGGGAGACAGGAAGTGTATACCATTTCTTACCATTGGTGCTGTCTTTAATGTGTTATCTTTGTTATAGAGAATCTTTGGACCAGGTGTTTACACTCAAGGAGGCCCGCCAGTGTGTTTAAAGTGACAATTCACCCCACAATCAAATATTTTTCTTCTTGTCTGTAGTGCTATTTATCTGTCTAGATTGTTTTGGTGTGAGTTGCTGAGTTTTGGAGATATCGGCAATAGAGATGTCTGCATTTTTGTGTCAGAAAAATACATTTCAAAAACTCAACAGGAACGTCTCTTTCCAGAAATCATGACCCGGTTACTCAGGATAATCCACAGATTTGTTGTGAGCAGTTTCATGTAGGAACTATTTTCTTTCTAATGTTCCTACATGAAACTGCTCACAACAAGGTCTATGTATCTTTCACAACAACACAGCTGACAGCATTGAATTGCTATGTCAAGCACGCCAGCTTGATAATAGATGGTTGGATCTCCGGCCTGAATGTCAGGGAACAGGAGTATCTTATTCTAAGGTTCAGACTTTATTACGCATTTCGAAGAAAATTGATTTCATAAATATTTGAAGGATGCGCTATGAGGGCTCTGTGAAGGGTCTTGCCACGTAAAACTTGAGGTATTCTCACACAAAATAATGTAAAGTGTGGAGTCATGGTATCCAAGGACTTGTTTCACCTTTAAACAACATATATTTCTCTGCAACATTGTGAAACATTTCTCATGGCTAAACACACCCAGAGGAGCCAGGTAGAATATCACAGCGCTACCTGATCCAGCCTGAACACTTAGTCAGTGCACGGAAACTGCTAATGTACTGTCAAAGGCTCTCTCTCTCTCTCTCTCTCTCTCTCTCTCTCTCTCTCTGTCTTTACAATGCTCCATATCTCTCTCCTTCTCTATCTTTTTCTCCAGTACTTCATCTCTCGTTCTATGTCCCTCCCTCTGTTAGCTGAGCTCTCTGATGACTTTGGTTTCAGATGCTGTCTATTTTTGCAGGGGGGGAGGGGGAACGTTACCCTGACAGACCCATTGTTTATCAGATCAGCACACAACGCGTCTGCCTTTGCACTCAGTTGTTCCTAAGCTACTGCTCTATGCAGTGATTTATCTTGGAAATAAGTAGTGCTGTATTTTCAAGCAGGAGCGGAGTTATAACAATGATAAAGGCAGAACATGCAGACAAGTTTCAAGAGCAAAAACACACACCCTGTTTTGATGCATGCATGTGTGTGGTGTGTGAGTGTGTGTGTACGCGCGCTTGATGGGGCATTAAGCAGGTATCAGGTTGTGTTTCCATCTGCTCCAGAGAGGACTCTGATAGTCCTATTATTTAATCTGCTGGTCATTCTAGACGCCAGGCAAGGGCCGTTTAGCCAGACATAATTGAATGCTTCAGTATGGGAGATCACCTTGGCCTTCTGTATGGACCGTGGTGCCAAAGCTGCACACTCAGACAATGTTTAAGAATTGTCTGTGATCGCTGCAGCACTTCAGAAGAAATCCTACACAAAAATTTTAAGTTCAAAATATTTGTTCCAAACAGTCACCTTCGTGATAGAGCTCACATGTAACACAAACATTTCTTATTTTAGGAAGAAAGAAAAGAATTTGCACAGTCTGACTCAAAAGTTTCTCTAATACACATTCTGCTAACGGAGAAGCTCATTTAATGTGTTTTCTTGAAACAAGGCAGTTTACTCATATCAAGTCTTCCCTTTAAATGTCTCCGAATTAGTCACATTTTTCAATAATATTTGGCAAAAGTAAGATTTACAGACAAGGCTAAATAGACATTTATTGTTAATAGGTTGTCTATAGCGAACAAGACATGACAACATTAAGATATATAGTACTATGCTGCGTCTTGAATCTATGTTTACGTGAGCTTTACAAAGGCGACAATGTCTAAAGGTTATGTAATATGGAGTAGTATGAAGTATTCAGTTCAACAATCTATTTATAAGAAAAACTGATTTTAATCTATAAGTAATGTTTGGAATCTCAAACTCAAGTGCAGTAGGTCTACTACTGGATTGAGAAAGTTGTATCTTCAGTGTATTTTCTACTCTGTTCTGTGCCTGTACGTATTGAGTAACAGGTCAACTTTTTTTTTTCAAAATAACGATCGAGTTTTTACCTGCTTGGCCTGTCTTCTGGTAAGGATTCCCACCACAATGTGGCAAAAATCAAATATAACTGCAGTTTGAAAAAAGTAAATTTGAATGCCTGTAGGAATCAAAACAGACATAGAAGTTGCATTTTAGCTTTGCCTTTGGACAAACCCTCTAAACTGGAATTTAGTGTGAAATAAACACCAAGGACAAATAGATAGATATTTAAAGATATAATATGTATGTTTTCCACATTAAAATGTCTAAAAACAACATGACCTATTATATATATTTTGCTGAGTTACATTATCCCAAATGTTTCCAACAGTTTTCAAACCCAGATACATCAGTAATTTTAATCAAGGTAAAAAATGTGGTCGCCTGTCAGAGGTGTCATATCCCCTTTGTGCATGTGTCAGTGTTGTGGTTGTCATAAATTTAGTTTTTTTTTCAGTTTTAAGCCACATTTTTTTCAATACACTATTTAGATCTTGGTCGTTACAAACTATATATTTTAGCAGGATGAAAGATGTTAGTCATTGGACGTCTGGACCTTAAGTTATCAGAGAAACAAGCAGAGCAAACATTAGCGGCAGCTCGGCTCACAGCCCCTCCGGGACGTCCTGTGTCCGCCGACCAGCATTGAAGAAACACTGATTTTTAACGTGTAACTGCTTAATGGTGTGTATTTACTGGTTTTAATCACTGGGTCTGTTTGTTTTGGAGAGGTGGAAACCTCTGGAGATAATTCGGCTTCCTGTAAAAACCTCCTGAACGATGAACACTGAAGGAATCCTAACCAGGACAAGCTGACTGCGATGACAGCAATGGTGGTGAAGACAACAACTCCCATGATCCCACACTACTTCATGGCGTCATCAAACTACATATCTCGTTATGTGCGTTTAACCCACCGTGAACCCTTTCATTATGCATTGAGCTGTAACCTAGATTTTGGGGAAAACTGTGCTGGTAAAAAAAAAAGGTTCCACAGTTGTTGGGATATTTTATGACCATGTCCCATGAATGTTTCACACCAGTGAATACAAGCTCCCAGTCTGTTATCGCATGGTCAAAGGTCATATCACCATCTGTCATCACTGGAGCTCATCCTTCTTTCTCATCCTTCCTCCCACAGACTTTCCCAGTCCTGTTCCCATTTAAACTATATATATATATATATATATATATATACTCTGGCACACGAATTACTTGCATTTCTTTTCGGATTTAAACTGCATATTGTTGTCACACTGACATAAGTCAGAATAAAACACTGCACGCTTTTCACAATGTTAACCTTAGAAAACAACAGTAACAACAGTATCAAGATCTTATCATCAACATATCATACATATTTAACTGACATTCACAATATGTGGCTGAATAATGTTACTGAAAACGAGTTGCAGTGGTAGCCATAGAGATAAGAGGTGAAAAACAATTTTGAAATTTTTTTAAAAAAGGGGGTACTTACTGTATGGGACGCACTCATATTGGACTTCCAAGTATTTGTATGTGCCAGGGCAGGGGTCAGGGAAAACGTCAGGCCCAGCTACCACTGCACACTGGGTACGGTTGTTGCATCTACATGGGGAAGAGGCACATATGTTAATTGAACACATCCAGATGCTTACATGTGCTCAAATATATTCTCACAAACACCCACTGAAAGATGCACACGTGTCTTTGAAGTGTTCTGTGATAAAGCACACACACTCTGACACATGTGATGTAATATACAGTGAGATGTATTATATCCACACATATGATTTACAACATTCACCCTGAGTCATCTGTGCTTAATGACCATTTAGACTGACAAGTGAGCCGACAATATGTCCTTACCAGTACACCTGGAGGAAACACTACAATAATGGAATCATTGAGTTCACGCGTACACAAGGTGGTCCACAATGGCTACTGAAGAGCTGTTTTGCAAGAACATTTCTGGTGTGTGTGTGTGTGTGTGTGTGCCGCAGTGAGAACAATAACCTATGGCTTTAAGAGTATTTTGCCCCAGACTCCAGATAATTAATTTTAATTATCAGGGGGGGCCGCTCCTCTGACACACAAAAAGTAAGTATTTTTCACTCGTATTAATACAGGTTATGTTAGGCAGCACACTACGTATATTTACTATGTGCCTGTGAGGGTTTGTGGTTGCATGCATGTAGGTGTGCGGCTATAAATATGCATATATGACATTTATGTGTGTTTATAATTGAACATGCCAAGGCAAGTCCTCACAACCTAACATGATTTGTTGGGGGATGGTTGGAGCCCATATATTATCATGATAGATACATGTAATGACATAAAATGCTAGCCCACACCGAAGGGCCATTTTATTTAAATGGCGCTTCTTGGTTTAACTAAATAATTGAAATAACGTGAATGACGAATATATCATGTGGAAGACTGAGGACAGAGAGCACATGAGGAGAAGGCCTATTTTAAGAAGGCTTATGAGTAATTTCTCTTCTCATCTGAATATTTTCTTTCAATTAGTACAACTGTTCTGTCTCTCCCTCCTTTCCTCTCTGTGCACCTGTCAAACAGGTGACATTCACATGTTCAGATTCTCCCGTTGAGATATTTTTAATGAGCATGCCAAACCCCTCAAGTCTCTTTTCTTACAGTATCATTAAACAATTTGAACATAATGAAGTATGCATGAGAGCTAATTAAATATAGTTTAATATATAGTTCACTATTCACATATAACACAGAGAGCTAATGTAGGCTAATGTAGGCTACACATCCACGTACTATATTGGTGTCTATGGCTGACCAGTGCATCTGTGGTCAAGTGAAGGGTTATTGGAGTTTAAAAGCTTTAAAACTCTATGTGTTGCGATGTCTGTCATATTCTAATAATAATACCCGCCAGTCTTCTCTCCCCCCCTTTTTTTTCTCGCCTCCGTGCTTTTTAATTTCTTGCCCCGGTGCCTTCATCATCGGTCACCTGTCATCAGTGCAAGTTGTGGACTGGGGGGACACAAACTGACACAACTTTGCTCACAACACCCACCAATGGACACGACTGGCTGGCACACAGTGGTGAATCAGAGCGCAAAACCCCATTTAATGACCTCACATATTTGCTGGCGCAAAAACAGCCCAGTAGTTATGATGTCATCACATTGGGAGATGAAGATAAGGGATTAGAGCTACCTGTTTCATTCAAAACATTGTGCTCAAGAGTGCTGCCACAGGCATAAGTGTGGGATTAATGATTTCCACACACAAACTTAAAGGAGAAGGAACTTGAACACTGCTAACACCAAGAAACCCCAGAGGCTTATAAAAATGTCACATCCCTAAAGAAGAAGGAAAAAATATCCAACTGACACAAAAAGATGCTAGTGAACTGGGCAGTGAAACCACTTGACATCAAAAAGTCATAGCGCAAAGCCAACAGAATGCACAAGTTACTGAAATACAATACATTAAGCCCAGATGCAGGGAACAGGCAGTGTAGAAAAAAGAAAAGATGCAAAAGTGTTCGAAGAGAGCAAAAGGGAGAATATTTAGGTTTTGCGCTAGCTGTGGGTATGTGTGTGTGTTTATTTCTACTTTATGATATTGCAAAAAAGGCTCAGTTCTCGGGACTTTCACCGCTGAGTCATAAAGCACTGAAGGTTATTGACTGCTATTTTAAATAGAGGGTATAGAGCAAAGATTTGACATAATCTCTTGCGCGCTCTATCTCTCCGCTATCACTACTTCTTTCTCTGTGTATTTTTGTCTGCACTACCTTCCTTTTTCTTCTCCCCACACTCTCTATAAGCTCAGATAATAAACTAATTTCTTTCTCAGCCTTTGTCTTCATCCTTGCCGCAAAGGAATTATTCCTTTCCGTTCCTCCTTCTTTGTCTCTCATTCCGACCGTCTGTTTTTTTTCTGTCTGTTTATCTGTCTTAAGACCACTTAGCTGCAGTTTCCGAAGTCACACCCAGATATATGTGGTAGGCCTCTTATTGCTGGCTTCTTTCTCTCTCTCTGTTTGTCCTCTCTCCCTCCCTAATATCTTTCTCATTCCTGCCTCCCTCAGGGCGTCATCTCCAGCCTCCCTCTGTTTCTCCCTCAATCCCTCCATCCTTAGTAAAGCCTGTGCTGACGTCACCACTCTGTCTGAGCCAGTAGTCTGAGTCAGATCCAAAAAAGACTCCCTTATGTCCCCAGTGCCTCCATCGCCTTCTCTTTTTTTTCCTCTCTCTCTGTTACTCTCATTCGCTCTCTGCCAATGTGTTTATCCAGCAGCCTAACAAAACATAGAAACATCAGCAAAATTTGACAATTCATGTCCTCTCTGCATTCTGACCCATGATGAATGTAGATGCAGAACATGCACATACCACCCACCCACACACACACACACACACACACACCTTTTCAACCTATGGCTTTTTTCACACCAACATACTGTAGCTCAATATTTTTTGTGTTTTTCTTGGTGTTGGCAGAAGAGCTCCTTTTTTAATTAGCATGACCACATCAAAACAAGGCAGTGGCCTGGATACCGCCTTGCCTACTGGCTTTCTTCCCTGCAACGTGCAACACACACACACACACACACACACACACTCACAAACACACAAACAAACTATTCACTAACAAAGCCGAGCTGTGGAAGGCAGGGAAAAAGAAAGCTGCGATGCTGCAGTGGGTGCTGCTGTTGTTATTGTCTCTGATGTTTTTCACTTTGTTTGGCAGACCTCCCTTCACTCCGTCTCTGTCTCTATCCCTCATTTAAACATAACTGACTGACTGATGATTTGATGAGGCTGACGCTGGCTGATGGAGCATGTGTGGGTATGTGTGTGCATATGCTAGCACATGCATGTGTCTGTGAGCAGATGTAAAACGGAATAAATACTTGTGAGCGAGCGTGTGTTTGTGTCTGCGTCTGCCTGCATGTGTGTATGTGGTCGAGTGCAGATGTGTTGAAGAACTATATAATTACAGAGCAAGTGAGAGCTGGGAACTAATCCTCATGAGTTGAAAGAGGTGTCTGAGAGTGAGTGACGCACAAAGCCTCTGGAATCAGCAATCAAATACAGTCAAACCGCTCCGCAACACTGTCTGAGTCATCTACAAGACTTTGTGAACATGCTTAGCACATGCAAACTTTCTGGACTGGTGTCTGAATATCGTAAACACACACACACTAGACTGTGCCGCCTGAAAATTCTAAAGGCATACAAATGTTCCAGAACAAAACTGCAAAAATATACACATGTACAAGCATTCAAGAACACTGGCAGTACATCAGTATATTAACATACAGATAAACATTCTAGAATGCTGCAGGGGATTTCCAGAAACTACTAGCAAATTGATAGTGTTTCGATGAAAACTTTAACATTGATACATATTAAACTGCTTCTGTATCATATGCAAAAGTGGACTAAATTTAAAAATAAAATGTACATTCATTTTGGCAGACACACACACTATTCAATATCTCACTTTCACGTGTGGACAGGAGGTGTCAGGGATCAAACCATTATTAACCCCCCTATTAATGACCAACTTGCCCTACCATCTGAGCTACAACCAATATAATGTTCATGATACTGAGCTGCATGGAAATATAAAGTTTGATGGAACTCAAGTAATATTTCCTCGGGTCATGTGATAGCAACTGAACCAACCCCCTAACAGCTGAGGAAATTACATTTGCTGATAAAGACCCTAAGATGCTGTTGAAAGCTCCGGGAAAAGGTGGTAAGTGGCCCTTGAGTCAAGAATGTTTTGTCAAATTACTCAAATATTCCCCACTGTGCCTCAGATCTTATTTTTGAGAGATTTAGCATTTATCTTCATGAGTATTTTAGTAAACAGAATTGTTTGTAGTCATGACGTCACATCGGGGGCTAGCCTCCGCTCCACTAGCTTCTGTAACTCAACTCAGTCTCTAATTTCTTTCATCTGTCTTTCTGACAAAATTAACGTTATTCCTGGGGTTTACTTTCCATAATCTGCATCCACTACAGCACTTACAACATTTTTATAGAAAACTGCTTGAAAACAGAAATATCAAATAAACAACATTAAACTACCATCCTTATCACTTATCACATAAAGTGAGCCACACAACATACTGTTGAGAAAGCCTCTATTCCAAGGCTGGATTTTTAGTTATGGGATTTTGAATTTTTAAATATTTTTTCATACTTCTGGAACAGAAAGATGATTACTGATAACATCAGACTGTGCATTTAAGTTCTGATTTAACATTATTATTATTATTACAAAACATTATAAAAATACACATTTATCTAAGAACAAAGGCTGTGTCTGAAATCTCTCCCTATTTACCATAGTGCACTTTATTTACCTTCCGCAGTTTTTTTATGTCAGTGTGAATTTATGTGTGTAATGTATGCACTATATAATGCCCTCATGAATTCCCACATTGGAACACAAATGTAGTGCCCATGGAATGAAAAAAACCTGCTAACAATCGCACAATGCAATGCACCACATTTTATTAATGCAAGAATTACAGTACAATGGTGTGACTCAACATCTGTCAGTGATGATGAAAAATGGCAATGATTCAGGAGTGTCCAAAATCTCAGTTTACTTCACACACTACTACTTACTGTTGTATAAGTGACTCTTATAAAGGGAGTAGTGAATGGGTGAATTTTGGACAACATATTTTCTTTTTTCTTTCTTTTTAAAATTCTATTTTTACATTATTTATACATTATTTAAATTATTTTTTTTCAGCTATTTCACGCACGCGGTGGGGTAAGTTGCCGAAAACAGACTAAAAAAAGATTATCTTCTTTGACAGTTGGACTTATCCATAAACCCAGAATGAGGAAGACTATGGAGGAAATGGTGGGGATGGTTGGGATAGCTCAACAAAGAATGAAATTATTTAAAACAAAAATATGAAGAGTGGAAGGTAAAGGAGCTATATAGCTGCATAGTGATATTAATGTATGTATCACATGAATGTGTTGGCCTTGTGATCATGTGTTTGCCTTTTCTGTAATCAGTTATATTTATGTTCATTCTCACTGCTGTCTAATGTAGTGGCCTTTAGAGATTGTTTCGTTGTATATAACATAAATCCCATATTTCCTCCTGCCTTTAGCCAGCATGTAGTTCCACGAACAATACGATTTAACACAACTTGACAAACAGAACTTGACAATAATTACTGCTAGAACACAATAAATTGCTTTGTATCAGTAGCCCAAATTCTCCCTAAAATGAATGCATGAATACAGTATTGTAATAAGCCTAAATGTATTTCCCATAGTAAAAAAAAAGATAGATTTTATAAGCTTGTGACACATTCTGAAAAGAAATTAAATTAAAATACCCAAACTGGGAAAAATTAAGCAAAGGGAGTTAAGCTGTTAAAAAAACATAAAATAGAAGACAGTTTGTGAAAATAACAAAAGGGAGGGGGAAAGATGATTTCACAGGGCTCTTTATGTCCTGCGGGAGTTCAGGAAACCCATTTGACAGCAGACAGAGCATAGTTACCGTATCTCGCTACAGGATAAAAAGCTGTTAGGCTGTCCATACACTCTCTCTCCCTCTCTCTCTCTCTCTCTCACACACACAAACACACACACACCACATATGATATTCTGCCGCTACTGGCCTCATTTCTGTTTTATTAGCTCCCTGTTGTGGTTATACACACATATACGGTAAGGCTGTTTGGAGATGGACAAATGGAGTGATGGGAATGGATGTTGGACAGGAGGAATGAAAAGGGGAGTGAAACTGTGGAATGATGCAGCGGAACCAGGATGTAATAAGTAATTGAAGAGTGATGCAGCAATTGTGACTGACAGAGGTAAGACAAAAGTAACAAATGACAGGCGTCTGTGTGTGTTTGTGAGTATATGTCTGTGCCTACCATGGGGAAGACTGAAGCAGAAGCATCACATCCTGTGCCAGCACCACCACACCACACTTATAAAGAAATGACAGATCTGTCTCTCTCTTTCTCGTTCTCCCACACACATACACACAAACACTGATGCTGTCCCTGAGTGTGTTTCTGTCAGCTCTCGAACAGCCTGTCAGACAAGCCACAGGTAAAATAATGTTGTTTCCCCTACTGGGAAAAAGCTTTGAAATGGGTTACATTATTAATATTTGGCTGGAAGATGTCACTCATTCTTTCTGAGCATATCAAGTGTCATTTTTGACATACAGCATGCAATATATTCTGTATGCACCACAAATACTGTATGCTGTATGTCCAATACGTAACTTTTGTCAAACAAATGGCACCTCTCTGCATACCTTCTCATGCATGCTCTTTGGTAATCACTCAAGTCAGCCACTAAAGTCAAGTGTACTTGAACAGTAAATAAAATTTTGATCAACAAATTGCAGTCAAGGCAAAGAAATCATCCACACCAGTACTGACACATTTCATTGAACAGATACAAATATATTGTTAAAGTTACATACATTTCTGCAGCTTGCATAATGCCAACATGACAACATAAAATGTGAAATGTGCGGGGAAAGTTGTCTGAGTGAGTATAAATCTTAACTGAATAGAATCTGGGAATGTGATGCATGTTAATTTAGCCTTTAAAATGGACCTATTTTGTTTGATACTGAATCATATTTTAATAATTTTCTTTTTTTTCCTACAGGAAATTATCTTCTGGGATAAGGAACTATTTACAAGAAAAAGGTCCTTAATAATAATAATAATAATAATAATAATAATAATAATAATAATAATAATAATAATAACAACAATAATAATAATAATAATAATAATAATAATAATAATAATAATAATATGTGTCTTATCATTCCTGCATTCTTGCTAGCAGGCTCACGGCCAAGTAGTTTTTGAGCTCCACCATCTCTCTTCTCCTCCCCTCTCCTCTTCCACTGGTAACCATGGCAACTTCCATGTCGTCCGATTCCAGGACACACTCGGGGAGTGTTCCTCCTGATTCCACCTAGCAACATTCCTGTGCTGACATCCCTGTGTTTCTCTCTGTCTTACATCTGCATGTGAGTGTGTGCATTTCTCTATGCAACACCTCTCCACAGTTAAAGACCACCTGCTTGCACAAACTCCAAATCCTCCTAAAAGCTAAATGACAAGTAGCATTTCAGACAGCTGGGCTGTCTCTCTTGGTTGGTGAAAAGCAGAGGTGTGTAAGACACCATCGCTGCCAAGACGCCACACCAAGAAACTGTCTCGTAGGATTTAGTCAGCCTCACCTCAGGATGCACAAAAAATGCATGCTGTTGTATGTAGACAAGATTCAAGATTCAATACATTATTGCCATATCAACATGGTTGATTGGATTTGTCTTAGAGCACTCACTTAAACAAAGACAGAAGAAGACAAAAATAATAAAGCCTTCCCCTAGTAAAGCCCATAATACATTAAACAAAGTAGAAAACAGATAAGTAATATCCAACCCATATGATAATCATAAAAGCATAAAACAAAACAAAAAAACAATGGGTAAAATAAAATCCGACATATATAAACCCCATAATAAAACACTAGCAGCATCATCAAACGACCCACTAGGTAAAGTGCTTATGCATGTATGTTCATGTGCAGGGGGAGCAGGGCTGCTTTTTTTGTGTCCTGCACTGGTTCTGCCCTTCAATGTCAAGTCAGTCAGGAAGTCAGTCGCGGTGTACATGCCAGCGTGTCTGAGGCACTGACTCACATGCTAGTCTCTGGACGTGTCAGGCTTTGTGTGTGTATGTGGGAGAGAGAGAGAAGGAGAGAGAGTGTGTGTTGTCTAGACCATTCTCAAACCATTCTCAGACCGCCATGTAGCTTAGGTGCTCGGTGAAGCATGATAACTAAGGTTAGCAGAGCTGTGGCGACAGGAGAAAAAGGTCAGACAGTGGAGACTTTGACATGTGGAAATACAGAGGTTTTGGGAGAGCAACACAGCTGTCAGTCAGGGTGAATGTACATTGGTGCGTAGGTGGGTGGATGGAGAATGCAGCTATGTAAGGGACAATAATATTACGTGTTGATGAGATTACACGGAACATTTGTGTTCATTGCTGTCATACACTGTATATGTGTTTCAGGACTGACTGTATGCCAGAATCTGTCCATCAAGTGTATCTTCACTTGTAAGTTCTCATTAAATATATGCATTTATCTGTGTGTGAGGGAGTGTGTGTGTATACATATGTATGTGTGTGGGCCCTAATTACCGCACTGAGCAAGGGTGACAGTTGGGCCCTCAGGGTGCCGCAGGGCATTTCCTGTAACCGTGGTGACTATATGAGGGTGGCAGCACACGCACACACACATTAACTAGGACATTTCCAGATATGACCTAATTCAGTGGGAAGCAGGATGGTTAATGGAGGGAGGAGAGAAGAGGAGTTAACAGATAGAGACAGAAAACATCAGAGATAGATATAAATAGGAAGAACTAATTGTAAATATCTTGGTGAGTCCATCTCTGCAAGATATCACACACACACACACACACAATGGTAGTCACAGCCTCAATTGCCTCAATGCAAAACTTCAATTTAGCAGATAATATTGTTTTTGCACTTATAGAGTCACTGGGCTGGAATAATGGTTGAAAAATGTAAGATTTATGTAAGGTTTAGAGCATTTATTTAGCTATGTCTCTCTCATTATCTGTTCTGCCTTTCTCTTCTTCTCCTTCTGTGTGACAGATGAAGAGCAGGTATGCCTGAATAAAAAGTGCCAGACTGTATGGCATAGTTCACTGGTTACTCAGTCCTGGACTGCAGCACATGGCTAGCACTAGTGTGCAGTTTATGATTCAAGTGGTTTTGAGAAGCAAAGGAAAAGAACTTCAGAGGTTTCTTTACAGTTTCCCATGTGAATGCTCAAACGCACGGGCTGCACGCTCGCTAACACACATACAAAAGCATACAACTAGGTTTGCCCATGCGCACACGTGTACACACAGGCATACACACACAAATATGTTCACACACTCGCACACTAGCCTGGTGCTTTGAAGGCTGAGAGTCAGTTCTAAAGAGACAGGCTGCCAGAAGAAGTTGACCAAGCTTGGGAACTGATGAGCAACTCTCTCAGTTTCTCCCTGAGTGTGTTCCATGTGGCCACTGAAGGCTGGGGTTTAATCCAGAGACTTGCGATATCTCTCTAGACTTCAAACCTGGTGCATTTGGTCAATACGGGACCAAAATATATAATACATACTGTAAAATCAGGCAACATGCTGAACCCCAAAGCCCTTGCACTTCAGACTAAACCCCACCTTTCCGCTGTGCTAGAGAAAGAAAAGGGTGCATGGAAAAACAGGAAAGGGTGATGAAAACTAAAACAGATGGTGAGGGAGAAAGGAGAAGTGACAGTGAGGGTGAGAAGTAGGGGGCGAGAAGCAATTTGCGGAATGAGAAGTGGAAAGAAAAAAACCTGGAAATGGAGTGACAAAAATGGGACATAGAGCAACAGATAGGAGAATAATAGATGAACTATGTAGTTATTTAACACTTCCAAAAGCAAGGGAGAGAAGGGGAGCGGAAGAGAAGGGGAACAACTCCCTACCCTTGTCTTTCTTGTCAAAGTGGTTTTCCTTTGTGTTGAGGGACTTCTTCAAGGGGGATAGGAAGGGAGAGAAAAAGGGAGAGCAATAGAGAGAAAGAGAGGAGAGAGAAAGGGAGAAGGGCAAACAAGGTGACAAGGTGGGAGAGGCGGAGGTATGGAGGTGTCAGGGGATAGTCTGTTTGAAGTCCAGAAGTAATTTTCTAACATGGTAGCTGTGGCAGAGGTAGCAAAAAAAAGTGTGTGTGCCTGTGTGCACTGTCTACACATTCTTCAGTGTTCACACTTCAAGTGCCTGAATGCATGTGTGTGACATTGAGAGAGAATGAGAGAGAGTGCGCTGAAAAGGTACTCGGTCCATGAAGCACTCAAGTATCAGTGAGGGACAAGGAGTGCATTGTGAAGCGTCTCCGTAGAAGTCATCAAGTCACTTTAATGTCAATAGATCGCTATAACTTACAGGCATTGCACCACTTTGGCTTGCAGCTCTCTCCCTGTGCAAAATTGAACAGGCCTATGTTGTCCTGATATAACTCTCCCCGGTAACACTTTAATTTACACTCAACCTAACCACCCTAGCAGTAGCCAACACCGCTGATTTGAAAAATACAATGACACTGATCCAGATTTTTAGGAAAACACATATAAAGTACAGTGGAAGAGACTTGTGCCAGTGGAGTGAGACTAATAAAGCAATAAAAATTTAAATGATATGTGCATTTTGTTAATTAAATAATAATGGTAAAAGCTAAATAGAATTGAAGTAAACTGCAACAGACCTTAAAACAAAGAATGCTCAGTAGCCATTTTAAAATAGAGGCATTTCAGTTCAAAACGCGATAAAATGGAGTGAGTCATTGAACTGAGGCCAGTATATCGCTAAAACAGATTAACCGTAACTTTCATGGCCACGGCTTTGTTTCCCCTTCAACCCAGTGTATCCCAATGGGGAGATAATCTGGGAAATGCAGCGATATCAGGTCCTCTCTAGGTTGCCTGAGAAGCCTTGTGAGACCCTCTGGAGATATGAGGCTTTGATATCAAGACCAATTATGTGGTATGGGTGCGCGCACACACACACACACACACACACACACACACTCCATGGCCTTGGAGAGTGGTAGAGAGGAAAACAAAGAGAGAATATGATACTGAGGAAACACTGGGCAGGCGGAACATGCTCTGATTTTATCAGCCAGTTGAGCTGGGCTTGAAAATCAGAGACGATACAGACATAGAGGGAATGACAGAGTGGAAACCAGACAGGCTGAAACAGACTGAAGAAGAGGGGTGAGTATGGGAAAGAGCTAAAAGCATACCCAAGCATGCACAAACCCACTGCAATGTGCGCAAAAACCCCCAATACAGCCTTCGACACACTACTAACAAACGCACAAACACACATATTAGACACGTGAATGAGCACACAGTCAAAGACTCACTGTGTGCATTTATGTTTAACACTTGCACTTTTAAAGCACACAACACACAGCGTGCATGAACATATCTGAGCTTTGTTCGTGTCTGTGGACAGTACAGACACACACTAAGGCTCACAGAGAATCTCTTGCAACGCACACACAAATACTGAAAATATGTGTGATAAACAGTTGTTTCCGGGCTGAGTCACCTCCATAGATGATCCCTCAAGATTAAGTTTGGCCTCTGGCTCTGCTAATTGGAGCTTAAAGTCTGGTATAGCCCCTAGGCAGTGTATGCGTGTGTGTGGCACATGGTGTGTGTGTTTGTATGTGTATAAATTATGGATGGCATGGGCTGTAGGAGAGTGGCCACACAAGCTGCAGCTGCCAGTGAGTGGAGAGACCAAGCAAGTCTAAAGCAATGGCAATCAGAGCACCTCCACATGACACAGACAGGTGGTTTGACAGAGAGACAGAGGAGCGAGTGAGAGAGAGAAAGATGACAGCAATATTGAGACAGGAAAAAGATGAGAGAGAAAATAATGAGACAGCAGGAAAGAGCACTCAAAGTCAGAGTAACACATGATCTGAAAAATTGAGATACTAATGGTGACATTAATGAATTCTTTATATCCAGACATCCTCATTACACAGAGCATTCCTTTCCCCTCATTGCTATTTTTGTTCTGCTATTATTTTCCAGGTCTCGTCATCACCTGCCCAATACAAAAAGTTGGGACTGTGAACATTCCACACTACTATAAAAGACCATTAACAATACAGCCCACCAAAAACCAAAAGACCACTTCTTCATAATTATAGCTAGTACCAGTAAGACTTATCATAAGAACCAAGTAAGTGTTAACAAAACAGTCATCAGGAGCAAAATTTAAATCACTCAAGCAGTAAGTAAAACAGCGCTCTCTCTGTTATTAAACGTACAATCTAAAATTTGGAGGAATAATGACCGATGTTCAGAGTTAAGTGAGGAAAGAGGAGGTATGAGAGTAGCTTTGGCTGAATCACAAAATTAATAAATTCTAAAGGCTGAATTAATATATCTTGTAACCAAAAAATAAGCATTTTTTTGTATTACAGAGGTGAAAAGTGGAAAAATAATTTGCTGATGCAACATTTTACTTTGCAGATTAGTGATGATCATTTCCCTCTAGCAAGGAAATTTCCTTCAATTAGCGTGTCTAAATATAACTCAGACACCTAAAGAAATGTTGGTTAAGTGAGACGTCACCTTTCTCTATTTCAGTTATAAATGCTGGTATATGCACATTTCTTTACCCACAGTTTACATATTCTATCGAGCTCTTAATTGTCCCGTTAAGGCCCCTGAGACTCAGTTAGTCACTCTTAAACATGGGTGGGAGTCAGTGCATAGTTGGCTAACATAACTATGATACCTAACACATATCTATCAAGTCTCATGCTTATTTTGTGAGATCCATGTCTTAATGGCTTTGTTGGCATCTCACAGCAGTAGAGTGAACATCTCAGGAATGTTATACTATTGTTATACTAAAATACCAAGCATGTATTGTAACCCTCGTTCAGTGAAAACATGAAAATTCTGTGGAGCACCCTTCTTGGCTTCAGTTGCTGTGCTCCTAACAGTACTGACAGGAGAGGAAGCGATCACACTGGCCAGCTGTAGCGGAAGGGTTACCTGAGTAATTTCCATTGTCTGATAAGGTTCTGCAGTTGTATGGCATTGTACTGCATGTACAGGAACTGAGAGCAGCAAACTTGCATAGGGTGTGGTTTACAGATTACACTCGGTTCCACAGATTTCCCATCACCTTTCTCTTTTTTCCATCACGCTACATCTGACAGGCTGCGCTGTTCTGTCATTTTTGTTCTGTTGTAGGCTGTCAACTTTGTGAAAGTGGGTTAACATATGAGTAAGAACTTGACATTGATACTTCACCAGGATGAATACTAAATGAACAGTTGACACTGCACACCTACTGCAGCAACGCTCTATGGGACTGAGAGATGTCTGTCCCTTCTGCTCTACAAATAAGTAAAACAACTCAAAGAGTTCCTGTTTTGGCTAAAGCTCTTTGTGCTGTGAGTCAGCCTTGTTTATTTTGTACAAAAGCATATCATGGGACTAACGTAATTAACAAAGCAATACACAGAAATAATTATTTTCACTGCAGTTGTCCATTTTTGTTCTACAGTCCTCTGAAAATGGGAGATTTGAGGGAAACTTTCTACACACGAGCCCTATAGCAGCACTGGTTTTCACACTCTCACGGGCATTTGTACTTTTCACATCACTCACGCAAACACATGTACACAGTGTTGTGCGGGAACATGCTCAAAGAGCGCAGTTCCTTGAACATGCTCACATTTTTGGTGAATGGTGAACGGAACGTATCCATTTGAAACTAATGAATGTTTATTCACTCCCACGAGAGTGAACGACACTCACACGCTGTGTTTTATGGCACCCAGCATGCCGGTGTTTTTAGGTCACAGAATCTGATGGGTCACACATTTTTGAAACGACACATTGAGCCATCAAGCCAACAGTCGTAAAGTTCCTCCACCCAAGTCAAATTCACAGCATTTTGTAAAGGAAAACAATTAAATAAATGAAAGTGAACTAGTTAATTTTTTGGAGCCTGTGAATTTATTTCAAAATTCAAATTGTGAACTGTGAACATGAACTAGTTCATTTCAGTCTGTGTGAACCGACCTTTGAGCTAGTTCTTGTGAACTGTGAACTTCCACAACACTGCATATACACATACTGTACACTGACCTGAGTGACATGATCTTGTATGCATCAGGCAGGTAGCACCGTGTGTTTTCCATCTGGGCAGGGTCTGAGTCGCAGATCTTGTCATCGGTGCGGCCGTAGTTGGCGCTCTCGATCATGATGACATCTGTGCCTGGGCAGCGCAGCTCAATGGGGTAGGACTCACAGGACAGCTCCCTGCGCACCACTGCCATGGGGATCGGGGCACGGCCATAGGCTGGACACAGACACACAAACACACACATTAGTACAAAGATGATGTTATGATATAATGATAACTATCTCTACTACCTACTGAAATACTGGAAGACTTATTTGTAGGGCTGCCTTTAAAATGTGTGCACTAGAGGCCTAAATTGTACAAGCACAGATTGTGTTCAGCTAAAACTGCATTTGTAGCCTTGTCATATAGACTAATTATCCACACTATACAAAAACAATAGCATCATTGAAGATTTGTCATAAGGGCATGTCCACTGTCGCAAGTGAACCGACTTGGTAATTACTGTTTTGCAGTTAGCAGTTTTAGACATCACTCTAGATAGAGAGTAATTGCCTGGCAAGTTCAACAAGCATATAGTGCTGCAGAGATTATTCAAAGATGGCAATGCCTAATTATTCTCCGAAGTTGAAAATTTGATGCATACATCCACTCTTACTGTACTGAACTAGGAAACATGTCATTAATTCCAATAAGATTGAAGCTACTGATCTGTCCCAGATCTGTTTTACTGCTGTTGCTTTACTTCCTTGCTGGTTTAATGAATAGAACTGATGAAGCCTCTTAGATGATGAAGCATCTGCAAGACCAAAGAGCAATCAAGTTGCCATTGACTAAGTCTAGATACTGTATAAGATGAATGTCTGACTATCATTACAAAGGGAAATGGCAGCAGCTTCTGAACCACAGTTCTCATGTGTGGTGCAGAGAGGTGTGGGTTATGATGGGGCATGTGCTTTTCATAGTCCCATCAAGTTCCCAGACAAGACACACTGCAACCAAAAGGTACAAAGTATGAGTATGAGTAAATATGAGCTTGCAGCTCTCCCTTTGGGACGCCTCACCAGGCTATAACACTTAAGACCATTTTCACGGCAGCCATCTTGACTTATCAAGAAAAGCACAGGTGAGACGAATTTCGTTAAGGGCTCCTCCGTTCCATCAAGTGTCCCAGTAAGCCATGTCACTGAGGCAGCATGCAAAATACCAGGACCCTGAAAAAAGCTCACCTAAATGGAATGCAGTCATTTTTAATGTGATCATTTTCACCTGCATTTTTAATGCTGTGAAAAAGGTCTATCAGGACTATAATGTGACATTGTAGTTTTTGCTGTATGTGGTACGTATGTTGTTAGAATATTTGGCCTAAGAACATGATCTAATTATATTTTTTATCAATAGTATACTATAAGTGATTATTTAATTGAATAAATAATAATAACAAATATTGCAGACGTTTGTATTACTCATTGCTTTTAAAATATGTTTTTTCTTTTCTAACTTTTGAGAAGAAATCCTATGAATCCACCAAAACCAACATTAAAACTCTATTGTCAACCAAAAACTTAAACAATATGGTACCTGCACTGACTGTATTCAACACAAATGTGTCTCTTTTATGTGTAGTTATTCTTTAATTGTGTTTATTAATGTGTTTATCAGCACACTAGATACATATTGTCTTGTGATTAGAGTAGGGTGCTGTGATATTGACGGTGTGGGACTGGATGTTCCCAGGGATTTTGGTTGTTTTGGTGTGTTGTTTTGTTATTCTCTGTTCTTGTGAACAACGATCCCTGTGTGCATCAGCCATCATCCCTTGATAGAGAGGTTATCAGCTGAGGTGTACACTTGTGTTGTTCGGCTTTGTCATCACCTAGCCCTCCTGTAATTGTATTATAGATTTTATTGTGTTTACTTTTACAGAGCTTCATTATTGTTTGTCACCAGCTACCTCTGCCAACGGACCTCATCTGAGACTTTAAGCTAAATCTGTTGCAATATACATAATATGCATTTTCCCTGTCAAATAAACAAATAAAATACATCAAATCTAATGGTTTCTGTAGTTTGTGGCTACAGGTCCAGTAATTGTAAACTTTGTATTGCTCTATGTCACTTTTGTTTTTATTTGTCAAGGCCTTCCAAATAATTTCTTAAAAGCACATGCACCCATACACACGTGCACCCACATGTGCATGCATGAACACACACACACACACGAATACCCACACTTCAAACACAGACCTACAACATCCCTGAAAAGCAAGGCACAGCACCACCTTCCTTGTTCCCTGTCACGATAACCATAGCAACCCCGTCCTCCCTCCCTTGGCTCTCTCATTGGATGGAGGAGCGTCATGGTTACACAAATGCTGCAAAGAATCTGAATGAGCTCAATGACACCCGGGCTCTACTTAATACTGCCCTTAACCACATCACACACAAGCACACACACACACACAAACACACACACACGCATACAAATGCTCTGCGTGATGACATGTAGAGGCAGACATTCAGTGCCAATCTGTGAGGTGCAGCTACCTGAGGGCACTACCTTGATAATGGTAGGAACTTGCTTAGAGATAAGACTGATATATAAGTGACATTTACTGAAAATGTCCTCTCTAATGAACACACACATGTATATCACTGCAGGCTATGATTAGACCTTAAGCACACATTCAGTTAGGGTGTGTGTCCCAGTAGTGTTGACGATTTGAAGGACACGCATGTGTTTTGTGTAAGAGCAGAGTGCTTAGGGCAGTGGGTCATCATCGTGTTAATACGAGTGTTAGTTTATTAGTTTTTCAATGACTGCATCATGTCCGCCTTCATGAGCATGAATGTAAATTTCGAAGAGAGGGTTAATAGAAGCATGAGGGGATCAATACATAGTTTTCTAAGGCAGCTGTCTAGACTGGCTTTGGATCAGATGTCTTACAGTGTTGCCTTACAGGGTCCCCGCTGGGCATAAAGAGAGCATTATGACACAGACACACACACACTCACACAGACAATTCAAATAAGGGGTCTATCTGTATTCCAATTAAATGCTACTCTGCCTTCATTAGCAGCAGTAAATGCCCTGAATTGCTCAAACCGTCCTGTCTCATCTGTCAACATTTGATTTATCTGTTTATATCCGCTGCCTCACCTATAAAACTGCAATGTGTTTAACCTGCCTCCAAAGGACTCACTTCGCACATATTTCTATCACTTTTTTCCAAACAAGCATGTGCAGTCACACAGCACCTCTTTATAAAGACACATGACACACACCTACACTCACACACATGCAGTACGCGCCAATATTTAGCTCTCCATCTTTGCACACATGCAATAATGCATGATCTGACAAGTGCATGTTAATGTGTCTGTCATTAGTTGTGTAAGTGGTGACAGAAACTTGGCAGCCACAGACAGTACAGACAATCTTATTCAGACACTCATGGCCTCAGGGGGGCTGAAACAAAAGGATATTGATTTTTACATTTGGGCCAAGAACAAGAGAGTGGCGAAAGGGGTGGATGGATGGAAAGGAGAAGGAGAGGGTGAGAGGGAAAAGAGAGAGATTTAAAAGGTGATCTCTCACTTGAACTGCCAAAGCATTTGGCCAGTGTTGGTGTCTGAAATGTGAGTCTTCTGGATTAGAGCAGAAACAACCCATTTTTAAAGTGCAAAAGATATTTTAAAGGCTTGCAATATTCTATGTTTTTCTTAATGTCAATAAATCACATGAAAAAACAAAAACCTACAATGAATTGTTATCGCTTTTTCCTCTGTGCTATAGAACTCCGTTATTGTCCAAAAACTATTTATGTTCAGTATATAAAGGTCACTGCTCACTAAATAAAGGCTAGTTGGAGGTGCTGGAACTGCGACTTAATGTTTGATACCATTGCACACTCCAGTTGTGTAATTTTATTGAGGCAAACTTTTGGTTAGACACCCTCTTCCCCTTGGGACTCTTTAAAATGGTTCCTGACTAAAAAGTTGCCTCAATAAATGAATATTGCACAGGCTGGAGTGTGCGGATGTTATTCCTATCATTGTTCAAAAAACTATTAAACACATAAATGAGCTACACAGTTGCACTGGGTGACATGTTTTTTTTTTATTATTAGGATGACTATGGGCATTTTACTTTATTTGGAAACGTATTATTCCACAGCTAAAACTTGCACAATGCACAATTTACTCCTGTTTGAGTGAAAATTTGAGAAAAATTACAGTGTCCGGCTACTTTAAGAAATGACTCAGCCTTTTATTAAAAAAGGTGTTTGTTTTTAGTAGGAATAAATACCATGGGATGATAACCTCAGTGCCACAGACATGTAAAGGAAGTATTAAGGAATGGACTTATAGTATATTGTTGGTTGTTGTCTTTTCATGGTAAACATTTTTTGACGTGAAAAATATAGAATATCAGCTTTACCTTCAACACTGAGAAATGTCCATGTATTTGCCAGAGTTTCTTTGAGGTCTTCTGCAGTGACATTCTCTTTTGTAGAATCGTAGCATTTTTCCAGTGCCAGCGTGATCAACAAGTCCACCCTATCAGGTTTAACACTGTTCATGCCAGAAATATATTTTTTATTAAAAAATCCATGCTTTTCTATTCTCTTTTATTTGTCTCCACACAACCCTGAAATAATGACAAGACACAGCTCAGTGGAAAATATGGAGTGCATGCTGCTGTGTGTCCTCAAGCTAAACTGTCTTTGTTTCAACTAATCCTTGCTAAGTATAAACAGCATGATTTGCATATGTCGACTTATTCTTTAGACATTGATGCAAATACCTTTCACTGAAACTCATCTCTTGGTGTTGAAGCAAAGCCCTTGGTGTTTGTGCGTATAACTGTCTGTCTGTGAGCACTTCATGTGTTTGCTTGAGTGTTTTTAAGGGGAATCTGTGTGCATGTGGGTGTACAGTATATCAATGTTTAAAGTATATCATCAGTGCTCATGCATGTCAGCAGGCATGTGAACATGTACATGATTGAGTGAGTGTGTGTGTGTGTGTGTTTTGACTGTGTCTATGTGTGCAGCAGTTTTTTCTCACAAAAGTGTGATTGACAGCAGCCATTAATAGGATTAAGTCCAAGTGGGCCACAGCTCCCTCTAGGAGTCTTCAAAGCCCACCATCACAGGGGAGAGAAGGAAACATAGAGACAACCTACTGGGGCTGCATCTGCACTGTGTATGTGTGTGCAGTGTAAATGCGTGTGTGAGAGGGAGTGTAGAGGAGTGAGAGAACGATATAAATGTGCACAGCAATGAGACAGAGTATTATGTGTAAATGAACAAGAGTAAGTGAGTTAAGTGTTTAGTTGGTTTTGCAGCTGCAGTGTTCCTAGCAAGTGCTCGGGTGTGTGGGGGTGGATAAGGAGTCAGAGCTGTACAGTCATTACTTCCATTTGTAGTTCTGGGCATATAAAGTAAATCTGAACATGTGGACTTTGTAGTAAATCACTGCATGTAGAAATGTGCTTCTAGGGACACATGTCTTCAAGTCTGTGCAGATTTATCCATAGTGACAGTGAAACGCTACCATGTGCAGCTTCACTGTGAGGACAGGCGTGCACACAGTTTCTGGGGCTATTGTTAAGCTAGTTGTTAATGGTCAGCATACCTCCAAACCGTAGGCTGGCTACATGTTAAACGCAATGTCTCATTGTCTGTTTCTACATAAATCAAATTCAGAAGATGTTTGATTGAGTGCCAACTTTTAGAGTTGGAATGTTATTACTTTTTCAGTATGTAAAGAGTAATTGATTGCATTTTTCAAATAACTTGCCCACACGTGTTCCTAACATTTTGCCCAACCTATTATATGTATTAAGGAGGAAAAATATTAGAAATGCCACACAATTTAGTACAGTCCAACACAGCATCAAAAAACGTTTCCCAGTATGGGTTGCATTACACTGTCCGTGATGTAAATTTATTTTTAGTTCTGCACTGTGTGTCGTCTTGCATCTTACCAATGGCGATGGGAGCAAACAAGGTCGAGACGAAGAGCAGGCATCTGGTCCACATGACGTCTGAGGTTGACCTGGAAGTAGATATGGAGGTACTTCCTGCTGAGCCCAGACGGCCTTGTGGTGAGCTGTTTTTCTCACAGCTCAGTGTTCCTGGCACCATGCGTGCCTGCAAATTAACACACAGAGAAGATTTGTTCACTTGGATGCCATATCTAACCAAGTTAAGGTGCCATATATCTATGTTTTGGAAATATCTGTATAAGGTACACACAGTGTATGCAACCATGAAACCTCTAACTATTGTATTTGCTAGTTATTGTGAAATGTCACAAATTTAACAAAAATCACAAGCACAGATTTATTAACAAGCGCTTATGACCAACAGCAGCATTCTCTAAAATTGCATCTGTAAAAGTTATCTTCCAAACAACAAATCAGCTTCCTGATCATTACTGATAAACTGGTTAAACAACAAACAGTTATTACACTTACAAAGTTATACAGCACAGCAAAAGATTTCCCTGACATCCTATTACTCTGTTTGCTTATGGCATATTGATGCTTTAACAAACGGTGCTACTAAGGTCAATGCAGCTTCCTGTAGACATACTGTACGTTACAGTGGACTGACAGTAATCAATAATTATCTTAAACGATGCTGAGAGAAATACAGAGAGCATTAAAAAGCAAAATAGTAACTAAAATTGTTGTTATCAAAGCTCTATAACAACTCCAGCCAACACAATATGAATCAACTTTCTACAATATGAAGAATATGTAGAATATCAGGAAAAGTAAAATTAGAAGAGGGAAGTTGTTTTGTGGATTTGGGGTGGCGGTGGTGGGATGGTGAGACTATTTAAAAGTGTATTGTATATAGATGTCAATCAATGCAAAGTACATTGAGATAAGGTTGACAATCATCAAACTGATCCCTTGAGCATACATGTTTACACACTGCTAGATAGCAAACATTGTACATTATGGACCTTACAATAGCCGAGGAACTATTTTTAATTCCAGACGTTTGTTTGAGATTTAACTAAGTAGTTCATTCATCATTTAGTTGTTCTCAAATCATCATTTTATTGTCTTTGGAGTCTGAAATTATTTCACACTATGCTGTAACTATTTCTAAAGGAATCAAGAGCTGTTCTGATTTGTGTGGCAATTACAGCTCCAATACAGCAGGAATTTTAAAAAAATGAGATTCAGTATCATAATATAACACTAACAAGAACAGGAACATTTGTACAAATGCATATTTCACAAGACAACTGACCATATGCCGAATAATCCATGAAGAACAAATCTGTGAAGGAAATGCAAGACTAAATGCTAAATGTTGGCCTTGTAGAAAAAAATTGAAAAACACAATAAAATGGTGCTTAATGTTTACATTATGATGCTGCCGTCTGTATTGGGATTCACTTCACACATCAGCATCAAAGTGTGAAATGTATTGTTGTTCCAATCTAATTGTTCATTTCATGGTCTATCAGCGATAAACAATTAATAAGAGGATGGTCTCTGAGATTAGTTATAGCAGTGACAGACTGGTAAGCATCATGTCTCTGTCTTTTTCTAAACTGATTGAGCTGACCAGCATTGTTCAATCCTTTGCTGGCCCACTCGCTCAACCAACAACGAGCTTTCTTTCTGCACTCTCAAATTCACTTTTTAATGCTGGAAAACTAGGACATTTATCCATTTCCTTCGCAAAAGAGTAGTGTGTTTGTATCACATTTTTTTAAGTCTGCAGGAGGGCCATTGCATCACTTAGTCATTATGCAATCATCCTAGTTGATCTTAAATAAACATCATTTTTCATGGGAGTAGTTCAAAGGTAACAGAATCCTTGTTTTGTGCCTAAATGTACATTTTTTCTCAAGGGGACCCATACTCAGCTCCAAATAAACAGGCATGTAGAGTTTGTGTGTGTGTGTGTGTGTGTGTGTCTAAGAGAGAGAGATAGAGAGACAAAGAGAGAAACTGCAGACATTTGCGACAGCCTGGGACAGATGGAGTAAACCAGACAACAAGGGCCATGGGAAATACATCATGTGTAACGGAGACTATTGATCAGGGTGACCATATAATTTTGGCCTAGCAGAGACTTAAGCAGAGACTAAGACAATAGCCAGATATCTACGTCATGCCATGCTGTGAAGGCAAATCGCTGCTTTGGCACAGTCTCTCCCTTAGATATTTGTGGATAGCTACAACCACTGATATAAGGAAACCAGATTTTTTTATTTATTTATAGAAACTGTCAGAATGATACAGACCATTCTATAACCACCAGAGACGTACTACAGATGCATAATGCATCGTCTGAACATCTACAATGACAAAAGGCCTCACACTGCAGACAGGACAAATAGACAGATATATCCAGATTCACATGTACACAGAAGAATCTAAATCTCTGGGAACAGACCCATACCAGAGACACACAGTATGATAAGGGCTGTGTAGTCATCTGGGGTTTTATTGACTCTGTTCTTTTTAGGATGTCACAATAAATCCTTAAAATTGAAAATTTATTTAAAATTACTGTGATAAAAACAAAACAGGCTGAAATAGATTTTCGCAAAGTTGTAACAATTGTAGGGGAAAAGAAAAGGTTAAAGATGTGTGCAGGAAGAGCGCTTTAAAGCTATCATCTTTTCAGCTTTTGTGCAAACGGAGCTCGTTGTGCCAAGTAAAACATTTATTTTTGACAATTTCATTTGCATTCCAGCATAAAATAGTCAGTGTATCCAGTCAGTTCAGTTTTATTTTGTTGACTTTTGATGTTTAGCTCTGAATAGTGGAAAATATAGTTCTCTTCACTGAAAGGTAATTGTTTTGGTTCAGTGACACACATCTATATATTTCCATTTGACAAGTTTGTAAAGGCTTACCAACAGCTGAGATGGAGGAACACGTTTAACTACCATTAATTTTCATGAATTGAAAAATCCAACAACGCTGCCCTGTGATTGTGAATATTATGGAGCATCTTGAAAATCTGAAGGTTTTATTTTATGTGACCTCTACTTTACCAGGCTGCTCTCTTGATATCAAACTCTGTTTCTCAATAAGGTGCTGGTCAAAATGGCAGCATAGTTTAGTGGCACAAACCTAAACAGAACCAGCAGAGGGAAGAAGAGTAAGAGTGAGGTTTAAATCCCAAGATTCAAAAGTGCCAGTTTGGATGACCTCAGACTTTCTATTAAACCCTCTTCAAAATAACCTTGAATGCTGCACTTACAAACATATTCACCTTTCTAATCATCAGGTGGTGCAACAGATTCGCTGGAGAGTGATTTCATATCTGCTAACAGTTCCTGACAAATCCATAATGGCACCAAGTGATAGAATCACAATGGACTCCTGTGCTTTATTCTTCCCCCCGCTTAAACAACTCAACAAGCGGCCCCATTTTGATTGATTGGTCCCTAATGTGGTTGAACATGAGCAATCTGACCAGCTGTCCCCAGCTAGACACAGGAGGCACACACTGACATATGGCTGGACGCCACCAGCCACAGCATTCCACTGTTCCATAATTCAAAAGCTATTCCATCACCCCGTATGCTCCACCACCATCTCACCCATCAGTTAATTAACCCTCTCATTTCCACTATGCTCCCGGTGTCTTTACAGACAATCTTTACAGAGGGGACAGCCTCCAGCACTAATATAAACTCAAATTGTTCAAGTTATGTTCATAATTCAGCAGGGCGGCATACTGCCATATGCTCAGATAATGATGTAAAAATATGTTCAATCTACAATGCATAGACAGTTATCGCCCAAAGCATTGCCCTGGTTCTCTAACCTGTTTCCTTTCATTATCTTAATGTGTTGATAGGTTCATATATTATGAATAAACAGGCAGTAATGGTGCCAATTATCAGAACATATGTGATGTGTTTACACCCCGTATTCATCAGTAGATCGTGCACATAATGTTCGGCAATAATCATATGCCCCGTCTGAACCCACTCACTGTTAAAATGATGAAATAATCGAGCCATATATTTTAACTGAACTCAATATTTCCTATCCTGAGCTAGTTATATCTCACTGGAGACCCTCCCTGGCAGATAAGCAGCATCTGCATAAAACTGAGGAAAACATCAACTAATAAGCAGGATCAGACCAAAACAAATAGCTGTCCCTAGATCCAACTCCTTTGCTTTACCTGCTGTTTCTATCCATCTCTGCCCCAGTTATATCTGCTCGATAGATGTCTGTTAATCATTCTAGGACTATTTTGCCACCAAAGTTTATAGCATATAAAATTCACAATACCTGCAACAAAAAAAAATTATAATTTAGATTAGATAAGTGTGATGTTATTAAATAGAGTTAATTACTTCTCGACAACAACCTATTATTTAGTGTACCACTATGAGTATCTGCTTCTTAATAGTCTTGCATGCATAAGTGACTTGGTTTCTATTTGCTATAGTTTCCTGCCCTGAATTTCCATTTCCTACAGGGTCGGCATTAACAGAGCTGTTGCCGGGGCTACTACACTCACCGACTATATTGCATGCATCCATGAACTAATTGATGTTGGGCTGATTCTGTGCACCGAGGCAGTGTGACCCTGTGTGTGTGTGCGTGTGTGTGTGTGTGTGTGTGTGTGTGTGTGTGTGTGTGTGTGTGTGTGTGTACAGTCCCCTAACAAGAGTCCTGCCTGTCACAGCACTCCTCATTCGGGGATTCTCTCTTTTACTAATGAGTGCTGACCGGATTGGGCTACCTTCTCAACACGCATGCACACGCACGCACGTGCACGCACCCTCACATACACACATTTACGCACATCCATGCTTATCACTAGGAGACCAGATGCCCCACTCCCTCAGCCTCTAGGCGGAGAGTCTCAAATGTGTCCATGTTGCATTTGTAGTCCACCCTGTGCGTATGCCTAAAAGAATACCATGTGGACGTGTGTGTGTGTTTGTGTGTGTGTGTGTGTGGGTCATGAAAAAAAAGATATTATACAACAACAGCAAATTCTAGTATTTTGTAGTCCATCTGTAACTGTATTTTCATGTTCTCCCTAATAGAGTGGAAGCAAACAGGGTGGGATTCTTCAGTTGTGGCAGTTTTGAAAGAAAACATGCTCATCATTTTTAATTTGAAGAAAGTATTTTAATAATTTAGTAAGAGGAGGCATTTGATGCATTTGTCACAAAAATAAGAATACCCTGATGCATATATCTTCAAATGTTCTATTATATATATATACATTATATATAAATAAATATATATATATTTAGTCATTCCAATTTGTTGCGCAGTAGGCGCTGTAATTGCAGTTAGAAGTTCAGCAGCTTATGCTTTATTTTTTCCCTTGCCATTTTTCTTCATTTAGTTTTCCTTCACCTGTTCTTTTATTCTCCCTCTCTTTAGTCTCTTCAGTTGTTCGTTCTTTGCTCTGTTGGAGAGAAGTCTGAGCGGAACAAAGCTCAGGGGGCATGCACCGTGTTCAGTAAAATGGCATGTGTCCGCCCAGCTACGGTAAATTACCTCCAGTTGGCTTGCTAGGGTAGGTTTAACCACCATGGACCATTTGTGTGTGTGTGTGTGTGTGTGTGTGTGTGTGTGTGTGTGTGTGTGTGTTTGATGGAGAAGGTTGGAATGAGGTTGTGTAGGTGACAGAGTGTGAGTGGATATGGGTAGTGTAGCAAATTATCATCAGTGCAGGTAGACAGGCTGGGTAGAATTTTGATTAGTGACCATGCACACACACACACAACTTCAGGTAGCTCATTTGGCAGCGTGGCGCTGAAGAGATGACTAATCAGGATAAGACCTGGTGGGAGTCTGGCCTGTGGCCTGTAATGAGAGACATAAGACACAAGCAGACGCATGCACATGCAAACAAGAACATACACTCATACACACACTCATACCAAGTATGCACAATACAAATAAAGACACACACATACAACATGCATACACACACTCAAACCACCATGAGTGATTTTGAATAGAAGGCCCGCCCTCATAATTGCCCTGTGCTGATGAAGCCTGAGATACTGATTAGCAGGAAATGGCCCCACAGTGTGACCAGAGGCTCAGGAAAAACATATTGTCAGCTCCCAACAATGTGAATGTCTTGACATGTCGGCCACAACATGTATCCATACTGCTGCATGAGCCGAGGGGGTTTTGTGAAGGGGGGGAGTTCACATACAAGCTCCCTCGGACCACATTAAATTCACAATTAATAATGAGACAATGTCACATGTTTTTGCTGGCCAAATCTTAGCTCAACAAGACAAACAGTCATGTCAGCTTGTGTCTCTTATTTTGAATCTATACATTTGGCTGGTACAGCAGGATGCAGTATGGTTTCTCCCACTTGGTATTTTCTAACATGTACAGTATATACACACAGGCGAGTGCACACGTGTGTGTGTGTGTGTGTGTGTGTGTGTGTGTGTGAGTAGGTGGGTGAGGGGCTGGTTCACTGTAGGAATCTGCACAATTGTCATCGTGCCCTGAAGACAAGTGGCCTGACTGGCAATTTATTTCATACAGCGCTGGTTGTAAATCCTTTGTGTGGCTTCACAGCAAAGAACTGCAGAGTGCTGGTGTGTAGCCTTAAAGGTATAGGTCACCCCCACATCAGTATGACATGTTTTGGTCATTGTGATCTCAAGTCCTCTGTGAAAAATGAATGTCAGCAGTTTAGCACTGTCTAGTCATATAATGGTTGACTTTTGTAATGGCCCTGTTTGTTAGATTTACATTTCTCATTGCACATTTCTATTGCTTTATTTAATAATGTAATCAAAGCATTTATTCTATGTTAACATGTTATACTCAGAGCAGAGTAATGATAAGTCTGGCCTTCTTTGCATTTGGCTTGAGAAAAACTCATTTTTATTTTAAAGAGATCTATCCCTTTAAAATCATTTCCACACTAAACTAGTTCAATGGTTTGGGCTGCGCACCTCATCCTCTCCCTCCATGTTAGACATTCTATGCCCGTCAGAAAATTGCGTCTGGGGAGGCTCCGGCTTTGACCGGACCACTGCTGTTTCTGCATGGCTGCCTCTGGCTGCTCTGAGGATGCTCCCAGAAATCCAATGCACCAAAACCACCCTGAAAATCCACCGCCGACGACCTCGTCTGTAAGGCACTGCCGTTTTGATTCCTCATCGCCTGGCGGCTAAACACCATGCTCTGTTCTGCTCTGAACTTTCTAATGCTCCAGTCTAATCAACTCTACGCGCCCTCCCTCCCTCATGAGACAAGATGGGCTAAGGCGGAGATGTGCAACGGAGAATGGAGCGAGGAGAAATGGAGGAGAGGGGAGGGGTGGGGAGAGGAAGGATATGAGAGGGGGAAAGAAGATGAAGGAAGAGATACATGGATGAGGTCAGGAAGGAAAAAGGCTGAGGATGATAGAGATGGAAAGACGGGATAAAGGAGGAGTTACAGAGGGATGGAGACAGAGAGGAAGGAGGGAGGTAGCGGGAGAGAGAGGGAGTGCCAAAAGAGATCAGAGTGAGTGGAGGAGAATCTTAAAGCAAGTTAATAACCTAAGGCATTTATCTTTATCCTCCCTGTCAATCGGTTCCCTCAAATACTTGGACAAAGATTCATAAAACAAAATCTGAAGACATCAGATAGTGGTATAAAAAGATCAACTGTGGAATGAACAGGAGAAATATGTATTTTAAATTAAAATGGCAAAGCTCGAAAACATACTAAGCAAAAAATGCAGGAATTAGCTACCTATTTGGTAAAAAACTGAGCTAAGATGACTCTAAAATTGTCCCTAGTGGATGAATGTGTGCGTGAATGGTTGTCTGTCTATGTGTCAGCCCTGCGACGAGTTGGCCACTGTCCAGGGTGTACCCCGCCTAAGGCCCGAAGCCACTGGGATAGGCTCCAGTCACCCGCGACCCCGAACGGGAACAAGCGGTAGAAAATGATTGACTGACTGACTGAGCTAAGATCAGAATCTGACTGTGTGAAATCTGTTTCACCATTTAAAATTTGCATAGAAATGTACAATAAAAAAATGTGTAGAATTACAGGTTAAACCAAACTGCAGTGACTGTGCTCTGGTTTAAGGCTAACACTTAGATCCCTCCATTTTAAATCATAATGGAGGGAAGAAAGCAAAACCAGATAAACTAATCCTGCTGAACACTAACTAGCCTAGCTTTGAAGTCCTTTAGATTGTCCAAACATAGAGTGGCCTACAGTACCTGATTTTATCAGATTGTATCTGCTACTTTTTTTTCATTTCAGCTGTTACACACTTTAGCTAAGTAGCCTTCACACTTCTGACCCTTTTTCCTAACTTTAATGTTTCTGTAGTTACTGCTATCTGCCTTTGTAGGGCACTATAGTATAGTATATCAAATTTCACTGTAGCAAGCTCATCACTCCTATTCATATCTAATCAATATTTGTCATCCTAGAGTAGGTTGATTCATGCAAGAATCCTCGGCTAATGACAAAGGAGAAACAAAGCAAAAATAAATTAATTAATGCACAAAACAAACAACTGTGCCACATGAAAATACACACACAAGCACACAGACATACATTATGCAGTTCAGTCGAGTAACCCATAAGGGGGAAGTTAATGGTTTACAAAACTGCCTTTGATACAATCAATTATGTCAACTAGAGACGCAGTGATGTTGATTCCACTGCCACTGCTGTTGTTTCCCTCCCTTTGATTCATCTGTCTTCTCCTTCATACCACCCTTTTCTCCCCCATCGCCATCTCCCTCTCTTCCTCTCTGTCACTGTGCTCTGAACCCAGTACTGTCACAATGGATCTGTCAAAGCCATGCCTTAAAGCCAGAGGCAGAGAGAGGCAGTTTGTGAGAGAAGAAGAGGGAGAGAGAGAGAGAGAGAGAGAGAGAAAGAGAGAGAGGGAGAGGGAGAGAGAGAGAGCGAGAAAGTTGTCCTGTACAGTACAGAGAACAGCCACCTCAGCAGTGAGTGATGCTGCATCAAAGAGGAGGCAGACAAACAGGCAGGATACGACACTCATGGCCTAGATTTAAACCCCCATGAAAGGGCCGGGCTTGGTTAGCAGCAGAATGCACTCAAATGTTCATATGTAGCCTACTCTTTTTAGTTCTTTTAGCTTTTTCTTCAAGTCATCATTTATTTTTCAGTTCCATTCTCTTCCTCGATTCATTTTTTCTCCCCTATTGTTATCCTCCATTCAGTCTTGTTTACTTATCTGCTTTTAACTGTTCTTCCCTCTTTCTGCCTTCTTTTTTCATTTTGTCATCTCTCTCATGCTGCCTCTGATCTGTCCCCACTATCATCCGCCCTGTCAATCCAGCTCCCTCAGTTGCTCTGTAAAGAAGATTAAAAAAAGTTTGCCGTCTTCAGGTCCTCCACACACATTGTTCTCCATTTCCAAATAACCTAGCACTAAAGACTTCTGAGGATTTTCAGGACCTAGATAATGAGATTCCTACCGAGGCAGTATGTTTTTGTTTCCTTTTCCAAATGCTAGATAGTTTCAAATACGTCCCCAGAAATACACACATGCAAACTTTCAAAGATTTTCTCAGAATCAGCAAATTAAAGTTCAAAACCTCTGCCCGAATGCAGATTCCACTGATTCAGTTAGAAGGGGAAAAAAAGATAATTTCTGCATAAGCCATTAGGACCAAACATTTTCCTCTTGCATTACAGAGCAGATATGAACTGTGTATATCAGAGTCTTGAAATATTTATTCAAAAAGGCCTTTCTGGGGCGCTTACTGGGCCCTGTTCATAATTTAATAATGCATAAGCACCAACACTGGTATATAAATATAAGAGGAGGCACTTAACACTGGATTGTCTAACTGCTGAGAAAATGGCATTGGAAATACAGAGCAATCTACCTAAGAGGAGAGTACATTCATTTGCAGACTGTCACCTTGACTCCTGAGTAAGAAAATGCGCTGATGGACACAAAAAGAAATATTTCCTTCACAGATATAGTGGAGTAACATTAACACTACAATCTCTTTGAGTCACTTTGCCGGCTGTGCTGCTCAGAGCAATGATGTGTGTAAAATGTCTCATGACAGATGTCCACAGTGATATGGGAGTATTTGCCAGCAAACACTTTTGTCAGATATTACATTTTCACTTCTCTCCGGAAACAAAATCGAAAATTCTAAACTGAAGAAGAGATTCTCTTCAAAGTTTACTGGGATTGAAGAGGTGCAGCGGTGGTTATTCTGTGCAAGAAATGTACCTGGAACATTAATACATAAAAATCAAGACTTATTACTGTTGCCTGCTGGGATTAGGCTGAGTTTTCAGCTGGCAGGGTATAAAAAAGGTTTGGCATATCATTGGATTTAAGGTCAAACTCTCATCAGTCTTATGGAGAAAGCTATAAATATCATTCCTGTTATTGAAACATATGTTAAAGTCCTATTTTAGAGTAATTCACCCCCCGATATGCATTCCCTCCACTATCTTTATAATGATATTCAACAGTGTTTGAAATGCAAGCCTGTCAAAACCACTGTTCCGTGATTGCAAGGCAATGTGGTTATTTTCTACACCGGCACAGACCACAACTGTTACATTTTTGATAAGCTGCATCCATCACTTTCCTGAAATAGCATAAAACTGGTGATACAATGAGCTCAAGCAGGATGTATGGGTGGTGATTTTTGAAGCAATCAATGGAGACAGCAAAGGTAAACACAGTGCTAAATGTCAGCTATGGTGATTATGCTGCCACAATATCATCTCGGGGCGGGAGACCCAAATAACCAAAATCAATAATCTAATCATTTCATATTCAAATCACGAAGGGTAGAGGTCTGGATCTTATTGCAGTTTCATATCCCTGGTGTGCTGATGTGTTCCAATCAACAAACCAGAGCAGGCAGATGCATTGAAAATACAGTATTTCAAAGAAGTGGTGGGTGGACCTCAACTGTGTATCTCCTTTCTGTAATAGATTTTTGAATGTTTATCATTTCCTGTATCTGATGGTGACATGTATGTAATATGCCATATTTCATATACAGTACATGTTATTGTTGCTTTATATAATGCTACTGCATTAATACCTAAAAGGCCTTTACTGTTGCATACATATATCTATTTTACATCGCCAGTGGCATTTTGTACAATTTGACAAGCTTCAAATAAGTTTTGTATTTATAAATGACATACATTTTTTTTTATACTACAGTAAGTACAGAAATAGTGAGAGAATAGTTGCTTTTTATAAAGTTACTAAGTCCAAACAAAAGAAAACTAGGGCATGCAAGATTATGTACAACCCTTGTTTTATCAATCCTTAATTGAGCCAGTGAGAAATATGTGATCAAAAATTCATCTTATGCTGCTCAGATCTCATATTCAAGTTGTAGCTAGAGGTCTAGAGGACATCGATTCCCTTTCAGAAATGTAATTCCAGATATATTCAAGTTCCGAAAACACAAGTTGAGAATGTGAGGGTCACATATGGATGCCAGTGAGGTCTGCATCTTTCCATAAAATAGCTGAAAATGCACACAGAAAGCACATTCAATGAATTTAATCATCTCTGATAATAGGTAGGATAGACTAATATTTGTATGTTTCTTTACTGAAAAGTGAAAATCTGAACCCACCAGCCTCCTATAACAGTTGGCAGAGCAACACATATGCTTTCATAATATTTACCAGCTCAATTAAATTGTAATCGTTGACCAAGTCAGACATATTTTCTTAATCTTCATGTTGCATAATGCAACAGAGTGAAATAAAGTATATTTAAGTTTTCATATGTGTATTGTTTTTAACTTTTCCACACTCCCAAATGAATCAAACAGACAGTATCTGACTTTCTAGTGCCACCAAGAATGGAGTTAACAACTTGTAATACTTCAGTAACTAGTGTTTTTGTTGGAATCTATGCTGATGCGCCTAAATAGAACAACAAATCTCTACAGTATGGGATAGGGATAATTGAACTGGTAAACATGGAGGGAAAACATCTGTGAGTGCATCTGCTCATCTTCACGCGAAACCCGTTGGAAATCTGCATTCACAATATACTGTACTCTACTTTACACAATTAGCCTCAGTTCATTAGCAGAACACGGTAGCGGTAGTAGGGAAGAGAGAGTGATAGTAACTGTCATAACTTGTTTTGTTGCACACAAATAAGATGGCTTATCCTTTCAGGAATACAGTGGCCCTAAATAGCTGCTTTCTTCACAGTTGTTGACAAAGAGCATCTCTGTGGGCTACTCCCTGTTGTCAAGTGTGTGTGTGTGTGTGTGTGTGTGTCTGTGTGTGTGCATGTCAGTGTTGTGGAGGGTGTGTTGAGGGATTGTAACTCTGCACTCAGGTGGCAATGTGCTTGTGTTTGTAAGAGGTGTATGTGTGAGTCTTTGTTTACGTATTTATATCAGTGTGTATGTGTGTTTTTGTAGGTGTGGCTGTGTGTGTGTTTGCCCCATTCTGCCCTGTCTCGATCCAAGGAAGGAAAAAAAGAGTGCATAAGGGACAGACTGGTATCTTTAGCACAGTCAACAGGATACTCAGCCACAAGCAGACATTGTAAACTTTCATGTTTCAACAGTAAACAGCAAATCTAAGATGAACAGCATTTATCCTGACTGTCACTGATACAGTACACCAAATTAGGAATGAAACTGTTCACACTCAAAGCTGGAATAATAACCGGAAATGCCACACATTTATAAGCTATCGAGTTATAAGCCTTATTTAGTGTGGCTCATTGACCAAGAAAGAACACATTCATGTTTGCATGAATGGCTGAGGGGGAGAAGCTGAGAGGAAGGAAGGCCGGACCACATTAAGACATTAACGCAGTCACACCTGGGAGCTGCACAGCACAGCCAGTCTCGCACTATTGGGCACTGAGCTGCTCCACTGGAACAGTTAAAGGTCGCAGCCCTGATGTTAGTTGTTGAGGGACTTAAACTGCAGGGTTTTCACAGCTACTGTACTACTCAGATTTTAAACTTTGACCTTTCAGTCACAAGTTCATTTCATCTGAGCCTATCTGTTACTGCAGGTGAATACGTGACTGGTGTGGCTAAAGATAGATAGATAGATGGATGGATGGATGGATGGATGGATGGATGGATGGATGGATGGATGGATGGATGGATGGATGGATAGATAGATAGATAGATAGATAGATAGATAGATAGATAGATAGATAGATAGATAGATAGATAGATAGATAGATAGATAGATAGATAGATAGATAGATAGATAGATAGATAGATAGATAGATAGATAGATAGATAGATAGACTTTTTGAGTGATGTTTAGTGGTTGCCCTGGCAACTCTATTCTCATTCCTCACCTCCATTACAGTATCTGTCAGGTCTAGCGTTTCAGAGACATCTGCTTCATGCCCAGCTTTGGGTGTGTTTGTGTGCGTATACGTGTGGCTGCGTGGGTTTGTGTGTGTCTGTTTGTGTGCACGCGTGCATGTGTGCACACAAGGGAAGAAGGCTGAGTCTAATTGCACAGGCCCATCTGCCGATTCTGGAAAACAGGCTTGCATCTTATAGACACAAACAATACAGCCAAAAATACACAGTCACAAACAAACACACACTGACACACACACGCCACAAGTGCCTGCCTCAAAGCCTTCAACTTGGACCCTGGACAATCTGCATCCATTCTCTGGCAGCTGTGTGGACGGCATTGACTGGCATGGTTTACAATATGGACTCTATTGTCTTAGGACAAAGGCCTCTCCACTCAAGGCAAAGGTCACATTATAAGACAATAGGCCTGTATTCATGGGTGGTAGCAACATGGGGGCAAAGGAGGGTTTGTGTGTTGTTGTTTTTTTTTTTTTTTGGGGGGGGGGCTGCTGCAGCTGGAATTGTAATTATTTTATATCTAAAATATTTCTGACTTGACAAAATAATTCCCTTTTTTACCCTGGACGGAATCAGTGAGACAGAAAACTAAAAATGTCTTCACCACCATGTTAGTTATACACGTACAGCTTTAAGTGTAAGTATTTGTTAAATTTGGTATAAATGCACAATTTCCAGATGAGCATTTATCGGCTTATCAGTCCATGCATATGTGTACTGTACTGCTGTGTGACTCACTTTACATGTAATCGTTGTTTAACCAATGAAATGGATACAGATTGTATTTCAATCCTCGATGTCATAAGTAATGTGGTAAATGAAGGTTGTGTGTTTGTGCATGCAGAACGGGAAACACCTGTTTCACACAGAGAAAAAAGCACATCCCCCATATGAAGAATGATATATCCCCTATCCTGTTGTTCTTTCTTTTCACTCATTGTTTCAGTGAAATAAAGACAAAATGCAGCCTTGATATCACAGAATTAGATTTCAAAGCAAGCATTCAGAGTCATATGAGAGTCAAGGAAGGAAAGCATGCGGGGTGACACACACTGGACAGGAAGTGTATTAGAATGGACACAAACTCAGCACACACAAACACACACACACACACACACACACACACACACACTAAGGTTATATAATTAAATAGAAAATATAGGTATAATAAGGATAAACAAATGTTTTAGCTTCAAGCTTCAATAAAAACACAAACGTAAACCAAAAAAACATGACTTGACCACTCTGACACAACTGCTGTTGTAAATGTTGTTTAAAAAATAAAACTCAGGAAAAATCTCCATGATCATGATTCAATCTTTTGATACTCACAATTGCTATTTTGAAATTACTTGTCTTTGTGAGTTTCTTTTAATATTTTATTCAAGTGGTAGGACACTTGAGTGAAATAACCTTGGCCATTAAATAAATAAAACGTAACTAACTACATAGCACACTGCCAAACCACACAGAAGGAGAGAGAGAGAGAGAGAGAGAGCGCACCCTCCTTCACATTACTCTCAGCCAATTCAATCAATTAAAAACAGGATCCCACATGAAAACATGGCCTCAGGGTTTTTATACAGCAAAGATGCAACATATTTCTCCTTAGTGAAGAAGTGATGTCAACTGGGGTACTCTGACTAGCTGTCAATACCCAAACTGCCCCCTCCTCTATCGTCAATAATTTGAATCTGCAATTCATCAGCCCAACTCTAGGAGACAGTATTTCTAATTAAAAAGGAGCTCATAAATTCAACATTTTACAGTCCCAGCTCAGCCTGTAAATACACTGTAAATAAGCTGTAGTGAGTGGCTTCATGGGCAGATGAAGGTCTGGCTTTGTGGTTTAACTCCTGTTGATGCCTTCAACAGAAGAGCAGGCTGATTGCAATTAATTTGATGTTTGTTTCATTTTTGTCCTCCGTTTTAAACTCTCTGGGGCTAACAGCACACACTGTCTTTACACTAACCATTCTATTCTGTTGTGCATTCGCTGCATATTGCATGCTGTTCTGTATTCTTTTTGAAGCTCGGCAGGTCATATCTGATTGGATTAGCCGTTTGAGAGGACACATTTGTCGGGCCAATTAGAGCACTTCCTGGCACAGATGGAACTCTGAGATCTCCGGGGAGAACACTGGGTCATATTTGGGTTCTAAAAAAGCATAATGCGTACTGTAGAGTCGGCAAAAACAACACACCTGGTGTATGTATATATTTGCGTGACTAACTCCCAAGCCTGCTGTAAATAAGAACGTATTCTGAGTCAACAAACCTGGTTAAATATGTCTAAAAATATCATAGGGTAAGTTACTGTGTATTCAAACTTGCATGAGCACATACAGTATTCTTACCTGTTATAGTGTACTTTGCTTTGTCAAAGTGAATGAACCCCAGAGAATCACATCTCAATGGCAGCTGGACGTCCTAGTCCTGGAATGACAGAGAGAGAGGAGGCAGAGCAAAAGGGAGAGACAGAAAGGCAAAGATAGAAAGAGTGACAGAAATGCAGAGGGGGAGAAGGGTGTGGTTATTCAAGCTCAGTGAACTGAAGTCCCTGTCATTTTTCACAATAGAGACAGATAGCCATAATATGTAGTGAATGTTGGGTGCAATGTGAATAATGGTCCCCTCCAGATTGTGTGAATAGCCATAACCCACTCAAACACAAGAACCAGACAGTTCACAAGCCACTTTCGCTCGAGATTGCTTGTTTAGTGTTTGTGTGTCTATGTGCGAGCGTACACATGCACGCGTGTATGTGTGTGTGTGCTCTGCCTCGTAATGACCTCTTAAGTGTCAGGGTATCAAAGTCTATAATGGTCTATCGCTGTGCTCGCTGGCAGTTTACAGCTAAAAAGCTCTCTCATGCCATGATAACTGGTTTATATGGGTGCCAAATGCCAGAGACACTTTTCAGAAAGGGAAATTGTTAGCTCTGTTACTAGAATGCAGAGTGGCAGTTATTCACAGTTAGAATGCCTCTTATATCCTTTTCTATCTGTTTCTTGTCTCCTTTCCCTACCTCCCTCTGCATCTTTCCCTGTTTTCCATCAATATGTACATTTTTCACAATAACCCCACCTCTCTCTCTCTCTCTCTCTTTCTATCTATCTATCTATCTATCTATCTATCTATCTATCTATCTATCTATCTATCTATCTATCTATCTATCTATCTATCTATCTATCTATCTATCTATCTATTTATCT